>JAKSZT010054487.1:31888286-31929453 GCA_026826555.1 Tolypeutes matacus | reverse complement strand
TGGAGTTTTGATGTTGGAGTTTTGATGTTGGAGTTTTGATGTTGGAGAGAAGGCCCCAGGAGAAAAGAAGTGAGCCGTTCACCTAAGAGTCTATAGCTGACCTTGTGGAGGAAACAGAGGAGCTAAGCCCAGAGAGAAATGCAGCCCCAGAAAGCGAGGAACCCAAGAAGCCTGACCCCTGGCAAACGTCGGCAACTGTCTTGCTCCAACATGTGGCAATGGACTTTGGTGAGAAAGGAAATTTATACTTTATGGCCTGGTAACCATGGACTTCTACCCCAAGTAAATATCCTTTATAAAGAGCAACCCATTTCTGGTATTTTGCATTAGTGCCCCTTTGACTGACTAATATAACATCCTTCCTTTTTTTTGTCTCTAATAATGGTTTTGCTTTTAAAGTCTATTTCATCTGAAATAAGTGTATAGCTTCACCAGCTTTTTTTTTTATTTTTTTTTTTTTTATTTACTGCAGACATGGAATATATTTTTCCAGTCTTTCACTTTCAATCTATTGATATCCTTGGGGCTAAGTTGAGTAAATTGTTGACAGTATATAGGTGGCTCATATTTTCTGATCCATTCTGCCAATTTGTGTCTTTTAATTGGGGAGTGCAATCTATTAACATTCAAATTTATTACTGTAAAGGCAGTTCTTATTTCACCCATTTTTACCTTTGGATTTTAGCTGTCATATTTTATTTCCTCCTCTCTTTTTACAATTTTAGTTACTTTCACTGATATGATCTTCATTTCTAGACTCTCTTCCAAGCCTCTCTATCCTTTCTTTTCAGGCTATAGCACTCCTTTTAGTATTTCTTGCAGAGCTGGTCTCTGGGTTACAAACCCTCTCCGGTTCTGTTTATCTGTGAGTATTCTAAACTTGCCCTCATTTTTGAAAGACAATCTTGCCATATATAAAATTCTTGGCTGGCAGTTTTTCTCTTGTAGTATCTTAAATATATCATACCACTGCCATCTTGTGTCCTGGTTTCTGATGAGAAATCATCACTCAATCTTATTGGATATCCCTTGTATGTGGTGCATCACTTTTCTCTTGCTTCACTCAGAATTCTCTTTGTCTTTGACATTTGATATTTTGACTAATAAGTGTCTTGGAATAGCTCTATTTGGATTTTCAGATAGGGGTATGTTGTGCTTTTTTGGACACGGTTGTCTATGTCCTTCAGTAGGGCTGGGAAATTTTCAACCATTATTTCTTCAAATATCTTTCTGCCCCTTTTCCTTTTTCTTCTCCTTCTGGGACACCCATGATATGTATATTTGCATGTCTCTTGTTGTCATTTAGTTCCTTGAGACCTTGTTCAATTTCTTCCCTTATTTTCTTCATTTGTTCTTTTGTACGTTTGCTTTTGTAGGCCATGTTTTCAAGCTAGCTCACTGATCCTTTCTTCTGCCTCATTAAATCAGCTGTTATATGCCTCCAGTGTATTTTTAATTTCATTTATTGTGCCTTTCATTCCCTTAAACTCCGATATTTTTCTATGTTTGCTTTCAAATTCTTCTTTGTGCTCACCCAGTGTCTTAATACCTTAATGTCTTTAAACATCTCATTTAATTTATTAAGGAGATTTGTTTGAACATCTATGATTAGTTATCTCAACTCCTTTATGTCATCTGGAGGCTTATCTTGTTCCTTCTTCCTGTTTTTTGGTATGGGTTGTAAGATTTTGTTGGCATCTTGACATTTTGCTTACTAGATGTATTTTTTATGGGTGCAGTTTCTCTCTTTAGTTTAAAGCATTCTTGCCCTTTCTCCCTTGCTGGTTGTGTAGTAGGAGCTGAAGATGTAGTTGGTACTGTAATCTGTAGAGGCTTATGTTGCCTGCGTTGGCCCAGAAACTGATGTAACTTCTTCCACCTTTCCCCTCTGCCAAAGGTAGGGACAGAGCCACATCCCTGTGTACAAATCCAAGTCGTCCAGGTGAAGACCATCTGTAGTTGCCTGGAGAGACTGATGAAGCTTCACACCCCTTCCTCCCCTGCTTAGGGTGGGGATGGACCCTTGGAGTGCCAGCAATCTAATCAGTGTGGGCTCCTATTGGGAGGTGAGAGAATACTCTCCCTTCTGCTCTTTAAGGGATCGGACGCAACCACAGGTGCTCAACAGACCAGTCCCTGTGGGCTGAAAGTACATTTTATTGCTCGGAGAGGCTGAGGAAACAGCTCCCTTTCTATCTTATTGAGGGGTGGGGGTGGAGCCACAGGCATCTCATAGCCCAGTCCATGCAGGCCAAAAGTACCTTTGGTTTCTCAGAGAGTTTTGAAAACACCAGTCCCCTCCTATCTTTTGGTGAGGGGATGTATAAGTGGAGTCCCAGGTCCTCAAAAAACCAGTCCATATGGGCCAAAAGCACCTGCAGTTGCCAGAGAGGCTAAGGGAACACAGCTCCCCTCTGATCCTATTGGAGGGCAGGGTTGGAGCTACAGGTGTCGGAATATACAATCTGTGCAGGCTTAAAGTGCATTTGCCCAGAGACGGTGAAGAAACACCAGCCCCTTTCTATCCAATGGAGGAAGCAGGGATGGAATGGAAGTCGTTCAATCAACCAGTCCATGCAGGCTGAAAGTATCTTCAGTTGCCCAGAGAAGCCAATGAAACACAGCTGCCCTCATATCCTACTGGGGAGTGGTGGGGGGATGAAGCCACAGGTGTTGGAGTATCCAGTCTGTGCTGGCCAAATGCACCTCAATTGCCCAGAGAGGCAGGTCCCCTCAGCTTCCTCCCTCCAGAGGTTTGGCTGCAACCTAGGCTAGGGCTGCAGTCCAATCTGGGTGGAAAGAAGCCAGTCCCTATCAGCACTGTGATTTTCAATCAGCCCCACTTCTCCTCATGCCAAGGGCTGAGTTAAAATGGCAGCTACTGGCCTCATTCTGACCCGGACAGGTTCAAACTTTAGCTATTCTTAGGGTTATACTTTAGCCAGGTGATTTTACTAATCAGTAGCTGGAGTTGGTGCTCAACCGTCTTTTTCTCCCCCATTTTTGGGAAATGGAGCTTCCAACTCCAACCAAAGAATAGCTCCCAAGGTAGATTGCATGGCCAATGGAAGATGGACACCAGACTCCTGGGTGTGGAGTACTCTACTCATGAATCTTCACTGCAGATGGGCAGTCTCCTCCTTCCATTCTTTCAAGGATGTTGCAGGATATGCTTCTGGTTTCCTAGGCCACCCAAACAAGTGCTTTAGATAGTTCTGGGTGGTTACTAACTTCCCTGTAGGATGAGCTGACTCTTAGAGCTCTTTACTCTGCCACCATCTTGCCTCTCACCTAAACCATGTGGATTTTAATAACTGGGTTGCTGTCTATTTTGTTTAGTACTGATTTGTAAGCACCTAGCACACATCATTGCAAATAAGAAAGATTCAATAGACATTCCTGGAATGGCTGACTCTACATTTCTTAGTACTGAAATGAGGTTTACCCATTTCATTCATTTAAAATTCTATACCAAATCTCATTCCTTAAAATTCTGTGGAGACTTAAAATATTAAGAACACTTGAGATGATTAAGCAGAATTTCTACAATTAAGTTAAGGTTTATTATCCATCATTTTGAAAATTATATCTTAATCCATATCAGAATAAATGTATTTTCAGGCTTTGAAAACTTGATTCTGTTCAGAGTCAACTTATTAGCAGTGTTCTTGAACTAGAGGCTAGGTGCCTACATGAGACTATTTGCTGCATAAATGTCATGCTGTGAAATAAAATTATAATGTGAGACATTTCATTTTCTAGCATTAATTTCTTAAAGACACTCATATTTTTTTAAATGTAAGAGGATTAGTAGCTAATTATATTATTAAACATAATAGAAAAACTGATAGCTATTATTTAAACATACTAGCTAATGACTTACAGTATTAATTCTAAACTTATATTAGCAACATAGTTGTATAGAATGATACATGGCTATAATTATCCACAGCAGTTCAAGTTAACACTTGGGAAAAGGGGTTGGAGGGTGGATATGGGATATAGGTAAAACTTGTCTTTACTGACTAGAAACATTTTCCACTCAAAATTATTCTGAAATTACTTTTTTTGCTTTTTTAGTTGGCTCAATATGCCATTTTCCCATTATCCACATTCATAGCAATAACAGTATTAAGTGGCTTCCACATGGCTGGCACTATACTTGAAGGCGCCATATGCCAGCTTATTTATCTTTACAACAAATGTAAGTGTTAAGTGTCTCTATACCACTTGACATTTAAAGAAACTGTTGTTTGAAGATATTGGGCAACTTGTCCAAGGTTACACAGTGAGTAAATGCTAGAATAGAAGTGGAACTCCGCTGTTTGTCTGCAAAGCCCATGGTCTTTGTTCTATACTCCCAAGGGTTTCAGTTTTCTTGGAAGAGGTCAATTTTTTTCCAGTGCTTAAAGTGTCCCTCATAAGAGCCCAACAATTTCAAAGGTACTTATTTTCACCATGAATGCTAAAAGAGGATTTATTGAGTAAAGAGGGTAGAGAATTTTATTTACCCCAGTTTGAGAGGCAAAACAGGTCCTGGGGTTCTGAGGTTGTCTATGGGTATCACAGCTTTTGTAATGGGAAAAGGGTTGATAGCCCAGTAGGATACCCAGGGATATTTGACAGAATCTGGCATGGTGAACAAAAAATGTGACTTCGCTCCACAATGACTCCATAAAATTATAATCAAACAAAGAGAAAAATTATGGTATATTTTATAGGAATTAATTTCTCATTGAAATGTTTGATATATTGAGTTTGGCAAGAAGTTGTTGGGGACAGACCTTAACAAGACTAAAATAGCTTAAACAACTTGACCTAATGGAAAAGCAGAGATTATGGACAAAGGCACTGAAAAGTGCTAGCCTCTTCCAGGTTTTGAAATTGTGGATTCAAGATTCCCAGTAATGGTTGATTTTATGTGTCAGCTTTCTAGGCTAAGGTGACCAATAGTTCAGCCAAACACTAGTCTAGCTATTGCTGTGAAGGTATTTTGTAGATGTGATTAATATTTATATTTAGCTGAATTTAAATAAAGGAGATTAACTTCAATAATGTGTTGGGTTGGGTCTCATCCAATCAGTTGAAGGCCTTAGGAACAAAGAACTGAGGTTTCTAATAGAAGTTAAAGTTATGCCTCAAGACTGCAGCATAAATCCCACCTGAGTTTCCAGACTGTGGGGCTATGAAAATCCTTTTGGTTCTTTCCTCTGGAGAATGCTGATACATTCCCTAAATTCTCAAGATCCAAGGAAGCCCCAGTTATGTATTTATGTTACCTTCAAAACATGTATTTGCCTCTGGAGGGAATGAAAATCAATGGGATCACTTTCCTACCAAGGACTGTTGACTAACTGCCTATTAAATCCCAGCATTAAGCAGAGACAGAGATGGGCACAGGCTTGGCACTCCTGGTGCCCTCTGTGAGTGAGAATGGAAGACAAGTGCAATGCCTGTAGCAGGAGGGCAACTGTAGGGTAGAATTATGGAAATTCTAACTAAGTCCAGCAGTATGGTCTCAACATTATTTAAGCAATGGTATCAGAAGCCTAGAGATTATGCCAAGAGAACCTGGCATAATCCTTTCAATGTGTCCTTGAGACAGTCCTTTTTGCTGAAGATGACGCACTCTGGCTTATAGCTGATTGCAAGCACTTATAGGAAACATCAGAGTAATGTAAAGAACTATCTGTAAGTTTCAAAAGAATTAAAATGGCCACAGCTACCTTGCTAATGTTTTCCAAAAGAGAAAGATCTCTCTGAGAAGGAAATGTTGTTTTGTGGCTTGTAACTTTTTTTTCTATTTTTTTCCAAAATAAAACCTCCCCCTTTCTCCCTTCAGTTACTTATGAAAAAATAACTGATATTGTCTAATATCAGGCAAACAGTACAAGGCATATCATGGATAGTGTAAGTATTGATAAATCTCTAGAGAAAAGAAACAATTTCTGAAATATTTATATTAATATCATTTTATCCATGAAAATATAACCAGTGGAAGATAACTATCTCTTTTAATTTGACAACATTCCCATGAAACTCATAACATATTAACTAAACTTAATTATTTATAACAATTCTCTTTTTAAAAGATGAAAGAACAAATCCTTTGTGATTTTCCAGGGGCCCTCTGGAAAGCCCAAAGACAGTTTGAGATCAAGTAGACATCATTTAAGATTTGATTCCGAGAAGGCAAAAGTTGTAGGAGGTTTGAACACTTGTTTAAATAGGATCATGGGCCACTGCAGGATACATTCTGGCTCTCTAACCAAAGTGACAATAAAAGATTTAAAAAGTAAATAGATCTCTGTACTGATGAACATGGCAGAGTGATATGCTTCAGGGGTCTATGCCCCTACAAAAGCATATAACAAACATCAAGAAATATCTTACTAAAAGTTCCAGAAAACAGTTGAAGGATTGCAATAGCAGGGAGTATATGGTGAGTGCAGAATCAAGAGAAAGGCCACTTAAAAATGGTAAGATTACGTGGTGTCCTGGCTGGCCCCACACTCTTCCCCTCACAAACTTGGAGTGGAGGTGGCCTAGGCTTCCAGTGTGGATCCCTGGCCCTGTTCTGGAAGGAGCAGTATGACCTTTGTGTACATACTGGCAGTAAATATGTCTGGTCCAGTCTCTCTGGGAGTGGCCTGAGCGACTTGCACCATACCAGAACATGCCCTCTCTGTAGAACTGCAACTCACTGAGCTCCCCTTCAGAACTCAGTGGTGGAGCTGCCTGGGGCAAAGTGTTACTGGCTGAAGACCTATAATACAGTGACTTGGACAGTGAGGGAACTCTTTCCTAGAGAATAAGGGGCATTGGTATCCAGGTAAACAAGGCAATTCCTAGGGCCACATGCACAAGCCCAAGCCCAGGACCAGACACAGTGCAGAAAGGATCCAGGGAGCCCCTAGGCTTTGGCCTGGAGCTATTCTCCAAACCCATTGTATGAATAAGCCATGAAGCAGAACACTCCCACAGGTCAATCTGCAAAGTCTGGGAAAGGTGTTTTCTTTTATTCCTTCCCCTTTTCCTCTTCCTCCTCCTCCTCCTCCTCCTTCTCCTCCTAGTATGCTTGAGAGGGGCTGGGATTGGAAAATTTGTTGCATCTATATTTCCGGAAGGAAGGGAGGGAGGGAGGGAGGGAGGAGATGATGGCAATTAAATGCAATACATGATACTGGATAGGATCTAAGAATGGAGGACAAAAGTCTCAAAAGGACATCATTGGGACATAAGAAAAAAATGGGATATAGAATGTAAGCTTTATATCAATGTCAAATTTCTTGAACTTGATAACTGCACTTAAGGTGATTACATAAGGGATTATCCTTGTTCATAGGAAATGCAAGGGAGTATTAAGTGTTCAAAAAGTGTGATGTATGCAACCTATTCTCAAATGTTCAGAAAATAGGTGAATAGATAGATAAATAGATGGAGATAGAATGATATGACAATGGTGGCAAAATGTTAAAATCAGTGTTGTGGGTACTGGAGGATGTGAGGCTGTGTTAGACTTGTCTGTATGGGGTATGTATTATTTTTGTAAATGTCCTGTAAGTTTTCAATTATTTCAAAATGAACATTTAAAAAATTGAATATAGGATGTAACATGATTGAAAACAACCTTAGTTGTTTTTTTTTTTTTTTAAGTGAGAAGACTTCATTTTCTTAAAAATCAAGGGCATAAAAACCATAGTGTCAACATCAAGCGAAATAAATTATTTTGATACACTATAGAACTTCTGTCTTGTTGGACGATTATTCAGAATGTAAAGAAAAACTTCACAAACTCTTAACTAATAGCGGATCAATAATCAAGATTTTAACAGAGAAAAAAACAAATTCTAGTTTTACATCAGTGTAATATTTGATACTAAGGCTCTTTTAAAAATCTCATAAATAAATTTGCCACATCTTACCCAGCTTTGACCATATAAAATTCTTCCTGTGTAAACCTTTTATAATTTTTCATACCCATTAAGGTTTTATCCTACATTTTTCTCTTTCTCTTTTTGTAATAACTTGTTATTTTACTTTAGCACAGAACTACTTTTCCCATAACAAAAGCACTTTCTGCATATCTTGAATACTTATTTTAGCATAAGACTAAGGTTTTGAGTTATTTAAAAATCTTGGAATCTATCTTCAAGCTGACATCCTTCAAAACACAATTACTGATGAACTAGTTTGTCAGAATAATGACTCTCTTTGCTTAAACACAAATTTACATTTTTATCATCATAAACATCTAGTAGATGTAATGCTAGTTTATTTGATCAGTAAACCTGTATAAATATGAAAAGAACATATCCAAGTAGAATTAAAATATATGCTGGCTGTTCCTTTCTCCCCAGCCCCCCAGGGCCCATGATACCCCCCCCTCTCAACCCATGGAATGTCAAGATTCACAGTTACATGCCCTGGGGATTTGAACCAGCACTTCCTAATCCACCCACCCCCCAGTGCTACACCACCAAACCCAAGAACACCACCACTCATCTGCCCCATCCCCCAACATGCAACCACACTCTATCCCTTTACCATAGATTATGTCCATATGGGTGATGGCTCAAAGCCTGCTCTTCTCTTACTCTCCTTTGTTAACCTATCTTTTAGACAATGGTTCTCAGAGACTGCTCATTTTCCTCAGTTCAGATCAGTGAGGTCATATACTGTTCATCCTTCAGTGCCTGGCTTGCTTCACTCAACAGAAGGTCTTCAAGATTCATCCACGTTATTCCATGTGTTAGCACTTTGTTCCTTCTTACAGCTGAGTAATATTCCATTGTATGTATGTACCACATTTTGCTTATCCATTCATCTGTTGATTGTGGCAACGGATGTAGACCATTTTAAATCAGCACACACCACTCAGAACTGAGTGGGAGAGAGTGTGGTCTACGATGTGAACTGTGGTCTATGGTTGGTGGCAAGGCTCCAGGATGTGTAAGTTCATTGAGGGTGGTGGGCCACACTGTGGGAGATGTTTGTGTGGGATGTGGTGGGAGGTGTGGGAGGTGGGCAACATGGGAATCCCAGTCGGTTCCGTGTAATATTTTGGGTAATCTAAGCACCTCTTAAAATATATGTATATATATATATATAAATAACATTTTTGTAAGCAAATTCACATATATGCATATATATTTATATATCATTTTGCAAATGTTTGTATGTATTGTGAGAATTTTGATTTTTACCCACAATAAAAATAAATTAAAAAAAAAAACATAAAAAAAAAAAAATATATATATATATATATATATATATGCTGGGAAACGGATGTGGCTCAAGAGGTTCGGCGTCCGTCTACCATATGGAGACACCGGGGTTCGATCCCTGGTACCTCCTGGTAAAAAAATATATATATATATATATATATATATATATATATGCTTATTTTGAATCTAACACTGATAACACAGAAGACAAAGCTATTTTTATTAAATCAACAATATTAAGCTAGTCTCATTTGTCAAATATTTACCTCAATTATGTGAACTTGAATTCTTTAGACATCCATGTTAGTTTTTAGGAGAATACTTCTAAATGTTGGAAGTATTAGAAGTTCAGTTTGTTTAATTTCTGGAGTTAGGATTTTAAGAGTATTCAAATACATAAGCACCAATTAGAATAGAGCACTTTGAAGGGATTTTATAAGTTAATTTAGTAATAGCATACAGAGGTAGGAAAATATCATACATGCAACACAGATACATACATAAACATAAAGGCAGACACAAATAGCATATAGCTTCAATTTTAAAGTTTCAGCCATGAATTAGACATAAACACAGAAATATAAAACTCATTCATTTCTATAAAAGAGCAGGTTTTCATCTTGGGCCTATTTTATATATATATATATATATATAAAATATATATATATATATATATATTTTTTTTTTTTTTTTAATGAGAGTTGTGTTCCTGGCAGATGGGGCAAGTTGAGGTTACTTGCTTAATATGAGGACTGAAGCTTTGCCAACAATATTTGTGGAGGAGACTTTTTAACATTTTTTTCCCCTTGATGTGTAATATCATAGAGGCTGTGAACTAAATTTTGGGCAAGGGATTAAAAAGAGACCAAGTGGCTCTCTGGGTGTCTCCAAAGTCCATCTGTGGATAAAAATCCAGTCTTTCCAATTAAACATTTTGGGCTTCATGTTGTTGCTTTTGGGGTTCCCGAGAGCCCCCAAAGGGGAGAAGGGGGCCGAAGTTCCAGTGACTATAGGGGGTTGAGGGGCTGAAGTGGGAAGGTTAAAGATTTAAAGGAGGTAATGGAAAGGTTGGAGGTGGTAAAAAGAAGGAAGTGTGTGTATGTGGAGGGGAGGGTGTATGCTATTAGAGAGGGAAGACGTTTTAAATGAGCCAGTTTGGGGAGCCCTCAAGTTTCCTGAAGAGGCTCTTTTGTGAGGCCTCTGTCTTCTTTGCCTATTTTGTTGATTTTCTGAGATGCGCTTATATTTTTATCTCCCTCTTTTCTTGGGATTTCATTTAAATTTTGATCTATGTTTTGGTCTTTCCAATCACATTGGGAAATTCTCAGTCTTTGGATTCTTCTCTGAAGACTCTTCTCATATACTTCCTTACTACAGTGGCTAACTCTGCCCACATCCTTTCTCCCTGGCAGACTTCACTAAGGACTTCTCAGAACTTCAATGGCCTCTTTGGGCAATTTGAGGCAGAACTGTACATCAGTCAGTGAACATACCTTAACACTTTTTGTGCAGCCAGCACTATTTTGGTTGATGGGGGAATAACAAATGCACAAAACAAAATCAGTTACTACATTTTATTGATTGCTATTATATAGAAGTTGAGAGAAAAAACAAAACAAAACTAATGTTGGACAAGAATGATTGCAAGTTTAAGAAGTGAGGGGTTGTTTCAACTCAACTTTGAAGCGCATGGGTTGGGGCAGCCATAAGACCAAAGAATGCACTAGGCCAGGGTTTCTTAACCTTTTTTTTCCATAGATCACTTTGCCAGTGAGGTGAAAACCATAGACTCCTTACTAAGTCCACACTGTACTGTGTATTATTTGATAAATACATCACACCCATGTCCCCATAAGAATAATATTTTTTTTTAAATTTCAATTCAAGCTCATTGACCCCTTGTTAAGAACCTCTGCACTAGGCAAATGGTTAGACATGAGCTCTATTGGGACTAATGAACAGGAGAGACTTTTTGATGGCAGCCCATTGAAAAATGAAGTTAGCACTCCACAAAGAAACAAGAAAAGGAGGGGCAATATAAGGGGTCTCAGGGCAAAAACATTCCATAAGGTATGAGAACAGAGTTTCTGCAAGAGTTACATGAGGTGCACAAATGGAATGTTTGATGATATGGCAGGAAGGGAGTATACAGCCTTGAGAAGATCAAAGTTTGCAGAAGGCCTGTTATTTTTTAACTGATAAGTGTCCAGGTTAGGCTGGGCAGCTACTTGTTTCAGACTGTGTTTCTCTTGGGGGGAAGGGGGGGAGGGGCATCCTGGTACCTTGGTTCCAACAGGGATTAAACTGGATATTTAAAAAATTGACAGGAGTTAAATGCTGTTAAAGCAAGTGGCTGGGGAATTCTGCACGGAGGGAAAAACAGGAGAAAAAGAAAAAGAGGGAATAGGAACACAATTTGTGTGAGTTATTAATGTGATGTAAGTGAAACAAAAATTGAAAAACTGGACTTTGATCTTGATGCCTTTCTCCCAGATTCCACATAAAATCCTTTACATAATCACAAAGGCCTATCAATTTTGCTTCCCAAATAGCTCTCAAATTCACATTCTCTTCAAGGTGATTTCTACAGTGCAAATCTGATCATGGTTTTCACGTGCTTAACATCCATTAAAGATTCCCCCAGTGATTTCCAGGCAAAGTCTACACTCCTTAACATGACGTGTGACTTATGATTAGCTCTCTGGCTACATCCATTACCCTGCCCTCCCCACCCCTTTTACTCTGAATCATCTAGTCAGATGGGATTTCTTTCCTTTTCACAGACATGCAATGAGATTTACTTTAATTTTTCTTCCTTCTTTCCACTCTTTTACTCTCTCTTCAATCTCGATTGAATCACTTACTCCAGAATCTTTCCTTTTTTCCCTCAACCTTGAGACTGAGTTAACAACTCCTCCCCTTGGACCTTGTTATAACATCTTGTTTTCATCTATATCTCAGTACTTTTACTCTGAATCACACCTGCTCATATTCTTATTTGTATGGTCCACTAAAACAGAACAATGCCAACAAAATTAATCATATAAACTTCTTTTTAAATATTTTGTTTTTAAAGAAGCTTTATATTCATAAATGTTATATCAAAAATATAGGCGATTCCCATATTACCCACTCCCTCACCCTCCTACACTTTCCCACATTAACAACATCCTTCGTTAGTGTGGTACATTTGTGGTACATCTTGAAGCATTGCTACTTAACCATGGACTCACCCCACACAATTTTATAGGTTTTGGCAAAATGTATAATGGCCTGTATCTGTCATTGCAATGGCAGGCAGGATAATCCCAATGTCCCATAAATGCCCCCATGGTGCACCTATTCTTCCCTCTCTCTCCCCTCAGAAACTCTGGTGGTCACTGCCTTTATATCAATGATACAAGTTTTTCCATTGTTAGAATAATAATGTCTACTTTAGTCCAGAGTTTCATTCCACCCCTTATGTTTGCTCATTCCTTACACTTGAGGATTTGGGGATGGTGATGCCCACTCTGTTTTTGATTGAGAGCGGGCTTAGATTCCATGGGGCAGATGGATGGAATATAAACTTCTTGAGTGTATATACTGCCTTATATTTCCAGTCTCTATAATAATACCTGGCATGTTTTGAATGAATGATCAGATGAATGGATATCCTTATTGAGAAGTGAGGTGTTTGCTTGGATAGATGAAAACTCTCCTTCTCAGAGCCTTTAAGTGAAAATTAAACAGATTTCATCTCTATTTTATAATAGTGGTTGAGTGGTTATTCTAGTAGGGGACAGCAATTTTGATTTTTTAATTTTATCTTGTGGGCTGAGAACAGTTTTTACATTTTTTAAGAATTGAAGAGAAAAAAAAGGAGGAATATATGATTCAGACATTATGTGGCCTGAAAAGCCTAAAATATTTACTATCTGGCCTTTTACAGAAATAGTTTATCAACTCTTATTCTGTAGGGATAGGTAATTTGCCATCTTTGTAAGTGTTTCTCTGGAGTAATGATGATATTGATGTGCTTTAAAAATGTTTAGGTACTTAATTCGGTATCTTTATTGCTCTTGCTTTCAGTACTATGATAAAGCTACTTTAAAAGAATCCTATTGCCTAAACTGTTTCTCATTTATTTATATTAGTTTTTCAAAAGCAGAGACATGGGCTGGATTATGTCTTTAACATCCTTTGTGTTGATATGATTTTATAATAATATAGCCAAGTTTGAACTTTATGGCCCTACAGTAAAAAAATGAGAAAGAAGGAGGAATGGGAAGAAACACTTTACAAGATTTATATTTTTCCTAAGTTAATCCACTTAGTTCTCAAAACAATGCATGAATTAAGTATTATTATATTTGTTTGCCATTAGTTTTCTAGTATATCCAGCACAGTTCCTAACATACTGTTGTTATCAAATAAATGGTTGGTCAATAAATGAATGAGAGTTTCGGTTCATAGGGTTTAAGTAACTAGTTCCCAGTCATATAACTAGTAAATGATATAATTTGATGCTTTAATCTAGGGTTTCTTCTAAAGCCCACAGCTCTTTCATGATGATTAAATATTCCAGTTTCAATATGTCTTTATCTTAACACTTCCTTAACGAACATGACAATTATGATATGTTAAAACCTTTGTAATATTAATATTTAATATTCATTGAGCTCAGCATTACTTTAAGTGCTTTAAATGAATATATTTATTTAAACCTTTTCAAAACTTTATGGGGTAGATAATATTACTATACCAATTATACAAACAGGAAATAGAAGCAAGGAATAAACAATTGTCAAAGATCGAGTGCAAGGAAGTGGGAAAGTCCCTACATGAACAGCTTCCGAGCCAGAGCTCTTCTCCACAGCTGTATACTACTGAAAACGTACTGTAGTCTGTGCACTTAGTACTATAGATCTAGTACTGCGCTAGGTAATATTTGCCTAATGATTAGCTTGACTTCATAACCATAGTGCAGGTCAGCATAATTTTCCTCTTTTGGATGCTGTGCAGTGAGTTTATTTGTAAATCAATACAAATTCTATGGAGGATGAAATTGAAACTTAGAGGTTAAGTCATGTATTTACAAAAGGATATTCGTATGAGTATAGTGGATCATGGAGTCCTGGTCTCTAAGCATCTTCTTAAAGAAACATATCTTTTTTATGCTAACTTCAGGTAGTTAGGTACCAAGTTAGAGACCTTGAAAATTGTGATTCTTCTATGTACTGTTTTTTAACTTGGTGACAAAATAGCCATTTGATAATTTAGAAAATATGAAATATCTTGAAGACTGCTAAGTTTTAAATTGATGAGGTTTTATAGTTATTGACAGACTACTTAGAGATATCTTAATTTTTATATGAATTATAAAACCAATTATTTAGCATAGAAGACCTTTGTTTGGCACTGAGAAAGTGATTTAGAGATATCAGAAAGGCACAAGCAGTAAGTCACAGAGATTCAAAGACTTTTTTATACTGTTGGTGGGTGTATGTGCACATCCATTTTATATAATGACTGCATATATAGTTTAGAACAATATTACCTGCAAGCATTGGGTAATAAAATGAACCTGGACTAGATTTCTGTGTAAAGATGGTACATAGAACAAAGGCATTTATATTTGGTCACTTTGAAACCCACACAAAGGATTGTGAAAGAATTTTAAAAGACAAATCCACAAAGACAAAATGAGGGAGGGAGGAGAAAACAGCAATAAAATTATGGAATTTTGAAGCTGACCTCAGCTAAAAAAGTGGTCCCTGACTTACATGAAGCAAGAATGCTGTATCTTAAGGTGGCAAGGTAAAAGTTTAGAAGTGACCCATTTCATTCCATAGACTCTCAAGAAGGTTTGGGAATTGACAGCACTACATATCTTTAGAATTGGAAGTGGATATGGGGCTAAGCAGAGGAATATTGGTTGGAAGTTTTATTAAGAAACAGCCAGACACTAAAATAGCCTTCTCTACTTCTCAGTGATAAGCAACTGTCTTTTATGCACCTTATGTGAGTGAATAACAAAATGCGGTATATCCCTACAATGGAATATTATTTGGTAATAAAAGGAATCAAGTACTGATATATGCTACAACATGGATGAACTTTGAAAACATTATGCTAAGAGAAAGAAGCCAGTCACATAAGACCTTATATTATGTGATTTCATTTATATGAAATGCACAGAATAGGCAAATCCATAGCTAAACAAAGTAAATCAGTGCTTGCCATGGACTGGGGGAGAATGGAATGGGAAATGATTGGTGATGGGCATTTCTTTTTGAGGTGTTGAAATGTTCTAAAATTTAGAAGAAGTGCTGGTTGCACAACTCTGTGTAGATAAAAGTCCCCAAATTATACAGTTTAAAAGGGTATATTTTTTGGTATGTAAATTATATCTCAACAAAGTTTTCTTTTTTTTTTAAGGCAAAACATTTATTCTGTGGATAAGGTAAAGCAAATGTTCTCTGAACTAAGAGAAATCAGGGACAGTTGAAATGGGGAAACCTTGATGAAAAAGGGGGAATTAGGTGAATATTTATATACTGAATGCCAAGTGCCTCCAGTCTTTTTCCATCACTTGCAAGAAGGTTGGCAGCCAAGTGAGTGTCCTCCAAAATCTTCTTTGGGAAATCTTACCAGTTCTAAAGGAAATACCTACATGTAGGAACATCAGGTTTCTCCAAACACTGATCAACCAGTGAAGGCTAAAGTGGACAAGTTCAACCTCACACATCAAGAACTTCCCACCAGTTTTGTAGTACTACTCTCTTAGATATATAAATAGACAACCAAAGTTTCCTAAAGAGCCAAGAAAAGCCCCTAACAAACACACAGAAAAAACAAAAACAAAACAAAACAAAACAAAAAAAAACCCACAATCTAAAGGAAATAAAGACTATGTGGGGAAAAAATAAACAGAAAACAAACAAAAAACTATCACTATCCTCAGAGAAGTAAGAAAATATTTTGTATCTATGAAATAAATAATGGAATTCAGAGAAACAAAATAGATTTTGGGAATTAAAACATAATAGTAGAAATGAAAACAAAATTAAAGTATTAAAAAAATAAATAGAAGAACTCTTCCATAAATATTTCAGGAAATAATAGAAAAATGCAATAAATTATATATATTTTTCTCTCTATATATATACTCCATCAAGAGTTCCAATATCTGAATAAAAGAAATACAGAAACTCATCAGTGAAATAATTCAAGAAAATATCTCAGTACTCAAAGACAGTAAGGATAAATACTAGTAGATAGGGATTACTTAATTATATGAGATGAGGAAAACAAGAGTTAGAGGTAGAAAATGTGATGCTCAAGACATTCCAGAGTGTAAGCAGGCCAGGAGTTTGTTGCATGACAGTCAAGGAGTGGAGATGGGATAGTCTTTTAGAAGAAGCAGTGGAAATAAGGTCAGCTTTTGTTGGTGGAGCTAACTCATGGCCTTGAAATAAGGTTAAATATGTAAAAAATAGCATGAACCAAAAGAATAGTTTCCATTTGAGGTTATTTCAAGGGAAGCAATGCTATTAAAGGATGGCCAGATTTTTATTTATGGCAAGGACGTGAAGGGAATTTTCAAGCAGAGTGGAAAGACTTGAATGGAAGACAAGGAGTAGGCTATTGGGTGAGATTAGGGGATTTGCCAAATATTGAGATGCGTTTTGAAGTGGTTATGGATTATTTGGTGAGGCTGGAAGTTCTGGCAGCGATTGAAGTTATAATTTCGGTGATCTCTTAGAGGAGGGTGAACAGCCAGTTATTGCTGTGATATTGAATGTTTTCTTCAGTAATTCACAGGGCACCTAAAAACAGAAATGATTCTATGGAACTGCTGGAGTAGCTGTTTAAGGTTCTACGTGTAATTATGATCATGTAGGTGGAAGTATAAGTCTAATAAGTATGACTTTTATCACTTTCCACTACAGTCTACTTGCCCTCTATTATAAACACTGTGTTTAGAATATTTGCTTCCAGCTGTATACCTTTTACTGCATTTCAAAGATCTCAGTGCAATGTCATGCCAGTGACAAGAATTTAGAAAATTACTTTGGAAGGATGACTTATATATAGATAGATTATTTGTCAAGATTTGTAATTTTAAGTAGAATCAAAACTCAGTGGGACTTTGTGGAGTCTTCTGTTATGAATTCTCAAATAAAAACTTCCATAACCCTTAACAGCAAATATTTGGTTGGAAGAAAGAGATGCAGGAAGAAAAAAAAAATGAAGAGACATAATATCCCAATCAATAATTAAAGATGACTGCTTGGGGCAATGTTCATATTTTATAATCTGTGACGATGGAGCCAATAATTAGGATGAGATCAAAGAAAAGGCTAATTGTTTTGAGTCAGAACTTAAATTTTGACTCCCATAAGGTGCTAATTGAAATATTCTAATGTATAAGTCTTCTATCCAAGGCAATGTAAAATTTTTATTTTGAGATACAGAACTTTAAAGATTAATTTAAAAGTGTGTTCTCTTTATAATTATTTTGAACTTATTGTATATTATTCTTTTCTTAAATCATTCAATATGAATACAATATCTTTCAAGCAGAATATTTACTTAGAAATTCGGAGTATGTTTTCTAATTATTTTAAAGCTTCTTAAACCCAAGGTATATGAATATATTTGCCAGTATTTTTGGTGTAAATTTATTCAACTGTTCATTCATTAAAGCCATATTTATTGAGCATATCTTATATTAGCATGGTGAGTAGATGGAAAGATAGAGACATGCTTCATCCTCAACTCATATTTTAAATATATATTAATATAATTAATATAGAATTAATAATATAATTAATATATTAATATATAATATGTATTAATATAAATTTAATATATTTTAAAATTATATATATATAGTGCAGGAGGCTTTAAAAAATGAGGGAGAATCAGGTTGATTTTGGAGACACAATTTTTATAATTTATTTTTTGTTTTTCTTATTCAGCTTGATTAAAGTAAAATTTGATTCAAATTTCATTGTCTGCTAAAGGTTAACATCTGATCACTTTTCATTTAAACAACACCATTGTCTTGGTACAAACTGTGAAATTGGATTCCTTATTATTTTGATAATTGTAAGCAAAAACAGCAAATATTAAATCAAAATAGTACTTAGGCAAGCCATTGCCATGTTCATAAAATAGAAGGAAAAAGCAAATTATATTTGGGTTTGTAATACTTATGATAAGAAATTATAAAGTATAAACTTATTGGACTCTGATTTGAGAAAAGGCATTACAGATATAAAGAACAAACAATTTCATTTGTGGCTAAAATATATATGCCACGTGAATTCTATCCTCTTGAAAAATGTGTATGTAACTTTTTAATAGTAATTTTATATATACACAATACATCAAACTTTAAAAAACATAGAGAATATATAGCACTAAAAGGAAACAGAAGTTGGGAAGCAGATGTTACTTAAGCAATTGGGCTTCTGCCTACCACATGGGAGGTCCTGGGTTGGGTTCCTGGTGCCTCCTGGAGACAGCCAGCTGGTGCAGTGGGCAGGTGCAGCGAACTAACATAACAAGATGAGGCAACAAAAGAGACACAAAGAGTAAAGACAATGAGAGACACAAAAAACCAGGAAGCTGATGTGGCTCAGGTAATTGAGCCCCTCTCTTCCACATGGGAGGTCCTGGGTTTGATTCCTGTTGCCTTCTAAAGAGAAGAGGAGCAGACACAGAGAGCGCACAGCAAATGGACACAGAGAGCAGACAGCGACCTCAAACAATGGGGGCGGGGCATAAATAAATAAAATCTTAAAAAAAGGGGGGGGGGAACCAGAAGTTACCAGTAATTCTAAAATTCTTCAACCCAAGAATAGTCATTGAGTGCATTTTCCTGTTCTTTCAAGTATTTTTTGTAAATATATTTATGCATATTTTATATAATAAGAAAGATAATTTTTATAACCTGAAGTTTTCAATTTATGATTATATATGGAGTGTCTTCTCAAACCGTAAGAATTCTTCCAAAATATATTTTAAATGACTGCATAATATTTCATTTTGTAACAATTCTATGATTCTCCCAATCCAGGGGTTATATCAAATGTGATTATGGAATACTTGTTCTTAGCCTTTAGATTCAAAGACGTCATTATATGCTCTATTTCTTTTTGGGACTGTATGAGGCAGTCGGCCAGAGGGTGGTTATACCTGTGCACTTGGTCTTATCTGTGCAGTTATCAATTACATAATCTAACACTGTCTAAGGTTCTGAGTATCAAGGCTTTTCTGTAAGTCACACAGAGAATAAAGTCATCTCTGATCTACTTGGATCCTATTCTTATCACCAGCTTTACACACATGTTCAGCCTGTATTTTGGTTTCATCCAGTACTATTTCTGAACTGATTTGTTAAGTGACCATCTTATCTAGTTAGAGCAGAAGGTTAGCTTTGGAAATTGAAAAGGGTAGCAAGTTATTTAATTCAATCTAGAAAGGGCTCAGACATTCATGAGAACAAAAAGTCAGGGCCTGTGGTAGTCCTGGATTTAAATCTCAGCAAGGCACTTTCTGCCTTTTTTTGTCCCTTAGCAACTTATTTAATGTCTTTAGACTCAGTTTCCTCTACGATAAATCCACCTGACTATAAGTAGCTTTGTATAAAATACTATAAGTTAATTATTGTAATTCCTTTATAACCCTGGCTGACACATAAAAAATGTGCAACAAGTGGTGATAATTATGATTAGTGTGATTAGAGCCTCCAGGGATTGGACCTATTTTCTGGAACTCAACATCAGCTCAGTTACAGATGAGAGACCATAAAAGCATAGTATAGAAAGACAAATAGTTCCCAGTGAGGACAGTAATGAAATCTGTGGCTGTGTAATTTTATAGCAATATCACTCTTCTTCCAAATCTCACTCAACAGCAAATCAGTGATACAGACAATTTTAATTATATGAGACCCATGGAAGGTAATAAATGATTGTTCATAAACACCCTCAGTGATTTTCATGAGCTGAAGATTAATCTATGGATGTGGACTTCTGTTTTTTCTTTCTTTCTCTCTCTCTCTTCCCTTCTTCCTTCCTTCCTTCCTTCCTCCCTCCCTCCCTCCCTTTCTTCTTTCCTTCCTTCCTTCTTCCTCTCTTTTTTTCTTTTTTGTTGAGTGGCTCTTACATACATATGGGCAGTTTATTAAAATGTTAAGAGGATGTGGGGGTCTCTTTCACAGGGTAATGAAATCCACTGGAGAAGTTCATAGCAACATGTTTCAGGAATAGCTATCAATCTTTCTTATAACATACAATATCTGACTAGTATTACTAACATAAATGGGTATCTATTAATTTCCTATTTTTATGGAATTTATTTTATTCATTAAGACTTTCTCTCAAGTTAGGGGGAAGAGTGATCAAGCAAAAGTTTTCTATATTTTTACTAAGAAGTTAATAATTGATCGATTTTTACATTTAGCTTTAACTGTTATAGACCTTTTATACAAACACATGCAATTAAAATAAAAATGAAATAATTTAAGTAAAATACATATAAATATTTAAATTTTTGTTCCAATCCACTAAGCTTTGAAATATATAAGTGCATTAAAAACAAGATTTCTTTTAAAAAGAAATCAGAAAGTTTTCCATTTTTAGTTAGTTAAAAGATCATTAGGTTTTAGTCAATCAAAATAGCCTACCATAGAAGTAAATAATACCTCAGATGATGAGAGACACAAGAAACAGCTCTTCTTTTCTTGTTATTGTCTGTGTATGATAAAACTAAGGTTTATTTCTAATCCAGAGTAACATTGCTGGTGTCGATAGCAGAAGGAAACTAAAAAAGCAAAATATTTCCCCAAAACTAATTGCACTTTAAACCAAGCAATCCTTCAGGGTACTAGAGAAAGAAGAAAAATTTGCATGAACAACTAATAGTGGACATAACAATTTGTATGTGTGTGTGTGTGTATGTTGTTTTGTGCATATGTCCCATACAAGAACAGCTTATACCCATAAATGTAATTCTTTTATTTTGATCCAATGAAGTCTAAATTTTATCATTTGCACTTAAAGCCACACATTAAGAAATTATATCTTCCCACAATGTATGAAAAGGTAGGTATTACTTAAGAACACTAAGATTTATAATGATATTGCACCAAAATTTATCATTTTTTCAAAGTATAAAATATTCCTTGCCTGTCTTATTAAAATGAATTCCTATTTTAATAACAAACCACTGGTAAGTATTCATAAAATTTTTAAAATCATTTAAAAATTCAGCTAAGCATTTTTCTAAAATGAACAATTATTTTCAAAGTTTACTTGAAATGCATTAGAACAATAACTAATTCATTTATCTGCACAGCAAATATTTACAGGGGGCTTATGTGCCAAGTATATTTCTAAGTGTTAAAATTAAGATCATGCCTGGCATTTAATAAAGATAGCCTCCATTTATTTAGCATCTACTATTTTCAATTATTCATACACTGTTAAAACATCAGTGGCAGTAGAGGAAATAATTAAGCACATGGGTTCTTAAACTAGACTAACTAGCTAGTTTTAATACAGTCTTTTCCCTTCCTAGCCATATAACCTTTTTTCTTTCCTCTCTGTGCTTTACTTTTCTTCTCTATATAATGGAGAGAAAATGACACATCTGTTCTCAGGTTGTTGTGAAGTTAAATAAGGTAATGCACGTAAAATACTTAAAATGCTCTGGGACGTTTTAATATATTCCTAATATATTCTAGATATTATTATTGTTATTCCATTATCTCTAATCTATACATTAATCTTGAAAATTGTGAACTGCTGTGGCGTTCCTTTAAGTCACAGAGTTTGTGTGCCAATAGATAGTAACTCTCAGAGCTGGGAATCAGAGTCAGATTGTGAGCTTCCAAAACCCAGCCTCCATTCCCATAACATTGAATGTCTCCAAGTTCTCCACCTATGGGACCATTTCTTTCTGTATAAATAGATATACTTGAACTTCATTCCAGGTCTTTGGGAAACCTAGAACTATTCCTAATATATGTGAGTATACTAGGAGTGGGGTGGGGGTGTCTTATGTTCTTTTAGCCACTCTAAATTCTTATGAATATTTATTTATTTACTTATTTATTTTTAATTCCTTCTCTCATCTCATTTTCTATTGGCTACTCATTCACCCTTTGTTATTCACCTTTTTTTTTTCTCTTTGAAACAAAATTTTCTAAGGTTCTTGAAAAAAAAATTTTTTTTTTTTTCCAATTTGCTACTTAGAAACATCTAGGAGTCCCTGAATATATTAGGAATTTTGGATATGGTGACAATAAAATTTAGACTTCACAACACTTGATAATAAATTCTTTATAAGTCAGCTTAGTGACACTAGGTAGACTGAATGATTATGATATCATTGTACTTGCAGTAATATGTTAGAAGGGGAAACCATATTTCCCTATTCTCTCATACCTCTAGAATAAGATATTTAAAATTTAAAAAGCAGAAAGTTTCTCAACTATGGGGCTCAATTAAATTACTAGTTGTATAACACCAGTAAGGAACACAGATGAATCTAAGGAAGAATAATGAATTATTTTGTCAACTTATTTATTTTTATAAGTTAAAAACAAAAGCACAGCTTTTTGCAAAGATTTCCAAAATTATAAATTTTCTTGCTCATTTATTCATGTTTTTTGTCTTACCTTTTTTCAAAAGCTGGAAATTCTGGTAATAATGCTGTACCTTAAACCAAATGCATGTTGAAAAGGACATTTTATGAAAATACCACATAAGCAGGCATTTGTAAATGAAGGATAATAGGTGATTGAGTTACATACTTTGCAGAGATCATTAGTCAGCTGATTTCATTTTCAAAACTTTGTTTTATTTTAAAAAGGTAGCAATTTGCTTGATAATACAAAAACGCATTGATGAGATGGCAAAAAGACTCTGCTTTAAGATGTCCATATTGTTACACTTTATCACAATCTTAAATGTGTTCGTGTGTGTGTATGTGCATTTTTTAAGGGTGGTACAATATACAAAATGTATAAGGCTTTGTGGAGAATAGGAAAATGAGTAAGATATTCTTCATCTGGGCTCAAGTGTTAGTGAAGATGCTAAATATATATCCAGAGAATATTTATCTAAGGCAGACCATGGACGATGCTCACTTGCACTGCAAGTTTTCTTACAGTAAAATAAAAATGGCAAAGAATTCTGCCTGGATTGAATTGCAGCTTTGTGATTCATTAGTGATTGGAGGTTTGCTGAAACTCTGGAAACATTAGTCTCCTTATCTGTAAAATTAGTTAATAATTCTTATATGCTAAAGATTTTAATAAGTATAATTAGAATAGTAATTCTATCATCATCTCTGCTGGTTTGGAGCTATGTGCCCTAGAAAAACATAATCTTAAACTTAATCCATTTCCGTGGGTGTGAACTCTTGTAAAGAGGATCTTTAGATGAGGTTACTTCAGTTAGGGTGTGGCCCAACTGACTCAGGATGGTCTTAATCCTATTACTAAAGACCTTATAGGGAAGACCACAGAGAGAAAAAGCCAGAGAGAGCAGTCAGAAGGTGAAAGTCAATGGAACATGGAAGAGAAGAAAGAAGCCAGGAGGGGCTGCTATGTGCATTGCCATGTGACAGAAAGTCAAGGACCAAGGATTGCCAGCAGCCAGTTTTAGAATGCAAGTCTTCTGGGAGAAAGCATCACCTTGATGACACCTGGATTTTGGACTTCTAGGCTCAAATTGTGAGCCCATAAATTCCCATTGTTTAAGCCAACTCATTGCATGGTATTTTCTTTAGCAGCCAGGAAAATGAAACAGACTGACATGAATAGAGGGTTTCTTATTGTTAAATTCTCTGCTGAGAGCTTTTGATACACAGTCTTTTTTAAAAAAAATGAAGTATAGCATGCATATAAAAATGTGAATAATTTCTAGTTATGCCACTGAATTACTTTTTTCAAAGTGAACACATCAGTGTAATTAGCACCCAGATTTAAAACAAAACAAAATAAAACAACTGAGTATTATCTGAAACATAGAATCTCCAGAAGCTCTTCTGCTAAACATTAAAACACTGACCTCTACTCTGCCAAGGTAAACATTACCTCAACTTACAACACCACAGAGTAGTTTGTCTGTTCTTGCATTGTGTATTTTAATCCTCTTAACAGGCCTTAAATGTAAAAAAAAAAAATCACTTTCCTTGCTATACTCTTCTGCATTGATAAAGTTAAAGGAGATTAATTCCCATTGGAAAGCTGTGTGGATTATTTCTTGGAAAACTGATTTACTCACTGACAGGGATACCGGATTGAAATTTTGAAAACTTGAGTTTGAATCCTTACTGTATTCCTTGTCAGAACTGGAATCCTGGGAAATTTATTAATGTCTCTTACCCCTAATTTACTCCTACCTTATTGAGAGTGTTGTAAGAATTCAATATGTTGGTGCTTGTGGAAATGCTTTGTAAACTGTAAAGTGCTATACAAGTTAGAAGCAGCAGCAGTAGCAGTGAAAATTTTATGAAAAAAGGAAAAAGCAATGCTGACAAGTACAGGGTTTGTTCAAGGAATAGCAAACTCTACTATAGATGAGATTAGAGTTACAATATCAGGTTCAGGGTAGAGAGATAAATTATAGGAGATTAGATTAAAAATGTAGTTTGGGAACATATTGAGCCAGTCCTCTTTTCAATATGCAAATCGCCTTACAAATAATAAAACAAACAAAAAACCATATAAAAAATTCCTCATATTTGTTTATTTGGCAGAAATTGATACCACTTTTGGGAAATTGAAGTAATGAGAACATGTTTTGTAACTTAAAACAAAAATTAATCTTAGTTTCTTCAGCTAAGGAGAGCATAATTCATATCCGTCAGAAGAGAGATCTTGGGACTTCTGTCTACTCCTTGGAGAACCCACTATGAAGAAGAAGAGTTCTCCTCGACCAGGTGTCACATAACCACTGAAAGGAGTGTCTTGGCGATCAGGAAATCAGGGTTGGTTCTGTAAGACCATGGCTATCAAGCTTAAGCATGCATAAGAATCACTGGGGATGCTTGTTAAAGTGCACCTTCTGTCCCTCCCTGATTCTAATTCATTTTGTCTGTGAAAGGGCCTGGGTGATCTGGTATAGATGTTCCAGGACCCATACCTTGACCATCACCGACTGAGAGAACTGGATCTCCAGATACTCATTTTAGGGGAGCGTGAACCTGAATAGTATACAACTTAGGCTAAAAGTGGGAGGAATAAGTGGGAAAGCATGGTCAAGCTTGGGAAGGGACAGAAGAGGAGAATGGGTGTTACAGAATCAGGGAAGAACAGCGTGCAAGAGGTGCAGAACCCCTGAGGAGCAGTGAAATGCCATGTGGCAATCACACAACTACAAGAAAGAGAAGTGTGTAAGGAAGTGATGCTGTAGAAGAGAAAACATAAAGGAGTTCTGTATAGTATACATTCAGGAGACTGTGGAGGCAGCTAAGCTTTAGTACTATAATAAATAGTACAGGTGAAATGTAAAAGAAATCTAGAAGCCTTACAATTTATACACAAAAATGTTAGAAGAAGTTGCAATCTAAAGAATGTGCACTAACACTGAGGCAGATCCAGAGTTTGTGGGCCTGGAATGTATTCAGTTTTAGGGGTTTTAAGAAACAACAACAAAAAAAATGTAAAATATGGAGAGAAAATTAGATATGCAGATGCACATTTATTTACAATGAGAAATTAAATTGCAAAAGTTCTGTATTTTTGAAACATTGACATCCCAACCTTCAAAATAGCAACATTTAATAATGACTACAGTATCTGTCTGGCACATGTCTGTAATATGCTTTTCCTACATTTTTTGGCCTTATATTCTTTGGTTACTTTGTCTTATGGCAAGACCTTATATTGTTTATTGAAAGAATAGAAAGATAAGTAGTTCTTTACTGCTGCATGTTTCATTGAATTTTTGATATTATTATTGTCATTGTTATTGTTATTATCTGTTACTTCCTCCCCCAATTTTTGCTCAAGTGAGTATCTTGCCTGGGGGAAATCCTCAGAGAACTCCAGGCCTTTGAACTCTTGGTCTCTGTCTCCAGCTGCTTTAGCAGAAGGTCCATCTCAGAGCTGTTCAGTTCTCCTCACACCCAAAACTCCTCTTTTCCCAACAGGCTCTGTCAAAAGCCATGTGTGGGATGAGATGGTCATGAAACTAGGATCATAGCCTCCTCCCTATAAAAAGCAGGGAGCAGAGTAAGGTCTTCAGTTCCCTACTCCTGGAGCTCAAGGACAGCTTCTTTATGGTTGATGAGGTCCACAAGGGCAGATTGTTGCTGGGGGGGGGTGGACACCCACCTACAACCTGGAACCCACTACCAAGGCATGGCTGGCCCAGGCTAGGGGCAGCATCTGTGTCCTCCCCATATTCTTGGAAGACAATTCCCCATCCTGGGAAGAGACCCATGTGAATGGACATTCCTGGAGCTAAAACTTGATTGACCCAGGAAATCTGCCTGTGAGTAAAATCCCAGATAAAGATGGAAGAGAGTCAAAGTTGAGCAATTATTGCTCATAGTTGTATCTGGTCAGCCATTTTGTTAATTAAGATTCTAAGTTTTCTGAAAATGTAATGAAGTGATGGCTGCAAAATACTGTATGATGCTTTTAAATACTAGTTTGAATCCCTGAGGACAATTGGTATATCACACATTTCTCAGTCTCAATCACCTACTAGTGGTGGACTTATTCTGTACCATTATGCGCCTTGTAGAAAACAGTGTTCAATTCTCTGTCTTGGGGCTCGCCGCCCGCCAGCAGGGGGAGATCGCGCTCCTCGCGCTCCTCCCTTGACCTTCCGGTACCGTGGAGCACCCTGGCACCGTCCTCGCCGGGCTCCTTGGCCCGGGAGCCGCTCTCCTTGGCCCGGGGCTGGGTGGCCGGCGGTCCTGTCTGGCAGACGTGGAGCTGGAGGCTGGCATTCACAGCTATAAATTTCCGGCTGAGAATCGCCTTCGCTGTATCAGGTAAATTATGGTGGCACCGGGGACTGATCCTGAGACCTCCCATGTGGCCGGTGGACACCCAGTCACTTGAGCCACATCAGCTCCTTGCTTGCAGTGTCCCCTCATTGCATCTCTTCATTGCCCCAGCTCGCTGTATCAGCTCATTGTCTGTTCATCTTTACTAGGAGGAATGAGGAACAGAACCCAGGATCTCCCAGGTAGGAGGCGTGCACCTAAATGCTTGAGCCACATCCACTCCCCTCCTACTATTTTTTGACAATATTTTCTTTATATTTAAAGAAGTTTTAAATTACATCAATGTTACCTTGAAAATTTAGGGGATTCCCATATACTCTATCCCCTCTCCCTCTACACACAGATATACACACATATATACACACACATATACACACATATATGTTTTTTTTTTTCCCTATGTTGACAAAAACATTCATATTGTAGCCACAAGGCTATAGGAAAATGTAAGTATATAAGATGGTGAGGTTCATATTTGTTCATCTATGCCTCATGTAAAGCAGGGACCTGCAACTCAGTAATATTTCTGGGAAACAGGAGTCAAGAGATTTGTCCAAGATTTAGAGTTATGTGCTGATTTCAGTTAAGAAAGGACAAAAAGATCATTGGATCTTTTAGGGGTGTATTATCAGTTGGCATAGGCTACACTGGACCATTAACAGTTGACAAAACAAACAGACAAATAATTGAAGCAAAATAGCCAGGTTCAAGGAATAACCTGTCATAGTAGGCTCTCTAGCTGGCCAGGAACTTTGCCCCTTCCTCAGAGCCTCTTCTGTGCTATTGACTTTATAAGAAGAGTCATAGAAAATGAATTAAATATTACGAATGTTAGAAACACTTCTGGTGTAACTACTTTGTCCCAAATGAGAACTCTGTCAGTCCTTTTGGAATTATTTCTTGTGTTGGACAGAGTGAATGATCTGGAATTACAGATAAAAAAGAAAAGAATTGATAGCAAGCTTTCTGCAAACAAGCAAGTTTATTGAATTTGCCAAAAATCTTGCATCTCTTACTGATGTGTTTGTAGCCTGTGTAAATAAAATAATATTACATGCATTAAGCAGCCTCACTTGGTCTTTAGGATACAATGGTTATATGCATGTAACCCCAAAGGAGCATGATAAAAGAGTGAACAATATACAACTTTTTCCTAATAATGATAAAGTAATTGAATAATAATGGCTTACTTTTCTAAATGTGTATATCCTGTATGAGGAAAAATAAATCCAAACTTCATTAAACAGAATAAACTTTATTTAAGAAAGAGGGATTGGGTGGGGGGGACGGATGGGCCATGTGCAGGGAGGACATAGTTGGGTCCGGCTCTGTTGCTTTTAAGAGCACAGACCCCAGGGTAGGGCCCACTGGCAAGGCACCAAACTCCAGAGCTGTCTACCCTGAGCATAGGACCTGGGTGTCTCCAGAGCCATGAGGAGACCCACTATTTGGGGTACTATTCACTTTGGCAGTCTAAGAGATCCTGCTGAGATGTACATAAGCATTACCTCTGGGATGTCCACCTGACTCACTTTGAAGTCTCTTAGCTATATAAACTCGTTTGTCTTTATCTCTTTCCCCCTTTTATTTGAGGTCTTTTTCCAGTTTCATTGCTGGTTGGTGCTTGGTAGCAATCTCTCAGTGCCGGGGAGGCTCATTCCCGGGGGTAGTGTCCCACGCTGGAGGGAATGTAATACATCCGTATGCTGAGTTTGGCTTAGAAAGAGGCCACATTTGAGCGGCAAGGAGGCTCTCAGGAGGCAACCGTTGGGCACCCTATAACAGTAGATGAAGTTTCAATTTCAAGAGCAAAGGCTCATAAGCATAGTTGTCAAAATTAACGGCTCATCAGTGGCTCATCCTCCTTCACCAGTCACTGCCCCTGCACTTGGGGGACTGTTGCTGCTCCCTTGGAGAATATGGCAGAGCCCTTCAGGATGGGAATTTAGTATTCTCTCAGTTATTGTGTGAGTGTCCACCCACTGTGACAATGTCCCGTGAACATTTGAACATTTTTACATAACTTATATGACTGCTCAGGGAACTTCCTCCCGTGGATCCCCCTTCCCTGACACCCCATACCAGTGATCCTCCCCCGCACCAGTTGTGGCCCTTCTGTGATCCAAATCTTCAAAAATGAAGCAATTACAATAGCCGATTACAATTAATAGGAAAATGAAACGATGATAAGTTTAAATATGAGATAAAATATATAAAAATTTTAAAAAATTAAAAATAAAATAAAATTATAAGATTGGGATGTTTAAAAAAATGAGAAATATTAAAATTTTTTTGACATATTACCTTTCATTACTGCAATATCTGGTGTCCTGTCTTACTGTGGTACCTTCCTCCACTCATTCCCCAGTGTCTCACTATTTTTCGTTTTGTTTTCGCGGAGGTTTGGGGTCACAGCAGGGTCACACATAGAGTACAGGAGACTCTCATATACCCAACATCCTCCCCCTTTCCTCCCTCCCATATTAATACCTTTTTATATGTGGATGGTACCTATGTTGTGACTGGTATACAGATAGTAAAACATAGCTACTAAACATGGTCAATGGTTTATGCTATGGTTTACATTTTAGACCGTATACTTTTATAAATTTTGATGATATTTACCATGTCCTGTGTCCACCACTGTAAGATCATGCAGAACACTTCCACTGACCACTGAATACCCTCTGTTTGATCTATTCTATTCCTCCCCCACCTTCCCCCTGGGCTCATGGTGACCCCCTGGCTTCACTCCTTGGATGACAAGATTCATAGTTACATGCAGCAACACTGATGTCTTGATGCACTGGTTTGTCCTATTAGGAACCACCCATGCTCTCAAGAGACTCCCGCCTATCTATTTCTGAACAAATCAGTCCTCCCGAGGATGGAAGTACACCTTCCTGCTCATTATGTGGGTCTCCACCCACTGATACAACACATTATGACAGAATGGTCACTCACACACTCCCTAGAAGCCTGCTCCAGGTGTGCCCTGTCCCAACTGCCCCCCCAACCAACACCCTAAACCAGTAACCCTTCCTTGCCATATTGCCATAAGAGCATTCCCAACCTTATACTTTCAACCACATACTCACAAATCCTTAGTATTCACCTGATCCCTCTCCCCACCCTCCCTCCCAATATCCTGGAGCTTCCAATCCACCCTTCCCAATCTACCCACCTGTCAACCCTGCACCACCCAACCCAGTAATATCACTACCCTCCTATCCTATCTGTTCAATACGCAACTACACTCTTACACCTTACCATAGATTATGTCCATATGGGTGTTGGCTCACATTCTTCTTCTCCCTTTCCATTTCTTGTAAACCAGTCTTCCAGACAATAGCTCTCTGAGTCTACTCAATTTGCTTAATTCACATCCATGAGGTCATGTACTGTTTATCCTTCAATGCCTGGCTTCCTTCACTCAGCATGAGGTTTTCAAGATTCATCCATTTTATCCCATGTGTTAGAACTTTTTTCCTTCTTACAACTGAGTAATATTCCATTGTATGTATGTACTACATTTTCTTTATTCATTCGTTTGTTGATGGGTACTTGAATTGATTCCAGCATTTACCAATAGTGAATAATGCCATTATGAACATCGGTGTGCATATATATGTTCATGTCTTTGCTTTCAATTCTTCTGGATATATACCCAGCAGTGGAATTGCTGGATCATATGGAAGTTCTATAGTTAGGTGTTTGAGGAACTGCCAAACAATACTTGGTGCTGGAGTTTTAGGTGTACATTCAGAGACTTGAGTCTTTGGGCTGTCCATGTGCCAGCTGGGCCCAGAACCTCAGCGGAGTTGCAACAGCTACTCTACAGCTCATTGGACTGACCTAGGACAACTGGTGGGGAGATGATGGATAATGGCCATCCCAGGGAACAAAGAGAGTCTGCAGCTGCAGTCAGGATAGTCCCATCCATCTTCCCCATGGGATATAAGCCCCCTCTCAATTGGAGGGAAGTGGACATCACCATCCCAGAATCCTCAGGACTGGGGAAAGAACTATGGACTAGAGTGGACTTACTGGTATTCTACTATAGACATATTGTGATTCTGGTAATGGAAGAAATTACAACATTGATGTGGAACCAGTGGCCACTGGAGGCTCTGGGCGCAGGGAGAGGGAAAAACAGTTGTAATATGGGGGCTCTGTTGGGACTTGAATATCATCCTGGGTGACGTTACAATGACAGATATAGGACATTTTATATCATCACACAACATGCAGAACTGTGTGGGAGAGAGTGTAGACTACAATTTGAACTCTGTTCCATGCTTAATGGCAAATTCCCAGGATGCATTTATTAATTGCAATGAATGTGCTACACTAATGAAGGATGTTCATGTGGGAGGGTGTGGGAGCTGTTGGGAGTGGGAATCCCAGTATCTTTTGTGTAACATTTATGTAATCAAAGTATCTTTTAAAAAAAACTAAAAAAAGAAAAGAAAGAGGGACAAATATATTCTGATTTTGAGTGATTAAATTTTATGGATATTTCAATAAATTAATTTGATCACAATCTATATGAAAGGAAATTTTACTTGGAAACTGAAAATATAATGAGTTTCCTGTGAAGTAGAAGGAGAACAAAATCATGAGACAGCCATATCTTTTAAAAAAATAACAAAATATAATAATGGAAGCTTTCCTTTTCATATATCATAAAGCAATACATTAGTTTAAACAACAAAATATTGGTGATATTTGACTTTTCTGACCAACAGCAAAAGGAAAATTTCATGTATTTCAATATAATATGTTTGTTCTTGTTTCTGGAATAGCCAAAGTGATTCATAGATAAGAATAGGCAGTTTTCTGAAAAGGATCATATTTACAAACATACTCATATAAAGTTTTAAAGGCAATATTGCAAATGATTTGGAAATATTGATAATTAATATAAAATTATTGGAATACCTGAACATTTGTGGAAAAAATGAACTTGTAACAAAATTTATGATTTTATAATAATGTAATAAGAAGTCAGTTCCCATCATGACACAACAAACACAGAACCATATTCAAGTGTACAATAAAATTGAAATTAAAATTAAAAAAAAAAAAATTCTCTGTCTTGGGCAGTGACCATTCAGTTCTCAATAGAAATATAGTTTAAATGATTGTTTCCATGTATTGATTAGCACAGATACATGAAATAAAATCCTATTTATTATTATCATACAAAAATCTAAATCTAAATATATATGTGCTTCCATCAAAAGATTGTATAATTTACTTCAAATTAAAGATAGAAATATCTAATCTGTTCTTTTGAGTGGTATGCACCATGTATTTTTCTCCACAATTCTTATAGTTAGCTGACAAATAAAATGGCATATTTAAGTTTCTTGCCGCTGTATTGTATCACATTTTATTTGCTGGGAGCTTTTAGAAAATTGTTCCTCAACTTTGTGTTCTAAATTGTAGGTTATTATAATCACCACTAATGATTTGTTCCATTGATTGAACCACTGAAGGGACTCTGCCAATAAAATGATGAGCATCTTTTAGGGGATAATCTATGAAATAATTGAGGTCTTTAGAAAAACTAAGAATAATAATTCTAATTGTGTTTGACTGACAGAAGGAATGCCTTATGATGATTTGCTGCAGGATCTAAAGCAATACTTACCATTAATATGATTTTTCCATCCTTACCAAAGTCAAAATAAAATTATCTTGTTGGAAGAATGAAGACTAGAGAAATCAAAGCTTGCATTTTTGAAAGGTATTCTGCTGCTAAAGAAAAGGAATAATATTATGAAGTTCTGAACATGTGATCTTAGTTTTTATGCTCAATATGGTGGCTGGCCTCATTGATCAGTGGCCTCACCAAAGACTATTAAGGATGTGTGGGGTGGGAGTTGTGAAATTGGAAGTGTGAAGCTGAAACAGGGTCACAATCTGCATCAGTGTCTCCTTCCCCAACTACCAAAAAACCACGAGAGGACATCCAAGCCTAATCAAAAGAAACATGCAGCCTAATGGAGATTCCTGTCCTTTCTATGCCGATTCAGGAAGATCTCAAGTTATCCAGCCTCTGAGCTCCCACCAGGTTCCCACCAGATTCCCTCCACTAAACTTCTCTTATATAGAAATTCTGGAGCTGCCACCATTCTTTTATCTCCAGGAAAAGTCCTGTGTAGAGAAGGGAAAGGAGCAAGATTAACCATTTTGCAGTGATATTTCTACTATCACTCAAACCTCTGTTCTCAATGTAAAACAATGAATCAATTAAATTTGTGAAATACCTATATGGTGTCTTGCTAATTCCCAGCCATAATGTTCACTTATGAAACATGAACAACTTTTGGATTGCACTAATTGTAATAGCTTTGGAGAGGAATGGTTTTTATCATATGTGACTTTGTAAACTTCAATATTTCTCTCTAGTATGATAGAAAAGGAGAAATCATCATATTTCCTGGAATAGACAGATAATAATTGAACTTTTCATTACAAATAACCAGAGGTTTATAGAGACAGTTGAATTATACTGTGTCAAAATTGTCAATAGATAAGATTTTAAATTCTCAGAATTTGTAATATATCTTTAAAACTCAATGGTACTTAAATGTTTAACATTAATCTTATTTTGATCTGCGAAAAAGCACAATGCATTATATACACACACATCCTATTACATAGATGAGAAATTTGAAATAAGTAGTCAGTTTTGGATTCTTAAACTCCAACTGCAGGGTGCTTTTCACTTCACCACACTGAGCATGTGGGAGTCAGTTCTAGTCTCTAATTTTACTGTACCCTTCTACTCAAATTATGTTTGCCTTTATCATTCTTCATTTTTTATTTTGCTTATTCTTACATTTCCCCCCACCATGCCTATGACCTAGTATGCATGTCAAGTTTAAGGAAAACTTCCCAGAAAATAGAAAGAATAATTACAATTTCCAAGCATGTTGATGATATTATATAAGGTATAAAAGAGTATATGTCTTTAGGATATTTGTTATTCCATCTTTGTAACAGACATTTCAGCATGTTTGAAGTCATGTCTCTGACTTGCCCTTGTCTTTTCCAAAGGATTTACCCCCACTCCCAAGATCTGTGCTCTCCTTGTTCCAGCTGATTTAATGATGTTGGTAATGAATAGTGTGAAAAGTGATACTGTGCCATTGTGTCAGTTGTAGAAAGGTCATCAAAAATATAGATGGCAAGGAACAATCAATATATCTCTATTATACACAGATGGAGGGAAAGCGTTTAAGACAGCAGTTCTATCATCAGAAGGTGCTTATATATTCTCAAAGCAGCTGTCTTTAAAAGAATCAAATTTTAATGTGGTTAAGACTTTATCACTTTTAAAGTGTTTGGCCAGTCTATAACTTTTACAAACACCTTAATGTCATTTCTCATTTGTGAATTTCTTTCTCAGCAGAAGGCATGCCTAGAGTAAGAGCTGCAAAAAATGACACCTAATTTTTCTTTGAGAAAAGAGTGTTACATAAAAGTTCAAATTGTGCTGAATCTGGAACTCCTAATTATAGATATGTATACAACTTATATATATGTAAATAAATAAAACGTCCGTTTTCAAAAATAATAAGCACACTAATTAAAGACCATATGTTTTAAAAACATCTTTAAACTTGGCAATGAAAAAAAAAATCTCTCCTACGAGAGGCTTAATAATTGGATAGGAGTGAAAAATGGGTTGGATGGGAATTGAGTATGGGTTCTTTCAAGCTGGATAATGACAACACTGATGTGAATCTAACTCAAGCTTTTCCCCAGACCTTGCCATGGTGGCATTAGCAGCCTGAGGGCCTTACTCTAGTTATCTGCCATACCTAAATCTCACTGGCATTCCTTGGCGCTTCTATTTTAATATAAAATAATGTTCTAATGATAGGAACTTTTGGCTCTGTATTGAAAGTCTCACACCATTTATTAAGCATCAGATTGACCTGTCTTAATTTGACCTATGCATCCTTCAAATTTTACCTTACAACATTTTTCCTTAACATTTTATTGGTGCATAATAGACAAAATAAACTACACATATTTAAAGTGAAAACTTTGATAAGTTTTGACATAGGTACACCTATAAAACCATGACCACATTCAATATGATGGACAAATCAATCACCTCTAAAAGATTCCTTATGTCCTTTTGTAATCCTCCCCCTCCTGCCCCTCTCCACCTATCACCTCCTGTCCCTTAGCAAACACTAATCTGCTTTCTGTCACCATACTTTCATATGCATTTTATAAAATTTTACCAAAAAGGAATGAAAATACATACTTTCTTGTCTAGAATATTTTGCTCAGAAAAATAATTTTGAGATTCATTCATTTTGATGAGTATATTGATAGTTCACTCCTTTATATTGCTGGGTATAACATTACATGGATTTGCCATCTCTTATTTATCATTCATTTGCTGATGAACATTTGGATTGCTTCCAGTTTTTGTTACTACATATAAAGTTGCTATAAACATTCATGCTCAAATCTTTGTATGGACATATGTATTCTTTTTTTTTTTTTTTTTTTTTGGTAAATATCTAGGAGTAGAATGTCCGAATCACGTGGTAGTTATATATTTAACATTTTAAGCAACTGGTTATACCATTTTACATCCCCACCAATAGAATATGAGAGTTTCAGTTGCGCCATATCTTTGCCAAGGGTTGTTATGGTAAATCATTTTAATATTGTCATTTTAATACATGTGTAGCGCTATCTCATTGTGCTTTTAATTTGCATTTCCCTAATGACTAATGATATTGAACATCTTTTCATTGAACATTGATGAGGTGCCTATTAAATTCTTTTGCTGAGTTTTATTTTGGTTGTTTATTTTCTTATTGAGTTCTGAGAGTTCTTTAAATATTGAGAATAAAAATTAATCCTTTATCAGATTTGAGATTTGCAAATATTTTCTTGCAATCTGTGGCTTTTTTTTTTCTTAAGAGTATTTTTCAAAAATCACAAATTCTTAATTTTGATAAAGTTCAATTTTTCAATTTGTTCTCTTATGGATTATGCATTTGATATTATATCAGGTTTGTTCTTTGTTTCTTTGTTTTTTATTTCAGTGCCAATTGTTGAATCAACCTATAAAGTACTATGAAAACATCTGCTTGGAGTTTTGATTGGGACTGCACTGAATTTGTAGATATAGAGATGAATTTGAGGGGGACTTAACATCTTACAATGTATGGATCCATATATACAGTATATTTGTCCATCTATTTAGGATTTTTAGTTTGCCTCAGAAATGATTTTTAATTTTCAGAGAACAGGTCTTGCACAATTTTTGTCAGATCTATCACCAAGTATTTCCCATTTTTGATGTTATTTTAAATAGTACTGTTAATCTGCTGACTCCATATGGAGTGGTGGTGATCATATGTGGTGGTTGGGTTGGGTACCAGGGTATTGTCAAAAAAGTTTCTGTCCTGCTGGACTGCCCCTTTTCAAATCCATTGTCCAGAGAGAGCAGGTTTTCATCATTGATGCTTTTATTTCTTTATCTATGCCTCTTCATATTTCAGGTTTGCAGTTTTCTCTATTGGTCAGCCTATGATACATGGAAGAGTAAAAGAAAACCCTGGGAACTAACCACCATATTATTCCTCAATTCCAGAAATCCCTAGGCAGTTCACCTTTCTCATTCCACTTTTCATAATCCTGTACTATTGCCTGTTTATTATGTCTAGGATTTCAGTGCACTTAGGAGGAGCAAGGAGAAATAAGTTTACTCCATTTTGTCACTAAAATAGAGCTTTCTAAAAATCTGGGATTACTACTCATATCCTATGGAATTGCATATCTGTGGAAGTTGAGCAATACTACTGAATTATTTATTCAGGAATGGAAGAAATTGGTTTTCTTATGCCCATTCCTCCCTACATCAGTACACCTGAACCAGCCATGCAAATAAAATGCAGAATGAAGTAGAATACACACCATGGCATAGATAAGGTTCTCAATTTAGGTCCCATCATTCAGCTACTGCTTGACCTCAGACAAATTATTTCACTTTCATTATCATTTTTTTTCCAAAAGGAAAATGAAAGTGATAATATTTTTTATTCCTCAACATATTTTCATCTCTTCCAGCACTAAAACTCCAACTTTCTCCTCAGGGACTCAACATCCTACTGATGTGGCCCAATCAAAGCCTTAATCATAATTTAATCAAGCAAGAGTGAAACCTCTGAATCTAATACAATCTAATATACCCAGAGGAACAACCAATTTACAAACATAATCTAATATCAATTTTTGGAATTCATATATAATACTAACTGCTACAGGGGCTTAGGATTTAAGTGAGGGACATCGCAATTTGAGGTTTTAGATAGAAGAAAATATTGCAAATAATAGACATTTTTCCTTTTTTATACCATAAATACATTAAACACATTAATATGTTTATTGGGAAATTGAACCTGATTCAAACAGCTTTAAACTATGTTGACAAGGCCTCCCAATTCCTATGGTTCCATTTTTAAAAAAGTTTTTGCTGAGGTTCACTGAAAGCCCCTTAATTAAGAATATCTTATTTGAGGATTGTTATTTATCCATAAGTTTTTTAAACAATGGACATTTAGTAATATAGTAATTATTTCTTTCAAATTTTCTACATTAAGAAACAATAGAAATACTGTAATTTGTAGGAAATATTGTAAATGTGTAAATATATACACATATATTTTGTAGGAAATATTGTAAATGTGTAAATATATACATGCATATATGTATATTATCATTTCTGATTTTATGATCAAAATGGAAAATATTAATAGAATATATACACTAATTTTTTTTTAATGGAAGTAACTAGATTTTCACTAACATTATGTATCCTAGACACAGACTGCCAGATTTCACCTGATTTAGACCAACCTATGGACCTACCAAGATCTTGGAAAGTTCACATAACTCATCCCTGACTTACTTACATACCTGTGTTGTTCAAGTGGCCCTTTATTACAGTGAAACATAAAAACAACAATTGGTTCCAGAGATATAGCTTATTTTGCAGTCAGCCGAGATTGTCAGTTACCACAATACTTGGTCCCTGAATTTTTTAAATATTTGAGCCCAGAATTTAAATTTACTTCTCTGAATGCAATTTATCAATGTTTATATTAGTATTGTGCATGCCACATTACATTTACACTTTGATATAAGCAACTTATTGGTAGTTGCTGAGTAATGTAACTTCCTAGAGTAAAAACTACTTTTAGAATAGGAGGGCATTGTAATTTAAAAAATTACTTGAAGCAAATGCAAACCTTAAATTTGCCATAGTTTAAAATAATGTCTCCGTTTTTTTCATATATCACCCATTTTACTTAAACCATTTCTATATTAGCAAGATGATAGGATAAGACCAATTGTCTTTCTAGATGTCATTGGTAGACTATTTACAGAAAGGTGATAAGATCTCAAAATGTCTGTCTACTAAAACTATAGAAATGAACATTATTAATTTTAAATGCCATCCAAACTTTTGGTTTAACCCAGTGTTTCCTATTTTGGCTTGCAAAATTCTATTAATAATAGTTTTTAGGAAAAATGGTGGTATGAATTTAGTCAAGAGTCTGTCTTCAAGAACACAGGTGTTATATCATATGTAGAACATCTGCTGAACCAGCTGTTGTCACCATTTAAGTTCAAGCTGTTACCAAGAAGCATTTTCCCCCAATCATTTTATTTATTCATTTGGGGAGAATGATCTGGGTCTGAGAGCCAAGTCTAGATGTGATTATTACAGCAAAGAGTGATTTGGTGAGCTTCAAGTGGGCCGTCACATCTTGCAAATCGAATGGTCTGAATTGCTGCCAGGGCATATTGGAGTGTAGTTGATAGATACACTGAATGGCACTGTTAAGAGTGATGGTGAAATATTTTGCTTCATTGAAGGTGAATGTGAACTCTGCACAGGAACCTGATATAAGTGCAGTCATTTAACCAGAACAAAGTACCTGTTACGCAGTGGACTCAGGTAATAGAGCCAAAAGTCTGACCTATGCAGTCAAAATGAATTGCAGGTTGAGCATGAAACTCAGTTAATTTTGGCAGTGTAAAAAAACACCCACATTATCTAGGTCAGCTGTCTACATTTTCTTTTCACTGGATGATTGCTAAACTCTTTCTGTAAACAGAAGAAAAGATTTGAGATATGATAATAGATTTGGTTGTAAAGATTAAACAGATTTTCAAATATCAATGCAAATTACCTTCAATTATTCAGAAACAGAACAAGGTCAGAAACATAGAATTATTTCTCTTGTCCTTTGTCTCCCTAATATAACTCTAATTAGAAGAAAACACTGATTTGTATGTATTTGTTGTGCATTTGCCCCAGGCAATCACAAACCTCTGAATTGACCTGTCCATCAAAAGAAAAGAGAACTGAGAGTAACTGTTAAATGCAATATGCACAACTTTTAAAACTGTGATACAAGAAAGATTCCACCAAAGTGAAGAATAGCAAAAGAATGCTTTTTACAAATGCTTTTACCTCATGCTAGGGAGAAAATAAGCCACAGGATAAAATGGTATGTGTCAATGACTTTGCAAAATAGCCATTTAAAAATGTTTACATGGATGCATTATGGAGTTAAATGCCTTTTAAGACAAAGCAGATAAAGCAAATACTTTTCACAATATTGAGGCTAAGTCTCTAAGACACCCAAGGGCACTAGTTTGCTCTCTGCCATTAGGACAGCTTCTCTGAAAGAGTGGAAAATCTACAGTGCTGTAGAATAATGTCGCTCAGACATTATAGAAGGAAACCCAAGTTCACCTGGGCTGGTTTTCAATTGTGGCATAGAGTAACTTTGCTTATCTTTAGTGTTGATGTTTTCAAAGATTAAACAGCTTGATAAAAAATCTTGATAAAAGAGCGGATACATTACTTTTTTTTTGTCCCTCAAAGAAAACAGCAAGGAGGGAGTACTCAACTCCTTGGGAACATAGGGAGTAGGTATTTATTCCTCTCCACTTACAAGAACTATCAGTTACTATGATTTGCTCTTCCTAGACACGGCTTCTGTCAAGTAATAACAAATATCTCCTTCCTGCTCTCTCAACCATACCTTTAAATCATCAGATAACCCTCACTACACCTCACCACTAATATCTTCAAGTTGCTTGAGATCAGATTAAGCAAGTTTTAAAATAAACATCGCAAACAGGAATTTGGTATTTACTTCTATATGATGGGGGACAACACAAGACATTTGACCAAGGGTTAAGAAAGGGGATGACATGCTCACATGTCAAACTTTTCCATGGAAAATTCAGCACATATCAAATTAACTTCTAAACCCTGGTAAAGATTTAAAAACTAGACTGAGGGCAGGGAGACTTCCCAATATGAACCAGTTATATGTGGAGAATGGTGGGGAAGGGGAGGAAAGAAAGAAACTTTATCAAGAGATTTCTCTGACCTGAGATGAAAAAAAACAAACAAACAGGAAATGTATCTGTTATGCTTATGTTTAAAGTCCCCTAATTTGATCTCCAACCCAGATTTTAAAATTTCAGAGCATCAGTTAAGTGGTACCTGGATCTAAAAAATGACATTGTATTAATTTAGTTTGCATGAGAGCTTTCTCCCTCCCTCCCTCCCTCCCTCCCTCCCTCCCTTCCTTCCTTCCTTCCTCCCTCCCTTCCTTTTCTTTCTCTCTTTCTTTCTCTCTCTTTTTCTTTCTCTTTCTCTCACTTTCTTTCTCTCTTTCTCTCCCTTCCTTCTTTCCTTCCTTCCTTCCTTCCTCCCTCCCTCCCTCCCTCCCTTCCTTTCTTTCTCTTTCTTTCTCTCTCTTTTTCTTTCTCTTTCTCTCACTTTCTTTCTCTCTTTCTCTTCCTTCCTTCCTTCCTTCCTTCCTTCCTTCCTTCCTTCCTTCCTT
>JAKSZT010054487.1:31746711-31888276 GCA_026826555.1 Tolypeutes matacus | reverse complement strand
CTTCCTTCCTTCCTTCCTTCCTTCCTTCCTTCCTTCCTTCCTTCCTTTCTTTTCTTTCTTTCATCCAGAGACATAAGAAAGGAGTTTGGGAGGAAGAACCAGAGAAATGGAAAGCAAAATTCCTTCTTTTTAGCCACTAAATAATGTACTACAGGGAAAATTAAAAGCTACTTTTTCATGAAGATCTCTGAGAGATACTGAAGCATAAGGATCATTAGGCAGTTTAACACTGAGTTCAGTGTTTTTGTGTTAAAATATTTAGATGTGGTGATAGCTTGGCAGTAAAGAAAAAACTTGCAAGATTGACCGTTGGATAAAGGAAATACTAGGTAAAGGACACAAAAGGAAGGCCAGTTTGGGGATAGGGAGGAAGGTATTATGACTTCAGATTTGGACATGATGAATTTGAGTTGCCTTCAATATTATCCAAGAAAATGATCAAAAACACATTTGGATTTGTGGGTCTGAGATACTGGGTTGAGATATAAATTCAGGGTCCTCTAGGGATAGTTGATTGAAAAAAGGGGCTTCGTACTGAGACCTGAAGAATATCCACAATTAAAGTCTGGGTAGAAGAACAGTGATCCATATGGAGTGAGAAAACAGGTAGCCAGAGAAGTAAGATGTCATAGAAACAAATTACAGAGAAGGTTTTTCAAGAAGGGTGTCATAAGCAGCGTTATAAACTAAAGATAGATTATGAACAGAACTGAAAACAATTTCTTTGTATTTAGCAATATAGAAGACATTGGTGACCTACTAAAATATGCTTTTGGGGAGTGACAGGGACAGATGTTATGGTAGTGCTGAATGAAATATGAAGAAACAAATACAGTGAAGAAATGCTTTCAAGAGTTTGGGCTGTGATACAAAAGAAAAAGTAAAGTGTAGCTGGAGAAGGAAGGAATGATGTTGAAGGAAGTGATATTTTTCATTTAATTTGTTTTGTTTTAATGTAAGAGACATGGACTTGTTCAAAGTTTGTTTAAAAAAATTCAGTTAAGGGGAGTAGATGTAGCTCAAGTGGTTGAGTGCCTGCTTCCCATATACAAGGCCCTGGGTTCAATTCCCGGACCTCCTTAAAAAAAAAGCAGTTAAGACATATAAAGCATGCAAGGAAGGGAAGACATCATGAAGAAAATAAATTTCCTTGAAAAGATTGAAGGGTAGAATCCTTATAGCTGGAAAATGTGCTTATTAAAAATTTCTTCACCTAAGCAGCTCTGGATCTTCCCAGACATAACTGAGATAGTTTTCTATTAATCTAATCTTAGTCATTTACTCTTTGTTCTTAGTTCCCAGAAGGACATTAACCAGACCTTTCCAGTTCTGCTTACAGGAATAACAGGAATAAAATAACTTCTCATAGCAAAACCACAAAATAGCACCAGAAGCACTAATATCTAAATCTAAACTGTGACTGATGAATCACTGAAACTGGGACAACAGGAATGTGTGACGTGCTTTAAACAACACAGGACTGAGAAATTGCACATGCCCTGGAAAGATCCAACGTTACTGCTGACCTGGCAGGAATGAATCCTGTGGTCATTATTTGATCCTTGACCCCTACTCCCTTTTCTTTGCCTATGAATACCCCACCTCTCATTCTTGCTTTGAACTGATTTTGGGAAGACTCCCCCAGTTTCTTGCCTGTGCACTAGCAATAAATCACCTTCTCACTGAGAAGCATGTTTCTCTTTTGTGGCGCCGGATCCAGTGGACCCTTCTTTTGGAGTAGTCATGCTTACGGTAACAATCCTAAATATAGGTTACTGGGAGAATAAGAGAATAGCGCTTATTCCAATTATTATGACATTGTTTTTAAAATCTCCACCTTGAAGGAACCTGGAGAAAGTTAGGGAACACTCTATTTTTAGAGGTAATTTTGTTTTTATTTTCTTTTGCTCTTTTCCCTTGGTTTGTATTTGGATCTATAGAAGATGATTGGTAGAATAGAAAGACTATGGCATTAAAATCTATATAGATCTGACTTCAAATGCTAACACTGCCACTTTCCCATGATCTCTGAGAAATTATCCAATCTCTCTGAGTCTCAGTTTTTTCACCTTAAAAATTATAATAATAACATTACTTCAAAAATATTTCTGAAGACTAAATGAAATAATGGGATGAAAAACACCTAATGGTGTGTTTCTTACATTGTAGACACTCAGCTAACTCCTTTCTAGAGGTAGCTTGATAAAAGATTAAAATTTTTAGTTTCAAGGTTGAAATTAGAACAAGATCTTTCCTTCTGAACATAGATTTAAAGCCTGGTTTATGTCTCATCTTGACAACCATGATGTCTATTATTGCAGATCCATTCTCATTTTGCCAAAAGAGGAACTACGTTTTTGGCACAACACCCTGTGTGCTTCTTCTGGTATTTAGGCATCTTCTTATATGGCCAACACTATGAATCCCTCTCTCTGATGGCGAGTGACCAGGCAAGCAATGGTGATCCATTAGAAGCTGATGGATTTGGTTATATTTCTCTATGTTTGGGTTCTCTCAATGGAAAATTTAGACAGCAGGGTCTTCCCTCTGGGTTCCAGCACCATAATGTTTAATCTTAGAACTCTGGTAGCCACACAAGTTATGTTCTATGACACTCATAGAGCCACCTCTTACACTTTGAACATCTTTGTTTTGTTCATAGTTAAGATTTGATTTTGAAATTGAATGACCGTATCAGATCATTGCTTCACCAAATACTAGGTATATGACTTTGGGCAAGTGCCTTCAACTATTTATGTCTCAGTTTCCTCATCAACAGAATAGAGATAGGGCACAAGGTAATTCTGATGATTAAATTAGATGATATGTGTAAAGTTCTTAGGAAAGTCTCTGGCATACGGTATATATGCATTAAATGTATGCTAGCTATTTCCTTGGTATTCTGGAGTCTCTACTATTCCCTAACAGCATTAATTTTAATCTTTTTTCCTTTTAAAGAAATTCAGTTTAATTCTTTTGGGACCTAAACTTTTCAAACAAAGGTTTTGGCTTAGAAACACAACATGTTAATATCTCCACCTTACGACTCTTCCTTCAGATAAAGAAACCTAAAACTCAGAAGACAAGCCTGGAAAGCCTTAAGATGAGGTGGAAGTGAAGTGAATACCCCATATTCTTTTGCTAATGAATGAAAAGAAGAATAGAGAAAAGAAAATGAAAAAAGAAAAAAGACTAATTTTTAATTTTCATACCCTTCTCATTATTTATTCCTATAACAAGAATTTAACAATTTAGTACCATTCCCCTTTATATTGAGGAAAAGTTGAGTATACATACTACCTTGTGATAAGGATAAAAATTAATTGAGCATATTTGGGAAAACATCTATTAGAGATAAGAGTCTTCCTTGGGTGTTGAGTTAGTTTTCAGAAGGCTCAGAAACTGTGATATTTAATAAACATGCATTTTTTTTGGAAATCAAAGGCACTCACTTCTTAAACATAGTTGTTGGCAGGAATTGTGAAAAAAAAATCAATTTGAAAAGACAGAAATATATTTGAAAAAAGATGTGAAATTTGACAGGAATAAATGATCTCTGGGGAGGAAGATATTTAACCCTTTTCTCTATTACAGTCTTGATAGGTGTTTTTATTTTTCTAGAAATTTGAGGAAGGTGTTTCTTGAATTGACCACTAAAATAAGTATCTCAAAATTAACCACAGACTTCTCTCCATGCTAAAGTCATAAAACACATGGCTTCAAAATACAAAAGTGTTTGAAAGACACCTAGCTGGCAATATCCACTAAAGCAATTCTGGATTTTTCTAGGTCCTAGAATAAATCAACATGTGAACATTATATAATTGCATAACTGGAGTATGTTGAGTCTTGGAAATTCCTAGAGAAATATTCAGGAAAGATTACAAGCATAATTAATCTTGATTTTTTCCTTCACTCCACTGTGAGCTTTGCTAAATGAAGCAAGAAGCATAGTTCATATTTTGTTCCCTTTCACTTCCTTCTTTAAGATTATGTTTTCCATTCCCAATATTTTATTTTATTCCATCTAGTGCCCTGTATATGTCTCTTTAGTTTGAAGAGTGTTCTATACTCATTTTCTTGTACAACTTTTCAGCTAAGGGAATGAGAATATCTATCCATCAATCCATCTATCTATCTCATGAAATGTTCGTAAGTTAAATAAAGTCCTTTTGTAAATATGAATCATTTTTTATAAATAAGAATATTACTGTTACCAAATTAAAAATAACTTTTTAGTCATTTTTCCTTCATCACCTTGTACTAAAGTTGTACAAATATTAGATAAAGGGAATGTCTTCATATTTGAAAAATTGATAACTATTTACACAGATCAGCAGTTCTTAATATATCTTCTTAACAAGTATATAGAAACAAAATAAGGGTATGTAGACAAATAACTTCTCAAGTTCTGAGTTCTGGGTGAAACAAAGAGAAATTGAATTCTTAACTGCAGAACTTTACTAAGCTTTTCATCTAATTATATGCTTTGTGTCTGAATTATTTTAAAGTCCTATTTGAACAATGGATCTTTCCACATAAATCCTTTTATGTGGTTTTGGAAGAAAATAGGTGTCAAATACTGCTGAAATCTATCTCTTCACTATCTCATATCTTAAAGCTTGCTTCTGTTTTGCATTATATTCCTCTGTTCTCAAATATTAGTGTGTGACTTTTGTGACATAGTTTCCTCATTTGTAAAATTAGGGGCCTGATGAGATGATTTCTCAGATTTCTATGGCTCTCGAGTTACTGACATTCCATGCTTATATAATTTTATGTTACAAATCAGCATAACAAACAAGTTCATGCTGCAATACTTCATTTTTCTCTGGTAAATTCCATTTTACAAGACAAATTATGTATGTTACAGACTTTAAGTAAAACTAATAAAAGTTTGAATACCATGACAGACAAGAGCATCCTTCCTTTGTACCAAGATACACTTTTCACTAAGATTTTGTTCGACAATACGAGATATTAATTAGATTTATGCTATTGTCAGAAATGTCAGTCTTTATAGTTTGTAACCAGATAGCCGAATTTGGCCTGGTGCTAGAGATGCTTTTATTTGTTTACACTGGATAGTGTATACATTATCATACTCTAAAATACTAAAGTAAAAGACTTATGTGACCATGAGCAAAATGTTATAGAGAAAACTGACTATGGAAAATTTTTACTATGGATAATTAATACAATCATCGTGAGCCTTAAATTTCATTCCTGTAATTGGGAAAATAATCTTTATCTTTTCCAACTAACAGCAGGATGACTATATTGTTTATTATCCAAATCAGGACATATGTTAAAGTTGAAACGGGGCACTATGTAGAATTTCGCCAGAGTATCGGGTGTAATCAAGTCTGTCTTGGGCAAACTGTAGTGTATGGTCATCCTGCCTAACAGGCAAGATTAGATGCAAGAATGTGTGAGAGAGTGCCGAAGGATGCAGTAGTTGTACAAATGTAGGCTACTGTGTAACCTTGTCGCACAAATGTGCTTTTGATGAAGAGATAGGGAGATAGTTGGGTTATTTCCAATTTATAAATGGAAAAAGAGGGTTATAGCCGTGTTAGCAATTACCCAGACTCTATCAGGAGGAGGCTGTGGGACGAGAAATGTGCGAGATTGCTGATTATTAGATTAATGCTCTGAGTGCCTTAATGACCGGCTAATTGCTAAAGATAACTCCCTGTGTGGCAATGGGAATACAGATGTTATTCCAAATATAAGGGAACCCGTCTCCGGTTTTTGGTCCCAAAGCTAAGCAAACAAATTATGTGTTCAGTCATTTTCAGGGTCCTTTTTGCAGTTTAAACTACTTTTTAGCATATTTGGATAGGAGGTGCCCATTCAGAAATACTTCATGTATTTCTTATTCTATTTTTATTATCTTAGCAGAAAATATTTACTCAAATTATTAGCTTCTCTTGGCATATGTAGGCATCTCTACAATAGAAACATCCCAATTTCAACTGCTTGTAGGCTATTGAATTCTGAGTGCATGTGTTTGTGGCAGGCAGCTTCCTGTCTGAACTACTCTGAAAGATGAAAATGCTAAATGTCGTGTCTTCCACATTATAGTCATAGCATTCCAAAAATTAGATATTTGAGTCAACCTGACAGAGACTTAAGAACTTTTGTTTGTTGGCTGTTTATTCTTAGAGCAAACCTCTCCAAACTGTTTGACAGTACTAAAATGGAATTCTGGACACATCAATTATTTTGGTCCTCACATTCACTTAAACTTGTCATCTGAACAGCGACTATTTATTGCATGGGGTGAGAAAAAGATGAGCACACAGATCAGGGCTGAGATCACGAAATCCATTTCACCATTGTTTACTCTAGCAATCTAATTGAAGTAATCCTGCGACAAATCTTATTTAGTACAGATGTGAACCTCAGGCCCTGCAGTAAGCTATTGAAAATTAATTTATGAAGGTACTCAGTTTCATTTCCTATTAATAATGTGTTTATTCTATAACTGTTTTCAAGATAGCATTTTATCTGATTTATAAACACTTTTAATACATTTTGCTGACACAACTTTTAATGTATTTAATAAGATGCTCTATGAACTTTACTATTAATGTGTAAATTTCATAAATAACTAGGTAGAGACTGTATCTCCTATCTGGTTCATACTCTGACCAATTTATAACACTTTTTAATGTTTTATTTAGATGCTTCTGGAATGTGGAATGAAGAGTTTGAAATGAGTCTGAGGCAGCTTAGGTGGCATACTTATTTCTGAGGGTAATTTTACAATTCTAATGAAGATTCTTGCACATAGATATCTCTTTGAAAACTTATATTCTAATTAGATCTGGATATACAATGAGCCATATTTTCCTGAAATAAAAACTATAAACAAGGTAAAATTCATTGGGTTATGGATTTTGTTTTTCCCTATAGCATCTAAGTTACGATGGATTTCTACTTCAACATTTTGAACCTTGCCAGCTTTAATATTAAAATTATTTTTCTTGGCATGGCATGTCTTCTAGATTCAAGCAAGAAAAATTTAAACAAACATGCTTACCCATATGTTACTTTGAAATCAGTGCCTAGAAGGTAAATGACCACCAAATGAAATAAACTCCCAGATTAGGTAAATGGTCTGGAAAAGAATGATACGAGGGATAAATGTTATCATTAGGAATGGAAGCTAATAGGTTGGCTGTCAGAGAATTGAAGAAAACTGAGGTGGTAAGGCAAATATACATGGACCTTTAGTGATCATATAGAGCCTAGAAAAGAAGGGACAGAAGGTTTTGGGGGAGATACCACCACACTACCTTTTTAAACTTAATGGAGTTACTGTCCCTTTAGAAGATGCCTTACTAGATTGCCTTTGATTGTTGAAAATAGGCCTTAAGACCAAACAACTCCATGTCGTGAATTTATATTTCTTGAACAAATATTCTATTTTAATTTCTTTTTTCAAGTGACTAATCAGTCAATGAAAATATCCAGACTCCTTTGTAGTTATATTTCTCATTGTATATTATCAAATTTGATTTCTTGTACAAAGTCATCTTTTGTAAGTTCAGATGACATAATCCCATTTTCTTAGTTAGGATGCTCCTTGAAGAAATTCATTTCTAAGCTGCCAAACTGTTGAGTTAATGATTTAACTCTAAGTCAGCATGTTACAGCCTGTTGTTAGCAGCCTTTTTTCTCCCCTCAGAAGCATGGATTAGAGAACGTACTAATATTTTGTACTTTGTGTGTGTGTGTGTGTGTGTGTGTGAATACTTCTGAGGTTTTCATCTTTTTCCTTATTCGGACAGACAGCAATATACAATTGTGTTATCTTGAACTGCAGGAAAGGAAAATTAAAGAAACCAAACATCAGTGGTAATTTGTATGCTGAATGATTGAATTCTTGGGCTTTGTGCCTGGAAAATAGAATGAACTACTAAAGCAAAGGACTGAAGCAGCAGAGATAGAAAAAACTATTTTAATATAGCTTTTACAAAGCTTCTGGTACAAAAGAAGGGCAGAATTTGCAGCCTACTTCTAAACTTTAGTACCAACTTTCCCTTTGAGTGGTTAACTTCGATTATGACAGGTTGAACTTGGACTAACAATAAAATAATGGATATTAAGTAGATTCTGAAAAGGTTGCTTAGGAAATAGAGCTAATATACACTTGAGCGCATATAATGTGTCAAGCATTTTACATGTCACCTTATAACACCTGGTTGCAGTAATTATTATCATTCTCACTCTTAGATGAGGAAACCTCCTCAATTTAGAGCTACTAAATGGCAGAAGTGAGATGTAAACCTATAAAAGACTGTCTTTATTGTTTCACCAAAACCATTAATATTTCCATAATAAATTGAACATGAAATACATATTTTTAAATTGCTCTTGTATCATACTAGATGGGTGTAGGCTTTGCTAAAGCAATAGGAAAAAATGTGTGAATTTCCTGTACAGGTGCTAGATTAAGCAGAGGAAAGTGAGCAGCCTGAACAGAGCGTGAGTCTGACCACACAGGAAAGGGCAGGAGAGAAGAAAACAGAAAAGTATAGCACCTCCCCGGCCTCCCTCCCTCCTTCTTCAGGTTTGTTACTCCCAGGGATACACATCTTAGGTTCCTCTGCAGTGATGACAGGAGAAAAAGAGCTGGAAGATAAAGCCTCAGTCTGGAGGTGGGGAAACTCAGTCTATAAAGTCATACTTCATGTTCATTGTTATTATCATTTTTATGGTTTTTAATTCCACAATAAGTATGACATGTTTATTTTACAGCATGAAACAATACAGATATTTTCAAAGAAAAATGTAAAATATCTCTCCTCACCCAGCCATTTCTAATTTTATGTCATCAAGGTAAACGATATGAATTGCTTCATGGTATCTCTCCAGACCCTTTTCCATAATAAATATATAGAAATTTATTGCTTTTTAAAAATGTGAAAATTATGTTGTCTCTTAATTTGTTAAAAATGCATCATGATAGTCCTTCCAAATTAAAATATACATCTAACTAATTCTTTTTTAATAGCTTGCATTAACACTCTCAATATGATCATGGCTTAATGTACTTAACTGTTCCCCAATTGAAAAACATTCCGATCATTTCCAATTATTTTGCTATTATAAATAACGCTGTAATATTCTGTGAGTACTGGTGTTTTTGTTTTAAGCTACATTTTCAAGAGTAGAGTTGGGGGTAGAAGATTGTATATATATATAATTTTAAGGTACAGCCAGATGAATTTTTGTATCAGTTGAGGCTCCCAGCAAGAAACATTGGCACACTAAAGTTATTTAATTTGAGAAGAGCTTACAAAGGAACTATTAATAATGGAGAGGGCAAAATTTAGGGAGATTACAGTCTCCCTGCTAACACTGAAGAATCACCACCTCCTTCTAGGCCCGAAGGCTCCAGAGGGAGATAGGTTATGCAGAGAAGGCTGACCTAACAAGAGCTACGACTTTCCTTGGGGGATGCAACCAGTCGGTGGAGATCTTGTAAAGGAGGGAGCTGGTGAAATAAATATGCTAGCTTCATCCTTCTCCCTCTTTCTGATCTGCTCATGCTCCTCAATGGCTGATTCCAACAGAATTCCAAGACCAGGGATCTAGTTAATGAAACTCCTATAGATCAGCCTCCCGTAAGCTCAAAGAACCCTGGGAAAGGTGGAGAGTGATCAGGAGGTGGGGAGTGGAACACAACTTCCACAGCGCTCATCTCCTCTCCATCAACATCAGTATTGTCCTTTGTACAAGAAGTAAAATTTTTAAGTCTCAACAACAGAAATAGCAAAAATCCCATAAACCACCATAATACAGTAGGATAAAGTCAATTAGGAAACAGAATATACTCAGAATATACTTTTCAAATATGTTAGATAAATTCGTACTCCCACCAGTCTCTGGAACTTTTAAAAAAAATTATGCCAATATGATGGGAAATATTGAAATCTCATTTTGTTTTATGTTGCAGTTACCTACATGCTATTGAGCTGAGTATGTTTTAAAATATTTACTGGCCATTTAGATATCCTTATTTAAGAAATGCCTATTCATATCATTTTTCAACTTTTTCTAATTGGAAAAGTTTCTTTTTTTAAGAGGTCTTTAAATATTAAGTATTCATTCATTCAAAAAAAATGAGTATGTATTGAATGTCAACCATGTGACAGGTTTTGTTCTAGGCAATGGCATCCAGTGAACAAAACAGGCAAAAATGTTTGCTTTCATGGGTATTATGTTCTAGAAATTAGAGATAGGAAATAAATTAATATGAAATACATGTATGTTGGATAGGGAAACTTGCTTAGGGAGAAATGTAAAGCAGAAGAAGGTTACAAATTGCAGGATGTTTTGGGGAAGTAGAATGTTAAATGGGGTAGTCATATAGTTAAGCAATGACAAAAGGCTCTGAGAGAGAATGATCTATATTTCTGGAGAAGAACGTTTCAAACAGAAAGAACAGCAAGTGCAAATTCCCTTTGGTGAGTGTATGTCTGACTGTCAGTTGAACTGTAGGGAAGTGTGCACAGTGAGAGCTTAGTGAAAGAGGGGAAGAGGAGTAGAAATTAGGTCAAGGAGTCAATGGTGGTGGAAGAGTGTCAGTCGTGTAGCCTCCAAGAGGCCATTATAAAGGTTTTTGTTTCTGCTCTGAGTGAGATGGGGAACCACTGGAAGAGTCTGAGCTGAGGAGTGGTGGGATATAACTCTTTTTGTTATAACTCTCACCTTGGCTGCTAGTTTGTTAATATAATATTGGTCAAGTGACAGAGAAGGTTGATGGTAAAGGTAGAATCAGGAAGATCAATTTGGAGACTGTTTCCATAATCCGGAAAAGAGACGATGGTAGCTTGCTCCCAGGGAGTAGCAATGTAGTAAGAGAATGGTTAAATTCTGGAATGAAAGTCTTTGATCATTCTTATGTGTGTGTGTGAGTGTTTTCTTTTCTTTTCATTTTTTTTATGGTTGTTTATATTTTTTGATTGGTTTGTTCACAGAATTCCTGTTAAAGGCAGGTTAAATTTAAAGTGCCCATTACACATCCCAATTGGGTAACATAGTTGAATGTAGGTGTCTGAAGTACATTGACCAAGAGTTGGGGAGATATTGACTGCAGATATTTACCCTTCATACAAGACGTAGGTTGCAATTCTTTTTTTCACAGTGTTTCATTTGTCTTTTACTTTTTTTGCCATTCTTTTGGAGGTTACTCTTGTTTTTTGTCTCTTTCTCTTCATGTGTTCTGGGTTTCCTATATGCTTCACAAAATCATGCACAACACAAGTATTAACTTCATACATTTGTTAAATTTTTAATCCATGTGTAGCACATTTTCAAATGTAGTATAAAGTAATGTTCTAGCTTTGTTACCAGAGGAAGTTAATAATAAAATAAAAATAATCTACTTGTATTTTCTAAAATGGCAAAATAACTATTCCCCAGTATTTAAGTTACACAATGTAGAGAAATATTAAAAAGGGAAATAAAATCAATGAATAGCATCTTAAGGCACCAATCTATCTACATACCCTGTATAAAGGACTCCAATTAGGAAAATATCAATTTTTCAATATGTACATGGATATGGAAAGTTTTTAAATTTTATTATTTGCAAATGTATTTTTTCTATTAAAAGTAAATTAAGAGTCTACTTTTTTCAATATTAATAATATCAAATGACCCCCCCCCAAATGCACATACACTCATATTTTTACATATCTAATTATGGATCACCTTTACAAAGGCCTATATTTTGAAAGGACTATCACCAATTATAACAAAACCATTATTTTATCTATGGATGTTTTTATGTTTTTGTCTGATTTTTTAAATACATTACATTAGCAGGTAAAATTTATTTCATTGATGCATAGCCTGTGATATGATTTTTTTAAATAAATAATTGGGTTTATCTAAATGCCACTGACATAATTCAACTACTTTTATCAGACTTTTAAAAAGCTTAATATCTGTAGAAGTTATAATACCAGTACGATTTATAGCAATGGGTCATAGTTTTCATTCTGATGAAAATAATAAATGTTCAGTGTGATTAGGCATCCATAACTGCATCCTGGTCTCTTTAATTTCTGTTTGACATAGAAATATATGTGTGTATATATGCGTGTGTAAATTTTATTACACTCTCATTTCTTATTCAATTGGGATATTTGTCTTGATTTTCCATGTTTCAATATTTTCTTAAATCAAGTGAGAGCTAATGAGATTTGGCCAAGAGCTGGCTTTTGAAGAGTAACTTAAAAATATTTGATGATAATAGTGGATGAAACCTGAACATAGGACAAGGAGTATCCAAGAAAGAGTAGAAAGAGAAAGAAATTAAACAGAAAGGCAAATGTATTTCTGAGGTTTTTCAGATAATTTGGAATAGAAAGAAACTATTAATCCTGTGATAACTGTTCAATCTACAAGACGTGATTCTTTGGAGATAGATCTTAGCACCTCGCAATTAAAGAAGGAATTTTGAAGGCTCACAGGAGACATAAGCCCATTTATAATAAAAAAGTTTACAGCTTAATGGAATATTATAAATACTGTCCATATAACTTATTACATAGAAGAGATGCAAAGATATTTTTTAAGCAACTTGACCATTTGAAATTGTCTTGAGTTATTAGTGAATGTAAATCGCACATTGAAGAAAACAAAATGTTAAGTGAAATAAAAAGTCATCCAAACATTTAGCATGACTTAATTTCTCTTTTTTTTTCTCTTTAGAGCAACCATTAAAGGTCAATGAGTTTAGAGTTTACATGATTGAAAAAAACCTGTCTGAACTTTCCTACGCTTTGCTTTCCTCCTGCCAGATGCAGTAAAGCACTGAGCATATGGTGACTGCTTGTTTGAAAAACACTTAAAATACATTTTAGTTTGTAAATCCTATCAATAAATCAGTACACTTTGTTTCTGGCTCCATATTATTTCTGCTCAAAACTGCTCTGTGCATGATCAAATAAATATTTCTCACTTGGGATAGAGCTATGAAGCCAGAAAAGACCAAGGCCAAGTGCTTTTGAATGATAATTTAAGAATGTACAAGAATAGCATAATTTATCTCTTCACTTGAACAATATAAAATATTCAAATACTGAAATTTTCATAAGCACATTTAAAGATTCTAAAACCATCAATAATGCATCCTGACAAGTTGTAGAAGGCAGTAAAGCTTCTTTCAGCTAATTTTGTATTTTTTAATCTAGCGAAGCTGGCACCAGTATTTATCAAGATGATTGCATTTCCCAGTTTTGCCTTGATCAGGGATACTTTGACTCCCAATACATTTTTAAATGGTAGGCGATATTTTCTTACCTGACTAGTGTGACTAAAATAGAACAACAAAAACAAATCATTACAACGATTTCTTTTTTTAAAACATTTTAAGCAAGTTTACCCACCAAGTGAAAGATATAGGCTGAATTGGTAAGGAAGATTTTAACCCAATAGATTAAAGGAACTATAGAGCTGCCCTATCTGGAAGCTATTAGCCATAAGAGGAAATATAAGTGAATTTTAAAAAACAAAATTCAGTTCTCCAGCCACATTTCATTTTCTCAGTAGCCATAAGAGTCTATTGAATACCATATAGGGCAGCAGAGACATAGAACATATCCATCAATGAAGAGAATTTTATTAGTACTGCTGCTACACAAAATCATGAAAAGATTGCCCAGTGGTATGTTCTTTGCTCCTGCATGTCTGCCTTGTGATGCCATACTTTGCCAGAGATGCTACTGATTAGGTGCTACTGGACTTCATGTTTTATTTATACCCTACTGAGCATTTCAGAGCCATGCTTTGGTGCCAGGAATTAAATCTCTAAGCTTCTCTCACCTACTCCAAATTACCACTCTCATATCATTTGGTAACTGGGAAATTTATCTGTACATACAGGGAGCTAAATGTTTTATTCCGTTAATTTAATTATGTGCAATTTTATGTTATAATAAACCTGAAGTTAAAGATTTAGCTTTTATATACACACATTCATTTTGGCTCTAGAAACTTAGGAGAAGTGTGGTCTTCCACGATACTGCAAATTATTGATATTTGGTTGTAGAAATTTCACTAACATCTCATTCTTCATCTAATTGAGTATGCATCAAAGTGTAATAACGTATATAGAAATCCACTAATTTGCCAGGAAGCTTTGTTCATCGGTGGCTCAGACTATACTTGTATACATAGGTTTTCTCATTCCCTGTGCTTCCCTGAGAACATGCCCAGGCTAGTCTGTTAGAATGATGCTAGTGACATATGGAGGGCAGTTGAGTGATTCAGTTGAGGCTAGTCTGGACCAGCCAGCACCCAGCTGATCAACCAGTTTCCCAAAGACCCATGAGCAAGCTTAGCTGGGATCAATTAAGTCAGGCCCCTATCAGCTCTACCATGCAGCTGATCCATAGACTCGTAGGCAGAAAGTTTATTGTCTTTTGCCACTGAAGTTTATGTGGTTGCTTGTTAAGCAGCATTATTATGGTAATAGATAAGTGGTATATCGGCCAAACTTAAGAATAGAGACAGCCAATAAATGCACCCTGTTGTTTCATTTTAATAGAAATTTTGTATTTTTCCCCGAATCCCTCACCTCAGATGGTACTGTGTAGAGTTCTTTCTATATGATTGGCAGTGATGAATACAGCATTTCTCTGGCGATTTTCCTATTCTCCCAAAAAACTAAAATTTCAGGAAAATCATTTTTAACATTTGGTGTTTAAATTTGGATTGTTATTTTCTTTTAAAAAAAGATACCATTATGGACTCTGCTACTTCTCTTGTTCTTTTATTTGGCATAGCTGGGATAATTCTATATATTCTTTATATATTGTATCATAGATATTTACTCATATGCTAATTTAGTAGCTTTAATACTACCCTGTGTTTGTTTCCTTCATTTCTTAAAGTCCTCAAAATAATCTGAGCTCTGTTTCTACATGTTCACTTTCTACTCATTCTTTTACCTGACTCTTTTATGTAATTCAAATTGTTTTAACAAAATGTCACTTTCCCTATTTCCAAATCTAGATGAATCATAGGATTCATTTTGGCCCACAACTTGAGTGGATTATGTTTGCCTTTTTTTTTCTCCCATGAGATCATTATCTCATGTTCTCTTAGTCTACTTTCACTTTTGTGATTATTTTTGCCCTATGCCATTTGCCTCCTCTCCCTCTTTAAACATTAATCCTTTGTCTCCAGGATGTTGTCCTTGGTTCTCATCTCAATCCTCCTAAACACTCTGTGCAACCTCACATCTTGTTCTGACTTCAACTATCCCTCATATCCTGGTGATACTTAAATATAAATCCCCATCCCAATGATTGGTTCTGAATGTCATACTAAAGTGCCAATATGAAATGTGTATTTCTTTCTGACTTGATCCTCTATATTTCCTACCTCAGTGAATGGCACCTTCAAGCACTTACTTAAGACAGACATTAGCCCACATTCCCACCTCTCTTTTGATCTTCACATCCAGTCAGTGAATGAGTCTTGTGAATTTAGACCACTGAATATATACTCTCTCTGTTTCCTCCCCTATATGTGACTGTACCTTAATTTTGCCCTAATGATTCTCATTTGGCTTATTTAGAGAGCCTCCATTTATTTTCAACCTCCAGCCTTGAAGCTTTTCAAACTAAACTTCAAAATGTGACACAATTATTTTTTTAGTATATAAATCTGAGCATGTTATACCACTGAAAATTCCGCAATGAATTCCAAATTCCTGAAGTATGAAGTCCAAACTTTTATATTGACATAAAAGGAGAGTCAACTGAAAATTGGATAACATAGACTAAATATGCATCTCTGCCTTCTTTTTCTTCTCCTGTACCAAGGGAGGAAATGCATACATATGTGTGTGTGTGTATGTGTATGTATGTGTGTATGAGAGAGAGAGAGGGAGAGAAAGAGATGGAGTGGGAGAAGTGTAGAGGGAGAGAGGGAGAAAGAGAAGTCTTAACAATGACTTACTCAGAAAGACTGAGTAAGAAATTATGAAGACTTTTTGGAATTTGGAAGGAGGATGGCATTAGATACACCTAATGAAAATTCCAGAAGAAATCATAGTTTCAAACCTACAGGAGAAAAGCTGCAAAGTGTGAAAGATGACTACAGGATGACTTGTATTTCAGATGGAATCAACACAAGGGCAACAGCGATCCAGGGGCAAACACAAGAGGAATTAATTGGAGCATTGCTCTAAGAGAAACTGGGTCAGCCTTATTCTGATGTTTATGCTCTTAATGAAAATATGCTTCTGGAAATAATAAAGAGCAATACTATTTTCAAAATAGAATCTGTACTTGTCATTAAAAAATATAGCATTGATTTGGTTGAAGCTCACATTAGTAAGAAAACAGAACACTGCAACTACATCTAAATTTATCTTCATTTATATAAACCAAATGTGGTTTATTTTCAGTTCCTGAGCTATTGATTCAATTATGCACAGTTGATCTAATTTTGCAGTGGATTGGCAAAGCCAAAATAACTGGATAGTCTGTTAAGCCATGTTGGCTATTTAACACTGAGCTCTGTAGATTTTTAAAAATTTATTAATCTATATTTACAAATATTCTACAGTGTGTAGAACTGTAGATCTAAACTGAACATTTCTAATAATCTTGGCAAAAAGACCAATTTTTGTTTAAAAATGGAAGAAAAATTCCCTTCTTATGTACAAGTCAACATTTGGTAAACATTTGGAATATTTTTTGAACATTGGTATTAGACCCCCAAATTCAAATGTTCTTGTTCTATGGTATATAATGTTTTCTGAGTGGCTGCTAAGCTTTTGCCAGTACTCAGTCCACAGCTGATTAAATCAGGGTTGGCTAACCATTTTAAATTAGTCTAATCAGATTGTTCCAAGGGAATTTGAAATTTTGAACTGAGAATCACAGAGAATAGGTGATCTGGGAGATAAGACATGTTTTTAAGACACTTTGGAGAGAAGAGGAAGTTCATGGAAAAACCTTCATTTCTTCATTTGTTGAGTCATTATTGATGAACAATTCCTTTGATTATACAAATACCTTCATTCCTGAAGACACATACACTTTGACTAAGCTAACCAGAATTGATTTCTGTTTCTTTAACCAAATTTATCAGCATCCTGACCTTAGAAGATACTCTTCGCCTACATGAAAGTATAAATGTGTCAAAAACTGGTTCATTCCTTACACCTAAGAATAATCTTAAAATGAAAGAAGTCTTTCATTTAGCAATTATTCATTGAATATTAACTAGGAGTATATTTCTGATAAGGCACCAAACTAGATTTTTCTTCCTTTTTTGTCCATAGACTCATCAAACTCATTTGACAAAAAATAAAATAAAAATGAAAACATACGTACTTTTTGGTATGTTAGGGACCATTTCCTATCTGGTTAGAGATGTGTCATCTGTTGAACTGAATTCAGGGAAAGTTCCCTTTGATGAGCTCTGTGGGATATAGAGCAAATAGAAAACTGGAGCTATTGTTCTTTACCCCAGGTAAACATTCTTTTAGAGTCAGCTAAAAACTACCTTAAGAATAGTTGAAGAACATATTCAACATTAAGGCCTCACTGCCTAGTGAGTTTTTCTCATTACTGTGCCAGTTTGGCTCTGAGAAAATAGAAAAAAACAACAAAAAAAAAACAGAACTATTTTACTCTCTCTGTATAGCCAATGTAATGTAATTAGGTTGATGTGGATTTGTTTAATTGTGACTATAGAAACACAACAGGACACCTGCAGAAACAAATTTTATCTTAGGTAAATCTAGTCACATAAAGTTAAAAAAAAAAGAACAATTTCATTCTTTGGCCAAAATGAGAATTTCAGACATCAAATCTACTCTTGTAACTAAACTAATTTTTATAAAATAAATAACATTTAATTTAGAAGTGAAAAAAAATTAAATGTGGAATGTCTTATAGACTAACCAATAAACCCAATGTTAAATGCTATGCCAAATTGATCCAATACTTGAATAGACATTTCTTCAGAGAAGATATACAAACTAATAAGCAAAAGATGCTTAACATCATTGGCCATCAGGGAAATGCAAATAAAAACCATAATGAGATACCACTTCACACTCACTAGAATGGCTATTATTATAAAAACAGAAAATAACAAGTGTTGGTGAAGATACAGAAAAACTGGAACACTTGTACATTGCTGGTAGGATTGTAAAATGGTGCTGCCACTGTAGAAAAGAGTTTTTCAGTTCCTCAAGAAGTTAAACTTTGAATTACCATCTGATCCAACAATCACCTCTTCTATACCCCAAAGAATTAAAAGCAGGAATTCAAACAGATATTTGTACATCAATGTTCCTAGCGGCATTGTTCATAAGAGACAAAAAGTGGTGTGGTGGTTTGAAGCTGTATATGCCCCAGAAAAACATGTTCTTAAACTTAAACCATTCCTGTGGGTGTGAACTCCTAAGTAGGACTTTTTTTCAGGTTACTTCAGCTAAGGTGTGGCCCTCTCAGTCAGAATGAATCTTAATCCTATTACTGAAGTCCAGACCAAGAAAAAAAGCCACAGAGGGAACAGCCAGAGGCTTGGACATCAAGGAAAGCTGGAATTAAAGGTAAAGTCCAGGAGAAACTGTCATGTGCCTTGACATGTGACAAGCTAAGGACCAAAGATTGCCGGTAGCCAGTGACAGAATTCATCTTCAGGAAGAAAACATTGCCTTGATGACACCTTGATGTGGACTTTTTCCCAGCCTCTAACCATGAGTGAATAAATTCCCATTGTTTAACCTGCCCCATTTCATTGTATTTGCTTGAGCAGCCTTGGAAACTAAAAAAATAGAAGAAACCCAAGTGACCTTCAAAAGATGAATGGAAAAACAAACATATCATATGCATTTATTTAGTCATGAAAGGAATGGATTTCTAACATACTGCAACATAGATGAAACTTGCAGACATCATGTTGAGTTAAATACGCCAGATGCAAAAGGACAAATATTGTATGATGATTTCATTTGTATGAAATACTTAGAATAAGCAAATCCATAAAGACAGAAAGTAGGTTATCAAGAGATGGGATGGGGGAGAGATGGAGAATTATTGCTTAGTGGGTAAAGAGTTTCTTTTAGGGTAATGAAAAAGTTTGTGTAATGGATGGTTGTGATGGCAGCACAGCACCGTAAGTGTAATTAATACCACTGAATTGTGTACATGAAAGTGGTTAAAATGGGAATTTTTTAGGTTACCACAAATATGTTACCACAATAAAAAGTTTAAGAAGTTAATCAAATTGTAAAGTTTTTCCTGGAAATTATACTAGCACTTTTAATGTAAATTCACAGACCTGGGTTTCAAGAAGATTATGGTTTCAGGAAAAGAAAGAAACAGATATAATAAACATCAAATTACTTAACAGAAATGATGTTTTCAAAAAGTTTAGCTATCTGTAAAATTTGGAAAAAAATAGGTGGATTTTTTTGTCCTTTTAATGTATCGAAGAAGTTTTCATTGTATGTAGAAAGGGGAAATAGAAAAAATATTCTGTTATCATAATAAAATGTTAAAATCAGTTATATCAGGATAGTTGGTACATGAGTGACTATTAATTCTGTACTCCTGTTTACTTGGTGAATTTCATAATTAAAATGTAAAAATATGTTAATGTAATCATATTTACTTTGATTACCAAATCAAGGTGTCATCAAGGCAATATTTTCATATAATATTTTATATAATGTTCACATGTCTATTATTATTATTGCAGTTATTATAATTATTTTGTTGTTACTACTACTTGGTTTATCTTAGGTTTCCAGAAAGTTAAGTAATTTTTGGGTAGCTAGCAAAAAGAATATTAAAATGATACTAATTATAATAATATTATTAATGTTGTAATTATAATAATAGTAATAATATAATATAATAATAATATATAATATACTATAATGAAAGAATATTTAGTTCCTATAGAATAAAGAGCAAAAGATATGTTTTCAGGAATTCTGTTACTAAGACTTTGATATTTTAAATACATAATAGATCCAATTGCAGAAATACTAAGCAGTATAAACTGTCAAAGTATGGAGCATGCCACACCTACTTCACAAAATGAATCTGAGCAAAAGTATAATTTATTGTTGATTTTTCAGTCAATAATGTTTTTTTTTTTCCATCAAGATGTATGAAGCCATCATTTACTAATTAATCCTCATAAAGATTAATTAGGTAAGGCAGGGGAGTTCTTTAGTCTCCCCATTTTACAGATGAGGAAGCAGAGGTAAAAAAGTTTAAGAGATATGCCTAAAGCACTTCTTATTTACGAATGCCTTTCTCTTAGGCCCTCAAAGCACTAGCTTATATTGTTAATCATCTTAATTTTATTATGCATTTGGTAGGGGAGAGGTACAATTATCCTTATTTTACCTTTTAGGAGAATTAACTACTCCCACATAAATTAACTATTCTTACATAAATACTCCCAAGGTATTTGGTGGAGTTTAGAATTAGCCTCAACTTTTTCTTTTACAATAGTTATTCTTTGTCTTGCATCAGCATAATCCACATATACCAACTGAAGTCTTAGAATTTAAAAATAAATAAAAATGTTTTTGATATCCTTTCTTCATCTTAGACCATTAAATAACCACTTCTACCAATATTTTCATGAGGATGAATCAATTTTTAAAATAGTGTCACCCAACCTAATGGTACATGCAAGAAAAGTATAACCAGAGGAAATCAGTATGGGTTAAATATATGAAGAATGCTGTGAGCAGCCTGTAAAAAGCATGTAAGTATAACACTGATCCTTATTATACATCTATACTCTCCTACTGATTGCCTATGATCAAAGTTGATTAAATATTTTAATAAAAATATTTAAAAATATACAAAATGTCTATGAATAGTCCCATGAATGTCTCTTCCCTGTTTATTAATTCTAATTTTTAGTGGTATGTCTTTGGACTTTGTTGAGAGAACTTAATCACTAAGGATAGAAAATAAATTTATGTTTTAGAAAATGCAATTCACTTGTACATAAATGAAGAGCAATTTTTTCTAAAGCTTTTCATAAGTTAAATAACATAGCAGAGTAATAATAAAATCATAAACTACTAAAGATGGGATAAACCAAGACTTCTTATTAATTTTCTCCTTTTTAATGAGAAAACTGAATAGCTGAGAAGAACACACTCAATATTACACAATTAGAGTAAGAACCATGTTAAGAATGTTGGGCTTTGAACTTCCCAATTCACTGTTCTTTTCAGTGCAAATAAAAAATGAGACCTAATGAAAACTGTGATCCAGACACAAATTGAACTAAGCTTTGTCTACGAATGCACATATATCAAACACTTTCTTTGAATGGAAGCAAGTTTTAAATACCCTATTTAAGAAAAGAAGGAATAATGCCCTATCAGAGGATTGACATAAAAGAATATAAAGAACTGTCTAATTTGCCTTGTTTTTCAAACTTCCTTATTTTCGCACGTTTGTGCCATTATGTAACATCAAGCATGTTTAGAATTTCGAATCCATTTTTTGACCTTTCTCTTTACATTGGTAGATGACATCTAATCCGTTGTCAAGTCCTGTTAATTCAATCTCCAGAGTATCTCTCAAAATATATGTACATCTCTTGACCATTCCTGGGGTCACTTCTTTGGGAGAGGCCTTATTATCTCTTACCTTGATGACTGCAAATAGAGATAAACTTCTTCAGTACTTTGTCTGCACTCTGCAAGTTTTATACTGCTACAAAAGAGCTGCGTCAATTTTTCTTCATAGTTCTTCGTGTCTGAATGATTTTGCTTAATTTTGTTTGTTAGTTGTCTGTCTGTCTAAACTAGCATATAAGTTCCATATAAGAGCAGATATCTATCTTGATCATTACCTCATCCACAAAATCTAGAACACTTGGTTCTTAAAGATATTTGTTAAATAAATACCAAGACTATTAGCCTTATATTCAAGAACCTCATTCTCTGGCAACTGCTTACCTTTCCAGATTTATCAGCCATTTCTCCTTTTCATGGACCTATTACTATCATCTCCAACTTCTTAAGACTCCAGCCCATGTCAAGCCTTGTCTCAAGCTACTTCATAACCCAGGGATTTGTAGCTAACAGCATCTTATAGATTATCTGCTTCATTAAATTCATTTGTAAAAAAAAGTTGTTTAACCTCTCTCTTTACTCTCTACTAATGAATCACCCAATATTCTTACTCATATGTCTATGAATCTTTGTGAAAAAAAAGTTTTCAGGTGACAAGCATGGGCCGTCTAAATGGCTTGGAAACTGTTAAGGGTTGAATTGTCTTCTTAAAAGATATGTTGAAGTCCTAATCACCAGTACCTCAGGATATGGCATTATTTGGAAATAGAGTTGTTAGATAGGGAATAGGCAAGTTAAAATGAGGTCATACTGGCTTAGGTAGGGTGGGCCCTTAATCCAAAAAGGCTGGTGTTCTTATATGAGAAGATGAGACACAGATAGAAAGGGGAAAATGCTATGGGACCACAGAGGCCAGGTGGTAATTAGGCTGCCACAGGCCAAGGAATGGCAAGGATCATCAGCTCTGGACAGAAGCCAGGAGAGAGGCATGGAACGGATTCTTCCCTACAGACTTAAGAGGGAGCATGGCCCTTCCATCTTCTTGATTTCCAACTTCTTTATTGGTTATACAGTCAATTTATTTTGTTTTAATTCATCCTGTTTGTGGTGCTTGGTAAAGCAACACAAGGAAACTAAGAAATCACTTCCTTACTTAGCCCTTTTCTACCAGCAAAAAACTACCTATCCTTTAACCTATGAGTAAATTGTTACATCTTTACTTAAATCTTTTGTAATATTATCCCCCCAATTAAATGGAAACTTAATCTTTTCTAATCTCTTGGAAGCTTCAGATTGTCTATTTTTCATGTCTCTAATAAAATCCTTCTACTACAAGGATTAAATAAATAATACAAGTACAGTACTTAGAATAGTTCTTGATGAATAGTAAGTCTTTAATAACCATTACCTATTGTGAATTATCATAGCTATATATTTTTATTCTGGTCCAATCTCCTCCCAAGACTACCACCCATCACCCACAAACACACATATGCATGTGTACTAGATAGCTATTGTTGATGTACAAAACTTTTTTCTTGTTGTTAATTGATTTTGCTAAAATAAGTATTCCCTATAGGGCACAATATGGTATTTTTCATTAAAAGGACATTTAAAAATATTACAATATTGTTATTAATATTATTAAAATACCATTTTAATAATATTAAAATATTTTATACAAAAAAGGAAGAAGGATAGAGGAAGGATGAAATGAAGAAAGTAGAACATCTGAATGGAAAGAAGGAAAAATTAAAGACAGAAGGAAGGAAAGAAGAAAAAGAAGGTACTTGTAATATTTTTGAGTAACAGTGGCTCAAAGACTATTTCCTTTCTATGCTGTATATGGAATATACATTACTCTTTTATAAATTCAAAAATGTATTCACCATTAATTCTAACCACCTAAGAAAGCAGATGAGAAATATCTGGAGCTGCCCTTATGATGGTGTTAAGAGTGAGAAAGATTTACTAATTCCAGGCACCTACTACTCCAGTGTCAGAGTTTGTGAACATGCATGACACTCTCTTTCTGGAAACCCATTAGTTAGCTGAAAGTGGCTAATGTAGATAATCTATTGTACTTTTAGTTCCATATATGTACAAATTGAAATAATATAAAGTGCTCTTTAGTATAGTACTTCACTGTCTCTGAGTGACAATATTAACAGGTATCTTGGACAGCAACAAAAAATGAAGTGAGTGCTTGAAACATGCATAATGTATGGAATAATGAGGATAATCAGTCAGGCACCATTCAAGTGTTTGAAAGGCCTAAATGTAAAAATAAATGCAGAGGCATAAATTTAGTGACTCCATCTTCTTCACCATTTCAAAAATCCTGACAAAGATGCCAATAAGCTAAGACTGACAATGACACAAGAAGGTGACCGTGTCAATCAAGCTGATAGACCACATCAAATTTCCAATAGGGAAGGACAATTTTTCACAAGTATTTCCACAATGCATGTATACAGTTGACAGGTACATATTAAAATTTAAGGGAGTGGGTGAGTAAACAACTGAAATAAAGATGCATAGGTAGCTAGTTTTAGATTCCTGCAGGGCAAGCTGACTGAAGTGACTGTTCCAATTAGCTCACTTTTTAGTACACAATCTCAGAACAGGGATTTGCTAAATTTTATTTTTCAGAAAATATATATGAAAAATATCAAACATTAATTCAGTGTTTCTGCCATGTCAAGCCCTGGGTTTATTGATGGTGATGAAACAGGCAGGTAGATAGACAGATAGATAGATAGATAGATAGATAGATAGATAGATAGACAGACAGATAATAGCTAGAGAGATGCAGTGTTTTTAAGTTTATAGACTTGGGGCTGGTACAGAAAGCTAAAACAAGAATGAAGATTATTAAGTGTGCACAGAAGAGAGCCCTGATATATTTGACATGGGAAAATCTGGTACTGTTTTCTGAGGGAGATGATGACATCTATTCTCACAACAACCAAGAGCTATGCACCAATAAACAACTGTTATATAATTAGATAAAAATTATACCAGCAGAATTGATAGCATTTTGTGGAAACCCATGAAATGATAATATTTCAAGAATGCCTGGAGTTTCAGAAAGGTAATATTTTAACTAAACTTGAAGCATGACTCAGAGTTTATGGCAAGGAAAAGTGAATGAAATTTTCATAAACAGGAAACAATAGAGCCAGAGGCACATATAAACAGTTTGTTAAAGAAACGTCCAGCAGTCTAATATAGTCAGAGATGTTTGCAAGAGGAAGGTATAAGTGGTGCTATGGGAAGTTGCAGGACATGAGTTTGGAAAGTAAGTTTGGCAATATTGTGATGGCTTTGTTGGTCATGCTAAGCAAGTTGGAGTTTATATTGTAGGTTATTTGGGTGGAGATCAGAGACACTGACATAGGGCAGTTAAATTTCTACACTCCAATGGCAGTGTGGATCATAAATTAAGGGGGAAAATCCTAGACAAATGGAAAACCAATTCGGAGGCTATTTATTTCAGCAGATGTAGAGAGATGATATATAAATATTACCTATGAATTATATGTAAATATATAATTGTTATTTACTAAGTCATATTATATGTTCAGGAATTTTTAATGCTTTATTTACAATATTCATTTAGCATCTTGGGAAGTATATATATAATTATTCTTACCTCTCCTTTTTTTTTTTTTATTTTTTTTTATGAGGGAACTGAGGCCTAAGCCTCTGTGGCTAGAATTATGGTGAAGAGAAAATTCAATTGATACCACTTTTTGACAAAGTTGTTGTTGTTTTCCTGATCATAAGAGATAATCCTGGATGAAAATATGCATGAAAGAGAGGAATAGTGGCTAGTGCACTAAATACACTATTTAAGGCTGGATGCACAGTCATTTTTCAGACCACTAGGGCACCATTTAGTGAGGTGTAGTAAATTAGAAAAAGCCAGTTTAATACCAAGGAATGGAATAGATACCGGAAATTATGGATCTCCAATGGATTGTAAATTCTAAGCTAGAAGAAATGTTAAAATGTGATATACCCTATTCCCTATTCTACTAAGACTGACTGAACATATACCACCTCTAAAATGGGTAGAATCCACAAGTATTTTAAACCCATACTCTGAAGTCTGAACAAATTCTATAAGACTGGAAAAGGGCTTGTTGACCTCATATCCTGATCCCACATACTGTGAATGACAACAACAATCAGGATGATTCTATGATAATGTACTTAACATAGCCCGTAATTGTTGAATGAGATCAGACATTCAAATTCTCTACCTCACCTTCTATCTTTATCAACTTTTTTTGAAATATGGTTATTTCATTTTCTTCTAGGAATAGCAAGATATTCCTTTACTGCACTCAACCATGAATATACCTTTAAGGAAGAAAAAAAAAAAAGAAAGAAAAACTATAAAATGCCTCTTGGTACAAACTAGAGGTAAGCCTTTTCTGTGTAATGCTTATAATACACCAGGTTTTAATTGTATGAACATAATCTTTACAAGTGAGAAGGGGGCAGGGTAGTATAGCAGAAGATCCTTTTGAGTACCTGATCTATCATTTCACTTCTCTGAAACGGACCTCTTAATATCCCCAGTGAAATGAAGAAAATTATTCAGGCCCTACTCATGAGATAGAGATGGATTAAGTGCCAAATAAGACAATCATATAAAAGAAATCTGGGAACTGGAAAATAACATGGCACACCCAGAGACTTTGTTCAAAGAGCAGGTCATCATTATCATTATGTAATTACAACTTCTGACCTTGTCTATCCATAGGGACGTAGAAAATTCTTGCCTGAAGTTGTCACCTGGATATATAAGGTGTTGGTTAATGATGCACAAATCAATATTTGTACAGATTATTAAAATTCCAGTGGAAAGGATAGGTTGGTTGAAAATAACTGAGTCCATATCATTTATAAGCAAAGATATTCACAAAAACAAACAATAAATCTAATGTGAAAATATGTCATTAATTAAAATTTCTATTTAAATTATTGGTACCATGTCATGAACTTCAGAGGCAGGGAAATGAAGCTATGATGAAAAAGATCAGAATGATGGCTACCTCTGAAAGATGCTGGCTGGAAAAGGACAACAAAATTCAATGGGGTGAAGGAAATATATGATGCCTTTAACTGAATGGTGGTACATATGCATATGTAAAAATTCTTTGAGAAGTACATTTAAGACATGTGAATTTCACTGTATGTAAATTATATCTCAATAACACCTTTGTCTTGGTTCTATCCTTATCACCTACTTCTTGAAAAAACACTTTTATCTCTTAGAGATCTTTGTCTACTTCCCACCCTAGATTGCTTCCATATGGACATTATCTTGTATGAGAGCTGAATGTTTGGGGAAAAAATGTTGACTTCTGTCATTGTTCAGGTTTTGAATACAGAGACTTTATCAAGTACATTTCTATTTCAGGTATTACTATTTCCACTTTGCCAATAAGCAATCATAAATATGCCTTAGTGCTACTTTAAAGACATCAATTCTGCACAAATGAACTTCTAGAAAAGGACTGTTGGAACTGGTTTTGACTACTTTTGGTTTGAAAATTGTCTCTATCTCTGCTTTGAGCTGTGACATTAACAGCTGCTTTATATAAATCATATTGATTGTCCAGGGTAGAGAAAAACATACAGGTTAAGTTCTTACTGGAAATTCTCCTTTGAATCAAGTTATTTTCTTAGTCATCCTATCAAATTACTTGTCTAACTGAAACAACTTCAGGTTTTAACTCTCTAATGGCTTCCAGCATGGGTTCAATATCAGAATATAAATGTTAATTACTATTGCCAAATTATAAAAGCACCCAGTGTTTAGGAGTACATAAAGTACACTTAGCATGAAGGCATGATTCTGGCTGTTGAGATAGAATACCTGTTGAATTTCCTAATAAGTGACATTCACAAAGGTAACATTTTTTTTTACTGTGACAATCTCAATTACCTGTGCATGGATTCTGTAATCTCTGTTACTTGTGACTCCTCTGCTTACCTGCTTACAGTCCAACAGCAAAAGAATAGGATCAAGGCTGGATGTTGAAACTGTGAGTCTACTTGTGTGTTTAGAATAATATTAATAATAGTAGTAGTTGTAATAAAGAGTGTAGTTTGGGAAATTTCAGGGAAGATGGTGGAGTAGGAGGCTATTAGATGGATTTCTTCCACCAAAACAAGTATTAAACAGGCATGAACTGTGTGAAACAACTATACTGAAACATCAAAAAATTACAGCTTCCAGGAAAGAGTGGGAGTAAGAGGCTGATAAATCACAGTAAAGAAATGTAACTTGCTCTTTCTACGTGGTGGCTAAGTGTCAGAGCTATCCTTTGTTGTCATGGCAGGCCACCATGGGGTCCAGTCCCTGGCTAGCTGCTGGTGAAAGAAAAGGACATAAAAATCCTCTTCCCTAAGAACAGGGGTGAGCACAGCCAAACACTAATCACAGCTTTTGATAAGTGAATCAGATCGCTGTATTCTGGCTCTGAGGGCTGCTATCTTTTCAAACACCCTCCCCCCATGAGACAAAGGCAGAGGCAATCATTGCTTCAACCCCACCCTGGACAAAGATAGAGGCAGCCATTGTTTCAGTCCTCCCTGGACAGGGGCAGAGACCATGGCAATTTAAAGGCACGGTGCTTCCTGAGGGCTGTGGGGGACAGATAGCTAGATGGCTGAATTTTCTGGGAATGCCAGGAAAGATCAGCTTTGGGGATCTGTAGGAGAAGTTTTTGGCACTTTTCTTGAATCCCTCTTCAGGACACTTTGGAGCCAGTCTGTGCCCCCTTTGTGCGTCCCTGTGTCTGTTGTGGCTGGAAAAGTCTGACTTGGAAAAGTCCTCCCCAGGGTGACTCTTCTCCCAGAATTTGCCCTCCACACAAAAGCAGAATGAGACAACAAAAGGAGTATAAAGACTTTAGAGATAGACAGTCTGTAGTCTGGGACAGAGGTTTGCCAGCTTCAAATACACAGAAGAGGGAAGTTTGTCTCCTGGGAAACAGAGGAGACAAAGTCCTGTGAACAGGTGAACTCCAAAACAACTAACATGCAAAAGCCCAGGCCAAGACCAAGGCCTAGACAGACAGGGAAAACCTTGCACACTGCATTCTCCTTGGGCAGGCTTCCTGATAGGAGGGCTGAAGCTCAAAAATCTCTGTCTTATCACCAGCTGCTTACAAAACCAAGAAGCAAACATCCCAAAGAGTAAATTCCAGAGGTAACATTAAAATATTAAAATGTATGGTGTGCCATGAAAGAATACAAGAAAAACAAAGGAATAAGAAACAATGGCCCAACCACGGGAAAAGTTAACAAGTACAAAAAAAGTATCGAGGGCTAGGACGGTATAGGAAAAGTATATGTGCATGCTATTGAAGATATATTGGTATAAAACTAAAGCTGATTTTTACATATCTGGGATGGTAAATTTTAACCCCATGGTAACCACAAGGAAAATAGATGAAAAATATATCCAAATAGAAATGAGAAGGCACTAGATATGTTATAACACAAGAAAGCATATAAATATAAAAGTAGGCATTAATGGAAGTGAGGGACAAAAAGGGTATAAGACTTACCAAGGCTAAATAGCAAAATGGCAGAAGATTTACACACTAATGTTTATAGTGACATTATTCACATTTGCCAAATATAGAAGCAAACCAAGTGTCCATCAACTGATGAAAAGATAAATAAAATGTGGTGTATTCATACAGTGGAATATTTTTTAGCCGTATAAAGAAATGAAGTACTGATATATGTGACAACATGGATGAAACTTGAAGACATCATAATGAGTGAAATAAGCCAGACAAAATGGGACAAATATTTTATGATTCCACTGTTTTGAAACAATTAGAATAAGCAAACTCATAGAGTCAGAATCTAGAATAGAGGTTACCAGGTGACAGGGTAGAATAGGGTGTTAAGGTTTAAAATTTACAGGGCTCCTGTTTGGAATAATGGAAATGTTTTGGTACTGGATGATGGTGTGGTAGCACAACATTGTGAACACAATTAACACTGAAATATATATCAGAATATGATTAAAAGGGGAACTATTAGATTTTATATATGGTAACAGAATAAAAACTTTTTAAAAAATCCATGAAACTACACTACACAAACAGTGAACCCTATGTTAATCCATGGACTTTAGTTAATAGTACAATTATAAAAATGTGCTATTATCAATTGGAACAAATGTTCTATACCAATGCAAGGGGTTGGTGGTGGGGTGGTACATGGGAATACTGTAGTTTATGTATGCTTGTTCTGTGAACCCATAAATTCTCCAAAAAATAATTTTTACAAAAGAGTGTAGTTGGTGTCCTCTATGAGTCAGGTACTAAGATATTTAAAACTTATCGAACCCTAAAACAAACAAGCAAAACAGAACACAGACCCCTGTGAGGTTTTGCTTTATAAATGAGAAAATTGAGACTCAAGATCATTTAATTATTTTAAAGACACTTATTTAAAAAGTGGCAGAACCAGAATCCTATTGTATTGTTATTCAGGTTCCAAAAACGTAGTATGTCATACCCCTTACAACTGTAGTTCAGACTAATTTGCATATAAAATTGAGTGGAATTTTAAATCAGTTGAAGTGTTAGATTACATATCTGTTCTCCAAAATATAGAAACAAAAATTCAATATATATGAAATATGATGGACTTTACTTTTAAATATGCTTTATATAAATAAAAAAGTTTATCCTGGTGAAACTTGATTTCAAACCCATTACTGACTTTAAATCTGTTGATCTCTAATCTAAACCACACTCCTTTTCTATAGCAATAGTTACGCATTTGGGATATAAATATTCACCCCCCCCTTTCCAAATGATATGAACAATATCCTTGTGAGGAAGAATTATTTTTGGTTCACGATTTGCTGATTAGAGAGGTGAAATTACTGGATCGACATCTTAAGGTTAGCCAGTGAAAGAACTGAGGCTCCTTTTTCCGGTGTTCAAAATGAAGGCTCTTTCCATACTATGGTTGTCTATGTTTGCATCACCCCATCTCCCAACTTGACTGTATATATCTGTTTGTAGCTCTCAGAATAGTCTTGCTCATCTTTGAATCCCTACTGTAGAGCACAATGCTTGGAACAAAGTAAATTCACAAGTATTTGATAAATAAATGCCAGAAAGTTGATTAACTCACTGTATATCCATACAATAGTTGTATTTTCTTTTTCACACCTGCCCCTTCCATCTAAGGTCTCTGTGGATATGTACACAGACTTTTGCTGACTTGTCACTGACTTTTGCTGAAGCTATAATTTTAAGTGAAACATGATACTTATGCCACTCAAAAATAGAGACATTTTCTATGACAGAAGCTCTCCCCTGGGCTCTTTAAATCCTGGCCTAAAGCAAACGGGAAAAATTAGAGTGAATATATTTTTACCAACTTCATACATTACAAGGAGGAGTTTTTCTACAAGGTGTGGAATAAAACACCACTTAACCTGAAAATGAACTAGGAAAATGGCTTATTTATTTACATCCCCAATTCAAAATAGCATGCTTTCTATACATGCTAAGTGATTATTAAGGTCAGCACACTTTTAATGTAAGGAAACAGAACTAAGATGTATAACCAAGAATACAGAAATAACTCTTCCTCTGTCATTACAAGCCACAGAATTCTCTTTTATTTTGTTTTTAATTGTAATAATATAAATTATTGTATTGATACATATGTCCCTTTAAATCTAAAACAGGGACAAATTAGTTAATAGTTATAAAATATGTTAAATATAATACCACTGATTTACTTAAGTAATAAGCAGAGTTTAAATCCTTGCTTTCCATTATTAATTACTTATAACTATACGCTCTATTATATATGTGCCATTGTCTACGACAGCAATTTTTCATACCTCTATGCTCTCTCCTTCAACTCTTTCCCATTTTATGTTTAAGAAAACAACAAGAAGTAAAGCCAAAGAAAGTGGGAGCAGAGTTTATGCAAATTGTTTCTAAATTTTGGCAAGAATCAACAAAATTGTGAAAGTACAAGGAGCAACAATCTTTTAGATTTCTAGTGGTAACATTCTTAACGGCTCTGTAATGTATAATTTACATTTTCATTCATTCATCTTTCCTTCAAGGAGGAAGCGATTTAGAAGACGTTACAGACAAGTTTACAGATAATTACCAGACATTGTGATAAGTATTTTCATAGAGAGAAGCAAATTGAAGTGCTATTTAGTTTAGCAAATTGCTCTCATATATATCACATCATCTGATGCTCTAGGTAACACTCTAAAGTAGGAAGGATATCCTACTTCATTCTTTTATCCAAAGTATTCCCATTTTGCAGTTGAAAGACATTGATGCAATGAGCTTAGGTTAGTGTTCCTGAAACCACATAATAAATTATTGCAATTAATATTTAAACCAGGCCTTCTGACAGTTAATCCTGTGGCCAACGCAGTGGATAGTTTGTATGGGTTACTACTTCTTAGTAATCTAAGCCTTCATATTTCTATCCCAGTGACTCAGAAATCTGGGCGTGTACTATATTTTGTGGTGGGAGAAATAGTACTCTATATAGAAAATCTAGTTTAAACAAAAGAAAGAAGTTGTAATAAAACCAGTCATGGTACATTGGATAGATAAGAATATCCTCTTGAGGTCTAGTTAATAATACAAAGATCTTGGTTCAATACAGTTATTAAACAAAATGTGTTAGATGTAGTCATGTGTTTACAAAGGCTTATAAAGCATATAGGAAATAGAATGTAGAAATGACAGATTTAGTTCATATGAAACAAGAATACAAAAGTAAGTCTCAGAGTCAAAACTAATTGAATAACGTATCTGAAGGAATATATTTTACAATGCTACAAAACAAGAATCAGGGCTCTATTATAGAAAAATCCATAATGCTTTCAAACAAATACCCAGCTGAATTAAAAGCAAAATGGGTGTTACATGTAATTAGTATAAAATAGAACACCAATTTCGAGAGGAAATGTTAATTCAATGGTTGGAGTTCTTTTAAATACTCCGCAGAAGGTATCTCAAGATTATAGTTTTAAATAACTCTTCTTTTTCCTCCCTGGTAGTTTTCAGACTAAAATGCCTTTGGCGAGGGGACTGAAGTTTAGGGATTGAATCTCCCAACTTTTGCTAAAACTTAACGTGTGTTACTGATTTTTGGAGTTTAAGAAATTTTGATTTACTGAAATTCCCACTAATTTAATAAGTTTGAAATTCTCTGCTGCATGCTCAGGAATCTGGGTGATTAAGCAGAACATTAGCCTAATTTGGGGTGATTTGATTTTATAATACAGATATTAATTATCTTGAAGCTACATGTTATCCAAGAACTAAATTAGATGTTCTGATTGAAAAGGTTTAAAGGAAAATTCAGAATAGAATGCGATTTTTAAAACAAGGTAAATAAAGATCTAGAACTTTTTTGGGTGTTCATTCTGTCCCATTTAATTCTCACACCAATGCTGTGAAGTAGTGTACTAGTGTACTAGTTAAGATTCTTATTAGAAAGCAACAGAAACAGACTATGGAAAATTTAACAGAAAGAGAACTTAACTGTAGATGCATGGTAGCTCACAAAATCTGTAGATAACTAGGCTTCAGAAAAGAACATACACAAAAAGAGGCTGGGCAGGCAAACTTTGTTCAATTCCCAAAACAAGTTATGTCTGGTGAGGAGGGGAGGCGGGAGAGGAGGGGAATACTCTAAATCTCTAAATGTTGTCACTCAAAACTGGGACCTTCAGCTCCAGGCACTGCATTGCTAGCAGGAGACACTGGGCTCAGGGTTGGCATCTCTGCCATTTTGCCTCTGCAAACTTAATTTGTCTGCCAGTGTCCCTGTAGCCAGAATGAAATTTCCATTTCTCACACCCTATTGCACTTCTTGGAAAATAGCTCCAATTAAAATCCTGGGTGGGTGGAGGTAACTGACTTAGTAGAATCATGTTCATGTCCTAAAAATAAAGAAATAAGAGAAAGTGAATATTTAGTCTTTTTGGATTCTGATTTTCACCATTACTCATAAAGTTGAAAATCAAAATCAAAAGAAGGAGGTATTTTGATATTAAGTAATACAAATATAAAAATGACCATTACAGATGCATATTTATTCATGAATTTATGGATGAAGAAACAGACCAAAATGGCTTAACCAAAGTCATAAATCTAGTAAGTGGAAGAACTAAGATTTGAAGTGAAGTCTATTTGATTTCAGAGATTAGACACTATTTTCTATGTAATAATTGGAGTTAAAAAGTAACAACTTTAAAATGGCATTAAAAAATCCTAAAATACTGAAGGAATTTAGACCACTGAATCTAAAATACTTGAGAGTTATTGTACATAATGGTCTATGTGCAAAAATTCTGCAGCAAAAACTATAAAGCATGGCTAAGAGAAGTTAAACACCTAAATAAATAGAAAAATATATTATGTTCATGGATTGGAATGTTCAAATTGATGTCACTTTTCCTAAAATTCTTTCTGCATCCAATTCAAGCAGATCATAATCCCAAATGTGTGCCTTTTGTTTAGAAATTTACATGCTGATTCTAAAATTTATGTGAAAATATTAAGGGTTTTAAAAAACAATATTAATATTGACATAATAATATTAAATCACCCAATTCATGAACATGGGATATTTTTCCATTTGTTTAGGTCTATATTAATTTTTTAACAATGTTTTGTAGTTTTCATTGTGCAAGTTTGCATTTCTTTTGTTAATTTCATTCCTAAATATTTTACTCTTTGTCATGCTATTTTAAATGGAATTTTCTTAATTTTGTCTTCAAATTGTTCTTTGCTAAGGTATAGAAATGCAATTGATTTTTGCAAATCACTCTTGTATCCTGCAAACTTGCTGGACTCATGTATTAGTTCTAATAGGGCTATTGTGTATTCCTTAGTATTTTCTATTTATTAGATAATTTTATCTGTGAATAGAGATAGTTTTACTGTTTAATTTTTCAATCTGGATGCTTTTATTCATTTTTCTTGCCTGATTTCCTGGACTAGAACTCCATTACAATATTGAATAGAAGTGGTAAGAGTAAGCATAATTTTCTTGTCCTTAATCTTAGTGGGGAAGCATATAAACTTTCACCTTGAAATTTAACATTAGTTGTGAGCTTTTTGTAGATTCATTTATAAGATTGAGGAGGTTCACTTTTATTCCTAGTATGTTGAACATTTTTATTATTAAAAGTAGACTTTGTGAAATGCTTTTACCAAGTCTGTTGAGATGGCACGGTGTTTTGTCCTTTATTTTAAAATAAGATATATTACATGGATTGCTCTTCAGATGATAAACCAGTCTTATCTTCCTGTGATAAATCATGGTGCATATTCTTTTTATATGTTGCTGAATTCAGCTTATTAATATTTTGGTGAGGATTTTGGCATATATATTCATATGGGATATTGATCTGTCATTTTTTTTCTTCTGATATCTTGGTCTGGTTTTGGTGTCAGGCTAATACTGGGCTTATAGAATGAGTTTGGATATGTTCCCTCTTCACATTTTTGAAAGTGTTTGTGAAGGATTGGTATTAATTGCTTTTTAAGCAGGAAGTCTTTCTTATATTTTATTGACAAAGAGGTCAGTAATATCGATGGTAGAAAAAAGTAGAAACAAATAAGGGTGACAGGGTAAGTTCTATATGGAGATGCTCAGGGTAGAATGGGAAGAAATCTTTGGAAATTGGCACTAGTGGATATAGTTACAAGAGGGCACATAACACCTTTGACAAAAATTGTCTTATCTATCTTTCTGTAGTCAAGTTATCAGCTTCTTCATTGCCTTTGATGCTTCAATGACCAGAACTGTACTTCCACTGAATATCCATTCCTTGGGAAGCTTGATCAATCTTCTGAAAATCTTTTCTGTTGACTACATCTCTTCCAGAGGTTGTTTTCCATCCATTTTCTTTCCATTTACCAATCCATTCTGTCATGTCTTTGATAAACTTGCTATCATTCCAGTGATGAGTTTATCTATGTTGTGGGTTTTTGCTGGTTCAATTGCTATGTGGGTTGCCTATAGTTCTACTCTTTGGTTTGTCTGCAGTCCAGAAACCCTCTCACTTACATTTAAAAGGATTGCCAGGTCCCCAGTAAACTCCAAATCCTGCTTGTGCACCATCTCCCCTATTATTTTTTATAACCACCATCTACATAAACAGTTTAAGTGTGTTCTTAGCCTCTGCAAGAACCCTGTCTGCATTGGTCCTGGGAGTTCATGTTGATCTTTTCCAATAGGCTCGCTCGGCATCATCCAAGTATCCAATGGAGGGAGGGAGGTGGTATCTACGGTCTCCCAAGATTAATTCTTTTTCAAAACTTTGGTAAAATTCTCCACTGAAGCTACATGGGTCTAGGCTTTTTGTGAAAAGTTTTAAACTACTATATATATATTTACTTGTAGATCTATTCAGATTTTATATATATTTTCTTGAGTTAGTTTGGATATTTGGCATCTTTTTAGTAATTTGTCCATTCCCTCTAGGTTATCTGTTTTGTAGATATATAGTCATTTGTACATAGCATTCCCTTAGAACCATTTTTATTTTTGTATATTTGGTACTTATGTCTTCTCTTTCATTTATGAGTTCAGTAATTTGAAAACTCTTTTTTTTTTCTTGGTTGGTCTAGCCAAAAGTTTGTCAACTTTGTTGCTCTTCTCAAAAAGCCAACTTTTAGTTTCATTGATTTTCTCTTGTTTTCTCTTGCTATTGATTACATTTATTTCCACTCTATTATTTCCTTCCTTCTTTCCTTGGTTTTAGTGTGCTCTTCTTTGTCTAATTTCTTGAGATGGAAGTTTGAGATTTTGAGGGGAATTTTTCTTCCTTTTTAATATAGGCATTTATAGCCATCAATTTCTCTCACTGTTGCCTTAGCTGCATCTAATAAACTAGTTAGTTTTTTTTTTTTTTTTTACTTCTTAGGTTTTATTTTCATTTTTACCCATGTCAAATTATTATCAAATTTCACTTCACTTGGATTTCTTTATTGATCCATTGTTTCTCCAGTGTTTTGCTTAATTTCTATATTCTTGAAAATTTCCCAGATTCTATTCTGTTTTTTATTTCCAGTTTCAATTCATTGTGGTTGGAAAATATGCTTTGTATTTATTTACGCCTGTCTTATAGTCTAATATGTAGTAGATTCTGTATATATATCTGTATATATATATATATACATTCTTATATTCTAATGTGTGTATATATTTTGTATATAATTTTTCAATCAAAGGAAATAAAGAATATACCTGAAAAAAATGTATAAATAGAAGTGAGAGAGAAGTAGATATAATTAAATATTCTCCTTTGGCGACTATGTGCATTTTTTTCCCAATAGAATTCTTGTTTCAAAAAAAAATGTTAATAAACATTTTACTTGATTTGTGTATGTTTCCCTAGAAGTTGAGTATAATAGAAACAAATCCATGGTTAAAAATTGCTTAAAATTTACATGTGTGGCATCGTGTGGGTTCATCTTCTGACAATTAGAATGATGTAAAACAATAGCTTGAATGGAGGGTTTTAATAAATTCTGTTGTTGCTTGACCAACTTAACTTTTTGGAAAATAATTTTCTAAAATGACCCAAGTAATACATGATTATTGTTCTTTTCAAATCACTTAAAAATTATTATTCTCTATTTTCTTAAACAGAATGAACCTGTCTCCCTAAAATATTCAGAGGGAAAAAATGGAATCATTTGATTAATCCAAAAATTATTCGTAATTCCTTAAACAAAAGGGACTACTGTTAACAACTAAAATCTTTTTTCTGTTTCCATATTAGTATGTTTATACCTATAGACACACATATGTATGTGTGTGTATAAACTTACACATCATAAGAGTATACGTTCTCATTATTTTGTAAAAAGCTTTTATCATTTTATAATCTATCATATATTTTGAAATATTTGTAATCCACATATTGTCCTAACATAAAAATTATTTTTGCATGGGCTTTCTTGCAATAATCCTGTGTAATAATTTTCTTCAAAATTGGGTGGAATAAATATTTGGCCCTCATTTGATTTTACTACCTCATTTTGATTGTCTAGAAACATCTTAGGGTATGTACAGTGGATATTGTGAAATTTCTTTCAATTATTTAATAGTCTAAAGGGAAAGAAAAGTTAGAGTGCAACTTCAAGACAGTCAATTTATACCGAGTTTCTGCAATATTTTATCAGAAAAAGTATGGTATTGTAAAATACCCTTCCTTGGTCATAAATTATGTGATGGCTTAAATCCTCAGATTTGAAAAAATGTATGAGCTTAGAGTATTTTTATTGTGAAGCTATTGAAAGCAAAGTGTTCTATTTCATTAACCAAAACTTTGGTGCATTAACTTTTTTCTTTCATTTTGTTGTTCTTTACCATTAACTTGCTTACTAAATAAATGAAATGGCCCTTTAAAAAATAATCTCTGTTGGACTTTACAATCTTAAATTAGTTCAGTTTTCTTAGAACTGGCTGTGCTCATTTCAGTTATAGTTTTTTTTCTTCCATAAAATAGACATAACTTAGGATACTAACAACCAGGTATTTATCAAGTGAAATTTCATATCCATCAGAACTATTTTCTAATTTTTCAAGGAAAAGATAATAAAACAATGGTATGATTTTTGAAACATATCCATCAATCTGATAATGAATATACATATAATGCAATTTTAAATTGTATATATATTACACTAAAATTGCTTTTATGTTTCCCTTCAGATCATTTCTGTCAGGATGAATTATTTTCACTATTACTAAATAAATTGGTATACTCTGATCACAACTAGTTCAAATGGACATTTAAACAATTAAATTGTATCTTGTATATTTTTATATCTAATAAAGATTATTCGTTCAAAATTTAGCACCTAACCTGATTGTGATTCCGTTTTCTTTACTTTTATTCATAGTATTTTCCTCTCAGGGCCTGCTATTGTATTGCATATTTGTTTGCTTGTTTTCTTTCAACTTCCCTAACTAGAATAAAAGCAGCATGAGTTCAGGGATTTTGACTACCTTATTCACCACTATACTCTAGCACTAAGAATAGTGCTGCTATATATAGGCATGATTGAATGAATGAATGAATGAATGAATGAATGAATGAATGAATTACATATAGAGACCTGAGTAAATGTAGACTTGAGATTATAGAAATAACATGAAAGCTTATTAGGCATCACCTAATTTTGATCTAGAAATTCTACTTAAAATTCTGTCCTATATAAATTTGTGGCTTCAGTTTATGTACCATATATCAATTAGTTCTCTGAAGCAAGCTGAATCTAGAGAAATCTTGTCATCTTAAAATGGAGGTTGTCCTGAGTACTGTTGTGGCAACGGATGTAGGCCATTTTAAATCAGCACACACCACTCAGAACTGAGTGGGAGAGAGTGTTCTCTACAATGTGAACTGTGGTCTATGGTAGGTGGCAAGGCTCCAGGATGTGTAAGTTCATTGAGGGTGGTGGGCCACACTGTGGGAGATGTTTGTGTGGGATGTGGTGGGAGGTGTGGGAGGTGGGCAACATGGGAATCCCAGTGGGTTCCGTGTAATATTTTGGGTAATCTAAACACCTCTTAAAATATATGTGTGTATATGTATATATATATATATATAAATAACATTTTTGTAAGCAAATACACATATATGCATATATATGTCATTTTGCAAATGTTTGTATGTATTGTGAGAATTTTTATTTTTACCCATAATAAAAAAATAAAAATAAAAATAAAATGCATATTAATTGGGCGGGGGGGGATATTTGCCTTTTGCTATGTATAGAATGCTCATTTAGTGTTTTTTAATGTATTTGAAAATAAGGGTACTTAGGTATTTGGACAGTGTTGCTTAGAAAAAATAACTGTTGGCAATTAACACAAACTGCTTTTTCCTAAACAAAAAAATTAAAATGTTGGCTTTCCTAAAAATTGTAATATTAGGATTGTGATATGAAAAATATAAGGCATAACCTCCACTCATTTACAGTGAAAATAAAATTTCAGCTGCTATCAATTACTCTTTATCAAATTTTAACTATATTTCTTGCAGCTGTATGTTCTTTGATCTTGGTAAATTAAGAAATGAATTGTTTTTTTTAAAAATTTGATTTTTAGTTAATAATTGTGTCAATATTAAATAAGATGCCATATGCTCTACCTCCTTAGCTTGTTAAAGATAAAGGATAATTCTCTAACATGACATTAGGAGAAAGAATTTTCATACCTCTCAATGAGTCATAGAAATTCCTCAGAATTGTAATTTGTATATTTCTTTTACACTGTTCAAGGACACATGATCAATTCAAAAGCAAAGAAAGTTTATATCTTAGCTGATGCTAAAGCTATATAAGGTCATACGCATATAACTTGTTTTAGACATTTTAATCTCAAGATCACTAATCTTTACAATTTATTTATTTTTTTCATCATTTATTTACTTTAAACACTATGTTTTCTTAAAATCTAAATGATTTTATGCACTTTCACTAATAGAATGTGAAGTGAAGACTACAACATGATTTGAAGTGATTTGGGATATATTTGGTTAGGTAAAGATATGTTTTGATATGATTGGTGTCATAAAGTTCAATCAACCAGTGCTGTTAAGTTGTTGTTGCTTTTCTTTTGATTTGTTTGCATAGACTGGAGTACCTATACTAGAAACATCTTGGTAGGGTTTGGATTTTTGACAACTTTTCTAGTGATTCATTAAGTATCCAGAAAACCCACCCTGGGGTTTTTGTGGAGTATACAGAGTAGAAGCAATATATGACTGCATGTAGGTTTTATAAGAGACGAAGAGAGCAGGTAAAAAGGTGTAATCTCCTCTAGTATGGTTCCAGTTAGAGACAAGAAGTTCAGCATCACTTGGAATGACATCACGAAGAGACAAAGGGGACAACAGAGGAGTGATCACGGTATTAGTCACAGGAGCAGCCATGTTTAAGACAAGTGATCTAACTCTGGCACATGGAATAGATATGGTGGACATCATGAGCAATCAAGAGAACTAGACAGGAGGTCAGAAGGAGAAAAAAATTTCGTGACTAACCATAGTTTGTTATGATTAATAATGAGTATACTTTGGACAATTTAGGGATTCAAGGTCAAAAAGGCAACATTCCAGGAATTGTGCTACAAAGACTAGAGTTAAACAGATGATTTTGAACTGAATTTTTAAATATATATATTAATATTTCACTTACATTGTTTTGGCCCAGAGAAATGTGCTTTTCTTCTTCTCTCTGAAAAATAAATTTTAATATATAATATTTCAGGCAATTTCCATATATTTTATCTTTGAATATTATAAACAAATAAATTAGGACAACTCAGCAATTTTATTTCTTTGGCAAAATAACTATTTTATAGAAATTCTATGATAAGTGCTATAATAAGTATAGTGAGGCCTATAAAATACCCCAAAAATAGTGGCTCTGGTTTTTAAGAAGCTCCTAAACAAGGTATAGTAACAACACTGACAGCAAATTAAAGTAACAAAATACAACAAAATAAGTTAACTAACTGTATTAGTCAGGGTTCTCTCGGGAAACAGAATCTACAGGAGATATCTGTCAATAATATAAGATTTTAAAAGAGTCTCTCACGCGACCGTGGGGATGCACAAGTCCAGGTTCCACAGGCAGGCCGCAAACCAGGGGCTCTGATGAAAGTCCAATGAAAGGTCCTTGATGAGTTTCTGGGAGAAGTTGCCTGTCCAACCAGGAGCGGGGAAATTCTCTCTGAATGTTAAATCACTTCCCTTTTTAAGGCATTCAACTGATTGGATAAAAGCATCACCCATAGATGATGCAATCTCCCTGATTGATGCAGATGTAATCAGCCATCCATGCAGTAAACTCACTGGTGATTGAAGTCCATTATTGCTCTTGTATTACAATTAGCCCAGTGCTTGCTGGACCAAACACCTGGAAACAATTACATGGCCGAGTTGACACATTAACCTAACCATCACAGTCCACCCCTTGTCAACTCGGCAGTCATACACATTACCCTAAACCATACTTAGTCTCTAAGTAAAAACAGTAACAGACAAGCATACATATATATTTCCACCTAACAATGTTCAACTCTCCTGGGTACAACTGGAAATGCATTAATTCCCCACAGAATAGCGTGCAAGTCCTTGGGTAATATTCACTCTTAAACTTGACATCCTTAAATATTATGATGTGGAATTCATACAACTTTTCATATGATAGGGGAAAAGGTTGGGGAAGAAAACAAGAAATACTTTTTGTGTACATATACAATCATACTCATAACAAAACAAAGAAGAAGGATTCATGACTATTATAGTCCTAGTTTCTGTAACTGGTCAAGTGGTCGAAGTTCATATTTATCACTACCTTCTTCCACTACCCATTCCATGTTCCCATTACCTTCAGCAAGCACTTCAGCTGACCATGGTTCTTTGCCTGGTGGGGTGACCCAAACTTTCATTCCAAAAGATTCTGGTCCATTGTTAGTCCTGCTTGAATTGGTTTGTTGCAATTTTCCATTGAGTTTAATCACAGGGCATGGCAGTACTAGGAGACACCCTAGAGGATCTCCTGCATTCGAGGCAAACTCTTCTTTACCCTCATTATATAGATGTAGTCCTATTTCCCTTTGATAGTCAGGATCAATCACCCCTGCCTGCCAGTACAGTAATTCCCTTCTTTGCCTGTTGATTCACAGGTAAGAGGAGCCCAAAGTGGCCAGGTAACAGTCTTAACTTCCAGTTCAATGGAATCATTGTTATGTTCCCTGGTGGCAGCACTCCTCCTTTTGGGACTAAAACCTGTAGACCAGCAGAGCTTAAGGTTGCAGGGACAGGAAGCAAAAATTCTCCTATTGGGACACTAGGGGTAATAGTGAGTGGTGCCACTCCCATTTCCACCCCTTGATTCCTGGACCCATGAATCCTGGTTATGGGAGAAACAGCACCATAGAGAGGATGCTGATTCAGAGCATACACAGCCTCCTGGAGAACATTGCACTGGTTCTGCAAGGTATAACCACCTAGTTGGCACCATAATTGAGTCTTCAAAAGGCCATTCCACTGTTCTATTAATCCAGCTGCTTCAGGGTGATGGGGATTATGGTAAGACCAGTGAATTCCATGGGCATGTGCCCATTCCCGCACATCATTTGCTGTGAAATGGGTTCCTTGATCAGAAGCAATGCTGCGTGGAATAAGACATTCGGTAAGTCCACGGATGGTAGTTTTGGAAGAAGCATTGCGTGCTGGAAATGCAAACCCATAGCCAGAGTATGTGTCTATTCTAGTTAAAACAAATCGCTGCCCCTTCCATAATGGAAGTGGCCCAATGTAGTCAACCTGCCACCAGGTAGCAGGCTGGTCACCTTGAGGAATGGTGCCATATCTGGGGCTGAGTGTGGGTCTCTGCTGCTGGCAGATTGGGCATTCAAAAGTGAGTGTAGCCAAGTCAGCCTTGGTGAGGGGAAGTCCATGCTGCTGAGCCCATGCATAACCTCCATCCCTACCTCCATGGCCACATTGTTCATGAGCCCATTGGGCAATGACAGGAGTGGCTGGGGAAAGAGGCTGAGCATTAGCCACAGAGCGGGTCATCTTATCCACTTGATTATTAAACTCTTCCTCTTCCGAAGTCACCCTCTGGTGAGCATTCACGTGGCACACAAATATGTTCATGTTTTTTGCCCACTCAGAAAGATCTATCCACATAGCTCTTCCCCAGACCTCCTTGTCACCAATTTTCCAATCATGTTCCTTCCAGGTCCCTGACCATCCAGCCAAACCATTGGCAACAGCCCATGAATCAGTGTACAAACACACCTCTGGCCATTTCTTCCTCCAAGCAAAATGAACAACTAGATGCACTGCTCGAAGCTCTGCCCACTGGGAGGATTTGCCCTCACCGCTATCCTTCAAGGATGTCCTAGAAAAGGGCTGCAGTGCCGCAGCTGTCCACTTTCTGGTGGTACCTGCATATTGTGCAGAACCATCTGTAAACCAGGCCCGAGTTTTCTCATCCTCAGTCAACTGATTGTAAGGGAGTCCCCAAGAGGACAAAGCTGTGGGCTGGGAAAGAGAAGGTAACACGGCAGGGGTGGTGACCATGGGCATTTGGGCCACTTCCTCATGTAACTTACTTGTGCCTTCAGGACCTGCTCGAGCCCTATCTCATATATACCACTTCCACTTTATTATGGAGTGCTGCTGTGCACGCCCAACTTTATGGTTTGGTGGGTCAGACAATACCCAGCTCATGATAGGCAACTCAGGTCTCATGGTAACTTGATGGCCCATGGTTAAGCGTTCAGTCTCTACTAAGGCCCAGTAGCAAGCCAAAAGCTGCTTCTCAAAAGGGGAGTAGTTATCTGCAGAGGATGGCAAGGCTTTGCTCCAAAATCCTAAAGGTCTGCATTGTGATTCCCCTATAGGGGCCTGCCAAAGGCTCCAGACAGCATCTCTATTTGCCACTGAAACTTCCAGCACCATTGGATCTGCTGGATCATATGGTCCAAGTGGCTCTTGCACAGCAGCCTGGACCTGTCGCAGGGCTTCCTCTTGTTCCAGTCCCCAATCAAAACTAGCAGCTTTCCTGGTAACTCGGTAAATGGGCCAGAGTAGCACACCCAAATGAGGAATGTGTTGTCTCCAAAATCCAAAGAGGCCAACTAAGCATTGTGCCTCCTTTTTGGTCATAGGAGTGGCCAGGTGCAACAGCTTATCCTTTACTTTCGAAGGGATATCTCGACAGGCCCCACACCACTGGACACCTAGAAATTTCACTGAGGTAGAAGGACCTTGTATTTTTGTTGGATTTATCTCCCATCCTCTCTCACGCAAATGCCTTACCAATAAATCTAGAGTCTTTGCTACTTCTTGCTCAGTAGGTCCTATCAACATGATATCATCAATATAATGGGCCAGTGTGATGTCTTGTGGGAGGGAGAGACGATCAAGGTCCCTGCAGACAATATTATGACATAGGGCTGGAGAGTTGATATACCCCTGAAGCAGGACAGTGAAGATATACTGCTGGCCTTGCCAGCTGAAAGCAAACTGTTTCTGGTGGTCTTTACTAATGACAATTGAGAAAAAAGCATTTGCCAGATCAACAGCTGCATACCAGGTACCAGGGGAAGTGTTGATTTGCTCAAGCAATGATACCATATCTGGGACAGCAGCTGCAATTGGAATCACCACCTGGTTAAGTTTATGATAATCTACTGTCTTCCTCCAAGATCCATCTGTTTTCTGCACAGGCCAAATAGGAGAGTTGAATGGGGATGTGGTGGGAATCACCACCCCTGTATCCTTCAAATCCTTGATGGTGACACTAATCTCTGCAATACCTCCAGGAATCTGGTATTGCCTTTGATTTACTATTTTACTAGGCAGGGGCAGTTCTAGAGGCTTCCACTTGGCCTTTCCAACCACAATAGCCCTCTTTCCACAAGGCAGGGATAAAATGTGGGAATCCTGCTAGTTACTGAGTATGTCTATTCCTATTATGCATTCTGGAACTGGAGAAATAACCACAGAATGGGTCCGGGGACCCACTGCACCCACTGTGAGATGGACCTGAGCTAAAACTCCATCAATCACTTGACCTCCATAAGCCCCTACTCTGATTGTTGGACGACAGTGACGTTTTGGGTCTCCTGGAATTAATGTCACTTCTGAGCCAGTGTGTAATAATTCCCCAAATGTCTGATCATTTCCTTTTCCCTAATGCACAGTTACTCTGGCAAAAGGCCGTAGGTCTCCCTGGGGAAAGGTGGGAGGAAGATGAACAGTATAAATTTTTGGCAGTTTAACAGGATCCTTCCCCAAGGGGTCCTGGCCTTCTCCTCATTCACGGGGTTCTGGGTCTGTAAACTGTTTCAAGTCTGGGAATCGATTAAGGGGCTGTGATTCTCTGCGTATGTAATTTGAGTTAGAATTTTGTTCACTTGACCTAGAACTCTTATGCTATACAGATCCAGAAGAAATTTAGTAGACTGCCCATGTATTTCATTTCTAGGTACCCCATGATCTATTAGCCAACGCCATAACTCCATGCGACTGACTATTCTGTGTGCTGTTTTGAATCTGTCTTTCATTGCGGTAGCCACGCCCACCTTGCCTTTGGTGATTAACTGCCAATACTTGACTTTTACTGGACCAAGATCCAATCATCTCCATAATGTTTAAGGATTCCAATTCCATTAGAGCCCCCCCCCCAGTAATATCTGGACTGCAGAGAAGAGTAACCACAGAGCTCTTCAGAGAAGATGGAGTTAGTCTTACAAATTTATTCCTTACAGTCCTGGTTAAATGTGTGTCCTCTGGACATTCCTGGGGTGGGTGGGTGGGTCTCAAATTGTAAATCCATTCTAGCATTCCAATCTCTCTAAGCCTTTGAATCCCGTGTCTACTGTATACCACAGCAAATCAGGCATCTCAACATCAGACATGCTAGGCCATCGTTTGGTCCATGCTTCAGTCAGCCACCCAAACAAACTATTAGAGCCCCTTCTAACCCCTCGAGCTATTTCAGAATTTCTGCTTAGTGGGCCCATATCAATAAATTCAGCCTAATCCAACTTTATATTCTTTCCACCATTATCCCATACCTTTAGTATCCATTCCCACACATATTCCCCTGATTTCTGTCTATATAAGTTCAAAAACTCATGCAGTTCTTCCAGAGTATAGTGTACTTCCTCATGGGTCACCCTTTGTATTTCACCTTTGGGGGCTTGTTGTGATTTTAGTCTAGTAATGGGTCTTGAAGACAAGAGGGCTGGGGTGTGTGGGTAAGGAGAATGATTAGAGATGTCTTGCAGGCTACAGACCTGAGGGCATTCCTTTGCATTTTCTTCTGGTGAGACAGTATTAATCTCTTCAGGCAGGGGTTGGAAGTTAGATTCCTCAGGGAAGACTGGAAGTTGGGCAGTGCATGCTGGAGATCGGCTGGTAATGCCTCAGGGCTGGGGCAGGCCAGAGGCTGGGCAGTGCAGGCTTCCATTTGCCTTGTACCCAGCTCAGGGCTGGAAGGAAGTCCGGACTCCCTGGGGCAGGCTGGAGGCTGGATGATACAAGGTTGACAAGGTGTGGTCTCCACAGGGCAGGCCATCACAGATTTATCTGGTAAAGTCTCAGTAGAATTTAGGGTTCCAATGTCCCCACCAATGTTATCATCATCCCATATGTCCCGTCCCAATCCTCAGTGTTCCACTCCTTTCCAATCAATGCCCTCACTTTAATTGCAGAAACCCTGCGAGGTTGAGATTTTAGTTTCCTCTGTAATTCTGCTACTCATACAATGAGAGTCTGGGTTTGATTCTCAGATATCTCAAGTCTGTGGCTACAGGAGACAAGATTTTCTTTCAAGGTACACGTAGAAACTTTCATATCATCCATGAGGCATTTAAGTTTCAAATTTGAAGACTTTAGTTCATCTCTTTCTTTTGTAACTCTATCCAGAATATCTAGCAGGAGCCAGCCAACATCATTATACTTTTTCACTCCACAAAATTCTGTAAGGTGTTGAAAACACTCTCACCCAGATCCTTGCTTCTTATAAGCGTGGGAGTAGGGGACTCCAGTGATGCTATTTTGCATATCTCTACTGACAGCTCACTCCACGGGCTGTTAGCAACCTCATTATTGGAAAGGGAGTTATTAGTACCCCTGAGTCCAATTAGAGTAGAGAGCCAATTACAAAACTCCCAGAACCACCTCAGACATCCCATGTTTAAGACTCTGTTCCTCAAGAACCACTCCCGGTACCAAGCTGTATTAGTCAGGGTTCTTTCGGGAAACAGAATCAACAGGAGATATCTGCCAATAATATGAGATTTTAAAAGAGTCTCTCATGCGACTGTGGGGATGCACAAGTCCAGGTTCCACAGGCAGGCCGCAAACCAGGGGCTCTGATGAAAGTCCGATGAAAGGTACTTGAGTTTTTGGGAGAAGTTGCCTCTCTGAATGTTGAAATCACTTCCCCTTTTAAGGCATTCAACTGATTGGATAAAAGCATCACCCATTGATGATGTAATCTCCCTGACTGATGCAGATATAATCAGCCATCCATGCAGTAAACTCACTGGTGATTGAAGTCCATAAATGCTATTGTATTACCATTAGCCCAGTGCTTGCTGGGCCAAACACCTGTAAACAATTACCTGGCCAAGTTGACACATTAACCTAACCATCACACTAACTAATGTGCCCTGCACATTAATAATAATAATATGTAGAGCACATTATAAATGTTTTACACATGCAGAGAGCAATTTACTGTATCTGAATGGTCAGATTAACTTTATGAAAAAGCTCACATTTGAGCTAGTCTTGATTTAACTAGGCAATGAAGCATGGTTGATTATTTAAGAACTATTTATTGAGTGATTACCATGTTCTACTCCCTTTTGTAGGTAATACACAGCAGAAAAACAGACTGTTAGTGACCCTATTCTTTCAAAGTTTATAAGTAAATATCAGTATAATATGTGATATAAAGTAAACAAAAGGATGATATGATAGAGAATATTCTAGATTAATGACCAGAGAAATACCTTGCTCAAAGTTATGCAGCTAATTAATGGTAGAGGAAGGGTTTGAACTTTGTTCCATAAGGAAAGATATTTTGCCTGCCTTTTTCCCCTGTTACATCACCAGTGACCAGAACACTGGCTAACATAGATGAAGCACTCAAATATTTGTTGAAAAAAATGAGTAATAGTTAATATTTGTCACACATCACACCATATCCATAATATTTAATTTGATAATCACAAAGTCAATATTATTATTCTCATTTTAAGAATTTTGAATCTGAGGCTCAGACAATAAAATAAATTTCCCAAGGTTAGACTACCACTGTGTAGGAGTGAGTATTTGAATCTACATCTGTAAGAGTCCAAAGGTGGACATTTCCCACCAATGGTCATTTGCAATGAATCTTTTGTTTTCTCCCCTACATTTGGAGGATTGCCATTGTGTGAATCTTGGTGAGAGGAGGTAGGAAAGGCCAGATTCTTGTCTCCCAGGACCCTAGCATCTAAGATGTTCACCTAGCACAGGCCCCAAGACTGCTGCCCTGAGCAAAGGAGGACTTCAACAATAATTCAACAATGCTTCTAGAATGTATTAATCTATCAATGAAAAAGGAACTAGCAAAACAGATAATTTTCTAAAATTAATGTTTATTTCATAGCACAGACTACGTAAAATACCTTTTTGCTTTTAAGTATCATTTTGCTAAAGTTGTGGCATGAGATTTTTGATGATTATTTTGTTATCAGATCATGCTTATGTGTGTCCTACAAACTGAGCTTGGTCTGTGTGTTGGGCCCATTTTGACTCTTGTGATATGCAATAACAAATGCATAGATCTTAAAGATATCCACTTTATTATTTTTTTCTTTTTAACTTTTTTTTTTATTTTTAAAGAAGCGTTAGATTACATGAATTTTATATAAAAAAATAGGGGAGATGGGAGAAAATGGACATAAAGTTCAAATTGTACTCTGTTTTCTGTATTAAAGATATTTTAAAATTTGGCATCTTTATAATAAGTTTTTTTTCTAATATATCATTCTTAAAAACAATATAATTTCATATCTGTAAAATTTCATGTTTTAATTGTATTATGAAATACAAAATACCTGGTTTGTTGTCTCCATTATGATTGTCCTTGATGTCTTATATAATCTAAGCAAAATTAGAAAATCTGTTAACATTTTAAACTGCAGCCAGGATATATGCTGCAAGGCATTCTGAAGAAAAATCACCTTTAAATGTAAGATCCAGTTGATGGTAATGAACTGCCTTATCTTCCACATTATCTTGAACCCCTCATTAAGCATGCTGTGAGGAAATGCTACAAATCTGGCAAGGCAGAATAGATCATTATGCTGCTCCACATCAACTTATACAGTAATTTGGTTTGCTGCAACACTGAAGATATTTGCCAGCTGTTTTGGAAGAGAAAATGTATCAAAATATCCTTTTGGTTTTCTTTTGACTTAAAAATAAGGTGCCTTTCCCCATAACACAAGGAAAACATTTATTCTCCACATACTAAAAATTTTCATAAAGCTGATATATTGGAAAATAATTTAATGCATTCTTTTTGATATGTATCAGAAGAAGCCCACTGATGGTTTCCCTAGTCTGTGACTGATTCACCCAACAGTGGGAACTCTCAAACCTAAGTAATTCAACACATATTTATTGAGTTCTTCTAAGGGCCATGTTCAGTGGTTGGCACTGGGAATACAGTAGCGAACAAGACTGATTACCATTTCTGTTCTCATGGAGGCTCCTTGTCAGAGAAAATCCATAGACAGACAAATTTTTATATTCACATTAAATTCTTACACACTCTTTGCCTAATCTAATTTTTCCAGTGGCCTATTAATTTTTTTCAGGTTCTAAAACTCTATATCCACAACCATATTTAAGGGTTTTGCAAATGAACTAGAAAGTTCAAAGTGGCAAATTTAATGTGGCAAAATGAGCAATGATGTGTAATTAATTCAGCTAATTCAAAGATAAACCTAAATCTATCTAAAATAGTCTATCAACATTGCACTTCATTTTATTTGCATAAAAATGCATAGAAAAAGACTGTTCACAAGCATTTTTATTTATAGTTCTAGGAAAAGACTAGGTGGGAGCAAGGTAATCTATCACCTTATTTTTTATTACCAGTGATCGCTTCATTTTTTATGTTCTTCTTCTTTCATGCACATTGATTTCTCTCATGTTGCAACTCAAGAAACTGTAAATGATGAATGATAGTTTTCACAATTAAGCCATTAAGGCAAAAGGGACTTATAATAATCTGAAGATATATTATAAAACAAGTCCCAAGTGAAGATGTTGTGGAAGTTCATTTTTCAATTCCCTTCTATGCCAACTATACAAAGACCCCATATTGAACTAATTTAAGGCTAATAGTTACCAAACTCACCTTTTACATGCTTCTTGAACGTGGTCAAGTTTCCTTCAATTCCTAACAACTGCTTCTTTCAAACTGTTTATAAACATCTTATAAATACAAACTGCTTCCCACCCCCCCCATTTCTAAAATTTATATATGCCATTCTCTAATACTTTTTTTTTTTTCTGGTGGGTAAAAATCAAAATTTTCACAATACATACCAACATTTGCAAAATGATATATAAATATATACGCATATATGTGCATTTGTTTACAAAAATGTTATTTATATATATATATATAAATATATTTTAAGAGGTGCTTAGATTACCCAAAATATTACACGGAACCCACTGGGATTCCCATGTTGCCCACCTCCCACACCTCCCACCTTTAAAATATTTTGAGAACTCTATCATATGATAACTTGAGAATGAAAAAGAAAAGGATTTTCTTTTGTTTATTTCATTTTAAATTTATTTGTGATCCATGATTTTTCATTTTCTAACAAGTTTTATCTAGATTTAAAAGCTAGCCAATGTTCTAATTTCTAGAGATTGAAATTAAAGATCAGCAAGGTTCCTGATTTGACTAGATGAGGGATGAAAAAAATAGGTAATATTGGCACAATATGATAAAGGAAATAAGGAAAGCAATGGAAACTGGTAGGAAAAGTATTCAACCATGATTTTGCGATATCATGGGAGACTCCAGAGAATATATTATATATGCTAAGAAAAATGAGTAGGTCTTAGATCAGGAAAGAGGAAGTAGAAATGGGTTACATGTGCAGGAAAGAATGTCTGAAAACACCCAGACAAGAGAGCGTGCAGAGTGCCAAGGGGCACAAGATGAAAAGCTAAGTAACCAAGGAAAGACTGGAAATCAGGTACAGAATACTGGAGAATAGAGTTAGGAGACTGTAATTCATATGAGATGAAGTGGTGATCTAAAATTGGAGCAATGAATAATGTAAGTATGGAGTTTATTATTAAAAAAAAATTTTAAAGGCCTATGATGTACAATTCTGGAGCTTTCCTTTTTCTGTTTGTTTCTTTTTTAACAAGTAAATATCTCTAAGAAAATTAGCATAGAACTAAATAATTCTTTTTAATGATTGTAAGGTAGTCCACAGATAATTATACCCTATTTTATTCAATCAATTAACTTTTGGGCACTTCTTTTGTTTCTGTTCCCCCCCCCTTTTTGGAAAAGAATGCTTAAATAAATATACATTTACATATATTCTAAAATGAGTGCTTTTGTCCACCCACCGTGACCATGCCCCATCTTTTGATCTTTTGAACAATTTTGTATATCTTTCATGTATATTCGGATGAACTAACTCCCATGAATCCCCCCTCCCAGAGACCCCCCACCAATAATCTCCTGCAGTACCCATTGTAACCCTTCTGTGATCCAAATCTTCCATGAACATGCAGTCCATAAAATAATCAAATACACTTAATAGGGAAAAGAAACAACAATGATAAGCTTACATGCAAGAGACAAACATAAGGAAACTCAGGAAAAAAACAAACAAACAAACAATCAAACAAAAAACAAAACAAAACAAAACATAACACACAATAAATGAGGGAATCTGAATTCCTAGCCTAGAGAGCTCTGCCACATTCTCCAAGGGAGCAGCAACAGTCCGCTGAGTGCAGGGACAGTGTCTGTCAAAAGAGGATGACCCACTGATGAGTTCTTTTTATTGATGACTATGCTTATAAGTCTTTGCTCTTGTAACTGAAACTTAGCTTACTGTTATGGGGTGCCTAAGGGTTGCCACATGAAAGCCTCCTTGTTGCTCAAACGTGGCCTCTCTCTAAGCCAAACTCAGCATATGAATGCATTACCTTCCCCCCAAAGTGGGACATGACTCCCAGGGATGAGCCTCCCTGGCAATGAGGGATTAATACCAAGTGCCAACTGGCAACACAACTGGAAAAAGACCTTGAATAAAAGGGGGAAAAGGTAAAGACAAATGAGTTCAAGTGGCTAAGAGACTTCAAAGAGAGTCGGGAGGTCATCCCAGAGGTAACGCTTACGCAGACCTCAGTAGGAATTCATAGAACATCAAAGTGCATATCACCCCACCCAGAGGGGCTCCTGAGAGCTCTGGAGACACCCAGGTCCTATATAAGGGGGGATAGCTCCAGAGAATGACGCCTTATCAGTGGGCTTTATTTTGGAATCTGTGCTCCTGAGAGTGACAGAATTGGACTCAAATAAATCCTCCCTACACATGGTTCATCAGTCCCTTCTATTCAAACTTATATGTGATGCTGGAGTTTTTAGATATACTTCCAGAGACTGGACCCTCTGGCCTACCTATGTGCCAAGTGTGCGTGGAATCTTGGTGGAGCTGCAACTCCTACCCTACAGCTCAATGGACTCGTCCAAGTCACCTGGTGAGGAGATAACGATGGGCAACTGCCATCCCAAGGAATGGAGAGGGCCTGCATCTGCAGGCAGGATCATCCCACCCACCATATCCATGGGATATAAGCCCTTTCTCACTTGGAGGTGGAGTGGACATCACCATCCCAGTCCCCTCAGGATTGGGGGAAGAACTATGGACTAGAGTGGACTTGATGGTATTCTGTTGTACACATATGGTGATTCTAGCAATGGAAGAAATTATAACAATGAGGTGGAGCCAGTGGCCACTGGACACTTTCAAGGGAGTGAGGGGATGTGCAGTTGAAATACAGGGGCTTTTTCGGGATTTGGAAGTTGTCCTGAGTGCCGTTGTGGCAAGGGATGTAGGCCATTTTAAATCAGCACACGCCATTCGGAACTGTGTGGGGGAGAGTGTGGTCTATGATGTGAACTGTGGTCTATGGTTGATGGCAAGGTCCCAGGATGTGTAAGTCCATTGAGGGTGATGGGCCACACTTGTGGGAGATGTTTGTGTGGGATGTGGTGGGAGGTGTGGGAGGTGGGGAACATAGGAATCCCGGTAGTTTCCATGTAATATTTTAGGTAATTGAAGCACCTCTTAAAATATATATATATATATATATATAATATTTTTGTAAGCAAATGCACATATATTCATATATATTTATATATCATTTCACAAATATTGGTATGTATTGTGAAAATTTTGATTTTTACCCACAATAAAAAATAAATAAATTAAAAATAAATAAATAAAAGAAATAAAATGAGTGCTTTTATTTCTATTGTACTGAGTTCTATAACACCTAGGGTATTGGGTTATGAGTTAAGCATAATTCAAATTTTAATAGATTTTGCTTCACTTTTCTAGACAAAAATAAAGCAGTAACAATACAGATTTCCACCACATCCTTTCCATGTGCACCTCTGTCTCTGACAGTGGCAGGTACTTTACTCAAATTCCTTTTGTCTGAACTCATGGTTGTAAAGGGCACTGATAGCTTGTGAGGTTGAACAGCCTTTCATCTATCAATTATTGATATTGGAACCATTGTTCTGTGAAACATTTGTTCATATATCTTTCCATTTTCTTTTTGTTTAGTATTTTTAGATGCTCATTTTGTAAATGTACTTTGTATATTTGTACATTGTTTTAAGCTTTTAGAAATTTTTTGTAGTGAAATGTCTTAAATTTTTTATATTTATATACTGGATGGAATATATGATATTTGATGTGTGATGTATGATATATATTTAGTATCAAGCTTTAATATTACATAAAATACAGTTTATAATGCATACAATATAGTATGTGACATAAATGTTATCAAAGTAACAATGGAAGGAACATTCTTTAATATGATTAAGAATACCTGAAAGATAATTCAATGGTGAGTTGTCAAATGTTTACTCCCTAAGAATAGGAACATGATAAAAAATTCTACACTCACAATTTTTATTTAATATTTTATTCTAGGACTAGCTAGTGTAAGAAGACAAGAAAAAGGAATTAAAGACAAATATTCAAAAAGAATAAACTATCTTTATGCACACTTGGTATAATAGTATACATATAATTTCCAAGGTAATCTAAAAACAGATTTCTAGATATAGTAAGTGAATGTCTCAAGCTTTTGGGATAAGAGATCAAACTAAAAAATCAATTGTAATTTTATATATTTTCATAAGCAATTAGAAGATGATATTTTAAACAGTCCATTTAGATTAGCATTAATATTTTAGAATAAATTTCAGAAAAGTTGTAATTTGTAGTTGAAACAAATAAACCTTTGTTGATAGATATGAAAGAAAATCTAAAAAAAATTTAGATATATACCATATACACATATTGGAAGATTCAATATTATCAAAATATTAAATCCTCCTCAAAATAGTCCAAAGTTTCAGCACAATTGCATTCCAAAGCCATAAGTTGATTTAAGATTTATACAGAAATCCAATGTATCTAGGATAAATAATATAATCTTGAAAAGGAAGAGTTTGATTTCCTAGATTACAAAATTTACTAAAAATTACAGTAAATAATAGTGTGATATTCACTTAAAAATGGAAAGTAGAATCAATAGATGAGAATAAAGAGTTTAGAAATAGACCAATACAATATGTCTTTTTGACAAACACACCAATGAAATCAATTGGGGAAAGAAGGCCTTCTCAAAAATTTGTTCTGGATTAGAGAAAGATTCCAGGTTTGCCCACAGCTGAGCACTGAGAGGCTCAAAGAGCTGAGACTCACAGACAGATAAGCCATATGATTTTAAACTCACGGCAGAACTTGAAAAGAAAGCAGAGCATCTGAGAATGAGAGAGGAGGCCTGGACAGAGATTGGCGGTCATCTTGCTTTGCCATGTGGTAGACCCTGAGGAAGTATCTCTGTGGAAGACTTGATTTAGACATTTTACAGCCTCAGAACTGTAAGCTTTTTCCTTAACTAAAATTCCCATTATAAAAGAAAAAAAAAAAAAGGGAAAAAATGCCCACAAAAAACAATAGCAACAATAACAAAAGCAAGCTGCTGGAAGAACTGTATATTGGTATGGCTCTAGAAGATGAACAAAATATGCAGATTTTAGAAGAAGCTGACCCTGAGATGAGCTTCCTATGTTTTGAGGCTTTTGCCCTAAGGACAGCCATGCTGAAAATACCAGAGATGAAACTTCAATAGAAAGCCTACTACTATCTTTCTGAGATGGAGGAACTAACGGAAGGTGCCAGGGCAATCAGGGCTGCAGGTTAATGAAAGGGAAACCCAGAAAATAAAAAGCCAAAGAATGGGAACCTCAAATTGGTCATATAACGTCTGCCTGCCTCTGATAACTCGTAACCATAGGTGCATAAAGTAGACTGAAGACAACTGAGCTGACATCTGAGCTGCTATCCACCTCAGGCAACAGAGGATTTGCAGGCACCATTTCAACCTTTTCTATAGTGAATGATCTCTAAATTTTTGCTTATACTTTGGACAAAGAATAATATATGCTTTGCTTGGAAATAATCCATTTCCTGTGTTTATAACTATATATAAATAGGTAAAATGCAGTTAAGGGGCTTTTTTAAGGACACATATTTTCTCATGTGTGTGTGTGTATATATATACACAATCATCATTATATATTTATACTACATGGATCAAGCCAGATAATCAGAGAACTTCAATTTTAGTTTATTCTGATTTTGACCTTCATGGATTTGCTTTTACTGAATTGATTTTTTTGCCATTTTACTCTGAGATTGCTTTGAGGCACATATTCATCCAAATACTTATGACTTAAAAATAATGATTTTATTTACCGTAATGACATTTTAAAGGATGCTATCTCCTACATCACACAGGGTCTTTAAAAAAAATTGCTGTAGTGATAGCGGTGGGGAAGTGTAGTGAAGCTTGGCTTCTCATGAGCCAAGGCAATGTTTTAATTTTTAAACAATAATTTTGAAGTGTTCATATTTTCAGCTTTGTTTCAGTGACTAGGAAGTTTAAACTAAAATTATTACCTCATTTCAAGCAACTCTGTATCACCTTATGATGTATGCATCTGCATCTCACTTTAACATTTTCTTTTGTTGTTCCACATTTATTTTCTCTTTTCCATGAGCTTTCTTTTCAAATTTTTGATGTTTTCCCGTGTCTTGTTTTATGTGTTGTTTTATATATTCAAATAGTTGTGTATTTTCTCTATTGAGATTTTATGAACAAATTGAGACATTAACACACAAAATGAAAATAAATACTTTATATATATGTGTGTGTATATATATATATATATATGATTCCTAGTTTTATCAGTGATGCAATGAAGAGTCTAAATTTTTCCTGATATGGTCTATATTTCCAATTTTACTTTCTTGCACTAATTATGATGGTATCTAGTAATCTCTTTTAATGGTAATTGACACAAATATTATGTTGTTGGTTATTAAGTTCCAACAAAAAATAATAATTTAGGGACTCCTTTCACTCCATTCTATCTGTGTAGAGAAAAATTTTCTTGACTGAGGCACAAGTTTAATTCATCAATGTAAAATAGGAAGATATCTGTTTAAGATCAGAAGACATTGTGTAGTACATGTCACTGTAGAATAAAACAGAGAATGAAACCAGAGCAGCTGAGAGGCTTTTTGTTTTGTTTTGTTTTTGGTAAGGACTTTGCTTTTAACTCCTTGAATTGTTTTCACTATTAGTTGACTCATGTTCTCGACATTGTTAGAGTCACTTCGTTTCCTTGTGATTTATTTTTTATCCACTCAGAACTTTTTGGTGTCTATACAAAGTTTCATATTAATAAAGGCTGCCTTTACTTGCCTAATCCAGTATGAGGGTAAGAAGTGACAGCTCAAAAAAAGTAGAGGCAAGATATGAATAATGAAAATTTTCAATTAAAAGTTTGAGTCTTTTTTTTTCTCACCTTGTCCTCTGTGTTTGTGTGTGTGTGTAAATCAATCTTAACTAATAAAAATAATACATTCAGAGAGCTTGGGATGTTTAGGAAAACAAGGGAAAACATGAAAGAATACGAGCAGTAATAATGTACTTTAAGAACATTTTCCCCATTTTGTTCACCATTTAAAGCATTAAAGACATTTGAAATTTCCAGCCTATTGATTGTTTAAAATATTGTTGCAGTCTGAAGTGCATGCAAGTGATTCATATGTTTAAATGATATGATTATTCCCTGGATTTTGGTGAATACAGTTTCAATATATGCAAGCTGTACTGTACTTTCTCTTTTTAAATAATTAAGGATGGTCATAGAACCAGGCTTAATGTTATGGATTCTCTGCTCAAAGGACATATACAATATTACTTTTCAAATTTGTTTTAAATTTTAATTTTTTTTTCATTTTTAAAGAAGCTTTAGATTACATAAATGTGTACATCAAAAATATAGGGGATTCCCATATATCCTGCACCCTCCCCCTCCCATACTTTCCCACATTAACATCTTTCATTAGTATGATATACATTTGTTACAACTGGTGGACACATATTGAAGCATTGCTACTAACCATAATAATTATAATTAATTATTAATTAATTATAATGTATAATTTACATTATAGTTTACACTTTGTCCTGCTTAATTTTATAGATGTTGACAAAATATATAATGGCCTATATCCATCCTTGCAATGTCATGCAAGATAATACCAATGTTCCAAAAATTCCCCCATGTTATACCCATTCTTCCCTCTCCCTCCCCCCAGAACCTCTGGTGGCCACTGCCTTTATATCAATGATACAAGTTCTTCCATTGCTGGAATAATAAGTCTACTTTAGTCCATACTCAATTTCCCCCTTATATTTGTTCATTCCTCAATCTTGAGGATTTAGGGATGGTGATGCCCACTCTGTTTCTGATTCAGAGGGGGCTTAGATCCCATGGGGCAGATGGATGGAACTGTCTTGCTTTCAGTTGTAGATACTCTGTTTTTTGGATGGGTGTTGTCTGTTATCATCCTTTTGTTAGTTGTCCTGGGAAAGTCCAATGAACTGGAGAGTAGGTGTTACAACTCTGCTGAAATTTAGGCTCAACTGGCATATGAACAGATTGAAGATTTAAGTCTCTGGGACATATATTTAAGAAGTAGAGTACTAAGTATAGGTTCAAATAAAAGGGGTAGAAGAGCCATGTGTAGGGAAATTATAAATGAGTCTAACTCTGTTACATTGGGGAGCATATATACCAAAGTAAGGCCTGCTGACACAGTGCCAAAATCCTGAGATTGATTGCCCTGCCTATAGTGTCTAGATATCTTTAGATTCCTCAGGAGCCCCACTCTTTGAGGCACAGTTTACTGTGGCAGTCAATGAGATCCTGCTGAGACTTGCATAGGCATAACCTCTGGAATAACCTCTCGACTCACCTTGAAATAAAAACTCATTAGTATTTAATATTTCCCCCTTTTGGTCAAGGTCTTTTTCCAAATACATTGCTAGTTGGTGCTTGGTAATAATCCCTTGGTGCCAGGGAATCACGTCCTATGCCGGAGGGAACTTAGTGAATTTATATGCTGAGTTTGGCTTAGAGAGAGGCTACATTTGAGCAACAAGGAGGATTTCAGGACGTAACTCTTAGGCAATATATAATACTAAGCTAAGTTTCAATTTCACAAGGAAAGGTCCCTAAGTACAACCATCAATATCAAGGGTCTGGCATAATGTTCTCTCCTTCGCTAGGCAATGCCCCCGTACTAGGGGGATTTTTCCTGCTCTATTAGAGAACATACAGGACTTCCCAGGACGAGAATTCAATATTCTTTCAGTTACTGTGTAGGTCTCCACCCACTGAGACAATGCCCCATGACAACTTGAACATATTCATATGCCATAGCAGCATGCCCCAGGTGCACCCTTCCCCACACATCCCCCATCACTGACACCCCATACCAGTGATCTTCCCCTGCCACATTTGGGACTCTTCTGTGATCCAAAACCTGCCCAAAAACAAAGCCAATAAATAAATAAAACTAATGAGAAAATAAAATAATAGTAATAATAACAAAATAAAAAATAAACAAATGATAATAAAATTTTTTAAAAATTTCATTGTGTCTTTCATCACCATAGGAACTGTTATATTTTATGTACAATGACAATTTCTTCTGTATGTTCCACCAGTGTATTACTTTTTTTGCTTTTTCTTCAAAGAAGCTTTAGGTTACAGAAAATTCACTTAAAAAATATAGCAGATTCCCATATACCCAACCCCCTCCCCCTCTCCGATTCTCCCCTATTAATAACATTTTACATGTATATCATTCATTTGTTACAATGGATGTACAAATATTGAAGCACTGTTATAAACCATGGTCAATAGTTTACATTATGTTTTACATTTTACATCATACACTTTTATAGGTTTAGACAAAATTTAAAATGGCCTGTATCCATCATTGCAGAACAATTCCAATACCCTAAAAATGCCCTATATTCCATCTATTCTATTCTTCCCTCCTCCCCCCCTCGGAGACTATGGTAACCAATAGGTTTCAATTTTTGAAGAATGAGGTTCAAAATTACAGCAATAATATTGAGAGCTTGACATATTGGTCTGTTTTCTTTTATTAGGCACTGCCTATGTTCTTGAGGGATTCTTTTCCCTCTAATTGAGAACACAGTAGTACTCCCCAGGATGGGAATTTAATATTTTGTTTATTGTGTAGATCTCTACCCACTAAGATAAGACATTATGTCAAGATGAACACTTTCATATTCCACAGAGGCTGTGGCAGTTTGGTATTATTTATGAATTCCAAAAATAGATATTGGATTGTGTTTGTAAACTAGTCTGTTCCTCTGTGCATATTAGATTGTATTAGATTCAGAGGTTTCACTTGTACTTTATTAAATCAAGATTAGGGCTTTTATTTGACCACATCATTAGGGCAACTTGGTTTGAGTCCCGCCCCCCGGCCCCCCTTGTGGGCTATATAAATGGATGCTCAGTCAAAGACAGGGAAGTAAATACAAGGAGAAGGAGAACACAGAGTTTCTCTGTGTTCTAGAGCATCTAGTTTTGGATGCTGGAGCCCTGGGGACAGAGCCGAGCTGTACACCTGATAGTTTGCAGCTGAAGAGATCAGTACCTTGAACATCAGAGAAAGCCCAGAAAGAAACAAGCCCTGGGGAGGTAGATGAGCCTTATGCTAGCCTACAGCTGATATCGGAAGAAGGTGAGACCACGGAACCTTAAAAGGAAGAGGAAGCCTGAACTCTTGCAGATGTCGGCAGCCATCTTGCTCCCACATGTGGCAACAGACTTTGGTGAAGGAAGTAATTTACTCTTTATGGCCTTGTTACTGTAAGCTTCTACCGCAAATAAATACCCTTTATAAAAGCCAACAGATTTTTGGTATTTTGTATCAGCATCCCTTTGGCTAACTAATACAGAGGCATACCCCAGGTGTGCCCTATCTGACATATCCCCCCACCCCACACTACCTGCACCAGATACCCTCCCCTTCATATTTTGCAAAAAAGAACATTCCCACCATTGTAGTTTTGACCACAGACCTACACATCCCCAGATTTCACCTGCTTCTTCCTCCAACCCTCCACCCAGTTTCTTGGATAGTTCAACCCAATCCCCCAACCCCTTGCCCCTTCACATCACTGCACCACTATCACCCCCATCCACTACTCAACGTCCTCCTTCTACCTTATCAGAGATATTGCCCATATTGAGCATTGATTCACCACTCTCTAGTCCCTTTCTGTCTCCTGATAACCTGTCTTCCAGACAGACTCTAGCTCTGTAAGTCTGCTCAATTTGCTTAAGTCATATCAATCTAGTCATCTAATATTTGTCCTTCAGTAATTGGCTTACTTCACTCAACATTAGGTCTTCAAGATTCACCCACGTGTTAATACTGCATTCCTTCTTAAAGCTAAATAATATTCCATTGTCTGTATATACCACAATTTGCTTATCATTCATCTATTGAAGGACACTTGGGTTATTTCCAACTTTTGGCAATAGTGAGTAATGCTATGAACATTGGTATGCTGATATTTGTTCATGTTCCTGCTTTCAATTCCTCTGGATATAAATCCAGAAGTGGGATTGCAGAGTCATATGGCAGTTCTGTAGTTAGCTTCCTGTGGTACTGCCAAACTGTCCTCCACAATGGCTGCATCATTCTACATTCCCACCAGTAGTGGATGAGGGTTCCCTTTCCTCCACATCCCCTTGAATATTTGTAGTCTTCTGTTTTTTCAAAAGCCACCAGTCTAATGGTTGTAAGATGATATTTCATTGTAGTTTTGATTTGCCTTTCCCTAATAGATATTGATGTTGAACATCTTTTCATGTGCTTTTTAGCCACTTGTATTTTTTCTTTGGAGATTGTCTAATTCAAATCTCCTGCCCAGTTTAAAAATGGGTTGTCTTTTTATTTTCAAGATGTAGGATTTTTTAATATATGCTAGATATAACAGCCTTATCAGAGAGATGGTTACCAAATATTTTCTCCCATTGAGTAGGCTGCCTTTTCACTTTCTTGACAAACTCCTTTGAAGTGCAAAAATTTTTAATTTTGAGGATGTCCTATTTATCTATTTTATCTTTTATTGCTTGCATTTTGTGTGTCAAGTTTATGAAACAATTTCCTACTATAAGATTTTGTAGATGTTTCCTTACATTATCTTCCAGGAACTTATTAGTCTTGGTTCTTATATTTAGGTCTTTGATCCATCTTGAGTTCATTTTTGTATGGGGTGTGAGATGGTGATCCTCTCTCATACTTTTGGATATGGATATTCAGTTCTCTAAGCACCATTTGTTAAAGAGACCATTCTGACCCAGTTGAGTAGGCTTGGTGGCCTTGTCAAATATCAGTTGACCATATAGATGAGGATCGATATCTAAACTCTCAATTCTGTTCCATTTTTCAGTAAGTCTATCCTTGTGCTATTACCATGCAGTTTTGACCACTGTAGCTTTGTGGTATGCTTTAAAGTCAGGTAGTGTGCTTCCTCTAATTTCATTTTTCTTTTTCAATATGTTTTTGGCTATTGTGGGCCCCTTGGCCTTCCAAATAAATTTCGTAATTAGTTTTTCCAATTCAATGAAAAATGCTGTTCTATTTTTAACACCTCCAGGTGTGCAGCTAGGTCTTTGGTTTTAGATCTTTCTTTTTTTAATTTAAGCATTTATGGCTATAAATTTCCCACTCAGCACTGCTTTTGTTGCATCCCATAGATTTTGATATGTTGTGTTCTCATTTTCATTTATTTCAAGGTAGTTTCTGATTTCTTTTGCAATTACCTACTTGACCCACTGATTTTCTAAGAGTGTGTTGTTAAACTTCTACGTCTTTGTGCATATTCTGGTTCTCTGCTCCTTACTGATTTCCAGCTTGACTCTATTGTGGTCAGAGAAATTACTTTGCATAATTTCAATTTTTCTGAACTCATTAAGTGTTGTTCTGTACCTAGCATGTGGTCTATCCTGGAGAATGATCCATGTGTCATTGAACGTATATCCTGCTGTATTTGGGTATAATGTTTGGCATATGTCCATTAGGTCTAGATCCTCTAAGGTATTATTCATGGTCTTTGTTTCTTTATTGACTCTCTGTTGAGATGCTCTGTCTAATGGTGATAATGGTGTATTAAAGTCTTCCATTGTAACTGTAAAGTCAACTATTTCTCCACTTAGTTTTTACATTGTTTGCCTCATGTATTTTTGGGGCACCCTGGTTAGGTGCATAAATGTTTATGACTGTTGTATCTTCTTGATAGATTATCCCTTTTATTAATATATAGTATCCTTCTTTGTGTCATAATAATTTTGCATTTAAAGTCTATTTTGTCCAATATTAGTATAGCTATTCCTGCCCTTTTTTGTTTATTGTTTGCAAGTAAAATTGTTTTCCAACCATTCACTGGCAACCTCCTGGCTTTCCTGGATCTAAAATGAGTTTCTTGCAGACAGAATATAGATGGGTCATATTTCCTTAGCCATTCTGCCATTTTGTGCTTTTTGACTATAGAGTTTAATCCATTAACATTCAATGTTATTACTGTCAAGACATTACTTAGCCATATTTTCTTTAGGTTAATATATGTCATATTTTGTTTTTATTTCTCTTTTTATCTTTTTAGTTATTCTTAATAATAATCATTCTTTCCACACTCTCCTCCAACCCTCTCTGTCCTGTTTGTTCCTATCAACCTGCAGAATTCCTTTTAACATGTCTTGAAAGGCAGGTTTCTTGTTAACATACTCTCTTTATTTCTGTTTATGTGTATATTTTGATATCTCCCTCATTTTTGATTGCCAGCTTTGTTGGATAGAGAATTCTTGGCTGGCAGTTTTTTCTTTTAGCACCTTAACTATGTCATACCGCTGCTTTCTTGCCTCCATAGTTCCAGATGAGAAATCACCACCTTATCTTATGGAGCTTCCCTTGTATGTGATGGATCTCTTTTTTCTTGTGACTTTCAGTATTCTCTCTTTGTCTTGAGCATTTGATAATTTAATAAATATATATCTCGGGGTAGGCCTGTTAGGCTTTATATTGTTTGGGGTGCACTGCGCTTCCTGGACATGTACATCCATGTCCCTCAAAATAGTTGGGAAATTTTCTGCCATTATTTCCTCCAAAACTCTTTCTGCCCTCTTTCCTTTCTCTTCTCCTTCTGAGATGCCTGTAATGCTTATGTTTGTGTGTTTCATGTGGTCATTCAATTCCCTGAATCCCAGACTAATCTTTTCTATCTTTTTATCTCTCTGTTCTACTATCTGTCCATTTTCAGATATACTATCTTTGATGTCACTAATTCATTCCTCTGCCTGTTCAAGTCTGCTTTTATGTGCTTCCACCATATTTTTGATTTTTTGCATTGTGCCATTCATCATCACCAGATCCTTTATCTTTTTATATATGTTTATGATTTCTTCAGTATGTTCCCTCAGCGTGTTCTTAATATCCTTCATCTCTTCCTTCATATCATTAAATTGATTCATGATATTTGTTTGGAAATCCTTGATTAGTTGTCCCACAATCTGCATCTCCTCCTCTTTTTTAGTTTATTCATCAGACTGGGCCATGTCTTCCTGTTTCTTAGTACAGCTTGTAATTTTTTGTTGGTATCTAGACATCTGTTTACCTTGATGGGCTTATTCAGATGGTTAGCTTTCTTTTTGCTCCAGGTTTTTATTTTATTTTATTTTATTTTTGTGGTAAGTTTTCTTTTTGACTCATGGTTCCTCTTTTTCTATATTCTTGTAGTTGTCTGTGTTCCCTTGAAAAAAATATTAAGACCATAGAAAAGGAAAGGGAGAAGAAGTGAAAAAGAATAATAGTAATAATAATTATAAAAAAAGATAGAAACAGAAACATAAAAGAGCAAGGACATTAAGTAATAGAAGTGGAAATCATAAAAAATACAAAGGAAGAAGTATTAAAAAGGTGGAATAAAAAATGAAACAATAAAAAATATAAAAATTAGGAAAAAAAAAAAAAGACAAGAAGGATGAGAAAAGAAGAAAAAAATGAAGCCCAAAGAAGAAAAGGTGGAATTAAAGAAAAGCAGTGGAAGAGGGAACAATGAAAGAAAGAAAAGAAATAAAGAAACTAAGAGGAAAAATTAAGGAAAAGAAAAAAAAAGAAACAAAGAAATAGAAAAGACAACAAACAAAAAACAAAGCAAAAAACCCCCCAGAAAAACAGGCTTCCCTCTTAGACCCCTACAAACCATCTCAGGCTGTCAGTACTTATCAATCACCCTATGGACTTCCCTCTGTAGGTAAAATACTGGTTTTAGAGAATAAAATAAAGAATAAAAAAATAAGAAAATATACGATAAAATATAAAAAATAACAGATTGGAAAACCTAAAACAAAAGAAATATCAGTCTATAAGTTCCCTGTCATAAGGTGCCAGCTGGGTACCTGACAACCTGGTGGATCTCTCTCTAGATCCCTTCTCCTAGGAGGTACCAGGACCAAACCAGGGACCTTGTATATGTGAGGCAGGCTTTCCTACTCTCAGGTGAGTTGGGCTTCTAAAAGTTTGTCAATTATCTCTCCTGGCTTCCTTCTCCAGGTCTGGTTAGGTGCCTGTCTCCCTCTATCTGCTCACTGACCTAGTTCCTCTCTCTCCCAAGGTGGTTGGGTGTGATAGCCTGCCCTTCCCTTATCCCTGGGGCCCCTTCAGTGCTGGCTGGGCTCTTTTTGAGATTCAAAGGAGTCTCAGCTGGCTAAACTCACTGCAGAGAAGCCACTCACTGCCCTGCGGCAGACCCCCCTTTCTCCCAAGGAGGAAATGTTCTACCTCACTCAGTTGACTGCAGTGAGTCAGGGGTTTTTCCAAGGCTATTTACCTTGAGGTTGGTGGTGTATGTGCTGTTCCCAGCCACAGGGGCAAGTACCTCATGGTTTTCATTTTGTCTCTTTGTCTCTCTGTCCCTCTCCCTCCCTCCTGATCTGCAGATACTCAAAGAAGCTCCCTTGGATAGTTTTTTGCCCTTCCTGCATTGTTTTGAGCCCTACCTATGTACTTTGATGCCATCTTCCCAGAAGTCCAAAAATATTTCTTGTAACCAAAATAGATTTACTATTTGCATCTTAACATCAGTAACGATTTACATTTGTGCTGCTTATGTGAAATGTCACTTGATAATGGTAATATAAAATGCTATTTGAACTTCAATAACATCAATGGCATTTTGAAGGCAGTTTATACTTGATGATGCATATTGTCTAATTTACTCTTAAAACAGAAATGTTGAAGAAACAGGTGTTGGTGTGCATATGCAGTTGTACTGAAATGCATCAATGACACAATGTGATAATATTAGGAAGAAAAAGTGCTTTCCTTAATATTAGCTTACAAAACATTAGCCCTTCAAGCTACAGTATAATAGCTCATGAGCTGGGAAAATATAAGAATTTACTTTTAACCAAAAAGTGGAAAAATGACCCAGATGTATAAATCTATTTGTATTCCAGATCTTCCTCACAGTTAAGGAAAACAATGATAAATACATAGAATGGGCAAGTAGGGAGTTCAAAAAGTTTCATGATCTTGGATCAATCTGAAAATAACTTGAAAAAAAATTAAAGACTGAATAAACCTTGTTTACAATAATATGAAAAATAAATTTAAGCTATTGCCTACAAACATTTAGTTATGTGCATGCAAATCAGGTTCTTTGAAAGCAAGAATTCTTTCTGATGCATTTTATCTCAAACAATTAAATGTAATTGTTGTTTCATTGGCATATTGATAAACTTACATGAAAATACCAATTGCAAAGTACCTATCTTTTTAAATAATATGCAACAACTGTTCCTGGATACAGTTTATGGATAAAGAAATTTAGAAAAAACCCAAACCAATAATATTTCATAATTTATGATAATAAGCATAGCCATATGATTTGTCTTCTATTGGCTTGGATTTCTTCAAATTATTACATAACCTTAAGAGTGGGGACCTGGTTATTGGCAAAGAGATTGTATTTACTAGTGAAAGACTTGTTAAAGCAGAATCGTTGAGATATGATGCAAAGCTCTAAATCTAAAATAAATTTAATAGCAAAATTGTTTACTGTGAAGAATTTGTTGGAAGCATGAATAAGAAAATCCATCAAAAGAGATACATTTTCTGTGTAAAGAAGAGATTTATATATCATAATAGTCAATAATTTTGACTACTTGCACATAACTACAAATATCTTCAAATGGTGAAAAAGCAAATTTATGCAATAAAGAATAATCCCACCAACAAGCCATTGCAAGCTTGTTTTTACCTGTTTCATCCTGTGGCTATCAAGTAGCCTCCCAGACACTGATGATGAGTTGGGAGATCATATATATTTTTGAGATTTATCATGATGAGCTTCTTGAAACTTTTTCCTATCTAAAATTCTGACTTCCAAAATTGCAGAAATCCATTTTAACTATAAATTCCTAATGTAAAAATAAATAAGTAAATAAAGTGGTATTCACAAATACTCGTAGATCTTCAGGTAGAGCACAAAAAGTCAAATTGGTGACTAAAGAAAGATATGTTAATAAAATAAAAATGAAGCTATAAAAACAATCACTAAATCAGCAATCTGGTTAGCTATTATATGCTTGTGTTTATTAATTATTTTAACTGGGAGAATATTTAGTTCCTGTTTAAAATTATATTTGAGAGCCGTACAGAACATTTTCTTTTATGATACTTTTCTTTTTTTTTTTTTACTTTGCCAATAAAAAGTATTTGGCATCTGATTGGCTGAAGGAGCTGTAAAACTGCTGATCTAGGATCCAAGGATTGATTTGTTGGCCAAAGACTATTGATTTCTACCTAAAAGATGAAGCAAAATTTAGAACATATTTTCAAGGCGAAATAAAATTTTGTGGCTGACCCCTTTCACACATTGATTGCAGAGGTGCTACCTCCTTTGATTTTGAGTCATTTAAGTAGCTCCCATGTTGTCGCAAGCCATTCAGATCACAAGCAACAACAGTTCATATCAGATTTCTAGGAGAAGAGTTATTAACTTTGTGTCAGTAAACCTCTGAGTATAAAACACACAGTTTTTCATATATGCATTTTTCTGGTAAGAAGCTATCATTTTACTTTTTGAATTATTAATGATCTAGTCCAGGTAAAGAAAAAATGAGTTTATAATGAGGTCAATATAGGATCATCCAAATTTACCTGGCAAGTAAGGATGTATAGTGATGAAGCGTGGAGAAGAAATAAAGTTAATTCAATGAAAAGCAAAATGGACATTGCTATGTGACTTAATGGATATCATTGATTCTATATGTTTTTTTCTTTCAAATACTACACGCACAATATTATGGAAGAAATTTCAGGCAAATTAATTATAAAAGATTTTCATTTATTTGACTTAAGGATTTTTTTAAAAATAACAAGAACTTATCCCATGTTGCAAGGTTTTAAAATGGAATTCTATTGATTCAATTTTATACCATGCTTAAAAATATTCAGTTATATTTTGCTTTATTAATTTCCAATTTAAAATTATGTTCAATTACTGCTTGTGAGCTTAAATGATATTTCAATACTTTTTAGAAGTATATGGAAAAACTAATTTAGAATAATTATTTTCAACAAAGAAGCTCCTTATTTTAAATTTTTCATGTAATTTTCATAATAGTTGCTTAATATAGGTTTGTTGATGGTGATAGAAATGAAAAGAACCATACTTGCTATTTTTATTGCTAGGTTGGATCTCAACATACAGTAATTTCTTTTTCTTTAAAAGCAAGGCAGCATAATATGAATAACCATGGTGACATTGAAAGCAATTTAAAGAAAACTTCAAACTGCCTCTAATATTTAATTCAAATCTGTCTTTCCAAATTTAGCTCACATTTGTGCTCCCAAAATTTATTTGAATATTTTCCCCTCCATTATCTGTCTAGGCCTGCACTAAATCAAAAGTTGAGGTACAGGACTCTTACAATAATGCCTGTTAAAACATTTTGACTGAGATTGAACAGGGAATCAGGAATTTCAATATATAACTTGAAAGTTTAAAATCTTTATTGGCATATTTTATAAAAGAGTTTTGAATAAGTTCCAATTCATTTTGGAGCTCTTTCAAACTTCGTTTCTGTCAAGAGTTGTGTCATTATTTCTTTTATCCAGACTTATGAAACCATTCACTGTGGAAAGAATTGTGACTTTTGATGAGGTATATAAGGGAAATCCAGAAATGTGGAGGCACACTATACTCCTTATATAAGATTATTATAAGATTATCAAACATTAAATAATGTGGAAGATTTCTATTATTTAGGGTTCAGATTGGCTTATATTAATATTTCTATATTAAACGGTACTTTTCTCCTTGTCAGGAAACAGAAAGAACAGAAGATTTCACATTTACTGTTAAAAAAACTTTTAAGTGTTAGTAAAACACATGTTATTTCATTAAGTTGATGATTATCATTAGTCAGGAAGTGCACATTTTCACTGCTGACACCTTAATCAGGCAATCTAGTTAATACCTTTTGTAATCCTCTATATAAGTGTACAAGAACTCAAAATTTTATGGTCCAATTCTTGAGTAATAGTTTGCAGAAACTATTCAATTCTCAACTTGCAATGCATTTAAGTGCAAGCAGGGAGCTTATTTTCAATCATTTAGATAAAGATCAATGTCACTTTGAAATACAACTGAAACAGTTACACTTTTAAAACACATTTTTGTTAGGATTCATTATAATGCTATAATTCTTTATCATGTGCTATTCAATTCCACATATTGATAATGGGTTGGCATTATTAATTATAGTGACAATGAAATGGATAAGGGTTGTATTACACTATCATTCATGACCACGGGGGAAAGGTTAGGTGTCTTTCGATTCTTTTAACATTAAATGTGAAGATGACTTAAGAATCTAAAGTTGAACACTAATATAATTGTGACAATTCTTCCTACAAATATCCTTTCAATTTAAGCAAGAGAATGGTCGGACCTATAATGTTATTGTACAGTGATCTACTTGGGATCATGAAATAATCCATTGAATCTGAATTGTCCATCTTCATGTGAAAAGAGCCAGGGTATGTTTATTTAAGCTTTAGAGAAGAGAAAATCACGCATTCCTGCTGTGGGAAAAAATTAGTTTTCCTGGTATACGTAAAAAAAATATTTCCATATACATGTATGCAGCAGATTAGTATATTTACCCAATTGGATAATTGTGTTATGTCCTAAATCTTCGTTATCACTGAATATAAAATTATAATAATGATAGGCTTACCTGTTCTATAAAATATTTTACAAATAGAGGAATTGTCAAATGTTTTAAACAATTAGATGACAGATATGTAATACCTGTTTTAATTTTTACTTCTATTATAAACAGAATACTCCTCTGGTTTTCATCATATGTAAAATTTTTAAAAATCTCATGATTTTCATTGCATTTTTTATAAAATTGTTACTAAAATTTAGAAGTTATTTTGCTAGTAACAAATATTTGTGTAATTTTTAATTTTTTTCGAATAAAAAGTGATAAACTTTTATAAGTCTCTGAGGTAGGAAGTAGATGTTAGTGATCCTTAATAAACAAAATATATTAGTTTCCAGCCCACATAGATTAAGTGATTATTTCCTTTAAATTACCATACTACACTTAATTTTAAAGATCTTGTAATATATATATACTGAAAAAATATATTAGGAAGTTTAAGCAGAAAGAAATTAATTGTCTCCATCCACACTTCTAGAAAGTGGAAAAGTAGGAATTCAAACGTAGACCTGACTTGCCTAAAGTCAGATTAAAATCTGGTCCAGTTAGAATAAGGAAATGAGAGGATTGAAATTATAGTAAGTAATGGTCAGAGTAAGATATTTGATTTTAAAATGTCACATAATCTGATTTCTTGATAATGTAATTATATGACAACAAGTTTCTGGTATGCTCTTCTTCAAATCATCTTCTTAAATGGCAGTGAAGATATACAAATCCTTAGAGACTGCAAAAATAAGACCACATCCAGTGTATAATTCTATGTCAAGACCTCCCCCATGGAAAGTCGCCATGAGCCAGAACTCATCACAAAATATTTAGACATTGCTATTTTTAATTACTTTTCTTTATTAAAATTTTACAAGTAAACTGTGTACCTTCTATAATATAAATTACTACATACAAATACTTTATATATTCTTCGTATGCTTAACATGAATATTTGATATATAAACAAAGAAAATTGTTTATTCTGTCATTGTTAATAAATGCAGGGTTTTGTTCTGCTTGCTCCCATGTCATGGTCCAAGTGAAAATGTTTTAGGTCAAAGTTGTAAATGACTGTATGCTTCATGAAAGAGGAAATTAAAGTAAGTAGAGGATAGCTTTTATTTTGACATAACCCATGCTACTTTTGCTCTTTTTTATAATTTTAGAGACTTGGCATTTATCCTGTTCATTTTAGCTTCTTACCTCAAGTAAATATTTAAATGACAAAAATAAGGTATAAACCAAAAGCTCCAAATTGTGTGTATGAAAATGTTTAAACAAAAAGACAACAACATTCAAAAATTTGGTTTTCCTGCATTACTGTCTTATGAAATGAATTGAAAATTTAGAAAGATATTCAGACTTAAAAATTAATTTGTTAATATTTTCACAGTACTTAGATATTGCTTGGTACATGGCAAGTACTATGTGAATATTTGTTATTTTATTAACATTAAACTTGGCCTAAACTTAGACTTTATAAGCATCCAGAGTCCTGTCGTCCTTCTTACAATATAGGCATTACTATATGGAGCTAGAGTACTAAGGAACTTTTCCAATCACATGTTTACATAGCAGTAGTTCCTGTAAAGAAATAGACAAAGGACCCAAACTCCTTCCTTTCATAGTTCAAAAGTATTAAAACATATCAGAGAGAGTAGAAAGACCTTAATCAGTGCCCTTTCCTGAAATCAGATGAGAAGATCAGAGAAGTTTTTTACAAGGGTGGGAGGAAACAGCATCAATCAGCTGGTTATGTCCCAAGGGCCAAGATCAGAGGGAAGGATAATGGCAGATCCTCAAATCAATTAATAAATTCAGTCCTGACTCAGATTTCATGACTGCAGATTAATCTAGAGAATTAAAAGACTCTAAAAAATTTAACCTTTGGAGCCCCAACCAGTATTGGTGTGTACCATCCTTAATTAAATGTAACATCATGGAAAGTAACATTCTCTCTTGCATCTCCAGTGGCCCAATCCTACCCTGTCAAATTTGTAAGGAGTTGCATGGACAGCAATGAGCATGAACAAAAGGAATACTCAGAGACAGACAGAACAAGTGGGAAAAGAAATCCAGATCTCTGCACTCCACTTGTATATAATCAATGGAAACACTAATCATGTGGCTTCCATAAAAGTGGCAGCAAAAAAAGTGGAATATCAAAGCCAGCTGAGATGGGTAGTGAGTTTGGTGCCACAAAATCCTTACTCTCTCCCTTTTCTGAAGCAGGACTAAATTAAAAGAAGTTTCAGAATATAAGGAAACCTAGAGATTGACAAAAGGTGGATTTCTTCTTGTGTCTACAACACAATTATTTTACAACATGCAGCTATGGCCATGTGTTTAGCGCTTTGCTGGTGAGATTCTTCTACTTAAAAAGTTTAAGTGAATCTTTAAACCTCCAACTTGTATGCTTAGAGAGATTTGCTTCCAACTTGTTGACTATTTCATAAAAAGGTGAAAAGGTGAATATTTTATAAACCCTCATGAGCAGAGATATTTTCACATGATGAGATCCAATTACAATTCCATTATTCCTTTTGAAAAGGGGATTCATTGGCCTTGGCATGTTTTTTTGGATAAAGATTTCTTACAGAAATTCTGGAAACATTATTTGATAACTTGTTGAAATTTCTACAAATTATTTCTCTTAAAAAGTGGAGGCATATCTGACTTGAACTTTAGACAGGAGACTAGAGCAGCGAGTTGCTAAACTAGTTTGTTTCTTACAAGAGTGAAAAATCATTGATTAGTTGATGCTAGATGGGAGTCAAGCATATTTGACCAGGGGTCTCCTGGAACATGTCCTTTGGATGTGGCAGAAATAGCTAATTTTTCATCACATCTGTTTCTTCTACTTGGGCAAACATCAAGGCTATCTTTCTTGGTGGTTAGGCAGGGCTTTTTATCTGGAATATGAGTAAACTCAGATTTTGGGGGAGGCAGGCTTTTTGACCTTTTTTTAAAACAGAAGATTGCATATTTATTATTATAAATATATTTTCAAAATGTGGCAATGTAAGGATACACATATATGACCATCTCTAGGATAAAACCCTCTCCTCCCATACAAGTCGTTAGAGCCTTTCTAAGTAAACATTATACATGCATTGTAGTTTATTTTCTGTCAATGTACTCCAAACCCCTCATCCAAATTTGGTGAAAGTCTGTCCTCAGCTTCAGCTGCTATTGAGAATGATTGCCTATCACTCAACGGCTACACTCTATCATATTAATTTTACATGCCTAATTTTTTAGACAATTAATCCCAAGCATAACTTCCATATTTCTACAAAACTATCTGCTTGTTTCATTATAAGGTAGTAAGACCATAAAAGACTAATTAGATTTCATTTTTTAAAAATTTGTATTTTTTCATTGTGTGCCTATTTGTAAAGCAGGTGTTTCATGTTCATAACTCTTAGGTAATAACCAATATATTCAATTAAGCAAGGCATCATGTAATTAAAAGGGTCTTGTTTTTGTGTCTAAAGAAATGACAGAGTTGGTTTCTGTGTTTAATGTGTCTTGCTTTGTTGAGATTAATTGAAATAAATGGGAATGCTATTTCTACATCAGAGTATATTGAACCCAAATGACATCTGACCAATTTCTTGGAGAGATAGGAAATAGCTTCAGATGATACTTTGCAGGAATCTTTTTGTTATTCGTACATTTTGAGAGACATGGGGGAAAAAAGATTTTCAGGAACTAAAAATGCAGTAAATGATAGAAAAGGTAACTACTTTAAGAGACCAACAAGAAATCAGCATGGGGATAGTTTGTTTCCAAATAACTAATTTTTTTTTTTCTCAAAACAAGGTAAAATATTTCATCCAACTTTAGCCATATTTCCACTTCAAATGAATGGGTGTTTGATGTAAGCAGTAGGATGATATTAAGTCTCACTCACTCATGTATCAGCTTTGGTGTATATAAACCATTGAAGAGGGAGTCTGCTTCACATGACATGAGAAGGAACAGGGAGGCTCTCAGAGGTGACTCCACATCCCAGGGTATACTTTCAATACATAGTCTCTTTGTTTAGATATCAAACTAAAACTCCAATTCCTTTGAATTTACACAATAAAGCCCCAGCTTTGTGTCTGGAACCCAAAGAAGTCAAGTTATAGTCCAAAAGTGGACATTTTACATATATTACTGTCATATCCTTCCTGGAACAGAACTCTAAAATTATTCACATATATTCACCTAGAATCAAAGTTTGAAAATTATAAAGGAAGTAAGAAAGTATTGTAACTCCTAAATTCTTAATTCACTGTGCCCAAGAAGTAAGTCTCTTCCCTTTTTAAAAAATATATTATTTATTTTTAAACGATACTTAGATTACATAAAATGCTACATTAAAAAAATATAAGGGATTCCCATATGCCTCACTCCCCACTCCTCCCACTTTTCCCCATATTGACAACTTTTCTCATTAGTGTGGTACATTTATTGCAATTGATGAACACATTTTGGAGCATTGCCACTAAGCATAGATTATACTTTACATTGTAGTTTACATTCTGTCACTCAATTCTGTAGGTAATCTCTTCCTTTTCCATTTGCCTAGTGTTAAGAGCAGCCATTTATAATTTTTTTAGATATATTTTTATTAGAGAGGTTGTGAACTTACAAAACAATCATGTACATGTGTGGAATTCCCATATAACATCCCTCCACCAACAAACTACATGTTGTAGAATATTTGTTGCAGATTATGAGATAATATCATCAGACTATTACCACTAACTATGGTCTATAACATACATTTGGTATATTTTTTCCATGCCCCCCCCATTATTAACACAGTACACCTTTGATATTGATAAAAAAAATATTATAATATTTCTGTTAACTATAGTCCAGAGGTTACATTAATTGTATTTTCCTCATTCTTCTCCACATTCTTAACACCTTGTAATAGTGATGTACATTAGTTCTAGTTCATAGAAGGACATTATTGTATTTGTACTATTAACCACAATTCTCATCCATCTCTGGGTTCACTATGTTATTCAGTCCCTACATTATTCTCTAGCATTCTTTTAATTGACATTTACATGCCTAGACTACCTTTTCAGCATCAATCCCACTCACTATAATGTGTTACCATCAGTTCTATCTATTTCCACACATTTACAGTTATGTTAATTCAAACTTCTACATACATTAAGCATCAGTACTCCTTCACAGGCTCCTCTTATCCCCTAATTACCTATAGTCTACCTTTTAACTCCATGTGTTTATTCTTCATATTTAGTGCATATTAGTGAGACCATGCAATATTTGACCTTTTGTGTCTGGCTTATTTCACCAAACATAATGTCTTCAAGATTCATCTATGTTATCATATGTGTCCCAATATCATTTCTTCTTAGAGCAGCATTGTATTCCATCATATGTATATACCACATTTTGCTTATTCATTCATCAGTTGATGGGCACTTGTGTTGTTTCCATTTTTTGACAATTGTGAACATGACGCAATGAACATTGGTGTTCAAATGCCTGTTTGTTTCACAGTTTTCAGTTCTTCTGGTTATATTCCTAGTAGAGGAATTGTTGGAGTATATGGCGGTATTATATTTAGCTTCCCGAGGAACCGCCAAACTGTCTTCCACAGAGGCTGCACCATTTTACATTCCAGCCCACAGGGAAGAATTGTTCCTATTTCTCCACATCCTCTCCAGCACTTATTGTTTTTTTTTGTTTGTTTGTTTGTTTTTGTTTAATAATGGCCAGTTTATGTGGTGTGAGATGATACTGACATTTTGATTTGCATTTCCCTAGTACCTAGTGATACTGAACATTTTTTCATATGCTTTTTTGCCATTTGTATTTCCTATTTGGAAAAATGTCTGTTTAAGTCTTTTGTCCCATTTTTAAATTGGATTGCTTGTTCTTTTATTATTGAGTTTTATGATCCCTTTATATGGAATGGAAATCAAACCCTTACCGAATATGTGGATTCCAAAAATTTTCTCCCATTGAGTGGGCTGCTTTTTCACTTTCTTGAGGAAGTCCTTTGAATCACAAAAGTGTTTAAGTTTGAGGAGGTCCCATTCATCCATATTTTCTTTTATTGTTCCTGCTTTCAGTTTAACGTTTAAGAATCCACCACCAGATCTCGAAAATCTTCCCTATACTTTCTTCTAGGAGGCTTATGGTTGTGGATTTTATAGTTAGGTCCTTGATCCACTTTGAGTTAATTTTTGTATAAGGTGTGAGATACAGGTCTCTTTCTTTCTTTTGGCTATGGATATCCAATTCTCTCAGCACCATTTATTGAATAGATTGTTGTGCCCCATCTGAGTTGTTGTGATAGCCTTGTCAAAAACACTTGACCATAGATGTAAAAGGTCTGTTTCTGAAACATCAATTTGGTTCCATTGGTCTATGTTTCTATTTTTAAATATTACCAAGCTGTTTTTACCACTGTAACTTTATTTAAAGTCTGGAAGTGATAGTCCTGTAACTTTGCTGTTTCTTTTAAAGATGTTCCTGGCTATTTGGGGTTCCTTCCCTTTCCAAATAAATTTGAAAATTGTGTTTTCCATTTCTATAAAAATGCTTGTGTAATTTTTATTGGAATTGCACTGAATATGTGTACCAGTTTGGGTAGAATTGACCTCTTGATGCCATTTAGACATCTAGTCTATGAGCATGGAATGTTCTTCCATTTATTTAGGTCTTTTTAAAATTTATTTTAGCAATGCATTGTAGTTTTCTGAATACAGGTGCTTTACATTTTTGGTTTAATTTATTCCTAAATATTTGATTATTTTAGTCACTATTGTAAATGGAATTTTTTCTTGATTTCATCCTCAAATTGTACGTTACTAGTGTATAGAAACACTACTGAGTTTTTCATATTAACCTTGTATCTTGCCACCTTGCTGAAATCATTAGCTCTAGTAGCTTTGTTGTAGATTTTTTGGGACTTTCTAGGTTTAGGATCATATCATCTGTGAATAATGAAAGTTTTACTTCCTTTTTTATTTGGATGCCTTTTATATCTTTTCATTGTCTTATTGCTCTACCTACAACATCTAGCATGATCTTGAACAACAGTGGTGACAGTGGGCATCCTTGTCTTGTCTGTGATCTCAATAGGAATGCTTTCAATCTTTCACCGTTGAGTTCTATGTTAGCTGTGGGTTTTTCATATATGGCCCTTATCATGCTGAAAAAGTTTCATTCAATTCCTATCTTTTGTAGTATTTCTATCAAGAATGTATGTAGTGGGAAGTGGCTGTGGCTCAACTGGTTGGGCTCCCATTTACCATATGGCAGGCACTGGGTTCGATTCCTGGGGCCTCCTGGTGAAAGCAAGCTGGTCCCTGTGGCACGGTGAGCTGACACAGCAAGATGACCCAACAAAGGGAGACAAGCAGACACAGAAAAACGCACAGCAAATGGACACAGCGAGCACAAGCAGCAAGAGGGGGATAAATAAATAAATAAATAAAAATCTTTAAAAAAAAAAATTTAAAGCATCTTAAAAAAAAATGTATGTAGTATTTTGTCAAATGCCTTTTCTGCATCAATTGATAGGATCATGTGATTTTTCTTCTTTGATTTATTAATGTGTTATATCATGCTGATTGATTTTCTTGTGTTGAACCATCCTTGCATGCCTGGGGTAAAACCCACTCGATCATGATGAATAATTCTTTTAATGTGTTTTTGGATTTGATTAGCAATGATTTTGTTAAGAATTTTTTAATGATTTTTGATCATTCAGTAATGAAATAGGTCTGTAATTTTCTTTTTTCATAATATCTTTATCTGGCTTTGGTATTAGGATAATATTGACTTCATAGAATGAGGTTGGTAGCATTCCTTCTTGTTAAATTTTCTGGAAGACTTTGTGTAAGACTGGTATTAAATCTTCTTTGACTGCTTGGTAGAATTCACTTGTGAAATCATCTGGTCTTGGGCTTTTCATTTTGGGGAGTAGTTTGATGACTGTTTCAATGTCTTTACTTGTGATTGGTTTGTTGAGGTCTTCTATTTCTTCTAAGGTCAGTGTAGGTTGTTCATATGTTTCTAGGAATTTTTCCATCTCATCTATGTTGTCTAGTTTGTTGGCATAGTTTTTCATAGTATCCCTGAATGATCTCTCTTATTTCTGTGGGGTCAGTATTAATGTTCCCATTTTCATTTTTTATTTTATTTATTTGCATCTTCTCTCTTTTTTTTCTTTGTCAGTCTAGCTAAGGCCTTGTTGACTTTGTTAATCTTCTTGAAGAACCAATTTTAGCTTTTGTTAATCCTCTCTTTTATTTTATTTTTGTTCTCAACTTCATTTATTTTTGCTCTGATCTATGTTATTTCATTCTTTCTTCTTGCACTGGGATAAGTTTGCTCTTCTTTTTATAGTTCCTCCATTGTGTAGTTAGGTCATTGATTTTAGCTCTTTCTTGTTTTTTAATGTAAGCATTGAGGGCTATAAATTTCCCTCTCAGCACTACCTCTGCTGCTTCCCATAGATTCTGATATATTGTGTTCTAATTTTCATTTGTCTTGAAATGTTTATTGATTTCTCTTGCAATTTCTTCCTTGATTCACTGATTATTTGAGTGTGTTGTTTAATCTCCATACGTTTGTGAATTTTCCCTTTTTTCTTCTCTTGTTGATTTCCAACTTTATTCCATTATGAGCAAAGAAAGTGCCTTGTATAATTTTGATCTTGTGGAATTTATTGAGATCTGCTTTGACCCAACATATAGTCTATCCTGGAGAAAGATCTTTGAACACTTCAGAAGAATGTATATCTTGCTTTTTGGCATGTAATGTTCTGTATATGTCTATTATGTTTAGTCTATTTATCATAGTATTCAAGCTCTCTGTTTCTTTATTGATCCTCCGTCCAGATGTTCTATCCAATGCTGAGAGTGGTATATTGAAGTCTGCAACTATTATTGTAGAGACATCTACTTCTCCCTTCAGTTTGCTTGTGTTTGTCTCATGTAATTTGGGGTATCCTGGTTAGGTGCACATACATTTATGATTGTCATCTCTTCATGGTGAATTGACACTTTGATTAATATATAATGTCCTTCTTTGTCTCTAATAAAAGTTTTGTTTTTAAAGTTTATTTCATCTAGCTACTCCAGCTTTTTTTTTTTTTTCTTGGTTATTGCATGCATGGAATATCTCTTTCCAGCATTTCACTTTCAATCTATTGGTATCCTTGGGTCTAAGGTGAGTATCTTGTAGACAGCATATAGATGCTTCATATTTTCTTATCCATTCTTCCAGTCTATGACTTTTGACTGGGGAGTTTAATCCATTAACATTCAATGTTATTACTGTAAAGGCAGTTCTTACTTCACATATTTTGGCCTTTGTGTTTTACCTGTCATATTTTATTTTCACCCCTCTTCTTACACTTTTAGTTACTTTTACTGATATGATCTTCATTTCTAGACTCTCTTACAAGCCTCTCTATCTTGTCTTTTCTTTTCAACCTTTAGCACTCCCTTCAGTATTTCCTGCTGAGCTGGTCTCTTGTGTACAAATTCTTTCCATTTCTGTTTATCTGTGAATATTCTAAAGTCACACTCATTTTTGAAAGGCAGTCTTGCTGGATATAAGATTTTTGACTGACAGTATTTCTTTTACAGTATCTTAAATATATCATACCATTGTCTTCTTGCCTCCATGGTTTCTGATGAGATATCATTACTTTATCTTATTGGGTATCCCTTGTATGTGATGCATCACTTTTCTCTTGTTGCTTTCAGAATTCTCTCTTTGTCTTTGACCTTTGACATTCTGATTAGTAAGTGTCTTGGAATAGGTCTATTCGGATTTTCAGATGGGGGTATGTTGTGCTTTTTGGGCATGGTTATCTATGTCCTTCCATAGGGTTGGGAAATTCTCAACCATTATTTCTTCAAATATTCCTTCTGCCCTTTTTCCCTTCTCTTCTCCTTTTGGGACACCCATGGCAGATATGTTTGCCTATCTCTTGTTATCATTTAGTTCCCTGTGATCTTGTTCAATATTTCCCATTCTTTTTTTTCACTTTTTTTTTTTTCCCACTTTTGGAGGCCAGGTCTTCAAGTTCACTGATCCTTTCTTCTGCCTCCTCAAATCTGCTGTTTTATGCCTCAAGCATATTTTAAAATTCTTTTTCCATGCCTTTCATTCTTCCCATAAGATCTGCTGCTTTTCTATTTATGCTTTCAAGGTCTTCTTTGTGCTCACCCAGTGTCTTCTTAATATCCTTAATCTCTTTAGCCATCTCATTGAATTTATTAAGGAGATTGGTTTGAACATCTATGATTAGTCGTCTCAACTCCTTTTTGTCATCTGGAGGCTTATTTTCTTCCTTTGACTGGGCCGTATCTTCCTGTTTATTAGTATAGATTGTAATATTTTGTTGGTGTCTTTGCATCTGACTTACTAGATGTATTTATTTTTGGCACAGTTTCTCTCTTTACTTTAGGGCTTTCTTGCCTGTTCTCCCTTGCTGGTTGTGTAGTAGGATGTAGTTGGTACTTATGTTCTGGAGGCTAATGCTGCCCATATTGCCCCAAGAGCCAATGAACATTCTCCCACCTTTCTCCTCTGCCAGGGGTAGTGATGGAGTTGCAGCTGTGTTTAATAATCCAAACCATGCAGGACAAGACTGTCTGTAGTTCCTGGAAATACTGATGAAGCTTCATGTCCCTTCCTCCCCTTCTTCAGGCAGGGATGGACCTGCAGGTTTGTCAGCAAACAAAGCCATGCAGGTCAAAATGGACTGCAGTTGCCCAGGGAGACTGGCATAGCACCAGCCCTCCTCCTCCCCTGCCAGGTGTGGGGATTGATCCTCCAGAGCGACCAACAATCTAGTCTGTGTGGGCCCAAAATGCCTGTTCCAGAAATAGTTGTAGTAACAGAATAAATGACATATCTTGACAAAACAATCAATGATTTTGATTATCACAATGTCTGCTGTTTTCCAGTGATGTTTTAATAATGTATTTTACCCCTCTAATTTCATTCCAATTTCATTCTAGATTGTTCCATCCATTTTTTTTTCTGTTTTTCTATCCTTTTTTTTTTTTCCAGGTACAATTTGATCTCTCACAGTTATGGCATGAATTATATTGACACTTCATTATAAAAATCTCAGGTGTATGGAACACATTGCCTAACACTGATACCATGGCATAATAGGATGGGAGAGATCAGGATGGGCCTTCCCGAGTTAGACCCTGTATTAGTTTTCTATTGCTGAACAAGAAATTACTACAAACAGTAATTTAAAACAACACACATTTATTTTCTCATAGTTTCAGTAGTTAGGGACCCAGGCATGTCTTAGCTGAGTCTGTTGCTTTAAGGTTTCCCATAGGGATAAATTCAAGGGTCAGTCAGGGTTTGTGTCTCATCTGAATGTTGGACTGGAGTAGGAGTCCTGCCAAGCTCATGTGGTTGTTGACAGAATTGCAGTTCTACAAGGGCTGTTGGAGTAAGGACCTAAGATCCTACTGCACTATTGACTGGAGGCTTCTGTCAATTCCTTGCCATGATGACTTGCTTCATCAATGACAGCAAGAGAGAGAGTTTGATAGCAACATAAAAGTTATTATTTTATATAACCTGATTATATAAGTGACATCCCATGACTTTGTTGGTTAGAAACAATAGGATATTGAATTTGGGCATGAATACCAGAAAATGAAGATCTCAGAAGCTGCCTGCTATAGACACAATGGTAGGTGGTGTGGCAGTAGAAGAGTTCTTTTCAATTCCTAATGCATTATATATTATTGCCTGTCATATTCCTCAAATTGTAGGGTGTTCAAATACAGGTAAATGGTAGGATGCAGATGGTTAAATATTCTTTGGGAGACACAGGAAAATAATTGGGGATAGCAATCTAATATTTTTCAGCCTGCAATCAGTAAATTGAGAGAACATCACTGATAAAAACGGGTGCCATTTATTTCTGGAATTGGTGGGGTAAGAAGTAAATTTTAATCCACTTAATTACCTTGATTAAAATTATCATGACCTGAATGCAATAATGCATTAATTATTAAAAAGGGGGCAGTTACTTCTCATGGTTGTCAAGCTGTGGAAAGAAAATAATTTCAATTTTACAGGTCTCAAAACTATGACACTATTTTTAAAATACCTTTAATACCTATCTGCTACTGTGTACTGGGATTCCTTATCTTTATAACAATGATAAGATTACCTAATTCATAGAGTTATTAAAGTGAAAAGAGCCAATACAAAATACCTAAACTAGCAAATGAATGCATTGGTATTTTCACATTATTAGCCATGAGTTTTGGTGAGATGATGTGTTAGGTAAGGATAGGAGGATAGTGTGGGGGTAAACATAGACAAATAAAATTTAAAGTTGAAAATTTATCTTCAAGTCATCTATTCTTATTATTCATGTGTTTTCTGAAAAACTTTGTAGTCCAATTTTAAGGCAATAATATAAAAGATTTGCTTTCAGTTGAGCAGAATAGCAAAATAGTTTAAACCATGAGAATACTATAGCCCGGGTTTTAATGCTAGTTTCACTACTTATTATTATTCCCTATTCGACCATCTGTTTTTGGATAATGTAGATAATCATAGTTTTATCATTAAATATTTGTTTTAACCTAAAATCAAATCATGTCAATATAGTAATTAGCCTTTGTATCTGCAATGTAGTAAGTTCTTAAAATTATTATTAGGTTGGTGCAAAAGTAATTGAGGTTTTCCATTGTTAAAATTTGTCATTTGATATTGGAATACATTCTTAAATAAATGTGGTTATGTTACACATCATTTTAATGTGCATTTCTCTCTATGTTTTTTTGCTAATGACTTATTACTTGCTTTTTATTTTATATTTATTTTAGACTATGGAAATGATGTAAGGCAAAGAGCAAATTTGAGTGATTTTCTTATTTGAATTCAAAATAGGCCATAAAGCAGTGGAGACAACTTGTAACATCAACAACGTATTTGGCCAGGAACTGTTAATGAACATTCAGTGCAGTGGTGTTTCAAGAAGTTTTGCAAAGGAGACGAGAGCCTTAAAGATGAGGAGCATAGTGACTGGCCATCAGAAGTTGACAACGACCAATTGAGAGCAATCATCAAACCTGATCCTCTTACAACTACACGAGAAGTTACCAAATACCTCAACGTTGTCCATTCTATGGTTATTTGGCATTTGAAGCAAATTGGAAAGGTGAAAAAGCTCGATAAGTGGTTGCCTCATGAGCTGACCGAAAATAAAAAAAATCGTCATTTTGAAGTGTCATCTTCTCTTTTTCTAGGCAACAACAATGAACCATTTCTCATTTGGATTGTGACGTGTGACAAAAAGTGGATTTTATATGACAACCAGGGATGACCAGCTCAGTGGCTGGACCAAGAAGAAATATCAAAGCACTTCCCAAAGCAAACCTTCACCAAAAAAATGTCATGGTCACTGTTTGCTGGTCTGTTGCCGATCTGATCCACTACAACTCTTTGAATTCTGGCGAAACCATTACATCTGAGAAGTATGCTCAGCAAATTGATGAGATGCACCCAAAACTGCAATGCCTGCAGCCGGCATTGGTCAATAGAAAGGGTCCAATTCTTCTCCATAACAACCCCGACCTCATGTCGCACAACCAACACCTCAAAAGTTAAGTGAACTGGGCTAGGAAGTTTTACCTCATCTGCCATATTCACCTGACCTTTTGCCAACCGACTACCACTTTTTCAAGCATCTTGACAACTTTTTGCCTGGAAAATGCTTCCATAACCAGCAGGATGCAGAAAATGCTTTCTAAGAGTTCATTGAATCCAGAAGCACAGATTTTTAAGCTACAGTAATAAAAAAACTTATTTCTCATTGGCAAAAATGTGTTGATTATAATGGTTCCTATTCTGATTAATAAAGATGTGTTTGAGCCTAGTTATAATGATTTAAAATTCACAATCTGAAACTGCATTTACTTTTCCACCAACCCAATATCTTTATCATCATTAAGAGATTTTAATTTCCAAGCTTCAAGACTGCAGTTTAAACATATTCCACCTCTATCTCTTCCTCTCATGACATAGTACATAAAATATATAATAGAAAAAAAATAAGAAAAGGGAAAGCATAAATAAGAAATAATAGAGCAAGAAGGAATGTAGGCAAGAGCAAGAGAAAAGGTGACAGAGGAATTTGTAGGATAGAAAAGAAATTGGATGAAATGAATATGGATGACCCCTTTTCTAAAACTTCTCCACTCACCTTTCCTAACCTGGGACCTTCCTACCCATTTTATGTGTCCATCTCTTAATCATATCTACACTACCGCCTACCATAGTTCGTGAATTTCTGCATATTCTAGGCTGTTTCAAATTATCCAGACTCAGGGCAGATGTGAAAAGCAGGACAAACCATTCTCCGTGAATCTCCAATTAGCATATTATATAGTTTCAAAAACAGTGTTTTAAAATGCATGTATCATACATAAAGGACCTAAGTTCCTAGTACACTATTGACTGGAGACCACCTTCAGTTATAAATAATATAAGTTATAATGTGATAATATAATAATAAAATATGTCATAAAATTTAAAAATCTCCTAAAATTTCAAAAATGTTATTTATTTGTGAGACTGTTTTTTTTTTTTTTTTGGCTTGTTTAATAAATCTGGTGAAATAATTTTGTTATTTCCTTCTGCTGAGGTCTCCAACTTCCCAGGTGAGCAGTGTGCCAGATTCCTTAAGCCCCTGCATCCATGATCAGTTTGCTATTTAGTTTCCACTGAAGCATTCTGAAAGATTTAGCCAGTAATTCTCTCTACATGTGTGGCCTGGGGTTACTTTTTTAAGATAGCAGGCATTAAGATTTTTTGCCATTAATCTTTCCTTTTTCCTTACCCTATCATTTCAAGTCATTTTAAAGATAACACTTGAACACATTTTCCCTCTAAGAGGGATTCATACTGTCTTTGGATTTATTCCTTTTATAATTTTTTTAAGTGCCTCTTCCCTGGCCCAGTACCCCATCCACAGTTAGATAGTGGTGTGAGTGAGGGGTGTATTTGTAGGGATAGGAAAGAGAACTGTGACCACCTACTGGATAGATGGACTTTTACCTGCTGCTCTTCTGATTATATTTGCTAAGATGAGGCAGCTCTTAAAAAGGTGCAATAATAAGCTGCTCAGAGGGAAACTGACCTGGGCATCAAGAGAACACAGGAGAGCTGTGACGAAATACTGACTGCAGTTACCTCACCTCAGCAGCATATTTAGAAACTGCGGTCTTTCTAAATTTATTGTCTCTGGCAAGTCTCCCTCTACATCTATCATAAATAGAAGGAAAAGCCAGCTGGGATTTTTGATTCTAGAGATAGTGTTTTTTCTTCATGGGCTTTCTTTATAATATATTTGTTGACAGCCTCCTGTGGTGCAATTTCCTTTCATTCCAAAAGAATTCTGTTTTCTCAGATCAGATCCAAGGTTAGTCTTTAAAAAAAGAAAATGTAAAGTAAAAGTTTAAAGTAAAATGTAAAATTCTTTCACTCTCCTGGTTGTATTTCTGGAAGTAGGAGAGAAAATGTTTGGGTAAGTCTGTTACTAAGGGAAGAAAAGAGGATGGGCAGTAAGAAGCAGCAGGTGGACTTTTGTAGGAGTAGATAAAGACAGCACTGGAGAGAGATTTTGTCAAGATAACAACCAGCAAGTACTCTACCCTAAATACTAAATTCTGGATCAAAACATTGATTCCACTGTACACACACACATACACACACACACACACCACATAATCACACATATCCATTATTTTTACTTTATTACCATTGCCATAGCCTCGGTTTAAGCCCCTCTGTGTTAATTATAAATATGCTAAATATTACATATGTCAATATTATATGTTATACACATATGTGTGTTATGTGTCATACACGTATGACATCCACATTAAATTTCTTAAATTTTATCACTTCATTTCTGGTCTGACACTTACTCCATGACATACAACCTTTCAAAAATTTTACATTAACTAGCAAACCATCTAATAACCAAGTCTAATAACCAAGATCCAGCGGTAATTCTCATGAATACATCTTTCCTTGTTTCCTTGACTCTTTTCCCTCCTCCCTTTTGCTTCTTCACTCTTTCTCTCTGTTTTGGCTCCCTCTCTCTTTTCCTTTTTTTGCCCCTCTTTCTTCAAGACTTAAAATACCTTAATTTACTCTATCTTTTCACATATTAACCTACATGGATGTTTAGCAAGCTCAAACATCTTGTCCAACATTATTTTTAAGCTTTTAAGAGGTGAAGCTTGAACTGGTTTCCCCAGGTTTTTTTAATGTACCCTTTAATACTGATAAATTGAATAGGTTATTGACACCATATTTGTCCAAATACTGATGGTCAGAAGGTAGTTGAATATCTGTGGATTTTAAGGTAATGTTTTGTACTAAGAATATAAGCTTAGTATCCAATCATGGGAGGGGATGAGATTATTTTCCAATCATGGGAGGGGATGAAAATGAAGAAGAGATTAAACCCAGTAGCAATATTGTCCTTGTACCAGAAGTTTACTTTAGAATCTGGGCTCCATTTCTTGCCATTGGTTGATGTTGGATAAGTTACTTACTACTCTAACATTTAGTTTTGACAGACAGAACATTATAATTATTAAGAACATAGATTTCCAGCCTGATACTGTGTGAAGTTGGACAAGCTATTTAATTTTTCTGAGTCTTGGATTTCTCATATACAAAATGTAGAAACTAATTATACCTATTTCATAGGGTTGTTTTGAAATTTTAAAGTAATTACATTTGAATTAACCCCCTGTAAGTTTTAATCATTAATTTGTCTCTTATCTAATATGAAGATGGTCTTAGTACCTACCTCATATTCTTAAGAATTAAATGAGATGCAGTAAAAATAAATACTAAATAAATATTAACTGTTACTTATAGAATTTTATACATTTGATGATTATGCCATATAGCATATTATATCTATTACATTATTTTCTATAAAATGTCACAGTTTAGTTTTGTGTGAGTACTTAATTCATCTCTTGCCTCAAGATTTATTGTTTTTGATAACCATGATAACCCATATAAGTGGTTCAGAAATAGAACTGACATTTTCAGTTTCCTTTTACTTTCCCACGAACCTCAATATGTATTTATTCTATTGATTCTTTCAATGGAATCACTTTAGATATTGGAGTAAAGTTTGTCCTATTTGATGCATGATTCATTGAAAATGTCTACTATGTGATGAAATATTTAATTAAAAAAACTTTAAACCTTTCCCTTTTTCTATTTTATATCCAATATTTCCTTTATTTAATATTCCACCTTTTACTGTATTAAGCAATCTTTGTTTATAGCTCAAACCAGACTTGGTTAGATTAAATGCCATCTGAGACAGGCTTGAATTTGGTATTTAAAATAAAATCTTTTTCCAAATTAGCTAAATGTTTAACCACTAAATACTTTAGAGACTTTCAGTCTTCACTGTATATTATCAATGTGTTTACAGTAGATGGATTTTTTTTTTTTTATTTGAAAGCATTTTCAGTGTGAGGATTTTAATCAAACTGTGACTAATGTTAGCCTTAATGACTCTTGCTAGTCTCACTGCCTAATATCTCTTTACAACTGACAAGGGAAACTAGCTTAGCTGTTGGGAGACATCCATGAGTTTTCCATTACTCAAGACTTACCTAAATATATATCCTCTAAATAATGCTCTGGGAAATTAGATTATATTCTTAAATAGAAAATATTGTAATCAAAGGCAGTCAAGAAATTCCTTGGACATTTTTAAAGAAACACCTTGAAGTGAAGTGTATTATTAGAAAGTACAACTCCTTGGATTTAGCATACACAGTGCATAATTTCATTGCAGCATGAAAAGTATGAGTGATTATCAGTGTGCAGATTGCTACTGGGAGAAGTTGGGAAGCCAGAGGGGGGAGTTGAAAATTTTGGAACTCTAGAGAAGAAAATGTGGTTGTTCCTTTTTTTCTTGCTCTGGTTCTCCTTTTCAGAATTAAGGGAATCTCATTCTACAAGTCTACCAAGATTTCCAGAAAACAGAGCAGTTGTTGAATTCAAGGCACAGGCTCTTCCAACTTGCCTGCAGTACTCCTCAGAGTTGAGAATGAGACATTAGTGGTACATATCTAGAATCTTTTCCCCCAAACCAGCTTTTGAAGATTTAAAGAATAAATGTACTCTAAGAATTAATGATAACCATATTAAAATATTAGAAAGAGGCAAGGAGTTTAAAAATAGTGGCAAATTAAGTTGGAAAGGTGCATGCGGATCCTCTTGATGGCACACTTGGAGAGATATAGAAGTATAATGGGAAGGGCACAAACATGGAGATAAATAAACCTATTTAATATTTTTAACCCTGCCTCTATGCTAGGTGTGCAACACATTTAAATTTTTTCATCCATGGTGCTGTAAAGATCAAGATAATCCAATATAGTTACAACTGTATACCTTGAACTTTGGGTTATAGGATATGACTCTGGAATTTTAGCATGTGAGAGCCAGGGAATGTGGCTGTATGTAGAATCTGGACCTCTATTTGACTTAAAACAGAAAAACTGCTTTTTCATCTTTTAAAAAAATTTTTCTACATTAGGGCAGATGATCTGAAGTCTTTTGTGTCTCTATGTTGCAACAAATTTAAACTCATAAAAAAATTCAACAATGCTGTTAAGGAATATAAAATGATTGTCATTATAAAGAAAAATACTGCATGAAGTTCTAGAGATAATTAAATAAATATGTCAGTAATGTAGATAACACAATATACAGCATGATATTAATATATCACATGATTTTAATATACAGCATGGTAGTAATGGAAATAATAAATATAATATAGCTGAATCAGCAACAATTTTATGGCTGCTTTGGGGAGACATATTTATGAAAGCTCTCATAAACATGAATACAGTTTTAATACATGTACTCATTATGGTTCCAAATTAATTTTTCATTATGGTAGTTAAAAATATAACAGCTGTGAATTGAAACTTATTTATACTAAGGTCAAAAATATTCTTATCCTATTAATATTGACTGACATCTTACAAGTAAATGTGAACTTTAACATCCATGGAAATGAAAAACATTTTGTATCATGAAAAATGAAGTTATAATGCAGAAGAACCCCCTATTATAATATAGTTTTCTAATAGGCCAAAGGAATCCGTGGTATGAATTTAAAGTAAAATTCATATTTATGGAAAAGTCAGATTATTAAAAAAGAATCTATATAATTATTAAATGAAGATTAATTGTTTAGGTATTCATATTTATTAAATATTGAATCAATATAAACCTATATAGCGTGTAAAGTATTAAAAATTATACAATGGACACATTTGAATTGCAATCCAATTTGAGACAGAATTTAGGAATTACCTTTGAATTTCTTTGTATGGCCTTCAGATTCTGCCACCTTCTTTCCTTCTTCAAAAGTTAAATAGCATGATTAAAAAAATTATTTCATTCTTAGAGATCATTAAGTCCCAAAGTTTGACCTGGAAAAAAATAAATAGAATTTTATTTAAAAAAAAAAAAAAAAGTTAATTATAAATTCAATATTTTATCATTACTTTATTTTCCTTTAAATATTAACTCTTTGTTTTTTTAAAAATTTTCATTTTCTTATTAGAGCAATTGTAGGTTTACAGAAAACTCATGCAGAAAGTACAGTCCCTGTATATCCCACCCCCCCCCAGTTTCCCTATCATCAATATTTTGCCTTAGAGTGGCTTTGTTACAGTTGATGAAACAATATTATTATAATTATATTATTAATTATAGTCTATAGTTTACATTGGGATTCTCTCTGTGTTGTATAGTTTTATGGTTTTTATTTTTTTTTCTGGTAACAAATATACAAACTAAAATTTCCCAGTCTAAACCAGTTTCAAATATACAGTTCAGTGATGTTAATTATATTCACAATTTTTATCCTTAAATAATATATTTAGCCTATCATAAAAAATATATGTAGATATAATTGGAATAATATATGTAAATTCTTCTGCAATTGGCTTTCTTTGCTCATTATTTCCAAGAGTTATTTAGGTTGAGTGTAGCTGCAATTCATTCATAATCATTACTTTATAGCAATGGCACTCAAATTTTTTGATCACAGAACTTCTTTGCACTCTTAAAAAATAGTGAGACTTAAAAGACTTTTTCCTTTATTTGTATTATATCTATTGACATTTACTGTATTAGAAATTAAAACTGAGAACATGTATTAATTTAAAACACAATAAAAAATCCATTATATGTTTACATAGATATCATATTCTTATCAAAATAAACTATTTGCCAGGAAAAAACATTAACAAGAAGAGTGACATTGTTCAACATTTCTACTAATCTTTGATATATCTGAGTTTTCACTAATAATTACGATATTTGCTGTAGATTTTTATGTCCTATATTAGAATTTAAAAAATTACCTCTATTCCTTCTTTACTAAGTGTATTTTCTTAATAAAAATCATTAATGATTATTGAATTTTTTCAAATGGTTTCTTCATCTATTGAAATGAATTATCCAAAATGAAATTTAGTTATCCAAGTTTGCCCAAGCAAATAAAAGTAGACCTCAGATTCAAGCCTAGTGATTTCACGGGTCAATTTTCCTTTCTACATATTATATGATCACATAAAATTCTCATGCATGTAATTAGTGTGAATAGTACATAAGGGGAGAGGTATGAACACTAACGTTTAAGAGCCTACTAAATGCTCTGTGATATACTTTGGCTTGTATTGTCTCCTTTAAGCTAAGTAAATATCTTGTAAAATATGTGTGATTATCCACATTTACTATCCATAGGAAACTTAGATTGAGAGAGGTGGCATCATTTATCCAAGGTCATATCCATCTGAAAAACTTGCATAGCTGGAACATGAAAGTTTTACTGGCATTTCCAAAGTACTTACAAGTTTGATTTATTAAGAATCTGTTAAAATGATTGACTAAAACTAAACTAAATGTTCCACCTTTTGATGGATGTTTTGCTCCCTTTTTACATGTAAAGACATGGGTCTCATTTGTATTAGATATGAGCCCCCATGACACAGGAAATGCGATTATGTAATTAGTTCTAAAAGTGACTTACAGAGTATTCCATTAAGAGAAAAGGCTTATGACTACTTACTTAATTCTTCTTTAATCTTTCTTTAGCTGACAATTTCTTATAATTCAGGTATTTGCTCAAATATCACTTTCTCAGATAATTTTCATGACTGCTCAATCTAATAACTGTTCATCCAACACTTATCACATCAAACTATTTAATACATTTTTTGCTTTTCTTAACATTTATCATGATCAGAAATTTTGTTTTGTTTTTCATGTCTTGATCAGGCAACTTGTCAGTCTAGTCACTAAGGAGTCCCTAGAATCTAGAACAATTAATATACTAGCTGTTTGGGAAATTTTTGTTGAACGTGTAATATTGGATGCCATTTACGAGACTTTTAGAAATCCATTTTTCTTGAAATACTTTAAAATTTGATGAGGAGAATGTGCTTATATGTTTAATGATCTGATTTTAATTATCACAAGGCAGATCTAATTCTACAATTCATCATTGCCTTCTTTTTTCTTTTGTACTTCTATTTATTCCTCTTTTTTGTGCTCTATTTCTTTTGTCTCTTTCACCATATCTTAGGCTTCTCTTTCTCCCATTTTAACATGGGTAATGGATATTCCTGAAGCTAGCTGATTAAGCCCAGTCATTTTTAATGCCTAAGTCAGCAAACTTTGCAGAGGAGGAAATTAAAATACAAACTCAGTAGCTCAAGGTCAGATATTAATGCTCATCCATTTGAGTAGACAACAGAGATGCAAATGATGTTTGCATCTCTGAGTGTATCAGTGTATCAGGCTTTTCTGTGTATCAGTGTTGAGCTTTTCTTGTTTTGTTATTATGACAATAAGTCATCATCAGGAATCAACCTACATTTTGCTTTCACTTTAATAGTTTACTTATTATTGTCTAGAAATGTGCATTAGCACAGAAGGTTTGCTACTACTTCCTTAAACTTCCATTTAGGAAATAAGTGTGCCTCAATGAAATATTAGTTCCCTTTCCTTTCAACATATAAGACATAACTTATTTTTTATTAATTGCTTCCTCTTGGTGGCTTTTAAATAAAAAGGAATCTATTTATTAAAGCAAAAAGTCACATGCAAGCAGGAGCTCTGCTGTTTGTAACATGCCATCGTTGAATTTGACAGTGTTTTAACTGGTTGAGAGGACTTGAAGTAGCTTAATGAAACAAGAAAATTTACAAAACAAAAACCATGTGTCTGCTAAGATGAAAGTTAAGTTAAAGGCCATTCTATACATAGTAATTCTATATTTAGTCTGGCTTCTGAATGATTAGGTGGGTTGAATGCCAGCATTGACACAAAACTGTCTCTTCATATGTTCCCCCAACATAAAAATTTGAGTTGTGTGCTTATTAATAATAGAGAAATTCTCATTAGCATATACAATACTTTCAATAGCAATGTATTCAATCAACAGACAGCTGCTGAATGCTTGTAATGTGCTAGACAATGTTGTAAGTGCTAGAAATTCAGTGGTAAATAATGCTAGACCCCCTGACCTCATGGAACTTATCTTTTAGTGAGGGGAAAGACATAGTAAACCTGAAAACAGAGATATCAAAGAAGACTTCAATAAGGGCTTTGCAAAAGGGTATATATGATGGGGGCTGTGAGATTTGCTTTTGTGAGGATTGTTAGGAATAATCTTTGTGAAGAAGTAAGCACTGAGATGAATATAAATAATAAACCAACTATGCAAAACTCCAGATAACGACATTCGTGGCAAAGGGAATAAAACATATAAAGGCAGCAGTGTTTCCGGAGGAGAGAGAAGACTAGCAAGGAAGGAGTATATTGATTGAAATGGCAGAACAGTAAGAGAGGACTGGAGCGATACGGAAACCCCAGGTTATGTTCATCCTGTAGGGTCATTATATGGGAATCAGAATTTCATTATAATTGCAAAACCAAATTATTGAAATGTTTTAATCATAGGAGTGAAATGATCTTATTTTATTTATTTTTAAAGAACGTACTACATACTGTGTGGAGGGTGGATTATAATGTGATAAGTCTGCAAGTAGCGGGACCAGTTAGGAGGGTGTTTCAGTTGCGCAAGTGAAAAATGGTGCTGGCCCGGAATTGTGTGGCAAAAGTGTAGACAGCGGCGAGTGGTCAGATTTGGGGAATATTTTGTCGATAAAGCCAGCTAGAATAATGGGTGGGTGACATCAGGGTTGAAGAAAATTAGTAATCAAGAATGACAACTATATTTTTATTCCCAGCAAATGGGTGGACGGTGGAACCATTATAGAATAAGATTGATATGGATTTGCATTAGCAGCAGAATAAAGTTAAGGTGTACCTTATTGTGGGAATAATGGACTTCCTATAAATATTTATCTTTTGACACATCTTGAAACTTTTATTTTCGATGTCAGGGGCAGATAATGATAAACACTGGATGTTTATTTTTGAAGGGAATTTGAAAACATATTGCAGTCTAAATTTTTCATATTTTGCCTTTTATTTATTTGAATAACAGGGTTGAATAGCTTTTAAAAAACATACCAGAATAATTTCTGGCCATAAAATGGGATGAAGTACTGACACATGCTGCAGCATGGCTGAACCTTGAAAGCCTTATGCTAAAGAACTCTGTAACAAAAGACCATATACTATATGATTCCATTCATGAGAAAGTCCATAGAAGGGAAATCTATAGAAACAGAAAGGAGATTAATGGTTGTTTAAGGCAGGGGTCAGGGAGAAAGGATTGAAGTTAATAGGTAAAAGAGAAGGGGTTACTTTTTGAGGTGATGAAACTGTTCTAAAACTGACATGGCGAGGATTGCACATATTTGTGACTATACCAAAGAATATACTAAAATTCAATCAATTGTGTAATGGGAAAATTGTATGGTATGTGAATCATATCTCAATAAAACTGTTTAGAAAAAGTATGCCAGATTTCTAATATTGAGAATTAGTGATAAATGTAAAATATTAAAGAATTATCAACCTAAATAATTGAGAACGTTTTTGTAATTTTGTAATTAATGTTATATTTTATGGTGAAAAAATCTAACATACTTGAGCACTAAAAAATCAATAATCAGTTTTCACTGAAACGTTGTATAAAAGTAATTGGTTAATGAGAGTTTTTAAAGAAATTAATTTATCAGAGAGGAGAAGAAAGGAGAAGAGGACTTTACGTTGCATAGTAATCTGTACAGAACATATCTAACAGGACTAATTCACGGATGAAAGCATTTGTCCATAATAGACTGGCTCACTTAAAAATTGAGTGAATACCTCTCTGGTCCTAACATTTAATGTTTGCATTACAGATTTCTTTTAGACATCCAAATGCCTGTATATCACCAGGTATTCTGGGAATTTACCTGAGTACTTTTTCCTGTGCTTGTGAAATTGGTATTGCCTGATTTAATTTCCGTTGAATTGTGATCACAATAATTCACTTTCCTGGCTTGAGATAATATTTTATTTCCCCATTGGTATTTTTTTTTCCTGTTAATAAGAACAAACCTTTGCAAGAAGCATATTTCGATTAATGATTCAGCACTTTGTAGCCCATCTTCATTTTAAAATTCAATGTTGTTAATCTACAATGCTCCCCTGAGGTATTTTTTATTACCACTACAAACTGATAATTCAAATAGCTTTTTCTTAAACTATGAAGACATATTTGTGGCTTTAATAAGTGCGTTTTATAAAAGTGTGTCAATCTTTATAATTCACAATGAAACCCTCTTCCTAATAATTATTTCATTATTTTGGATATTATTTCATCCCAATAACAAGAATTAGAAAAAAGGATATGCATAATTCTAGACTGATATATAATTACTTTATGTGAAATACTGATATCTCCATGTTGATGTACCATCAATTGTATTGGAAGTACACTGTGTCAGTTGTATTGGAGATAGACCATGAAGTGAAATCTCAAAATCTCTAGTGTAAAACTCACTTGCCTTTGGTTTAGGAACACAATAGCATTTGTAAACCATTCTTTTTTAACTGAAGATTCAGATGAAGCAAGATATATTTTCTCATATTTTTATGTCCTGCATTTATAATAGAACTAAGTCAAATCAGGGAAATGGGAAATATAGCCGAGCCAATCTATGTAAAACTAGGTTGTAAGTGCAATTTCCCTGGAAATACAATGAAGAGATTTATATACCTAATAATAAAGATTAACCAATGGTTAGGTATAGCAATTAGCCTTAAGCTAGAAAAATGCTAAGCACCCTTACAAAAGCTGTTGAACATGTGGACATATTTTTATTCAAGTTATTAATGTAGAGAATATCTAATGGAAGCTTTAAAAAATAACAGTAAATGAAACAATATCTAAGTTTTGTTGTGAACTAATGTGTTGGAATGCATTATAATGGTGGTATTTCTTCATCGAAAAATATTTTAATTATATGTGGGTTTGAATACCAACTTTCTCTCAAGCATGTATTATACAAGCATTGTGTGCCAAGCACTGTGGTAAGGGTTGGGATAAAGTGATGAACTAGATGGGAATGTTTCTTGCTATCATGGATTTTACATTGTAGTGAACAGGAAGGGGAGACATGTAAAAACGAAAATACAAATTATAAATATTTCTAAACAGGAACAATAGTGAAAAATATTGACTAGAAATATTTTGGACAAGTAGTCAGGGAACTTTGCTTTAATGGAATAATTTTTAAGCTGAGCACAGGATGAAATCAATTCAGGTGAATACTTTTTTTTTCCAGGAGAATTAAAGACTTTGGTAATTTTGTTTAAAAAACATAAATAAGTTACATTGGTTGTAATTACTGTGGGACATAAGTGAAATGATCATTTTAGAAATTAAAATGTACTTGAATTTATCAAATAATTTATAGTAATTAGGAAAAATGTGTAGTGTACTTCAACTATTAATCTAAGGATAAAAGTATATTTACTGCTTTCAGTCTTTATACTTGGCTAAAAGAGGCAAATAAACCTCTACTTTTTCCATAAATGACTTTGCTCCAGAACTTAAACATATTTAGGTGACACAGCAATCTCCATGTCACCACTTGTATTCATTTTGATAAAGTGACATTTTGTATTACTCTTAAAAATTTCCTAAACCATTAACCTTTTCCACTTTTCATGAACTTAAAATATTTTCCTTATTATTTCTGGTTATAAAAGAACATGGAGGAGCAGATGTGGCTCAAGACATTGCGCACCTGCCTCCCACATGGGAGGCCCCAGGTTCAGTTCCCAGTGCCTCCTAAAAAAAAAAAAAAAAAGCATAAAGATTTTCAAGCAATAAAAAAGGAGTCTAAAGAAGTAAAAATATCTTTTAGAAACATATAATCCAAAATTTCATAATTAATTCTTTAGTGTATATTTTTACAGATTTATATGAATAAACTGATTTATTTTGCAACATACTACTGTTCTATTAAAAATATAATATACCCTCTCTAGAGTATAGGTTACTGGAAAATTAAATGTGGGTTGAAAATGGAAGCTGATGTTTAATGAACATAGAAATTTTAATAAGATTTAGTGTAAATGTGTGGAAATGAATAAAATTTCATAATACATAATAGTGAGTGTAATGTACACTTTGGATGGATTGTAAATGCTGATTTATAAATGTGATTATGACTGAAAGGGGTAGTCTGTGGATGCAATATTTCAATTGAAAGGAAGCTAGAGAAAAATGTAGGGACTGTATAATATAGTGATTTTTGTGGTGGCTAAATATTGTGGTAAATAGTGCAAGAACGTTTTTCCTTTACAAAGCAAATATGGTGACACACGGGGAAAATACAACTAATATAATTTATGGACTATATTTAACAGTAATATTGTAATATTTTGCAACAATGTCAAAGATAATATATCAATTCTAAAGGGCAACTATAGGGGTTATAAGAGGGTTTGGGATTTTTCATTTTGGAGTAATGAAAAAGTTCTAAAATTAGCTGGGGTGATGACAGCACAACTCTGTAATGAATATGCCAGCCACTGAGTGTACACTTTGAATGGATTGTATAAAGCATGGGACTGTATAATACAGTGAATCCTGTGGTGAAAGATGGACTGTGGTTAACAGAACAAATATGAGAACATTCTCTCATGAACTATGACAAGTATTTAATACTAATACAGTGTGTCTTAACTGAGTGGGTTTGGGGAAAAATAGACCAAATATAAGATATTGGCTGTAGTTAGTAGTAATGTTTTGACGATGCTCTTTTTTTTTTTTTTTTTTTTTTTGAAACTCTGAAGTGTTTTTTTATTTTTCCTCTTTTTAAAATTGATGTATAATTTACATACAATTAACTGAATAGTTTTTAAGTATATATTTGATGAGTTTTGGGAAATGTATATATACACATAAACATAATGCTTTTCAAAATATAAAACTTTTCCATCACCTCAGAAAGTTCCATGTGCCCCTTTCAGACAACCCCATCACCACTACCCAGAACAGAAGTATTGTTCTGATTTTTATTGCTCTTTTATAGTTTGTAATAATTGTTTAACAATGCAAAGTGTTGATGGTGGGGTAATATATGGGAGCCCTGTATGATGATATGCATGTTTGTTTTGTAAGTTTACAACATATATTATACCCTTATTGTTTATGGGTGTTCATGTATGAATGATAAATTTCACTAAATATTTTTAAAAGAAGAATATGATGCTTCATGGAGAAAATACAACTAATTATAACTTTTGGACTATAGTTAACAGTAGTATTCTAATTTTTTGAATCAGTGGCAATGCTAAGGGTCAACAAGAGAGGGGTATAAAGCCACAGACAGGAGCCTGAAGCCAGAAGTCTACCAGAACCAAGAGGAGAAAAGAGGACATCGCCATGTGATGTAAGGCTGGGATATGAGCCAAGGGACCTCATGGATCAGCAGCAGCCAGCACAAGAATGTTACAGACCTTGAGAAGAAAGCATCATCTTGCTGACACTTCGATTTTGGACTTCTAGTTCAAAAACTGTGAGTCAATAAGTTCCCATTATTTAAGCCAATCCATTGTGTGGTATTTGTCATAAAAGCCTGTCAAACTAAGATATGAACCCCTAATTCTGAGATCGCAGGGGAATGGGAAAAAGTGCTGGAGTACTGAAAGGCTGTTTTTCAGGGCCATGTTTGGAAGTGACTTGCATTATTTCCAACTACATTCTACTGGCCAGAAATAAATTACACGATGCCCAACTTAATTTCAAAGGAGACTAAGAAATATGTTCTGGTGAAGATAACAATGATATCTCCACCACAGAGGTGGTGTTTTTGGTGCTACACTTATAAAGTTCTCCCCTTCTAAAGATTAAAGAATTAATAAAAAATAGTAACAGTAATAATAATAGTTTGTATTATTTTAAGACTTTCTTATTATTTCTATAAATCAAAACAATTTTAGAATGTTTATTATTAAATTAAATGAAAGCCAATCATACCAAGACACAGTTCTCCTACTTCTTGAGAGCTTGAGATGGCCAATTTTATGCATTGTGGAATAACCACATTTTGAAATATATGTCAGGTCAACATGTTGCTTCATATTGGTGCAAAAACATCCTGTGGCATTGAAATATACTAAGCCAATAATTTGATGCCAATTTAATAAAGTACTAATATATCCTGGCATAATTTTAGTGAAACTGTTTTAGGTTTTTATTATATGCTAACCCCTACTCTTTGTGCTCATAATATAAAAGTAAATAATACCCAAATTCTGGTCTATCAATGTTTAATTGGTCAAATGTTGCTCCCCCCCCCCCCCCCCAAAAAAAATAAAAAAAAAAAAACCCAAAAAACAAGTCTATGTCCTTGCTTTTAGAATCTATGACATAACATTATTTGGAAAAATGGTCTTTGCAGATGTAATTAAGTTCTTATAAGAGAAAGACAAAGGAAGAGTTAAGAAGACAGAAGAGGACAAGACACAGACATCCAGAAGAGGAGGTGATTTGAAGAAGGAGACAGAGATTGTAATTATTCACAAGTCAAGGAATGCTTGGAGCCACCAGAAACTAGATGAAGTAAGGAAGAATTCTCCCCTCAAGCCTTCAGAGGAAGTGTAGCCTTTCCGACATCTTGATTTCAGACTCCTGGCCTTCAGAACTGTGAGAGAATAAATGTATGATGTTTTAATCACCCAGGTTTGTGGTCATTTGTTACAGGAGTCCTAGGAATATGAAACAGGCACAAAATCTTGTTTTTATAAGGCTCAGGGTAGTGAAGGAATCTGACATATATACACAAATAATTAAATGGAAATTATTACTGAAAAGTAGTTTGTAAAAGCATTGTCTTTGAACCAGAGAGACTTGAGTTCAAATTCCTATTCTTCTAATTATTGGCTTCTTTAAAGTCTACCTGTGCTTCAATTACCTCATCTGTATAAAGAAAATAAACATAGTTCTCAGGGATAGCCTATGGAGTTAAGGAGATGATTTTTTGTACTGCTGTTATGGCCATAGTCTCAGAAAGGATGGGTTGTGTTGTCTATTATATAACAACTTTACTAATCGAGAGTGTATGTGAAGTACAAAGGAATGTACACAATTTTACTTTATGCTTGGTTTAAATTGTTTCTCCCAAATTGTACTGAGTCCGCAGGTTGATGTGGGGATTATTAATCAATGTTAGGAAATTCTCTATTCTTTTTTATTTCTCACCCTCGTCTCTGGGTCCTCAGTGGGTATAGATCCTTTGTGATAGGTTCTTTGGATTCTCTCTTTCTTCTATAACACTCCTGATTCTTTGTTACTTGTTCTCTTTGTCTTTTGTCCCTATCCCCTGTCCTTTTGTCCATGTTTCTCCTGGATCTGTTGAGTAAGGAGAGATAATATCTGTCAAAATTTTACTAACATCGTCTCTTTTTATAGCACCCTCTTGTAGTTTAAATGATGAAACAAGCTCTTTGTGTCCCTCAGACATGAATTGCTAATTCATTTTCTTTGGTGTACTTTTCCAGAAAGTTGGATTGGGCTGTTGATGGTAAACACACACACACACACACACAGTCAAAATGTTCGTCCTGACAAATATGTAAAGCAGTTAATACAGTACCTTGACACAATAGCATCTCAAAAATTTTAGCTTTTTATAAAATTAGAGTTAGGCAATGTATCTTATATGCATATATATCTGAAGTATGTGGCCTTTAAAAATTGCTAATAAATTGTTTTCAAAATGAATTTAAGTACATTCTCAACCTTCAGTAAATTTCCAAAATGGATAATTGCTTGGACTTCAGTTTTTGGTTTGACTCTTTCTCCAAATATAACCAAAAATGACTCAACTTCCAAATTAAAAAAGAAAAATCTTCTCTTACCAAAGATGGAAAAATGGCAGAAATTTTCAAGGAACTTGATTTTAAGGCAAAAAATTGATAGAAGTCTACTCTACAGGAAACCCAATTTAAAAGTATTGCTGAATTAGCTATTTGAACAGTAGCTTTACCCTGGGTTGCCACGTTCTTAAAAAATTTTATACCTTGTTTTCTTTGTACATGGAAGAAACAGAAAGCATGACAAAACTTTCTTTTCTAAGGTTTATTCTATAATATTACTCAAATTATAGTAAAATTGCTATCTCTCAAGAAGGTTAGAAGATAGTAGATATCAATTTAATTTCCATAGGTGTAGTAGAAATATATAAATAAAAGGTATGTTATATCTAAGTTGAGTAAAACCTAATACAAGCAAAGATTAAACATTATTATTTTCATTTATAATTTATATAATATATTACTTTATCTACCTTTGCATGGAGAATTTATCATATTGCATGAGCAACATCTGGTCCTGCTTGGAATTTTGAGTTGTGATGTAATTCTGTGAAGAAGCTTCCCCACGCACCTTCGGGATATTGTTAAATACTTAGAAACCCAGTAGGTAATTTAGGAGTGGAATGAGAACAATTTTCCATAGTACCCACAAACCTGGGATTAGTAGGGGACAAAATATGGTACCTTAAGATAAAACAAAAATGAATGGACTCTTCTTCACAGTGAGCCCCCTGGAGAATGGTTCTCAGAACATAGTTTTAACAAGAATAAGTGATAAAGGAGAAAAATTCCCTAATATTATCTTGCCAGGTGTGCTACTTTATGGGTAGAAGGAAGGCAGATTGGGGACACAACAAGATGGAGTTGTTAAGCCAAAGTTAATCCATTTCACTGGTCTAATGTTTTCATTCCATGTGCCCTTATACATAGTAACAATGACTTTACTTTTCTAAGTCATAGTTTATATAATACAAAAATTCATTCTATTAAAACAATGTAGTCATTCATTCATTCATTCATTCATTCATATTATAATGAATGAATTTTCAAGTGCCCATAATGTAACTGGAAAGTGTTTGTCTAAATGCAAGTGACACAAAGATATATAAAAAAGTTTTCACTCTAGAGCAAGAGACAGATAAATGGAAGTAAATAGATGCTTTCAATGGAATGATGTCAATTTTTTTATAAGCTTGCTCATTGAGTGTTGGGAGCAGATCTGTGGAGTGGGTAGTCCTGAAGGAAAGTGGAATTCAATGTTAATGCAGTTTATTATAACCTTTATAAAAGTAGTTTATTTTTTTTGAAAAGTTATATAAAGAAATACTTCCATTTTAAAGGTGAATGGATAATATATTGCTGTAGCAAAGCTGAACCACCAATATTTAATTAGGGGAAAACAAACAATCCAAAGGGATTTAGTGTAGTACAGTGTTTCATAAGCTTTAAAGCAAATTACCACTGAATAAACAATAGGGTTTTCTAAACTATAATGAAACATTAAAGGATTTGGTATTCAGAAGACATTTTTCACTATTTTCTCATTTCATTGACTAAATGCAAAGTGAGATTTATGTTCATAGTAACAGTCAAACATAACGAGAAGAAATTAGATCAGAGAAATACATTCCAAAATCTATGGTATGGATGCTACAGTGGAAACTTTCTATCTTAAACCTCACACACACACACACACACACACACACACATCCAACTGTACAAACATCTGCAAGGTAGAATGAAAAATTACTAAGGATGATTTAGCATGTAGAATGGTAAGTCCTCTGCTCTTCTTGGAGATGAAGGGGAGGAGAATACTGTTTATTCCTAATTAAGATATAGTAATCCCCCATTTTCTTATGAAACTTATAACTGACCTAAATCTTATAGTCTTCTTAAGTTAAAATACACCAATTTCAAAAATTTACATTTGTCAAGAAACAATGTGATGTTGTAGAAAATTTAAGAGTTCAAATACATTTGAAAAAGTATTTGACGAGAGTCTCAGTTACTCAATCCTGACCCAGATTTCTATATTCTTATGTCATAAACTTATACAAAGTTTGTTGTTTAAGTGAAAGACCATTAATATTTTGATGACTCTATAGACATGAGCAAGAAAGAATATCTCCTTGCAAAATATTTGAATAGCAATTAAAATGAATTATTGTGCATGGAAACTGGAAGCTTAGAACTACATTACCTGAAAATGTTACCATATGGAAAAAGAAACTAGTAAATTTTAATCCACTAAAGCTGCATAAATTCATCTGTTTTTCCCACACACTCTCTAAATTATTTCATACATTCTTTGAATTGACAATAGTGACAGTATTAAGGCCTAACAAAAATTAACAAATTTTCAGGTGTACTTTTATTGCATTGGAATGTTTTCCCCTGATTTCTATTTATGAAGGAATTGAATCGTGTTATATTCAGCATTACACTACATATGAATTGTATTATCTACCATGTTTAATAGATATCAGAAATACTATATAAAGTCAATTCTAATTCTCCTATATTTTCCACAGGTATAATTGGTAGACAAATTTTCCTAGAATGTAAGGTACCTAGACTTTCAAGGACTACCATGCATCTATTGATATTTCATTTGTCTGAAAAAAAAATTAGAATTGGCTGAACCCTAAGACAACAAGCTTAACTTCTTCTAGGAAAAATCATGACTTAAAATCCTTTAACCCTCTTGCCCCACCTTGTTTGGTCTGCAATGACAGTAAGCTGTCAAATTTTGCCAGTATGTCTTCACATATGATACTCTATCAACTATTTATCTTCTGTATATTATTATTAAATAAGTACTTTAATTACAGACAAAGATATATCAAAGTATGAATAATAAACTTATTATTCATTATATCCTATATAAACAATTGTACCATATGTTTTTATAGAAACAACAAAAATTACTATTTCTATGTAGAGGACAGAAATAGCATGCTTCCTTTGTCCGTGCATGGTAATTCATTATAATTTATATTCAAATATTTTTCATTGAGACATTCTTTCTCATTGATGTCCTTAGATTTCCATCAGCACAATAAATGGTACTCTAGATTCATCAGAATGTTCATTATCTTCCCTTTAAACAACAAACTTTGCATAAAGTTGTGACATAAGAATGCGGTAATATGGCTCATATATAACAGTTTAGGTGGATTTCACATATATTTTGTTTCTTTTCTAGTGCCATTGATGGGTTGTACAACTATATTATTTTAACCAATTTTGAGTTTGTGAAAAAAGAAAGATATGGATATCATTTGTGCATAGGTGTGTGTGTGTGCAAGAGTGTTTTGGTAGATTCCACAAGAGCCTGGATCTTAAATATGAACTTTCATATTCTGACTAAGAAGGTATTTTCAATTAATATTTCAACAGTATACTGAGTGGGCAAAACAATGACTTTTAAAAGCATGAAGGCTAATACTCAGCCTTCTACCTTCTTTCTTTTGTCAGCATTGTATGCAATTTTTAAAATATTTAACTGTATATTGTGAAAATTTGCAAACATCTGTTTCAAATATGAAATGTACAATGAACTCCCCAATACTACCACTCAGCATTAACAGCCACTGTGGCATTGGCCACTGTAAAAAGCTCATTTTTTCATTCTTACAATTTTTTTACCCCTAGGGTTGGAACCAATCTTGGCATACAAAGAGAAATTAAAGTGGAAAACACAGCCACTATTAGTGATTTCAAACATCAGTACATTGGCAATGCATGCTGAACAATAATCATGCTCCTTTTGGAGATAAAGCATGTAAATATGTATGGATTCGTTAAGATTAAATGAAGATTTATGTCTGCTAACAGATAAATGTCTGTGACTTTCTGATCAATTACTGTGGATTTTACAACAGCATGGCAGCTGAACAAATGTGCTTGTATTTATCTTTGAATAAATATTTTGTAGCTATGATGTCTTGTTCACTAATGTAATACAGTAATATGTCCATTTTTTTCTATAATTCTTTTTTTTTTTAGGTTCTGGGACCTCAAATGTGGGAAGCCAGCGCTCAACCACTGAGCCACATCAGCAACCCTGAATTGGTTTTTACGTTTGGTTTTGCTTACTGTTTGTTTCTGTTTTTTCCTTAGGAGACACCGGAAACTGAATCTAGGCCCTTCCATGTGGAAAACAGGTACTCAACTGCTTGAATTACATCCGCTCCCTCTATAATTCTTTTTTTTTTTTTTTTAAGATTTATTATTTATTTATTTATTTCGCTCCCCTCCTCCTATTGTTTTTGTGCTCACTGTCTGCTTTTTGTGTGTTCTTCTGTGTCTGCTTGTATTTTCTTTAGGTGGCACTGGGAACCAATCCTGGGGTCTTCTGGAGTGGGAGAGAGGCGATCAATCTCTTGTGCCACCTCAGCTCCCTGGTCTGTCTCTTGTTGTCTCTACTCTGTGTCTCTTTCTGTTGCATCATCTTGCTGTGCCAGCTCTCTGCATGGACCAGTACTAGCATGGGCCTGCTTGCTTTTCACCAGGAGGCCCCAGGAATCGAACCCAAGACCTCCTATATGGTGGATGGGAGCCCAATCACTTGAGCCACATCTGTTTCCTCTCTCTATTAATTCTTGAGTGCAAAGCTTAAGGCTATTATTGATGAGAAATATTTTTGCCTTCTTTTTGAGATAATTATATGATAGATAATTAAAAATAGTCAATGTAAATGATTTTAAACAACTATATCAGAATGTTATAATCCAAGTAAGTATTTTCTTTTAAGAGTGATTGACACAGCATTATTTATAACAATAATGTTGCCATCTTTAAAGATGTTATGAAGATTTATTTTGGAGTTATCTTGAGAGCTTCTTTTCACCTTTTTCTGTTATGAAGTTTAATGGAATTTTAAATGTGACAAAAGTCATCCATGGTAAAATCTATTATGGGCTGAATGAGATTTTACATCTCTCATATTTTTTATCGTATTCATCTATGTCTCTGATTTGGCTGACCACATAAGATGACCCTATAAATTGTACAGTACTTGTAGTGGTAGGTAAAATTGTCCAACTTCATCTAGTTTAAGAATAAAGGTTTATTATTAAGAGAAATGCATAGTGTGCATAAACATTGTAAGCATTGAAGATGCATGTGTTCAGTTCTGAGGAAATATATAAATACATAAAACAGGAAAAGATGATGGAAAATGCTTTTGGGGTATTAATTAAAATTGATAATCAGTGAAGGCTTCAGTGAGATGATGGAATATAAGCAGGAACTTGAAGAAATTTAAAGAACCAGCTATGCAGATACTAGGGGAAGATTGTTCAGGAAGAGAGTACAAAGAGAGAACGGAACCTATACCTAGAGAGTGAGGGCATGTTTAAGAATTTACCAAAAGACCAGAATAGCTACAATGATGTGAATAAAGTAGAAAATGGTTGTAGATGAGATCAGAAAGGCAATAGGGTTGAGATTGAGATCATGTACATCATTTTAATAAGTCTGATTTTTCCCTTGCATAAAAAGGAAGGTATTGTGCATTTTGAACAGATCAATGGTATAATTCAGCTAATATTAGAATAGGGCCATTATGACTGCAGTAATGAGGATAGGCAAAAATAAATAAATAAATAAAAGAAGAAACATAGAGACTGAATGGCAAGGAATCAATGAGTCAGGAGAGATGGTGTCCTTTAGAGAAGTAATAAGAAATGTTTTGAGCAATATAGAATTAACAGGATTGGCTGATGAAGTTTTTACAAACAGGAACTAGTCAATGGGCCTCAGGCCTGAAAAAAAAAGGAAAAGTGGTTACCACTACTACTGGAGAAGATTTTTGGTTTAATAAGTTTTTTGGAGGGGTATGAGATCAAGAACTCTCCTTTAGTATTTTATATGTATCTATATATAAATATAGACAAATTTAGATATTATATTCATATTTATTCAAAGAGAGATGTTGGTAGACTGTTGATTATATGACCCTAGAGATAAGGGGAGTGTTTAGGACTACATATTTACAATAGGAAATCATCAGCAAAGTACTTATATCCATAAAATGTGATGAGATTACCATGGAAACAAGAATATATAAACAAAAGTAGAGCAGCAAATTCTGTTTCCAGCCTTATGGCCAACTTGGTATTCCAAGAGATCCTCCTACTGCAGAAAATTAGACCTTGAAAGGGAAAGATTATTTGAAATGTTACTCATCTCATATAAGATGGGAGAGGGCTTATCCTTTTGTGACATTTTCCTTGTCACTCAAGCCAAAAATGTGAAATGAGACCAAATACAAGGGAATTTGGGCCTGATCACAGGAGAAGGAACGTTTATCAAGAGAGGAGAGATCGCCTGAGGACAAAGGGTGATAACTGCTGTACAGGAATTGATCAAAGGAGTGACTGGGAGCATGGAATCCCCATAGAGCTCAGACATCCATGGAGTTAATAAAGCGGTCCCATGGCCAGTGGCATCTCCTAATAATCTGCAGAAGCAGAAACAAAGCTGGGGAAAAGCATCCCCCCAAACCAATTAAGATTACTTGCTCCATTAGTGGGCCCCTGGCCTTTTTCTGTCTGGGAAACTCCTCTTTGGCATAGGTCCTCAGAGAATTTGCCTTACAGGCAAAAGCAATTTAAGACAAGGAAAGCAGCATAAGAAACAATTGAAATGGACAGCCTTGGGCCAAGGCTTACCTGCTTTAGGTCCCGCAGCAGAAGACCCTGGAGGGGGAGATGGTCTGTTTCCTTCCTAAAGCCACAAGCAAGCACAAGCCCAGGACAAGACACAGGTCCAGAAAAGAGAGGGAAGACCTTGTATTTAGTTAGCATTTGCCTTGGGCTGATCTTCCTGATAGGAGGGCTGTACTCTGGCAAAGAGCACCAGCCAATGCAAAGTCAACTTGCAAAGATGGTGAAAGTTGTTTTTTGCTTAGATTTGCTTTCTTTTAGCTCCTCATACTTAGGAAAATCTCTTTCATATCACTAGTTGGTTACTAACTCAAGAAACAGACATATCAGGGAATAAATCCCAGAGTTAACATTTAAAAATATTAAAATGCATACTGTGCAACAAGATTACAAGATAAACAAAGAAACAGAAAATGATGATCCATCCAAAGGAAAAGGATAAAATTCCAGGAAACATCAACAAAGACCAGACTGTGGCAATATTGAACAAAGACTTTAAAAAATTGAAATTTTCCATATGCTCAAGGAGATGAAGGAAAATACATTAAAAAAAACAAAAAACTGAAGATTATCAAGAAACAATAAGCAAACAATATTAGAATATCAATAAAGTGATAGAAATTTTTAAAAGGAACCAAACAGAAGTACTGGAGTTGAAAACCACAATAACTGAAATGAAAAATTCTTAGGAGAGTTTCAACATCAGATTGGAGCTGGGAGAAGAAAAAAATCAGTGAACTTGAAGACAAGACTTGAAATGAGTTTGAAGAGCAGAAAGAAGCAAGAATTATAAAAAATGAAAACAGCCTAAGAGACCTCTGGGAAACCATCATGCATAGTAATACATGCATTATGGGAGTCACAGAAGGAGAAGAAAGAAAAAAGGGCCAGAAAATAAAAAAAGAAAATAATGACAGAAAACTTCCCAAACTTAGCAAAAGATGCAAATATGCTCATCCATGAAGCACAGAGAACACCAAACAGGGTAACTTGAAGAAAAATATGCCCTGTCACATACTGTTCAAACTGTCAAAAGCAAAGGACAAGGAAAGAATTCTGAAAGCTGCAAGAAAAAGCAACGTATTTGTAAAAGGAAGTTGCAATTAGTTTAAGTGAGGATTTCTCATCAGAAACCATGGAGGTAAGAAGGTAGTGGGCTGAAATACTAAAAGAAAACCACTGCCAATCAAGAATTTAATACTCAGCAAGACTTTCTTTCAAAAACGAGGGAGATATTAATATATTCCCAGATAATCAAACATTGATGGAGATACTCATCAGTAGACCTTCCCACAAACAATGCTAAAAGGAGTTCTTCAGACTGAAAGGAAAGGATACTAGACAGCAGTTCAATGTGGCATAAGAAAAAAAGACCTCCAGTAAAAGTAGCTATTTAGGTAAATATAAATGTCAGTACTATTGTATTGTAATTTTGGGTATGTAACTCTACTTCTTACTTCCTTTGGGTGTTAAAATGAAAATGGTTAAAAAGTAATGATGAATCTATAGTTTTGGACATACAATGACAAAGATATAATTTTTAACAAGTATCAAAAAAAGGTGGGGGGCAGAAGTATATAAAGAACAATGTATATGTTTGCTATTGAAGTCAGGTTGGTATCAAATCAAATACAATTGGTTTATATTTATATAGCTGTATATATAACCCCATAGGAACCACAATGTAAATATGTGAAAAAATACATCCATAAAGAAATGAGAAGGGGCTTGAATACACTACAATAGAAAAAAATCAAATAAAAATGGAAATAGGCATTAATGGAAAAAATTGAGGGACAAAAGGGTATAAGAATTAGAAAGACTAGTTAGCAAAATGTCAGAACAACATCCTGCATTATCAATAGTGATTTTAAATGTAAATAGATTAAACTCTGCAGTTAAAAGGCAGAGATTGGTAGAATGAATAAAATGCTTGACCAAACTATATGCTATTTACAAGTGACTCACCTTAAATTCAAAAAAATAAGTAAGATGAAAGTGAAAGGATAGGAAAATATATATACCATGCAAATAGTATCCAAAAGAGAGCTGGGGTAGCTATACTAATATTAGATAAAAAAGACTTTAAGTCAAAAACTGTTACAAGGGACAAAGATGGTCATTATATACAGATAAAGAGATATACAGATATACAGAACAAGAAGATATAACAACGATAAATATAAATGCACCTAACAGCAGATCCCCAAATATATGAAGCAAATACTGGAATATTTGAAAGGAGAACTATACAGATCTACAGTAATTGTAGCATGCTTTAATATACCATTTCAATAATGGGTAGAACAACTAGAGAGAAGATCAATAGGTAAATTGAAGACTTGAAAGATACTCTAAACCAACTAGACCAACAGATTTATATAGAGCACTTCACCCAGCAACAATGGAATACACATTCTTATTTAATACACATGGATTTTTCTCCAGGTATACCTTATCTTAGGTCACAAAACAAATCTCTAGAATATATGTTAACAGGGCATGGGTAAATATAGGGAAAGGGGAGGTGAGGCTTAAAATGTACAGAAATTCTCTTTGGAGTAATGAAAAAGTTTTGGCAATAGATGTTGGTGATGGTAGCACAACATTGTGCGTAAGTTTATGTATATTACTAGAATAATTTTTTTTTTAAATCCAAGGAACTGTGCAACATGAACAGTGAACCCTAAATTAAGCCATGGACTATAGTTAATATCACAATTATAAAAATGTGATTTCATCAATTTTAACAAATGTATCATATTAACACAGAGTGTTAATAATAGGGTGGGATGTGGCAATCCTCTAATTTATGCATGATTTTTCTGTAAACCCACGTCTCTAATTTAAAAAAAGATTAAAAAATAATGAGCATATATAATCAGTTCAATACCTTCCATCATTTTAGTTCTAATCTTTGATGCTGAATAGGCTATCTTGCGAAAACAGCACATAAATGGGTATTTTTGCTTTTTTCAATTAAATTATGTCTAAACAAAGTTCAAATAACTGTCATCATGCAAACTTCTTTCTGTTACTACCTTGCAATTAAGTAGAGTACATAATAAAAACGAAAATAAATATATTTCATAGGTTTGGAAACATTTTAAACAAAGCGCACTTCTAAACTTCTAAATAGCTCATGGGTCTAGGAAGAATTCATAATGATATTAAAAAGAAAAAACTTTGAAACTGGATGATAATGAAATTCTATGTATCACAACATTAGATGCAGGAAAATATAATTAGAATATTGTAAGTGTAAAGGCTTATATGAGTAAAGAAGGAAGGCTAAGATGAATCTCCAGTGAGAGAACTAATAGCAGTTGTAACAGAAAAACCAATAGCATAAAATAATAAAACAAAAACAAAAAAATGATGAGAATCAACAATGTTGGAAATTGTTTCTTTGTGAAAATAAAAATAAATAAAGCATTAAAATAGGCAAACCTAAGTTAGGAAAGAAAAAGTGGACATAATTATAGTTATTTTAGAAATTTTTAAAGTTTGTCTGATAATAATTTGTACAAACATGTGCCAAAAATTACAAATTGATTAGATGTCATGGCCCTTAAGCAAGAGTACTTCCTGATTCCCCTTCTGTCAAGGGGATCTGCAATTAAGATCAACCCATTGTTGAGAATTGGTTAAATGGATGGGGCACATGGTTGTGGATGACTCATTTCCAATTATTTCTTAGTACAATGGTAAAGGGAGTTAGTTAGTTTCCATTGAATGACATGAGAAATCATTCCAACATTCCTTAAATCGGATCCTTTTGGAATCAATTTCATTTAAAATTGACCCCAGTGACTCTAGGTTTCATCAAACTACTAAACAGACATTTCCAGGTACTTGAAAAGCTTTTTAAATTCAGATTCCTTTCTTCTTTGCTTAGAACCATCAGTTCTCATTCCCACACGCATCCTTGCAATATTTTTGGTGGGTAAGCCCTCTCCTCCTTGGGTTTACTTTAATTTTTTTGTTTCATGCATGCTGAACTCTGAGTTTAATTATAGGTCTGGAGGTTTAAAGAGAGGAAGGTAGGGATCGAGCATGAGAATTAGCACAAAGAAGATATGTCTGACAACTCTTGGTAACATAGGTTGATTCAACAGCTATATTTGCTGAAATCCTACTGACTTGTCTGCCTTTGTACTAGACTTTGGGGATAGAACTGAGAATAAGGTAGTTGCTATGGGGTTGGGATGGAAGATCCATTCTAGGATAAATGGATGATAATGTAAAATGACTTTGAGGTGCCAAATCATTAGACATGTAGTTGCAATAATGATGATAGATGCAAGTCAGCATCCGCATAGGAAATAGTACATATATGTCTGGAAAAGTAGGTTTTGAGCATTTTGTGAAGGGTATTAAATGCTAGGTTCAGGAATCTGAACTCAATTTGGAAGGCTATGAAGAGCCTCTGAAGGCTTTTTCACCAGAGGATAGCATGGCTTATGCTAATTTATAAGAATATTACATTAAGATTCCTTTATCTAATAATACCTGAGAGATACACAGGGTATTATTCCCAAAATGCTTTAATAGGTATAATCTTATTTTATCCACATAGCATTCTAAATGCCAGAGAGATGAAAGATGTTTTTGCCATTTTATTGTCAGGAGGTTATCAGTTTTCTAAGGTCAGATAGTTCACATGACACAAATCGATATTTTTAAGGTAACTGTGAGATCACAGTATAGAAATATCTTCTTTTTTATTTATTCTTCCAAGATCTTCAAAAGGTCAAGCCGTATTTTCTTTTGGATAGCTGAAAGCTACAGATCATCTTGATTGAAACATTAATTTAAGAGTCACTGCAGAAAACTTTTTAATATGTCAACAAAGGCTTATATATTAGATGACCCACAAGCAGTAAGATGGATCCAGTAGTTTGGATGGCTTCAAAATACACCAAGAACTCTTCTTCCTAATAACAGTCATTAGAACAAAATGTGATGTGTTTACAAACACTTGTTTTTAAATTGGTTTTGTTTCTCCATACTGACTACATTGTATTTAAACTGTGAAATTATGAAATTAACTTTACTAATTGTATTTGTAAAAAGGGTTTCAATGCAGAAAAGTAAGGTCAAGAGGCCTAGATTTCAGTAGTTATTAGTGAAGCATAACTGATATTCTGTGTACTTGAACCACATTCCTATGAACAGCAATTGCTTTATAACAGAATCAATCGTAGGATTCTGCAGAAATCAACAGAACATTTGACAATTGGACCATGAGCAAGAATATTTTTTTTGTGTTGTGTTATCATAGATAAGGCAAAAAGAAAAAAGGAATATTCCTTTAAGAATTTTATTATGTATGTCTGAATATATGTATGTATTTAAATATATTTATTGTGTCAACTAGGGGATTGCAACATTCTTGACATCCTTATCAACCAAGCTAAATACTAAGTGAGTGGGCTTAGAGCTTAAAAACATAGAAAGGCTCTGAGATTCCAGCACATGAGCCCATGTAAGAACATGTTTGAGAAATACTACAATGATGCTGTCAGGTATATTTAGACTTACAGGCCCACTCCTATGCTGGTCTTTAAAAAGACATTTAAGGGTTTTAGCCCAGCCCTTGTAATCCATTTATTATAGAAGCAGTTCTTTATGAGCAGTGAGAGAAGCAAAATTCTCCAATGGAAAAAATTTTTTTTTCATTGTGATAGAGAAAGAGCAGGCATATTTGATATTATTTTTGTTTGTTTACTAAAATACACTCAGTTTTGATTACAGCAATAGAATATTCTGAAATAAATACACAACGTATTTTTCCTTCTTGGCAAATGTGTTTCTTCATGCAGTCTTTTGGCCCTTAATGGCAGACCATAGGAAGAAAAGTGATTGTCCTAGGGAACAGAGAATGCTATTCTCCCAATGAGAATAAGGCCTCAGATTATCGGCTTTGTCCGAAATGGTCTTAGAATGCAATTTGGATTTCAATTGCATGAGCCATACACTTGCAAGGATTTTTGTTTTAAATTAACTCCAAAAAGTTTGGCTTTGACTGTCACATTAATGTTTAACAATCCTTACAGTATAATCCACAAAGTGAAGAAAAATGCAAGTTGGTATAAGAGAGGTTTCCTTCCATTAAAAAAAAAAGTACGTTAATTTTCCAAACTAGAAGACAATTGACGGAGAATAGCATGAGAGTTTAGATGTTAGCGAGAGGGCACTGTTCCTGCCTTTTCCTCTATTGTAGAATTCTGAGGGAGGATGGGGGGAAGCTTTACCAGCAGAAATTTCACAGTGATTGAGGGGAAGACAAGAAACTAATTGATTCATTCCTCATATTCAAATTATGAACCAGAACATTTACTTTTTAAAAGCTTTATTGAAATATAATTTACATACCACCCAATTCACCAATTTATAAATTCACCAATTTAAATATTAAATGGTTTTTAATATATTTACAGGGCTGTACAACCATTATAACAATCAATTTTAGAGCATTTTTATAACTCCAAAAAGAAATCTGATAGACATTAGCAATCATTCCCCATTTCTCTCCAAACCTGCTGCCCTTGACAACCAATAATCTACTTTCTGCCTCTATAGATTCACCTATTTTGGATATTTCATATAAATTGTGTCATACAATCTATAGTCTTTTTTTTTAAGGGACTTAATTCACTTAGCATAAAGTTTGCAAGGTTTTCCATGTTGTAACATGTACCAGTAATACATTCCTTTTTATGGTCAGACAATATATTCCATTGGAAGGATATACCACATGTTATTTATCCATTAATCAGTTGGTGGACATTTCAGTTGTTTCCACTTTTTGGCTACTATGAATAATGTTGCTATAAACATTTGATTACATGTTTTTGTATAAACAAATGTTTTCTTTTTTCTTGGGTATAAACGTCAGAGTGGGATTGCTTTACTGCTTAATTTGTACAGAATTCCATGTGGTAGCTCTGTTTAACCTTTTGAGGGACTGTCAGACTATTTTCCAAATGGCTGTATGATTTTACCTTTACAACAGGATGTACAAGAGTTCCAATTTTTCTACATTCTTACCAACACTTGTTATTTGTCCTTTTGATTATAGTCATTCTAGTGAGTATAATGTGATATTGCACTAAGGTTTTGATTTGTATTTGATTTGTATTGAGCATCTTTTCATGTGCTTATTGGCTATTTTAGTTTCCTTGGCTGCTCAAGCAAATACGATGCAATGGGCTGGCTTAAACAATGTGGATTTATTAGCTTTCTTCCCAAAGACTGGCATTTTGCGTCTTTGTGCTGTTCAGACATTCCTGTGCTGAATAAAGTGTGTTGGACTACAAAAACAAACAAACAAAAACAGTGATGCTTTGTCCCTGTCTCTTCTGTCACATAGCAATGCACATGACCTCCTCACCTGGCCTCTCCCTTCTCTTCCGGGTTCCATTGACCTTCAGCATCACGTTTCCCATGCTTTCTCTCTCTGTGTCTGAATTACATTCTGCTTAATCCCAAACTCCAATTATGGGACTAAGATCCATCCTGATTGGGTTGGACCAAATACTATGCACTGGGTTGGTTTAAACAATGAGAATTTATTAACTCACAGTTTTGAGAGTAGGAAAAATCCAAATCAAGGCATCTTTGAGGTGATGTTTTTATCCCAAAGACTGGAATTTGGGGGCTTGCTGCCAGTGATCCTTGGTCCTTGGCTTTTCTGTCACATAGCACCTTAACTGAAGTAACCTTATCAGAAGGTCCTTCTTACAATGGGTTCATACCTAGAGGAGTAAAGTAAATTTAAGAACATGTTTTTCTGTGGAAATCACCATATTAGCCATTTGAATATCCTATTTGGAGAAATGTCTATTAAGATCTTTTGCCCATTAGTTTGGCTATCCTGGGTCCTTTGCACTTGTAAATGAATTTTAGGATTTGGTTATCAATTTCTGCAAAAATAAGAAGTCATTTGGGATTTTGATAGGAATTGTATTGAATCTGTAGATCAATTTAGAGAATATTGTCATCTTAATAATATTTTGTCTTCTCATCTATGAACATAGGATAGCTTGTCACTTATTTAGGACTCCTTTAATTTCTTTCAACAACATTTTGTAGTTTTCAGAGTACACTCTATTCTTGTTTGTTTGCAGTAGTTATGTTCTCTAAGGCTGACATGAACACCAAATTAGCAAATAGTGAACCATTGCTCCTTGGGGAAATACAGGGTTTGGATCCTGCTAGCCTCTGGTCACAACATTTTTATCAACTGATGAAAACAGTGTTTCCATTTAAAGATACCTCAGGTGTGTTTCCATTTAAAGATACCTTATTTAATATATAATGTTGACTCATTAACACCAATCTCAAGACCAACAACACTATAACTCATGACTGAATGAAAATTTTCCAATCCATGTATTTTCTCCATAAGGTACATCATACCTTTTTGTGCTTAGAAATACTAGATAATGCTTCAGATTTTTTGCATGGTGGCCATTTTAAACAGTGAAATCACCAATAATTCACAAACATGTAAAAAACGTGGCATTATATATACTGCAAAAAGAATATTTGTTTACAGTATAAGAACTGAAATAAGAAGCCATCTTGTTTTACCTCAGCTGGGAACATGTGCTTAAAATAACTCAAAGTTTTTGCTCCTCTGCACATGTCTGTGAATGACCATGAAAACAATATTGATGTTGGGGTTACTAAATTTTAGTGAGAAGGAGAATGTACAAAATAATTGGTTGTATAAGGACTACATGGTTTTGTGGACAGAGTGTTGGCTTTGGAGTCAGGTCTGGATTTGAAGACCAATTTTACCACTTAAAAACTAAGTGATACTTAACAAGAGATATAGTTTCACAAAAAAAATTTTTTATTACATGCATCAGAACTTCATTCCTTTTTTATACCCGAATAATATTCCATTATATGTATATACATTTTATTTATCCATTTATTGGTTGGTGGACATTTGGGTTGTTTTCCATCTTTTGGCAATTGTGAATAATGCTGCTATGAACATCAGTGTACAAATATCTTTTTGAGTCTCTGCTTTCAACTCTTCTGGGTATATACTTAGTAACAGTATTGCTGGGTCATATGGTAATTCTATACTTAGCTTCCTGAGAAACTGCCAACCGTCTTCCACAGTAGCTGCATTGTTTTACATTCCCACCATCAATGAATGAGTGTTCTTATTTCTCCACATCCTCTCCAACTAGTAATTTTCTTTGTTTTAAAATAGTAACCATTTCAGTGGGTGTGAAATGATATCTCCTTGTGGTTTTGATTTGCATTTACCTAACATCTAGTGATGTTGAGCATCTTTTCATGTGCTTTTTAACCATTTGTATATCCTCTTAAGGGAAATACCTATTCAAGTCTTTTGCACATTTTTAAAATTGGGTTGTCTTTTTATTGTTGGATTGTTTGTCTTTTTAGAAAGATTTCTTTGTATATTCTGTATATTAAGCCATCATCAGATATATGGTTTCAAATATTTTCTCCCATTGGGTAGGTTAATTTTTACTTTCATGAAAAAGTCTTTTGATGCATAAATTTTTTAATTTTGAGGAAGTGCCTTTTATCTGTTTTGTTTTGTTTTTTCTTTCATTGCTTGTGCTCTAGGTATAAAGTCTTAGAAACCATTGCCTAACAGAAGATCCTGAAGATGTTTCCTTACATTTTCTTCTAGGAGTTTTTGTATTTAGGTCTTTGATCCATTTTGAGTTAATTTTTGTATATGGGGTGAGATAGGGTCCTCTACCATTCTTTTGCATATGGATATCAAATTATCCCAGCACCATTTGTTGAAAAGATTATTCTTTCCAATTGAATAGAGTTGGTAGTAGCCTTGTCAAAAATTGACTATAGATGTGGGGCCTATTTCTGAGCTCTCAATTTCATTCCATTTGTCAAAATGTCTAGTCTTCTGTTAAATTATGCTGTTTGACCACTGTAGCTTTGTAATATGCTTTAAAGCCAGGAAGTGTGAGTCTGCCAAGTTGTTTTTGGCAATCCAGGGCCCCTTGTCCTTTCAAATAAATTTCATCATTGGCTTTTCCACTTCTTAAAAGAAAGCTGTTGGTATTTTGATGGGGATTGTGTTGAATGTGTAAATCATTTCGGGTAGATTTGCCATCTTAATGATATTTAGTCTTCCCATCAATGGACATGGAATTCAAGAATTTTTTTCTTGATTTATTCCTCAGATTGCTCATTAATTGTGTAGAAACACTACTGATTTTTGCATGTTGATCTCGTACCCTGACACATTGCTGAATTAGTTTATTATATCTATTAATAATAGCTTTGTTGTTGTTTTTTGAAGACTTTCTATATATAAGATCATAACATTGCAACAGTGAAGGTTTGACTTCTTCCTTTCCAATTTATATGCTTTTATTATTTTCTTACTTAACTTCTCTGGCTAGAAATTCCAGTATAGTGTTGAATAACATTGGTGACAGTGGGCACACTAGTCTTGCTCCAGATTTTAATGGGAAAGCTTTCAGCTTTTCACCATAAAGTATGATGTGCGCTGTTGATTTTCCACATATGACCTTTCTCATGTTAAGGAAGTTTCCTTTTATTCCTATTTTTCTAAGTGTTTTTATCAAGAAAGGATCCTGGATTTTGTAAAAATGACTTTTCTATGTCAATGGGGATGATGGTGTAGTTTTCCCTTTCATTTTGTTAATGTGGTTGTTATATTAATTGATTTTATTTTGTTGAACCACACTTGCATACCTGTGATTAAACCAACTTGGTCATGATATATAACTCTTTTAATGTGCTCCTGGATTCAATTTGCAAGTCTTTTGTTGAGGACTTTTACATCTGTATTCCTAAGAAAAATTGATTTGTAATTTCTTTTCCTGTATTATCTTTATCAGGTTTGGGCATTTGAGTGATGTTGGCTTCATAGAATGAATTAGGTAGTGGTCCCTCTTCTTCAATATTTTTGAAAAGTTTGAGCAGGACTGGTACTAATTCTTCTTGAACTGCTTAGTAGAAATTTTCTTTGAAGCCATCTAGTCCTAAGCTTTTGTTTAGTAGGTTTTTTATAACTGACTCAATCTCTTTTTTTGTAATTTGTTGAGGTCTTCTATTTCTTCTAGAGTCAGTGTAGGTTGTTCGTGTGTTTCTAAGAATTTGTACATTTCATCTAGGTCATCTAATTTGTTGACATACAATTTTTCATAGTATCCACTTATGATCCTTTTAATTTCAGTGGTGTCAGTAGTAATGCTCCCCCACTGATTTCTGTTTTTATTTATTTGTGTCTTCTTTCTTTCCTTCTTTGTCAGTCTAGCTAATGGTTAGTCAATTTTATTGATCTTTTCAAAGAAACATCTTTTGGTTTTGTTAATTCTATCTTGTTTTTTTTTATTTTTAATTTCATTTATTTCTGCTCTAATATTTGTTATTTTTTTCCTTCTGCTTCTTTGGAATTAGTTTGCTATTCTTTTTTTTATTTCCTTCAGGTATGCAGTTAGGTCTTTGATTTTGGCTTTGTCTTCTTTTTTAATGTAAGCATTTAGGGTTATAAATTTTTCTTTCAGCACTGCTTTCACTACGCCCCATAAGTTTTGATATGCTGTGTTTGCATTTTCATTTGTCTCAAGATATTTGCTGATTTCCCTTGCAAGTTCTTCTTTGACCCACTGATTGTTTAAGAGTGTATTATTTAACTCCCATATACATGTGGATTTTCTCAATTTCTGCCTGTTAATCATTTTCAGCTTCATTCCATTATAGTCAGGGAAAATGCTTTGTATAATTTCAATATTTTAAATTTATTGAGACTTATTTTGTGACCCAAAATATGGTCTATCTTGGAGAATGATCCAGATGTACTTGAGAAAAATGTATATCCTGCTGTTTTGGGTGCAATGTTCTATATATGTTTCTTAGGTTTTGTTCATTTATCATGTTATTCAAGTTCTCTATTTCCTTATTGATCATCTGCCCTAGATGTTCTATCTATTGATAAGAGTGGTGTATTGAAGTCTCTAAGGGAGGTGTCTATTTCTCCCTTCAGGTTTGCCAATGGTTGCCTCATGTATTTTAGGGCATTGTGGTTAGATGCATAAATATCTATGACTGTTATTTATTCTAGGTGGATTGTCCTGTTTATTAATACATAGTGTCCATCTTTGTCTCTTATAACAGCTTTTTAGGTTTATCCTTTTAGTTACTCTTACTGATGATCTTCATTCTTTCACACTACTCCAAGCTGCTCTTTCCTGTCTTTTCCTTTCAACCTAAAGAACTCTCTTTATTAATTCTTTTAGGGCAGGTCACCTATTGGGGAGCTCTCTCAGTTTCTGTTCATCTGTGAATATTTTAAACTTTCACTCATTATTGAAGGAGAGATTTTCCAGTTCAAGAATTTTTAGCTGGAAGATTTTCTTTTCAGTACTTTAAATATGTTATAACATTGTCTTCTTACCTCCATGGTTTGTCTTCTTGAGGATACCTTGTATGTTGAGAATAGTTTTTTCTCTTGCTGTCTTCAGAATCCTCTTTATCTTTGACATTTGACATTCTGATTTATATGTGTCTTTAAGTAAGTCTATTAGGATTTGCTTTGTTTAGAGTATGTTGTGCTTCTTGGACATTATATTTATCTTTCATAACAGTTGGAAATTTTTTAGCCATTATTTCCTCAAATATTCTTTCTGGCTCTTTTAATTCTCTTCTCCTTCTGGGACACCCAATGCATATGTTTGTGTGCTTTGTGCTGTCACTCAAATCCCTGAGACACTGCTCATTTAAAAAAAATATTCTCTTTTCTATCTGTTCTTTTGAATGTATGATTTTGATTGTCCTGTCTTCCAATTTGCCAATTCTTTCTTCTGCCTGTTCAAATCTGCTGTTGTTGTGCCTCTAGTGTATTTCCATCTCTACTATTGTGCCTTTTATTCCATAATTTCTGTTGTTTCTTTTTATACTTTAAAAATTCTTCTTTATGCTCATACCTTGTCTTCCTAATATCCCTCATCTCATTATGCATATTTTCCTTCATCTCCTTCAATTGATTAGGGAGATTTACTTGAAACTTTTTGATTATTTGTTCTAAATTCTCTGCCTCCTCTAAAGTTTTAATTTATTCCCTTGACATATTCATATCTTCCTGTTTCTTAGTATGGCTCATAATTTTTTGCTGATATCTATACATTTGATTATCTTGATGAGTTAACTCTGAAAGTCAGTTTCTCCCTCTTGTCTAGGGTTTTATTATTGATTGGTTTTCTGTCAAAGTTCTTCTTTGACATTTGATCAGACTTATTCTGGACCTTTAGAATAGCCTGGGTTTAATTGATCAGATTTTCTCAGCTCTTCTCCATCTGATTCTTGCTCTGGATATGTGGTATAATTTTTAAGATTACACTTTTTTTCCATGTAATTGTTTCACCTCCAGAAGAAAGCTTCCTTTCTCTGGGAATCTCATTCTGTCTATTTGTTTTTGTGCAGAATTTCTTCCCCAGCTCCTATGATTTGTTTAAATGTTCTCTCTTACTCAGTGCTGTGCTCTCCTTCCTCTTTTTAGTTCTGGGTCTGTCCTCTCTTACAGAAATTTGGTTTAACCCCACCCTCTTTTCTTTCTCTGTGAAGTTTTTCTGACTCCTGTTTCTTTCCCAGTAGGGTGTCCCACCACAGGATGCCAGATAGGGTCAATCCAGAAAGCTGGGTCTCTCCAGAATCGTCTGTTTTGCATTTAGGTGGTCCAGTCAACAGAAACTGGACTGAGTGAGTGCAACCCTGTCCAGCTGCATTTTACCACAGTCTTTTTCTTTCTTCCTCTTGGGGGTTCTTTTCTATGTAGCACTCCTCAACTGCTTGTGTTCCATCCTGGGTCTTGGTGGACTTGCGTCCCTATGCCTGGATATGTGTGGTGTTCTATCACTGCTATCCCTAGAAACCTGGGCTGCTGCCTCTGAGAGACTCCCTAAGCTGTGCCAGACTGAGTGAGGGAGAAAGAGCAGACCAGCAATTTTGGGCAGAAGTTTCCTATCTGACATTTTCTTCTTTCTTCGATTCAGCATTTGTGGAGTCTGTCTCCAGTCATTACTTTCTTCCGGAGTTCTAAGCAAGTGGAATTTGTCCTTTTATTGGATGAATCTCTGGGGAGGATTTTCCAGGGGATTTCTTACATGGCCATGTTGATGACTTCACCTTGAACCAGGACATTTAAGCATGTCTGTTGACACTGTGGCTGAAGAGGAGTGAAGGCTAATTGAGAGGTTCAGGAAGATAAGACCTAGAGCAGTCTCAAAGAATATCATGCACTACAGTGAGATGCAGGAAAAGACTCTGAATGTTATTAATCCCCAACATGGAATCAGAAGGGAAATATCAGGCTAGAACATCTGAGAGCTTGTGGTCAGTATTAGGAAGAGCAGAATGCCTGGAGATAGTGACCAAAGGACATGCATCTATTACATACATCAGCAGAGGATACAAATGTGCTACAAGGATTAGCAGAGAAGGGGACTGACCTCTCACCAGATGCCAGCAGAGAACAGCAGATGACTGTAGACCTAACGTTCCTTCAATGGTAAGGTCATGCATAAATCCCTTTACAGTTTAGATAACCACTAAGTAGAAGAAATGGAGAGCAGTAAGGGGGACAGTCTGACATTTTGATAAAGTTTTATCCAAAGAGGTAGAATGGGCCATGTTATCATTTCAACCCTAATATATATGTGTTTTTTTTTTAAAGGGGGTACCAGGGATTGAGTCCAGGACCTTGCACATGGGGAACAGGCACTCAAACACTGCTGCTCCCCAATGAAAGATGTTTTTGTTTGTTGTTTTTTAGGAGGTACTGGGGATTGAACTCAGGACTTCAAATAGGCCCTCGACTACTTGAGCTATATCCACTCCCCAGTATTTCTTAATGAAGAAACCTTTGGTGTTTTTTTGTGGGGGAAGGAACAGTCTTTATTCTTTAAGATTGGCAGAAGCACCTCACAGTCATTATGCAACCTACTCCCACAACATTTCTAAATACTTCCTGTTAGATTTAGGTCCACTAGTCCTTATATCATGTTTATGTACTCACTCTTAAACAGATCCTTCATTAATACAATCTATTATTTTAATAAGGTTGATATTTTATAAAAATAGAGGAAGGAAAGAAGGTTTTGATAGAAAAATAATTGAGTAGGACAAGCTGGGAGGGTAGGAATATGTGTTTTGTAATGAAGATATGGAAGAGATTAACAATATGAGGTCAATTGTATAGATGGATTAGGAATTGGATTCCTATATCTTTAAAGTAAGAAGAAATTGAGGCTTGTGGAAAAAGAATTGAGAGTACCTCAGCTGGATAAAAGAACCTGTCAATATCTTGCTAGGTTCTGTCATGCTTTGGAATGAGGTGGTGAAGTAATCATGGGATAAATTAAAATTAGTGACCTTATATATTAAGAAGATGGAATTGCCCCAGGGTGCAGTGATTGTCTCTCTTAAGCATGCTGAGCTCAGAAAGATAAATTTCATCCAAATATTTCAGGCTATAAAGTGAAGTTACTCTGTGTTTGGAGTTATTCTCTATTCTAGCAACAAGAACCAGGAATCTCACAAATTTTTATTTGTGTGAATCCTAAAGTCTATAAGAATATATGTCCTACTCCATTGTTATGCAATGGACACATTTTTAAAAATATGCAATATTTTAAAAATAAGTGAGACAAAGGCACATATAGGACTTTGAACAAAGTAAGTCATTTCTAAATCATATGTTTGAGATTAACTGTATTTCCCAGTGATATTATCAGTATTAATATTGTTATAAAACATTTCTTCATGTTAACATATTTTAACTGAGAGCCAGGGAGTTTAAATGACATAGTGGGCTTTCCTTTCTAGTCCAGTCTAACCCCCATATTTTGAATTGCAGTTATTCCTCCACACCAGAAATTAGAATCTGGACTAATTCCACATTCCTTCATCCTACAAGCACAGAATATAATGACTTTCCAATGCTTTTCTAACTATATATAGTGAAGTAATTTATATATCCTTCAATTCTACTATAATCGAGACAAGTATTATTGTGTTTGCTAGTTTGCATCTTATGTTATAGGTCAAAGTTTTTAATGTTTGAAATAAATATGACTTTGAAATTAAAGAATCATCTTATGTCAAAAAGGGATTATGTTAAAATAACCCCTATGTATGTGTAGTATAATAAGTTATACAATACATTATGGAAGAATAAAGTGAACTTGCTGACAGCAGCTTGTAGAGAGCTACTTATAACAATAGAGATGAACTCTGTTCCCATTTGGATGAATACAAAAAGAACAATAACAGAAAACACATTCTCATGCAAGGATCCTGGGCATTCAGCATGTTATTTCTTCTAAGTTTTCTCTTAAAAAGGAATAGGAAGGACAAAAATGCAAAAGGATGCCTCACTCTCACTAGATCATGAAATAGAGCTTCCAACTGGAGAGTTAAGTGGAGATTATATAAATTAAACTAGATAATGGCTTCACAATAGTGAGCAGAAAGATATTTTACTTGCTTGTAATTGTGACAATTTTATCTTTGTTTAATAAATGCTGCCCGTCAAATCAGTCATCTTCTACCATTAAAGTCCTGTCTGCTCTCTGCGTTTCACTTCCCTTCTCCTATGGTGAAGTATTGAGATTAATGATGTTTAAGGGGTCTTCCATCTATTTTATTCTAGGATTCGATGTTCCCAATTTTTATAGCATAATTATGTAGCAAATGGTGGACAACCACGGTGCAGTTGTATTAAAAGTGTTTATTGAGCTAAATATAATACAACATGAGAACACAGCTATATACTAATTCTATGTATCCTTATTTTTAATGCATGTTTTCAGTTGCTAGGCTAACTACTTGTATTAGCCTGCCAAAGGGATACCATTGCAAAGTACCAGAAATCTGTTGGCTTTTATAAAAGGTAAATATTTGGGGTAAAAACTTACAAGACCCTAAAGAGCCCATCTCAAGGTTGTTTTCTCACAAAAGTCGGTTGCTGTGTGTTGAAGCAAGATGGTGGCTGATCTCTGAGAGGGTTCAACCTTCCCCTCTGGGATTCCTCTCTCTCAGCTGCAGGCTGGCATAGGGCTTGTCTCTCAGGGTATCCTCTCTCTCTTGGCATAGGGCTCGTTTCTTTCCAGTCTTTCTATATCCAGTCTCAGCTTTTCTGTTCTCTTCACAAGTTTAGCTGCAAGCTATCAGGTGAATGCTTCATCTCTCCTAAGGGCTTCAGGATTAAAAATAACAGGGCTGTCTCTTCCAGCATATCTTCTTGAATGAGTTTTCCTTTATATCGGCCCACCCAGGGGGTGGGAACTCAACTGAAGTCAAGCTTACTAAGTGGTAGAATCAAAGTAAGCCCTGAAAGCAATTTTAAAAGGTAATCCAATCAAGGGTTCCTTAATAGAATTTAATATAATCAAAAGGATATCACACCCAGGAGAATAGATTAGTTTATGAACATAATCTTTATATTTTGGGGATTCATGAAATAATCTCAAACTATCACACTACTACAACAACCAAATCGTCCTAATCTTTCGAAGAGATTAAGTATTTCATTACTATCTTAATTTCATAGGGCTGCCATTGCAAGGAACAACAAACTGAGTGGCTTAAAATAACTGAAATGTATTGCTTGAGAATTCTGGAGGCTAGAAGTCTAAAATAAAGATGTCAATAGGACCCTGCTTCCTCTGAAGTTTGTAGGGTTCTGGTAATACTTTGCTGGAAATCCATAACATTCTTTGGCCTGTGGCATAACTCAGTCATTATCTCTGTCTTATCTTCTCTCTTTGTCTGTCTCTTTGTCCAAATTTTTTCTTCAAATATGGACACCGGGCATGTTGAATAAAGGCCCACCCTAATCCAGTTTGACCTCATCTTAATTAATAATTCTTCAAAGATCTTATTTCCAAATAGCATCATATTCATGGGACTTGGAAGTTTGGACTTGAACATATCTTTTTGGGAAATTCACTTCAATCCATAACAATTAGTAAAATATAATTCTGGAACATTAAACTGTCTTGTGCTATTAAAAAAAATAACTTTTTTTTTCCTAGTATGGGAGTATATGGAAAGGTTAAAATGCTTATATCTAAAGCAGATCCCTTATGGATTCTCTTTTTCCCTAATATATGCCTTCTTAATTAGTCATGCAATTTTAAGATTTTCTAGTAAGAATAAATAGGGATATTGAATATGAGAACTTTTACTTTCCTGAAGGATTTTATATCATTGCAGATTAAGATAAAAATCTTTATCATACTGTCTCTCAAATCAAAGTAAAAGTGAAATAAAAATATCGTATGCTATGTATATAAATTAACCAAGTGTGCTTGGGCTAGAAATCAATTCATTTCACCAATTTCTGTTATTTTGTTTGAAATTACATACACACACACACACAAACACACAGTGGGCTGACTTGAATGCATATTTAAACCTGAGTTGAGATTGTAAACTTCCCATTGATACGATAGCCTCTGCAACTAGCTCCGCTGTCTTCACAATTTCATTATGTAAATGAGGCGATACCTCTATTTATACGCTTCTGAATGTGACTGAAAACTGTAGAGAAATACAGAAAGTGGAATTTGCCTGGGAAATTTTTACAGGGATTTTTATGCTGTTATTAAACTCCATTAACCAACTACATTCAGAAGAGAAGGAAAAAACTGCCTCCTTTACATTGTATATTGCTTCACAAAATACAATACAGAACAGAAACAGCTATTTAGTTTTATAAAATATGTTACTTCAATTTAGTTAAATTTAAAATAAAAATGTTTTTTGGCATGCATATTTTAGGGAAAGCATTGTATCAACCAAATTGTTTCTTATTTTTGACTTACATAGTTCTGCATAATCGCCATCAAACTGTTATACTGAAATATATGACTTCTGGGATATAATCATAAAGCAATTTTATTTTGGTTTCCCACTCTTCCTTTACCTAGATATAGTGGAGCTAATTTTTCCACTGCCAATGGATAAAACAAAGAAAGCCATATTCTTTGATTTCTCTTGTCATTCTTTTGTACTACAAACTGTCTTAGTCATTAGAATCCCTTATGCCATGCCATAATCAAACTTGGAACTTGATTCTAAGTCAAAGCAGTTTCCCACCCTCAGTTTGAATTCATTGCAGTGGAGAAGGCTGTAACAGAGAAGAATAGTAGCCTTCTTTTCCTACTTCTACATCATCTTGCTAACAGGTTGTTCTGATCTACACCAACAACCAAGTTTAGAGGTGGAAGAATGAATGGGAGAAAAGATGAGCAGGAAACTTTTTATGAATAATGTTGTGAGCTGGCATCCCATTGTTTAATCTAGATGATTGTATAGGGTCCTTGCATCACATACACCTGTTCTGAGCAATCTCTCGTTGGAAGATCTTTTGCTGCACATGATGCTCTTCCCTTCAGCTCACTGGTTACAACTTTTTTCTTAGACTCTGAAAGTCTGGTGATCCCCTTTGTTCTTCTACAGAGGCTTCTTGAGAGAAATGAAGAGAAATGAAATAAACTCCAGACAATTTTCTGTCACATGTGGCTCAAGTCTGACCCATAGAAAAAGTTCACAGACTCATTCCTAATTAGGAGAATGAATGCAAAATGGTAACATTAAGTGGCAAAATTATGATAAATTTAAAGTTTCTTGGAATACAGAATAAGAATCAGGTGTATATGTAGGAAAACACTTATCAACATGTTAGAAATTGAATTATTTATTTCTGTGTAACTATTTTTCTCAAAACTGAGTGGCTTAAAATAATAAACATTTGTTATCTTACAGTTTCTGTGAATCAGGAATCCAGGAGCAGGTTAACTGGATTGTTCTGATTTGAGATTTCACATGAAATTGCAGTTAAGATGCAACTGGGACTGCAATTATCAACAGGTGTAACAGGGTTTGGAAGATTTGCTTCCAATATGGCTCACTTAGGTGGTGAGGCCCACTTGGATATCCTATGGCATGCTGGCTTTCTTCAGTCAGAGCCAGTGATCCGAGAAAGCAAGGCAGAACCCACAATGTCTTTTATGACATGGTTTCTAAAGTCACACTCTACCATCTCCACAATGTCTATTTGTTACACAGGTTAGCCCTATTCTACCTGAGAGGGACTGTCTGTGGCCATGAATAACAGGACCGAGGAGCCTCTTGGAGGCTGGCTAACACAGAAATGTCGTTGAAAATGTCCTGTTGCAGCTAAAGAAAAGGATGTATTGTGACTTAAGTTTTACCACTGAAAATTTCCAATGAGCATATGAGGCCATTTTTCTTTCCGCATTTCTGTTTGATATATGTGATGGTTGATTTCATGTGTCAGTTTAGTTAGGTTATACTTTCCAATTGTGTGGTCAAGCAAGCACTGGCTTAATTGTTACTGTGAGAGTATTTTGTATATGGATCTAAATCATTTCTCAGTTGATTGCATATATATCTACCATCAACAAAGGAGATTACCTTCAGTAATGAGAGGAGTCCCTTCATACTATTAGCTGGAAGCTGGAAAGGGAGACCTGAGGATTTCAGCAGTCATAGAGAAGAATTTCTATTTCTACTTCAGCTGGTTAACTTCTCCTGGGTAATCCTACATCACCTTCCTCGAGTTTCTCAATTGCAGCCTGCCTTATAGAATTCAGACTTGCCAATCTTCACAGTTATGTGAACCAATCCTATAATTATCTATCTATCTATCTATCTATCTATCTATCTATCTATCTATCTATCTATCTATCATCTATCTATGTATTATTTTGAAATATTTACCATATCTCTCCATGAGGAACTTGGAACAAAAATGGGTTCCAAGAGGTTTTATAGTAGTTTGTATAGAGAACAGCAGACTTGGATACAAAGGTGATTACCCTTGCTTGACTACCTCTCACTTCTGTTTTCTCCTTCTTACTACCTGCAAAAACTAAATTGCCCAGCCTTCCTTGGGGCTGTGTGGTTACATAAATAAGTTCTTACTCATGAAATGAGAACATGAATATGTAAGACTTTTACCTTAAATGCTTTAAAAGAAACTTGTTCTAAATATACTCCTTTATTTTCGAGTGATGACTGGAGTGAACTCGGAAGCCAAATATCGTGGGTGGGGGAGCTGACCAATTGGTGTAGGCTCTGGAAATGACATCCTGGATCAAATCCTACCTACCTGCTAGGCACTGTCAACATAAGTGAGAAATAAACTTCTAGCGTCTTTGAGCCATGGCATTGTTTGGATATCTTTCTTATGTGGCTCAGGTTTAACAATAAGTAATGAAGAAACATGACTGAAAAAGGAGACAAATACCACAAAGTGATTGATCTATAGAGAGGTGAAAGGGTCATGCTTACATCAGAGTTCAACCCTAATGTAGACCACTTTTCTCTAGATAAATCTTAAAGTAGCTGAAAAGGAGGAACCTGACTAATTTTGTTCCCCAATTTATTTAAAGATCACCATCAGATTGAACTTCCTGAATCATTGCTCTAATTCTGTCATTCTTCTTAGGAATTTTCAATGTACCCTAGACTACATTGAAAAAAACTAAATATCCTAGACTAGGGATCACAAGCCTGGAGTGAGCAGCTTTATTTTATTTCATCAGCCCTTTGTCTAAAATACACATCTTAAGTTGGTAAGACCTGTCACCACAGCCTGCACCATGGCTATTAACATATACTAGGTTAATTTACACCCTTGTACTTAACCTTGATAATCACTTAACTTTATGGCCTCTTTTAGGCCTTCCTAAGTTTGCTCCAGTCAAACTAAAAGATGGACCCTGCACCATCTCAAAAGTAGGGCTTTGATTGTGTCACTTCCTCCCTCATTCTGTACTCCAAACTTTAAGACGTACATCAAAGTTTCCTACTCCAAGTCATCCTTAAAAAAAAAAAAAAAAAAATCCGGGTGAAAATCATCTCTTTCTCTATTGGATTCTTGGAGTACTTTATTTCTCCAATAACAGTTATTCATTGTAAAACAGTTAATTATTACCATTTCTCAACTCATCTACTGCACAATAACATTACAAGGCTCTTGTTATGCATTATTGTACTCCTACAAAGTCTACTACAACATGCAATCAATATATTATATATATAATATATTATCAAATTATTCGATAATTTTAAATCTGTTGATCTAAGGTAATGTGGGAATCAAATACAAATATATTAGATGTAAGCAACAGAAATCTAATGTGGCTGATTAACAACAGAGGATTACTGTAGCTGAGAAATCACAGAGAAACTAGAGAACGAAGTTTATAGGTTTGGGGTGGAACAAAGGGAAACAAAATAACAATTTGTTTATTATTCCTGTTTAGGACAGGACCAGGTTTTGCAGTTTCTTCCAACAGGACAGCAGGCATTGGACCCTTGTTAATCCTGCCAACATGGAACACAATGACGCTCTTGGAATATTAAGCTGATTGCAGTTGCCATTCCAATGATTCTTTTTGGCACTAATTATTTTTCATAAATAGCTCCCCATTCAATGTCTGTCATACATGTATCTGCTTAGAATATCTGTTTACACAAGTGGCAAGGGAAACTGGGAAAACTGGTACCTGGGATTTTCATTTCCTAGGAGGATGTAGGATATATTACCCTCTAAACCTCAAAAGGTGGTAAATTTCCCAGACTAGCACAACGACTTAAATGCAGAGCAACCAAAATGAATGGAAAATCCTTTTCAGGCAATCACTTGTTGACATTGTTTTGTGAGAATTAAAGGGATAACATATGGAAGGTGCTTAAGAGGGTTCTGGCAAGTAGTAAGTGTTATTAAAGTTAGATATAATTATTATTATTATTTGTGGAAGGCCTACCATATCTCATAAAAATGTCTGAAGGTTGCTACATACAGTTTATGAAGGTTGTGATTGAATTTTTATTTGTATGAGGAATAGTTACAGTAGACAGGATCACCTATAGTTGTGTGGACTTTTAGATGAGAGTATAAATGGATTTTAAAAAGTCAAACAGCCACGTATGTCCTTGTTTAAATTTAGTACTTATTCCAATGCCATTCTAGATTGATTTCTTCTACCACAGATTCATAGATCCCCCTATAAGAAACTTAGTAGTGGAAGGGAGAAACGTGAGGGGACATTGGTACATGGAGACATCAGCACTTTTTCCAAACATTGTGACAGATGTGACCTTCTGAAGCAACTGTGAAGGAGTTTATAGCATTTGGCCTCTAATATCAGAGAACCAGATGTTGGACAGCACTGGCAGTGGTGTTTCACTAGAACATTCCTTTATAATGAACAGTGTTGCATACATTTTGAAGTGCTACAAAAGGAATCGTTAACGTCTTCCAGCTGTTGAAAATGCTGCCAGTTTACAGCTCTTCAGACAGCTCTCTCCAGAAATTTCCATCCGTCTTCTGAAGAAAGCCACTTCCTAAAGTCACGGTCCTTTCCAGGAGCAACCCACATACAATAGTTCATGATTGCAGGGCTGTAAAGGATCATCTTCATTGCTCCAACTTGGGATAATTCTACAGGTCAGTCCCAATTTCAGAGCTTCTTATGGAATTGGCTGAGGTCAATGTTGCAAAACATTAGAGCCCAATTTTTTCCTTTATTCAGCTAGACCTCTTTAACTTCATATATGCATTAGTACCAAATTAATTTACTGCATGCTAATCTCCATGTCAGGGTCTGCTTCCTGAGTAACTGACCTGCTACTGCTGGGTATTCTTCTGGACTTGTTGTGTGCTATTTAAGCTCAGTCCTGGCCTGCTTGGATAAGTTTTAAGTTACATTATAAATTTTAATAATGCTCTTTTTGCAAAAACTTGGAAGTGTCGGTTCTGCTGTATGAAAGTCTGAACAGTAAAAATATACAAAGTACATTTTCCCCCTGACTTTATTGTACAGCATATGGATATATTTTTTGCTGCTTTAGAAATATTTACATTTATGTTAAAAAAAAATAGGATATCCAGAACTATTCATTGCTCTGGCCACAAACAAATAACAGTATATATATAAATGTAATGTCTATATTTTCAATGATAACAAAAATTGACCTTGCTTTGGTGAAAATTTAGTTTTATGGGAAAATGAATTTGCAATAGTATTCTCTCCATTGTTTTTTTTAAAATTATGGTGTTTTGTCTCACACGTTATTAATTTGTTGTCAGATATAGGTTTTTCAAAGATACCTAAGGTATCTTCTTGTAACTACAAAACTATTGGCTCCAAGACAGGCTATTAAATAGGCTCTGTGCAAATCACCAGCTAAAAGTCACCACTAAGAGTTTTTGTTGTTAATGATGCTTTGTTCTAGAGTTGTAGGTTCTAAAGGGAAGCATCATTCAATATAGATTTTTGGTTCAGGTCATTTGTCCTTGTTTGTTTTTTAGTTGTATAAATTGGAAATAGGATGTGAAAAAGAAAGCGCATTTAAAACAGAAATAAATGTTTCTATCCAACAATGTCTGACTTTTTAGAGCCACGTTTGGGCAGTCATGTGTTATGTTTTAATCATTTATAGGTTACTCCTTAGCTAGACAATGACTATTTTTTTTTAAAAGTTGCATGAAGGACTAGCATGCAACTAATGGAAATGGAAGACACTTTGTTTTAAAGATAGTTGGGGACCATCTCTAATATTTGAAGTAGTCAATTTGTGGCAACTATTCGATGAGAACATTTTTATGTACCCATTTTGACGAGAAAGCTTTTTGTCACAGCTGAAAATGAAAATATTAAATGTCTTACCTATTTTCATTTCCATACTATATGCAAACCATAAACTGAGGATATACATTGGTGTAGAGATGGTGATAAAATTATTCTCAGAATACATTTTTGGCAAAGAATGGCATGGAAAATCATCATCTCTGAAGGACAAATATGTGTATATGGTACTGTATTAGTCAGACAAAGGGGTGCTGATGCAAAATACCAGAAATATGTTGGGTTTTATAAAGGATATTTATTTGGGGTAGAAACTTAGAATTACCAGGCCATAAAGTGTAAGTTTCTTCCCTCACCAACGTCTGTTGCCCCGTGTTGGAGCAAGACAGCTGCCGACATTTGCCAGGGTTCAGGCTTCTTGGGTTCCTCTCTTCCTGGGACTCTGTTTTTCTCTGGGCTCAGCTCCTCTGTTTCCTCCTCAAGGTCAGATGTAGACTATGAGGCTCTCTAGGCTTTGCCTCCCTCCACAAGGCCAGCTGAGAAATGTCAGGCGAACGGCTCATCTCTTTTCCCGGGGCCTTCTCTCCTTCCTCACGACCAAGTGTTCTTACTTCCCGGGGGCTTCAGCTCAAAAACTCTGCATCAGAACTCCAACTCTGTCCTTTGCCATGTCTTTTTTAAAAATTTTTTTTTTATTGTGGGTAAAAATCAAATTTTTCACAATACAAACCAATATTTGTAAAATGACATATAAATATATATGTATACATGTGCATTTGCTTACATAAATGTTACTTTTTTATATATATATTTTAAAAGATGCTTAGATTACATAAATGTTACACAAAAATTACAGGGATTCCCATGTTCCCCACCTCCCACACCTCCCATAACATCCTACATAAACATCTTTCATTAGTGTGGCTTATCACCTGCAATGGATATACACATCCTGGGGCTTTGCCACTAAGCATGGACCATAGTTCACATTGTAGACCACACTCTCTCCCACACAGTTCTGCATGGTATATGCATGTGTAAAATGGTCTATATCTGTCATTGTAATGTCACTCAGGATAATTTTCAAGTACTGAAAAAGCCCCTTTATTACAACTTCTTTTCGCTTCCCTGTCCTGAAAGCGTCTAGTGGCCACTAGCTCCACCTCACTGTTATAATTTCTTCCATTGTTTGAATCACAATATGTCTACAACAGAATACTATTAAGTCCACTCTAATCCATAGCTCTTCCCCCAGTCCTGAGGAGTTTGGGATGGTGATGTCCACTCCACCTCCAAGTGAGAGTGGGCTTATATCCCATGGATACGGTGGATGGGATTATCCTGCTTGCAGCTGCAGGCTCTATCCATTCCCTGGGATCTTTGCCATGTCTTTTATCTGTGAGTCCCCACCCACCAAGGGGCAGGGACTCAATGCCCTACTGACGTGGCCCAATCAAAGCCCTGATTATAATTTAATCATGCCCAGAGGAACAGACCAGTTTACAAACATAATCCAATGCCTATTTTTGGAATTCATAAATAATGCTAAACTGCTAGAGGCACTTAGAATTTTCAGAAAAAGACATCAATTATTCTATGCAAACTCACTCAATTTTCTGCATTACTTGAATCTTCTATAGTTTATTTCTTATGCTCTCGTATTTCTTCCTTAAAGACACATTTTAAATTGATAAACAGATTCTCTGCTAAATATTAGTATACATTCTCTTTTCTTTGGCAAATATAGAAGATGGATGAGTCCTTAAGTTGTAAATGGCCTGATTATGTTAATCTTACTGATTAGTTCAATGTAAAACAGATACGCGAGATAAGATGATGGAGAAGATATTTTCTCCATGCTCAAGAGTAAATCCTAAAATATATGTTTATAGTTTCATTGCTAATCAGTGCTATGAACATACATATATACATACATATATACAAATATATATATATATTCTTTACCTTTTCTGTTTTTCAAGTGTAAATGGATCATGTGAGGTTTTAAAGATCTCTTTCTGGATAGGAAGATTGTTAAATAGTGGATGTGTACTTTAAAAGTAGAAACTTTTGAAAACAAAATGACCAAATTCTTCAAAGCAATTTCAAAGACTGCCCACTTATTGGCCTGAGATTTCTGGGTCTCTAGAAGTAAAAAGAAAAAAAAACAAAAACAAAAACTGAATAGTATTGTTATGTTTTCATCATGGCACATAAAAGAAGGGGGACTATAATATGGAAGAGGCCTGAAAACTAGGAGAAAATTGTCATATTATTGTATTTCTATCCTATCTGTGAGGAAGGAGAGTTATTCAACTATTCTTCCCAACCCCACTTTTTCCATTGCTATATCACTGAGTAAAATTAAATCTTACCCTTTCACCACTACAAAGATGTGCATCTGTTGTTTGAAATTTATTGAGCCAGTGAATTAGTAGAATGATTCATGCTGTTGAGAAGTGAAGAAAAAGTCAAAGGAGAGAAGCAATACTAGGTTTTGTTATGGTGCATGTATAGCTTATATTTCTATCATTTGGTATAAAACAGTTACATGAGTTTTCCATGGACTGTAATGACACAAAGACAGGTTTTAGAAAGTTAAAGTATTATGTGGATACCTCAAAGAGGGCTTTTTCTTGGATGAGGAAATCCTATAACTCAAATGTTCTTGGTTGCTTCACCCATGGTGAGTACCAATGAGAAAAAGAGGTAGAAGAATTGAGCCAGCTCTGCTTTACCTGGGGATGGTATAGGGGAAGGTTCTCTTGGGGGTCCTGTGAAGAATCACTAATTGTTTCCCTTGAGGAATTGCCAAAATTTGCATACCTGACCACAGGGGAAATAAGAAAGAGTCAGTGTTTGACAGATTAATGGTAATCTCCCCAAAAGCATAGCATTGTCTTCCCAGGGCTGATAAAGTTATTGTTCAAATAATGAAGGAACAATTACAACAAAATTGATGAGGGATGCCTACTAATCGTGGAGTATCTCACAAGAAAACTTATTTTTCCTCCCTAAATTTCCACTCTACACCATTGTTCTAAATTCATGAACAGTCTGTATCATAGCCCATTGCAACTTCAAGTTTATTCTCTACTGGAAGCAGAGAAGAAAATTAAATATGAAATGAAGTTTTAAAATGAGCAGTATTAAGTCTTAAGGGCATGAATAAGACTAAAGTGAGAGAATGACAAAATATTATGGAATAGTGTTGATATATCATCAGAAGAACCTGCTATCCACTGAGAAAGATGAGGTAAACAGAAACATCTAGAAATTCTTGAGAAAATTAAATCCATGCTGAGTTTATATATCAGCAGCTGAGACACCTCATTCAACCTATTGCACAAGTCAAACATACTTCTAGAAAAATATACTCAAGCAATACATCAATGAATAAAATAGAAAGTGCAAGTTCCCCTAAATTGTTCACTTAAATCAGAACAGGTTTGGGATGAAATAACGTCATTGATATCAGTTGAACACATTTCTCAATAATTTAAAATGTTTTATATATGTGGTGATATGGCTATTTTGACAAGTGTGTATAAAATTGATGTTAAAAATTGTTCTGTTTTAATGGCTATATAAAAATATTCGATTTTATGAAAGACATAATCATTTGCTCAAGAAGTCTACACTAAAGGGCTGGTCCCTCCATTTGCTAGATAATGAGTTATTTGTACAGCATGGACTACCTAACAACCATCCTCCTCCTCTTCGTCCTAACTGCTAGAGCCCAATACTCACAACAGAGACCTTAAGTGCAAGTTCTTTGCAGGTTGGCATAAGTTGTCACTCAGTACTGTGGAAATGGTCTTTAGGGAAGTCTGTTGAGAAATGTGAGAGAAGGAGTTTATTTTTTTTTTTTCTTAGTAATGGGACATACACAGAAAAACAATGCCTCTCTGCTTTATGTGTATGCTGTGGTTTATATATTGGATGCCTGGAGCTGTGGCAGCCATCTTGTAATAATGAGGAGCAGATAATAGGCTAAGTAAACATTTTGAGAACAGTAAAAAAACAAAAATACTTCAATATTTTTGGGAAGGTTGAGTCACATAAGTAGCCAATCTTACAACTTCCTTACCTCACATTATCTTCTTTACTCATCCATCAATATAACCATCCATCCATCCATTCATTCAGGTCTTATGTTAGATATTGGGGAAAGAACAGTAAAGAAATAAACTAAGACTTACATAGAAGAAAAGATAGTGATCAAACAGATAAATATATAGTACCATACTTGGCCTGAAAAAGAATAGCAGGAAAGTGAGGCTTATAGAGAGTGAGGGAAGGGTGAGTAGTAAGAGCTAAGGCAATGCAGTAGCAGAAGACCTTGCTGTACATGGTAAGAACTTTAGGTTTTACTCCATGTTACTTAAGAAGCCATCGTATATATGACAAGCAAAAGGAGTGGCGTGGTCTGACTTAAGATTATAGGGATCACTGTGGCTGATAGAGGAGAACAAACTGTAGAGTGCAAGTGTAGAAACAGGGAGACTAGTACAACAATGTTACAGTAGTCCAGGTGAGAGCTGATGGTGGCTTATACTTGGGTGGCATTGGGTACCGGCAGTGGAAGAAGAAAGAAAAATGTAATTTCTGAATATATTTCTATGAAAAATAGATTTTCTATTTTCTAAAATGGATGGAGATTTTAGTGAAAGGAGAATTTTGTCTGAACATCTGGGTTGAAAGTGCCATTTACTGAGGTGAAGAAAACTACAGGAGGAGTAGCTTTTGGCAGTTTAGGCATTTTAAGTTTGAGGCTGTTTACAGGCCATCCCAGTAGAGATTTCAAATAGGAGACTACATATCTGAATCTCAAATACAGGAGGTATGTTTGGATTGGAGATATAAATTTGGAAGCAGACAATGTATAAGTATCATTTATTGTCATAGGATTGAATCATATCACTGTAAAAGTGAATGTAGACATAAGGGCAAAATATGTGAGACTTGACACTCGGGAAAATATTGTGTTTGCAAAAATGAGGAAGGACCAGTAAAGGAAGTTGAGAAGGAGTTATCAATGAAGTAGAAAGCAGTATAAGAGAAAGGATAACACAAAAGATAAGAGAAAAAAAAAAGTGATTAAAGAATAAAGAGTAATTTAACTGTGTCAAATAATGGTGCTGAGAATTAATCACAATCTTTGTCAAAGTAGAGGTTATCAGTGATCTTGACCAGAGCAGCATCAGTTGAGTAGTGTGGAGAAAGCTTGACTGGAGTATGTTCCTAAGAGAGGTAGTGAGAGGAAAGGGAGATAAGACTGTTAAAAGGAATTTTGCTATGATAGAGTAATAAAAAATGGGACAGAAGTCAGAGGATGATATGGAAACAATGCAAATTTTTGTTTGCTATGGTAGATAATACGGTATGTTTGCACACTGTGGAAACTGATCAAGTAGGGAGGGAATAATCGAATATATAGGAGAGTAGCCGATTTCAGGAAATAGGCTGTTGAAAAAACAAGAGATGATATATCCACTGCATTGATGGTAGAATATACAGTATAAAGAATGATGGGCAGTTTAAGCATTGTAGTGGGCAAGAGGGCAGGGCATCTGTATACAGATGCAGGTAGGATGATTGATTAGTTTTGTAAAATAATCAATGGTATTTGAATTTAAGCCACCTTTATTTGGTATTTTGTTACTTGTACTGAAACTGTCTTCACCAACACATTCTGGAAGGTCAGGAATTATTTCACGATCATTTTAGCACTGCCAAAATCTTGTTCAAAGAATGGCATCTGGTTGACTCTCAATAAATATATGGTGAAAGTATTCATGAATGCCATATACTGAGACATTAAAAGGAATGGGAACTTAGTTGTATCTAAATGGAACTTCATTTAAAAAAGAGGTAATTCTAGTTCTGGCCAGGTAAGATTTTCACAAACCAAAGAAAATAAAGCATTCTAAACCCTAATTGACCATTTTACATACTGACCAAGAGATATGTAGGCCTTTATTTGAGAGTATGATAATGAGGACAATTATGTAAAGAAGAAAAAAGGGATGATAATAAAAAATGATGATGAAGATAATGATTATGATGATAGTAGTTAAAGCTAGCTTTATTGGTGAAAGCATCTAATGCTGCTTTACTTTCTTATTTATTACAATATATTAACATATATTTATTCTATACATTAAACAAATAATTAATTTTTCCAGGACTTCACAGCTTTAACTTGCTGAGATGATAAATACACTGGTAATTCTCTTTTAACAAAAATCACTTTTCTTAATCATTGTTGAACATCCTTGGTTAGAATTTTTATTTTCTAACAGAAGTTTGATGGAACCAGCCATTAAAATAACAATATTTTTGGTAAATTTAAGGTTGTCTTTCTTCAATTCCAAATTTTCATCTCTTTTCATCTATCTTTGAAATTGAGAAATCGGGATTCTTTTCAGAGATGGAACCATTTTAACTCAACCACATTGGAATTGTTTATTTTTTTTCACTATGAAAAAAAACTGTGTTGTTTTATATGATCAATCAGATTCATTCCTAAGGACTCAGATCCTCAATTGTTTCCATACTGACTATCAGAATCCTACTTTCTCCAGTCTGAAAAATAGTTATTATAACATCAAGGTAGGAAAAGGGAGAAACTCAGTAAGGTAAAATTTTCATTTCATGTGTACAAATGTGAATTTCCCCAAACTCTTTGTGTATGTGAGCATAGACATGTGTATGTATGGCCTAGGCCAATAATAATTGAGATATTTTGGTGATGAAGCTGTATGTAAATTGTCACTTTGATTATATTTTACTATTAGTGATATTTCAACTGTTTTGAAATATACTATTTATTTTTGTAATGTTAATTTGACATAAACCTTTGATATGAAAACTTCCTGTATTCTTCATCAGATTATAGAACAAATAGAACTATATGAAAATCATTAGACAAGATGCCTTACTAGATTCTGGCATTTCAAATAGCATAAGTGTTACTTGATTCCTACTAGCTTCCCACACCTCTCACTAGTGTGAAGACTGGCACTAATTGACATTGACATTGGCATACCATGGGGACTGGCCAGTTAAATTCAGTGGACATGACATCTGGAACTCCCCTTTCCAATTAGAGAGCTTTCCCAGAAAGAAGGGGTTGTAGCAAATGCTTGAGAGTTAGAGTAGAAAAATGTTCGATAACTCTTCTGTATAGAGGCAACTTCTTTACTCCTTACCATTGGTATCATGCTTTGACTTAACTAAATAAAAAAACAAAGTAATTCATAGTAACAAATATACAGACTCTTTCCCTATTAAGTTCTAGTTTCAAAAGGACACTCAAGTATTGATACCACCATTCTCAAAGGGTGTCAATAAATATTTGTGCTAATAATACATCTCCTGTTTCAATTCCTGAATTTATTTGTTACCTAAATTTGATATCCCTTTGTGTATGCATTTTTGCTGAGCACAGAGTGAGAAGAACAATGTATAACATGCAAGACTATCAAGGGCCTTTGAATGTAATTCAGCATTGTAAAAAAGTGTTTTCCAATTAAAAAAAGACATAGTAGATAACTTTCCAGAAGTATTTCCTCTATCCTCAAGGGCATGATGGCTTGTCCCATAGAGAGACTCCCTAAACCTATGGAAGGGCTGTTGTATGCACATGTCAGGTTCAATGTTGGCCATGTTACCTCACTTACTTCCTCCTTTAAAAAACAAACTCCTTCTGTTTTGTTGTTGTTGTTGTTTTGTGCTTGTGTTTTTATAGTCAGTTTTACCCTTGTTCCACACAAATAACCAACTTTCAATACTCATTCATATCTTAGTGTCAGACTGCAGGTAAATTTCAATGGCTTCTCTTTTCTGCTCTGCCCTGTAATTGCTGTTCTGTACTCTGCAGAGATAAGCTCTATCTTCTTGCTAGTCACTAGGGTGTGTATGTGTGTCTGGGGGGAAGGGAGTTAAATCAATTCTAAGATCTTCATCATATAATTATTTTTGCTTATAAAAATCTTTTTTATTTTTTTAGGCCAGTAAAAACAATTTATTGGGAAAAGGGGGAAAAGAACAGAGCTTGCAGAGAAATGTAGAGAAGGATGGAAATACACACCAAGATTTGATGCAGGCTCCTCTAGGCAGAGAGAGTGGGCTTTGGCTTGTGCAGTTACCTTTTAAGCTATTAATTATTCCTCCCCTTGCTAATGCTAAGGGGAGGGGCCCCAGCTGTTACTGGTTATCCCAACAATGGTGGGGCCCAATATACATGCTTCTGTGATATGAGAGAAAATCACATTACCACCAATAAATCTTAAAAGATATTATGTTCCACATTATAACAATTTGACCTTTTTCAACATTAGAGATAAGTTACCTCATTATGGCTTTTACTTTCCTTTAAAGAATTTCATTTAGATATTATAAGGTAAATTGAATAGTACAAAATATGTACCTCTAGAAAGTCATATATACTTTTAATAAGGTTTTAAAAATTTTTTTGACATGTAACATAGGCCCATAATGGTGGATTAACTGCAAATGTATAACTTAATGGATTACTAAAAATTATAAAGACAATCTTAGTGTAATCACTTCCTACTTTGACATAGGCTGTTGCTAGAATCCCAAACCTCCCAGAAAAACCCTTTTGCCACCTCAAACTTTTTCCTCCCTTTCCACAATCCAGAATTTTTACCAATTGTTTCATTGCTTTTCTTTATCTTTTTTTATTACCTAAACCTGTGGTTTATTTGTGCCATTAGCCAAATGGTATCGTAGACTATTTCTTCTCCTGTTTCTGTCTTCATTATTATGATTATGAGTTCAATCCATATTCTTGCATGTTGTTGTATTTCATACATGTTAAAATGTAGCATAATTTACTTATCCACTTTACTGTTGATGGTCATTTGTTCTGGTTTGGAGATATTACAATTAATGAGCTTTGACAGTTTCTGTCCATCTCTCTTGCATGTGTCCATTTCTTTTGGATATATACTTAGAGTAGAATTGTTGGATTATAGGATATGTATATTCACTAAATTGAAGTTATCTTAATTTAGTAGGTGATGGTAAACTATTTATGTGTTTGTGCCAATTTACCATAAGTAAATTCACCATAAGTGTTTGAGAATTCTCACACTCCATATCTTCACCAACACATGGCATTGTCTGCTTTTTTTTTTTTTAAACAAGCTTTTCTGTTGGAAATGGAGGCATCTCATTTTAGACTTAATTGGAATTTCCCTATTTTTTTTTTAACTTATGAAGTTACATAGAATTTTATATATTTACTTTCCACTGGTATGTTATTTTTTAAAATTACCTATTCAAGTTTCTTTCCCATTTTTATGTTGTAATGTCTTTTTTCTTATTAATCTATAGGAGTTCTTAATATTTTCTAGAAAGTAGAAATTTATTAGTTCAAAATGTTGCAAGCATACACTGCTACTCTATAATTTGCATTTTAACTATCTTTATGGTGTCTTTTGATGAAGACTATCTTAAATCTATCTATCTGTCTATCTATCTATCTATCTATCTATCTATCTATCTATCTATCTATCT
>JAKSZT010054487.1:31551306-31746701 GCA_026826555.1 Tolypeutes matacus | reverse complement strand
TCTATCTATCTATCTATCTATCTATCTATCTATCTATCTATCTATCTATCTATCTGTATCTTTATTGTTTGTGCTTTTCATGCCCTGGTACGACTCCCAACCAAAATTCATATCAACCACCTCCAAGGTCTAGGTCTTGAGTATATTATTATTTTCTGTTGGTTTGTTTGTTTATAGTTAAAGTGACCATATGGCTTGGTTTTCTGGGGACAGACATGATTTGTGGTCCCAGTGTAATTATAAATATTATCTACTTTACATTCCAAAGAATTTAAATGGAGGTCAGTCAGGATGACTGTTTTCTCACCAGCTGTGTTAAGCTGCATGGTTCAGTAGCAAATTAGGAAGATATTTAGATTTAACCAGGTTTCTGGTTTTGCCAAGGGAGTACAGTTAAGCATAGGAAGGGCAAAGGAGGTGAGGACGGACATATGCAAAGATGTGATTATGAGGATGTAACATTGAAATTGAGTTTGGTAACTAGGGAAAGAGAATGTGATGGTCAAAGAAGGGGATTCAAGAAATTGGAAACATGGAAGAGTTGCAGTTATTAATAATTTCATGGTATAAGGAATCACCCTGATAGTGACAGGTTAAGGTAAGATGAAGTTCAATATTGGAGGAGAGGAATTTAAGCAACTGAGCTATGCAAGGTTTTGGAAAGATCTCTCACCAAAAGATTATTTGGGGCAATATAAAGTTACCAAATGTAGGGAACAAAGACATGCATATGATCTGTGTCATTTAAGATTTGGTTGCTTCTTTCCCCTTTAGCAAAGGGTAGTGGCCTCAGCACTGGTCTAATGAGATTCCTTTATTTCCCCTCTGTTATATTCAAAGCCTCTCCATTTCTACTTTTGCCTTGTGCACCCTATTTCTCTTACCATCAGTTGCATTGGAGTGGGCTTTTTCCTAGTGGCATGGCTTTCACCATCTTTTGTGAGCAGACATTTTCATTCTTAAGTTGTTTTACTGCTACAAAATCACCTGTGTCTGTGAAATTTGTCTTCTGAGGAAGTTTTATCCCTCATTCCCTTTTTATTTCAACCAAGCCCTTGTGTAAAGCTGTGGTGATGTTTCTGAAGCCTGGACCCCTAGGTGCCTGGTGAGCATTGATCCCTTTGCCACTGTGCTCTGCTATGCCCTGGGCAACAGGGCTCTGCGTGTATAATTTTCTGCTGAAGTGAGTTTCGCCTCTGGTGTGTCCTTTACCTCTGCTTGTCTGACACTCATTTCGTGAGAGTGCAGTTGCATTTTAACAATTTAACCCATTTCCTAAATTAATCCTTCTCCTTTTTCCCACAGGAGGGCTAGCTCTGTTTGCTATATTTAAATGCCTTCTTTAGCTTTTTCTTGCCTTCTAAACCAGAAATTTGTTTTTCTAACATCATTCTCTAATTTTGTCTAGAAGAGTCTTCCACACTGTGAGATATAGCATCAGAAAATTGTGGGTATACACAAAACATCCATAGTTCAATCAAATTACACCCACCTTCACTGGCTTAATTGGATAATCTTACTCAGGAGACATCGTCTAGCAGCCTGTCTTATAGCTAACCTGGATTCGATCAATCATTATCTTACCTCACTTCCCTGTAATACAGTTTATCTTGCTACATCTTTTCTGAGTCTGCTAAGTCCTTATAATTGTCAGGCTTCTTCTCTCAAGACATAGGAAATATTTGTGTCTCCAGCTAAGGTATCCTACACCTTTCCTAGACATGAGCTTTTGTGGAGGGCTACCAGTTTGCTTAAGGAACTAGCTTGACACCACTGCTCTTTAGAAATGGGCACATGCTTGTGCAAAACCAGTTCAGCTGGGCACCAAGGTGTGTGTCACTGCAAATTATTTGGTTCCCCAAATTTTACTCCTTATTTCTCGAGTGAATCTCATGCTTATGAGTTTGAGAAATGGGCAGGTGGGGTGGGGTGGAAATGTAGCACTCTTCTCTAATTCAGAAGTAAAATAATATAGAAATAAAACAGAAGTGTCCATACATGGAGGAACAAGTTATCAACTAGTTGCATAACATAGCTTAGTGTGAAAGCCATCCTGGGCTTGCTCTGTCCTCCCCTTAGTACAGATCCCTGAACAGCCCACCTAATATGCAGATGGGCAGAACAGACACTCTCGCTGGACTTTTGACTCTCATTGGCTTAAGTAGGAAAAAGAACATAAATTAAATTCTCAAATGTTTTCTTCCCCTCCTCACAATTTATTAGCTTTTCTCAATCAAGAAATGCAAATCATTGGCAGCCACTTAACCTCCAGATTAATCATTCCACCTCCATGAGGAGGAGAAAAGGAGTGGGACAGTAGTAAGGTATGCTTAGAGAAAAGCCATACTCACTGTGGCTTTTGGGCAGTGTGATGTAATTATGAATTCCAAAAATATAATTGTATCGTGCTTGTAAACTGATCTGTTAATCTGGGCATGATTAGGTTATGATTAGGGCATTGACTGGGCCATGTCAGTAGGGCATTGAGCCCTACCCCTTGGTGGGTGGGGACTCAAATATAAAAGGCATGGCAAAGAACAGAGTAGAAGTGGTTTTTGAGAAGCAGTTTTGATGTTGGAGAAAAGGCCCCAGAAGAAGAGAAGTGACCTGTTCTTCTGACAGTCTACAGCTGACCTTGTGGAGGAACCAGAAGAGCTAAGCCTGGAGAGAAACACAGCCCTGGGAAGAGAGGAACACAAGAAGCGTGAACCCTGGCAAACATCAGCAGCTGTCTTGCTCCAACACGTGGCAATGAAATTTGGTGAGACGAAACTTAACACTTTATGACCTGGTATCTGTGGACTTCTACCCCAAATAAATACCTTTTATAAAGACCAATCCATTTTTGGTATTTCACATTAGCACCCCTTTGGCTGACTAATACACTTATTCACACCAAGAAAAGAGAAATGGAATTCTCCTATCATACTAAAGTGTATTACTTAAATAGTCCATGAAATTCTCTTGTGGTAAATTCTCTTATCATGTTTCTGAAAATAAATGTATTTATTTCAATCTTTGTAAATCTGTTATTTTTAATTTCCATATATATCTTTTAAAATGAGCATAATTGTTCTATATAGTCACATATTTTTACTATTAACAAAATAACAACGATTCTCTGACATTTCCTAAGGACCATTGCATATTCACATATCTTAAGTTGTTCTAAATATGTCCTCTGTGGCTTATTTGTCAAAACAAGAGCAAATCCAGGCTCCTACAATGCATCTAGTTGTCATGTACTTTAAGTTGTTTTCATCTGAAGTAGTTATGTTTTCAATAACACTGACTTGTTGAACAGACTCTACTAGTATGCCTGAAGAATGTTCCATTTTCCGGATTATTCTGACTACCTCCTGGGGTCTTATTTAGTTTGTTCCTTACTACCCTGCATTTCCTATACATTGATATATAGTAAAGGCTTGATAAATTCAAGTCAGGATGCATCATAGTTGATATTGTGTACTTTATCATTCTTCATTTCAGGTGACACATAATATCTAATAGCCTTGCCAGTGCAAAGATTTATCATGGATTAGGGTGCCTTTCCCCTCCATTGTGTAGTTACTTTCCCCTTAAACTCATTCCTTTAAGGTAGTTTTCATTTGACATATAATTCTCCTATTTTCTCTCTGCTTTTGAAGAGATCACTCAACTCTTTTTCTGGCTTTTATTGTTACTGTCAGTCTGATGTCCCTACATAATGTGTAATTAATTTCTCCTCCTTGGATGTTTTTAAGATTTTATCTTTTTGTTGTTCTGCAATTTAAGTATGATATCTAGGGATAAGGTTTTCTTTTTATATGTCATACTTGAGATTTGTTATGCTGTCTGACTCTGGGGATTGCATTTTCATCCATTCCAGAAAATACTCAACTATTTTCTGAGTATGTTTCACTTCATTCTCTATTTTTTTCCTTCTGCCATTCTGTAGCGATAAGACAGCTCTTCTCTCTTTATAGTCTTTGTTTTTTACCAACCTCTTAAATTTTCTGTCTGTACTTCATGTCTTCTCATGTGTTTTCTAGTTCTCTGATTCTCACTTTAGGTGTGATTAATCAGTTGTTTTACCAGTATTCTGAGTTTCTAATCTCAGAAACCATTTTTGTTGTTGTGGTGGTGTTTTTTTTAAATATCTAGAAGCATTGTTAGGTTTTTTCCAAACTTGCCTGACATTTAAAAAAGAAACATGTCTATAGAAGGATATTATACATAGAGAAAGAGCGCATACATAAGGGTATAAAGCTCGATCAATTATCACAACATGAATACAATCATGTGACAATGGTCCTGGCTGCACCCCTGCGGTACCCTGTATGGCACTCCTACTTCTTCCTTTTCCCTGAAGGTTAACACTGTTCTGTTTTCTAATACTACTTATCAATTCTTTCTCTTTTTAAAAAACTTGACAAATCTTATCATATGATTTATGTTATTTTGTGTCTGCTTTCTTTCCTCTCAAAATTATTTTTGTGAGATTTATCCAAGTTATTTATTATATGTAATGGTAGCTTGAATATTTTCATTGCTATATGTTATTCCATTTTATGAAAATACCCAAATTATTTATCCATTCTGTAAATGGACATTTGGGTTGTTTCTCGTTTGAGTCTATCACAACCAATGATGGCTATAAACATTCTTATGTATGTCTTCTGTCCATACGTGTAACAAATTCACTTGGCTACTGTGATGGTTAGGCTAATGTGTCAACTCGGCCAAGTAGTTGTGTCCAGGTGTTTGTTCCAGCAAGCACTGGGCTAATTGTAATACAAGAGCATTTATGGACTTCAATCACCAGTGAGTTTACTGCGTGGATGGCTGATTACATCTGCATTAATCAGGGAGATTACATTATCAATGGGTGGTGCTTTTACACAATCAGTTGAATGACTTAAAAGTGGAAGTGATTTCAACATTCAGGGAGAATTTCCCAGCTCGTTGTTGGACAGGCAACTTCTCCCAGAGACTCATCAACGACCTTACATCGGGCTTTCATCGGAGCCCCTGGTTTGCAGCTTGCCTGAGGAACCTGGACTTGTGAGTCCCCACGGTCGCGTGAGAGACCCTTTTAGAGTTCCATATTATTCACAAATATCTCCTGCTGATTCTGTTTCCAGAGAGAACCCTGACTAATACAGCTACATACTCAAGAGAAAAATTATTTGGTCATTAATTATTCAATCTATTTTCATGATGCCAGGCAGTTTTCTTGAGAGGCTGTATTATTTTTTCACACCTATCATCACTATAGGATAGTTTGAGCTGCTCCTCATTCTTACTGTATTTGGAATTGTCGGTCTTTTTAATTTTAGCTATTTTGGGAGTGGTATTTGATATGTCGTTGTGATTTTAATGTTAATTTTCTTGATAATGAATGATGTATACATTATCATGTTTGTCTTTAGAATACCTTTTTTTGTATGACGTGCCTGTTCAAAAATCTTGGCCAATATTTTTATTGTATTGTCAGTCATCCTTTATCAATTTCTTATAAATCTCTTGTTGCTTTAGTGTGCATCTGTTTTTTTTAAGGCATTTTTCTTTTAAAGATTTATTATTTACTTATTTATTTATCTCCCCCTTGCTGTTTGTGCTTGCTGGGTCCATTTTGCTTTGCATTTTTCTATGTCTGCTTGTCTCCCTTTGTTGCATCATCTTGCTACACCAGCTCACTACCCTGAGTGGGCCGGCTTGCCTCCACCAGGAGGACCCAAGAGTTGAACCCAGGGCCTCCCATATGGTAAACGGGAGCCCAACCAATTGAGCCACAGCCACCTCCCGTTTAGTGTGCATCTTAACCTGAAAATTTTCAGTTTATTTTTTATCTTGCTTTAAAGAACCCATAAATTCTAATATTTCCATTTACTCTATACTGGTCAAAGATACCCCTCTTGGAACTTCAGACCCATATACTTAACTGCCTACTATCCATCTTCATTTGGGTCTCTATCTAGTAGGCCCCTATATCAAACCAAACATGTTTAAATATTGTACATCTCAGTTAATGTTAATTCCATTTTTCCAATTGCTCAGGCTACATGTTTTTGATTCTCCGTTTTCTCCATTACCTCACATTCAATCCTTCAGCAATTTCTTCAGCTCAACCTTCAAAATATATCCAGAAGTCAACCATGTTCCAGCACCTCACAGCCAGGACTTTGGACCAAAGTACTATCACCCGGTATAGTGCAATAGTTTCACAACTCATTTCTGTCTGTCTTCCCTTCACTCGGTGAAGTCTAATCTCAACACCAATGCTAGTGTAATCATGCTAAAATATAAAGCTGGGTTCAAGGACCCCCCTCTCCCCAAGATCCCATCCCAGCAGAAGTCATGACCAAGCCCTTACCATAATTGAAAAGATCCTGTGCAATCTGTCTTCCAGACAATATCCTGATTCCTGTTCATTAGTTCTCCTCCTCTTCACCCTGCCCAGCCACCCTGCACACCTTGCTCTTCCTCCAGCAGGACAGACAATAGTCCTCTCTCAAGGATTTTGCACTTAGTATTTTCTTTACCTAGAAAGTTTGACTCCCAGACATCTACAAGGCTGGTGTTTACTTAAAAGTCACCTGCTCAGTGAGGCTTTCCTGCACCATAACTAGAAACCTCAACTAGCCACCTCTGATATTTTTTATACTTCAGTGTGCATAATCTCCTTAGCTTCTACTATTGTACACTGTACACTTTTCTTATGTATCTTGGATTGTTGTCCATCTTCAGCACTTAAATGCAATTTCCATAAAGACATGAAATTGTGTCTGTTTTGTTCATTACCATATCCCTATCTCCAGTGACCATACCTAGCTTATATCAGGTGGTCAATAAAGGTTTGTTATAAAAATAAATGAAAATATAAACATCCATTGTAGAGTTCTATATTGCATCTTTTCCACAGGAATTTATTTTTTTTGTGCATCTTGAGAGTAATTCTCCTTTTTACATTTCAATATCTTTTGATGTGTCCAGGCTCCTTTATGTTTGCCATTATATGCTGCTGATTTCCGTCAGTATCCTTTTCTAAAATAAATATAGTTTGCATTTGTGCCTTTATTCTTTGACATTTATCTCCTTTCTCATCCCTACCACTCCATATACAATTCTTTTTTTATTTTATTTTTATTTTTTACTTTATTTATTTATTTATTTATTTTTATTATGGGTAAAAATCAAAATTCTCACAATACATACAAACATTTGCAAAATGATATATAAATATATATGCATATATGTGTATTTGCTTACAAAAATGTTATTTATATATATATATATACATATATTTTAAGAGGTGCTTAGACTGCCCAAAATATTACACGGAACCCACTGGGACTCCCATGTTGCCCACCTCCCATACCTCCCACCACATCCCACACAAACATTTCCCACAGTGTGGCCCACCACCCTCAATGAACTTACACATCCTGGAGCCCCGCCACCAACCATAGACCACAGTTTACACTGTAGACCACACTCTCTCCCACTCAGTTCCGAGCGGTGTGTGCTGATTTATAATGGCCTACATCTGTTGCCACAACAGTACTCAGGATAACCTCCAACTCCCAAAGAAGCCCCTGTTTTTCAACTGCTCATCCCCTCCCTACCCCAAAAGTGTCAAGTGGCTACTGGCTCCACCTCATTGTTATAATTTCTTGCATTGCTAGAATCACCATATGTGAACAAGAGAATACCATCAAGTCCACTCTAGTCCATAGTTCTTCCCCCAATCCAGAGGGGACTGGGATGGTGATGTCCACTCCAACTCCAAGTGAGAGAGGACTTACATCCCATGGATATGGTGGGTGGGATGATCCTGCCTGCAGATGCAGGCCCTCTCCATTCCCTGGGATGTCCATTGCCCATCATTGTCTCCTCACCAGGTGACTTGGATGAGTCCATTGAGCTGTAGGGTAGGAGTTGCAGCTCCACCTAGATTTCATGCACACCTGGCACATAGGTAGGCGGGAGGCTCCAGTCTCTGGAAGTATACCTAAAACCTCCAGCATCACATATAAGTTTGAACAGAAGGGACTGGTGAACCATGTGCAGGGAGGACTTATTTGAGTCTAATTCTGTCACTCTCAGGAGCACAGATTCCAAAATAGAACCCACTGATAAGGCATCAGTCTCTGGGGCTATCCCCCCTTATATAGGACCAGGGTGTCTCCGGAGCTCTCAGGAACCCCAATGAGTGGGGTGATAGGCACTTAGATGTTCTATGAGCTCCTACTGAGGTGTGCGTAAGAGTTACCTCTGGAATGACCTCCCGACTCTCTTTGAAGTCTCTTAGCCACTTGAACTCATTTGTCTTTACCATTTCCCCCTTTTATTCAAGGTCTTTTTCCAGTTGTGTTGCCAGTTGGCACTTGGTATTAATCCCTCGTTGCCAGGGAGGCTCATCCCCGGGAGTCATGTCCCACGTTGGGGGAAAGGTAATGCAATCATATGTTGAGTTTGGCTTAGAGAGAGGCCACATTTGAGCAACAAGGAGGCTCTCAGGTGGCAACCCTTAGGCACCCCACAACTGCAGGCTAAGTTTCATTTACAAGAGCAAAGACTCACAAGGATAGTCATCAATTAAAAAAACACATCAGTGGGTCATCCTATATTGACAGGCACTGTCCCTACACTCAGAGGACTATTGCTGCTCTCTTGGAGACTGTGGCAGAGCTCTCCAGGCTAGGAATTCAGATTCCCTCATTTATTGTGTGATTATCCACCCATCGTGACCATGCCCCATCCCCCGATCCCTTGAATGATTTTGTATATCTTTCATGTATATTCGGATGAACCAATCCCCACGAAACCCCCCCAGACACCCCCCCCAATAATCCCCCGCAGTACCCATTGTAACCGTTCTGTGATCCAAATCCTCCATGAACATTTAGTCCATAAAATAATCAAATACACTTACTAGGAAAAAGAAACAAGTCTGATAAGCTTACATGCAAGAGACAAACATAAGGAAACTAAGGGGGAAAAAAAAAAAAGAGAAGGAAAAAAAACAAATAATCAAACAAAGAACAAAACAAAATAAAATATAATTAGTGGATTGGGACATTCAAAAAATGGGGAAAAAAGCAAAGGAAATGCCTTTTAAAATATGTATATATATATTCATTTTTTTTCCTTTCTCTTTTCTCTTTTCCCTTTTTTTCCTTCCCTTTATCACTGTGTTATCGGATGTCTGGTGTGCCATGACCCCTTCCTCCTCTCAATCCCCATTGTCTCCCAATTTTTCATTTAAATTTCAAAGAAGTTTTAGGTCACAGCAAAGTCACGCACGGAGTGCCGGAGACTCCCAGATACCAAACCACCCCCCTTCCCCACCCCATATTGACTCCCCCCCTTTTTTTTTTGGTTGTGAGCATTGTTATAACTGTTATGCAGATAGCAAAATATAGCAACTAAACATTGTCAGTGATTTACAGTATAGTTTACAATTTAGATGATACAGTTTAATAATTTTGATGATATTTACCATGTCCTGTGTCCATTACTGTAAGGTAATGAAAAACCTTCCCCATGACCACCAAACAACCCATTAGATCTTGACTGTTCCCTTCTCCCCAGCCCCCCAGAGCCCGTGATACCCCCCTCTCCCGACCCATGGAATGTCAAGATTCACAGTTACATGCCCTGGGGATTTGACCAGCCCTTCCTAATCCACCCAGTCCCCAGTGCTGCACCATCAAACCCAGGAACACCACCACTCATCTGCCCCATCCCCCAACATGCAACCACACTCTATCCCTTTACCATAGATTATGTCCATATCTATGATGATGGCTCAAAGCCTGCTCTTCTCTTACTCTCCTCTGTTAACCTATCTTTCAGACAATGGTTCTCAGAGACTACTCACTTTCCTCAGTTCAGATCAGTGAGGTCATATACTGTTCATCCTTCAGTGCCTGGCTTGCTTCACTCAACATAAGGTCTTCAAGATTCATCCACGTTATTCCATGTGTTAGCACTTTGTTCCTTCTTACAGCTGAGTAATATTCCATTGTATGTATGTACCACATTTTGCTTATCCATTCGTCTGTTGATGGGCACTGGGGCTGATTCCAACTTTTGGCAATGGTGAACAATGCTGCTATGAACATTGGTGTGCTTATATCTGTTTCTATTTTGGTTTTCAGTTCTTCTGGGTATATACCCAGCAGTGGAATTGCTGGATCATACGGAAGCTCTATTGCTAGTTTTCTGAAGAACCGCCAAATTGTCCTCCACAGTGGCTGGAACATACCGCAGTCCCACCAGCAGTGGATGAGGGTTCCTATTCCTCCACATCCTCTCCAACATTTAGTGTCTCCTGTTTTTTTAATAGCTGCCATTCTGATGGGTGTAAGATGGTATCTCATTGTAGTTTTGATTTGCATTTCCCTGATAGCAAGTGATGTTGAGCATTTTTTCATGTGCTTTTTAGCCATTTGTATTTCTTCCTTGGAGAAGTGTCTTTTCAGGTCACTTGCTCATTTTTTATATGGGTTGTTTGTCCTTTTATTTTCGAGGTGAAGGATTTCTTTATATATGCAGGATATTAGGCTCCTATCAGATATATGGTTGCCGAATATTTTTTCCCATTGGGTAGGTTGCCTTTTTATTTTCTTAATAACATCCTTAGAGGTGCAGAAGTTTTTAATTTTGAGGAGATCCCATTTATCAATTTTTTCTCTTGCTTCTCGTGCCTTTGGCTGTGAAGTTCATGAAACCATTTCATATTACAAGGTCCTGTAGATGCTTCCCTACATTATCTTCCAAGGTTTTTATGGTTTTGGCTCTTATATTTAGATCTTTGATCCATCTTGAGTTGATTTTTGTATAAGGTGTGAGATGGTATTCTTCTCTCATTCTTTTGGATATGGATATCCAGTTCTCCAAGCACCACTTGTTAAAGAGGCCACTCTCTCCCAACTGAGTGGGTTCCGTGCCCTTGTCACATATCAGATGACTGTATATGAGAGGATCTATATCAGAACTCTCAATCCGGTTCCATTGGTCAGTAGGTCTATCCTTGTGCCAATACCATGCAGTTTTGATCACTGTAGCTTTGTAGTATGTTTTAAAGTCAGGTAATGTGATACCTCCAACTTCATTTTTCTTTTTCAATATATCTTTGGCAATTCGGGGCCTCTTGCCTCTCCAAATATATTTTGTGGTTAGTTTTTCCAGTTCCTTAAAAAATATAGTGTTGACTTTTATTGGGATTGCATTAAATCTGTAGATTAGTTTGGGTAGGATAGACATCTTGATGATGTTTAGTCTTCCCATCCATGAACAGGGAATATTTTTCCATTTATTTAAATCTTCTTTGATTTCCTTTAACAGTGTTGTGTAGTTTTCTGTATATAAGTCCTTTACATCTTTAGTTAAATTTATTCTTAAGTATTTGATTCTTTTAGTTACTACTGTAAATGGTATTTTTTCCCTGATTTCCTCCTCAGTTTGCTGGTTATTGGTGTACAGAAATGCTACTGATTTTTGAGCGTTGATCTTATAGCCTGCAACATTACTGAACTCCTTTATAAGTTCTAGAAGCCTTGTTGTCGATTTCTCAGGGCTTTCTATGTATAGGATCATGTCATCTGCAAATAATGAAATTTTTACTTCTTCTTTTCCAATCTGGATGCCTTTTATGTCCTTTTCTTGTCTCAGTGCTCGTGCAAGTACTTCTAAGACAATGTTAAATAGGAGTGGTGATAGTGGGCATCCTTGTCTTGTTCCCGATCTCAGAGGGAAGGCTTTTAGGATTTCACCGTTGAAAATGATGTTAGCTTTGGGTTTTTCATATATACCCTTTATCATTTTCAGAAAGTTTCCATCTATTCCTATCTTTTGTAGTGTTTTTATGAGGAAAGAGTGCTGTATTTTGTCGAATGCTTTTTCTGCATCTATAGAGATGATCATGTGATTTTTTTCTTTCAGTTTGTTTATGTGGTGTATTACATTGATTGATTTTCTTATATTGAACCATCCTTGCATACCTGGGATGAAACCCACTTGGTCATGGTGTATAATCCTTTTGATATGTTGTTGAATGCGATTAGCAAGTATTATGTTAAGGATTTTAGCATCTAGGTTCATTAGAGAAATTGGTCTGTAATTTTCCTTTCTTGTGGTATCTTTATTTGGTTTTGGTATTAGGGTAATGTTGGCATCATAGAATGAGTTAGGTAATATTCCTTCTACTTCTATTTTTTGGAAGAGCTTAAGTAGAATTGGTGTTAGCTCTTTCCGGAATGTTTGGTAGAATTCAGCTGTGAAGCCATCTGGTCCTGGACTCTTCTTAGTTGGGAGGTTTTTAATGACTGAGTCTATCTCTTTACTTGTAATTGGGCTGTTGAGTTCATCTATTTCTTCTTTCATCAATGTCGGCTGTTTGTGGGTTTCTAGAAACATGTCCATTTCCTCTAAATTGTCATTCTTGTTGGCATATAATTTTTCAAAGTATCCTCTTATGATACTCTTTATTTCTGTGGGGTCAGTAGTGATATCACCTTGCTCATTCCTTATTTTATGTATTTGCATCTGTTCTCTCTTTTTCTTTGTTAGTCTGGCTAAGGGTTTGTCAATTTTTTTGATATTCTCGAAGAAACAGCTTTTGGTTTTGTTTATTGTTTCCAGTGCTTTCTTATTCTCTATTTCATTTAGTTCTGCTCTAATCTTGGTTATTTCCTGCTTTATACTTCCTTTAGGTTTAGTTTGTTGTTGTTTTTCCAATTCCTCCAAGTGTGCAGTTAGGTCTTCAATTTTAGCTTTTTCTTCTTTTTTAATATATGAATTTATGACTATGAACTTCCCTCTCAGTACTGGTTTCGCTGCATCCCATAGGTTTTGATATGTTGTGTTGTCGTTTTCATTAGTTTCAAGGTAGTTACTGATTTCTTTTGAAATTTCCTCTTTGACCCACTGTTTGTCTAAGAGTGTGTTGTTTAACTTCCATATCCTTGTGCCTAACCTGTTTCTCTGGCCCTTAGTGATTTCCAACTTCATTCCGTTGTGGTCAGAGAAATTACTTTGTATAATCTCAATCTTTCTGAATTCATTGAGTGTTGTTTTGTGGCCTAGCATGTGGTCTATTTTGGAGTATGTTCCATGTGCACTGGAGAAGAATGTAAATCCCGCTGTATTTGGGTGTAGTGTTCTGTATATGTCTATTAAGTCCAAATCTTCTAATGTATTGTTGAGTGCCTTCGTTTCTTTATTGATTCTCTGCCTAGATGTTCTGTCTAATGATGATAGTGGTGTGTTGAAGTCCCCTGCTATAACTGTAGAGGAATTTATTTCTTCTCTTAGTTTTTCCAGAGTTTGCCGCACGTATTTTGAGGCACCTCGATTAGGTGCGTAAATGTTGATGATTGTTCTCTCTTCTTGAGAGATTACTCCTTTTACTAATATGTAGTGTCCATCTTTGTCTCTTACAATAGTTTTGCATTTAAAGTCTATTTTGTCTGATATTAGAATAGCTATTCCTGCCCTTTTTTGGCTATTGTTAGCTTGTAAAATGGTTTTCCAGCCATTCACTTTCAGCCTCCTTGAATCCCTGTGCCGAAGGTGGGTTTCTTGTAGACAGCATATAGATGGATCATATTTTCTTATCCATTCTGCCAATCTGTGTCTTTTGATTGGTGAATTTAATCCATTAACATTCAGTGTTATTACTCGTAACGAATTTCTTACTTCAGTCATTTTTTCTTTGGGTTAATGTATGTCATATGTTGTTTTGTTTCTCTTTTTGAGTTTTCAGTTGTTTTTAAACTCTCCTCCAACTCTCTCTCCTTTGTTTTTTCCTTTCAACTTGTAGAGATTCCTTTAGTATTTCTTAAAGTGCTGGTTTCTTCTTGACATACTCTCTTAATTGCTGTTTATCTGTGAATATTTTGAACTCTCCATCATTTTTGAATGCCAATTTTGCTGGATAGAGAATTCGTGGCTGGAAGTTTTTTTCTTTTAGTGCTTTGACTATGTCATACCACTGTCTTCTTGCCTCCATGGTTTCAGCTGAGAAATCAGCACTTAATCTTATTGTGCTTCCCTTGTATGTGGTGGTTCTCTTTTCTCTTGCTGCCTTGAGTATTTTCTCTTTGTCTTGAGCATTGGACAATTTGACAAGTATATGTCTTGGAGTTGGCCTGTTGGGATTTATACTATTTGGGGTGCGCTGTGCTTCCTGGATCTGCACATCCATCTCTCTCAATAGAGTTGGGAAGTTTTCAGCCATAACTTCCTTCAACACTCCTTCTGTTCCCTTTCCCTTCTCTTCTCCTTCTGGGATGCCCATAATGCGTATGTTTGTGTGTCTTGCATTATCGATTAATTCCCTGAGACCATACTGGACTTTTTCTATCGTTTTGTCTATCTTTTCTACAATCTCTTTGATTTCAACTGTATTGTCTTCCATATCACTAATTCTTTCCTCTGCCTGTTCAATTCTGCTGCCATGTGAGTCCAGAGTCTTTTTCATTTCTTGACTTGTGTCTTTGTTCACCATCATATCCATTACCTTTTTAGGTGTGTTAGCTATTTCTTCAGTATGTTCTCCCAGTGTCTTCTTTATATCCTTAATCTCTTCCTTCAGTTCTTTAAGTTGGTCCATGATATTTGTTTGGATAGCTTTGATTAGTTGTTCGATGTACTGCATTGCTTCCTGGTTTTTATTTTGTGCACTGGACTGGTCAATGTTTTCCAGTTTCTCAGAGTCATTTGTATTTTTCTGTTGCCCTCTGGTCATCATATTATCTTGATGGGTTTGTTCAGTTGATTAGCTTTTCTCTATGCTCTAGAATTTTATTTAGCTTTTGGTTCTGCATGTGAGTTAAGTTTTCTCTTTGGCAGTTTTTCTTCTTGTTTTATTTCCTTGCTTCTTTCTATTTTCCCTTGAAGGCAAAAGGTTAGGGCCAGAAGAATCAAAAGATGTAAGGAAGGCAGAAGGATAATAGAAATATTGATAAAAGTTAGAAGAGGGGCAAAATGAGACTTAATGAGATGAATATTTAACTTGTGTAGGCAGTGTAGAGTACTAGGAAAAAATACGGAGTTCCTACAATGGACTGGGAAAACAAATGGAGGAATATATATATAGTGATTTAGAAGGCTAGAATTATGAGGAGGGAGAGAAATAGTAGAGAAAGGTCTGAAAGGAAAAAGTTAATACTATTTAAAAAAAAAGAAAAAAGAAGAAGAAGAAAACAAAATAGATGGGATAGAAATTGACACCCTTAAGTTGTGGGCCTGTGAAAAAATGTTGTCTCTAAGAGCCATAACAGAAAACACAAGGCAGAAAGATGCAGGAAGGATAAGCGATAGTTTGTAATACAGAATCAATATATACAGTGAGTGGGAAATTACTGAATAAGAAGCCCAGCAAAGAAGTGACCAGCTGGCAGCACCTATTTAAAAAAAAAAAAATAGAAGGAAAAAGGAAGGGGGGAAGAAAACGGGAATAATAGCAATAGACCAGAAAGTAACAGAGAGAACCCAAAGATCCACAGAGGCAAGCAGTCAAACAGAGCTAAGGGGGGTCAATGATTCCCCTAGGGTCCACGTGGATCCTTCCTGCCTACTTGTGTTTATCAATGAATTTCCCCACAGGGTTCTATATGCAGGTCCTGAAGCAGCTTTTAGCTATTAAACTAAATTAAAAAGAATTTATTTTCCATTTGTTGAGGTGACCTCACTTTTTTTTATTTATTTTTTATTTTTTTAGCCAAATGCAGGACCCAAAATAATTCCTCCTCTAGACCAACCCCCTTACGGAAGGGACCCTAGCTGGGCACGTGGAAATTAATCAAGCACGTCCCACTTTCCGGACTCCCCAGGTTAGCTGAAGCTCTGATGTTAGTCAGTGAGGAGTGCTAAAGATGGCGGATTCCCCCCCTTCTGGCGCCGAGCTCCAGCATCACCGGGCTGCTCAGTAAATCAGTTTGAGTGCAGATTCGCGTCTGCTCTCAGCCTGATGCTGCTTCAGGTCGGCTTATCTGCTCCCCAAAGCTATGGGGCAGTGCAGGCAGCCAGATCAATGTCTAAAAATATAAAATACCCTTCCCTGTCTTCCAACCGAACCCTCCCTTTTTTGGGAAGTGTCCCTTCCTCCTGGCTCCGCAGCCGCCCGGGTCTTATCCCTGGGTGGCTAGGGAAATCAGCTCCGTTCCCCAACCAAAATCCCCCCTCTGGTTCACCGGGTGCTGATTAGCTCGTTTGCTCTGTTCACACAATGTCCAAGGGGCGCCGGGCAGCCAGATCCCCAGAAAATAAAACTTCTTCGCCCCGCCCGCGGCTCAAAATGGCCGTTTTATTTTTTCTCCCTAACCGCGGGGCTCAGCTGCCTGTGCCAACCTCCACCGGCAGCCTCAAAACTCACGAATCTCCACCGTTCGGTCCACGCCGCCGATCCGCGCAGATAGATGTCCCAAGCTTCTCTCATATACAATTCTTGTTCTACCTACAGGTACTTGAAGCATTCTTCTTTCAGGTACTGAGCTGGACTACAGGATAATGTGTACTCATGCAAGGCAACTTTCCATGTGATATTCGTCTGTTGTTCTGATGGACTCAAGTGGAAAATTAACTGTTAATTTATTTTTACTATGAGGAGATGAATATATTTCTAAGTACTTATGGGATTTTCACAGCTGCTCTTTTGCCCTGAGGTATATATTAAAATCAGTGTATGTACTCTTCCCATTGATCTTCCTATGTTTACCTGCCCTTGACATTGTATCCCAGTATATAATGCAGGATAATTATCTGGTAGAGAAATACTGCTGTGTAAAGAAAAGCATGGCTCAACTTCATAAACATTGACTTGAACATTGAGTGTTTTGGTGTACTTGGCTCTTCTTGTTCACTTATTTCCTTTCTCTCTGTGCCTCTGTGGTTTATGAGTGGGCCATTAGTGATTTGTACATTTGATTCCTCCCATATTTATGTCAGTGGGAACTAATTCCAAAAATTCATGAATTATGGACTCCTAACTTTCAGATCTGACTGCATCCCTTCTTTTTCTCAGATTTTATTTACATTTTAATAGGAAAGGAGGGAAGAGAAAACCTGATTGTTTTCTGCAGTGTTTGCCATTACAGTGCAGAAGCAGCTGGTATTAACTTGAAAATATTTTAACCTAATTATTGCATGCACATAGTATAAAATATACAAATGTTACTAAAAGTTCATAAAAAATAATGACAATATGAGTCTACTCTGCCACTCACCTTTACCTATCTCTCCCTCCAGAAGCAAACATTTTAAAGTCTTTTAACTCTATTCAATGTATTTGACTCAACAGTTAGAAATAATATTAGCACTTTGCTATCTTTTGTTTCAGAATTTTAAATACTATCTCAATGTTCTTAAACTACCACCAAGTCTCGTCCATACTCCCAAAATAGTTATATCTTGTATTTTTAAAAATTACATTCTTCAGGTTTTGATGTATTTCTAACTTTTAAAATATCACTAACTGTTGTACTAAGTGGCATACCTTGGGTACCATTCCTTTCCTGCATTATATTGTCTATTTCTGGAGTAAGTGATGTTTTTCACTTGCTGTGACAATTTGATATTATTGATGAATCCCCAAAAAGAGAAAGATTATGTTTGTAAACTGGTCTGTTTCTCTGAGCATGATACCCTTTGATTGTATTAAATTCAAACATTTTATGTTTACTTGATAAAAGATAAGGGCTTTGATTCGATCACATCAGTAGGGTGTGACTCAGGGTTGAGTCCCCTTCCCATTGGCGGGCTGATATAAAGGGACATTCACTCAAGAAGACACATGGAAGAGGAGAGGACTTGGTCAATTCTGTCCTGCCATGTGACAGAAAGGAGAAGGCTCAAACAGCTAAAGCCCAGGGCAGAGATGAACCATTTGCCTGATAATTTGCATCTGAAGAGAACTGAGCAGCTGAGCAGCTGATAAGACCTGGAAAGAAATGAGCTCTATGCCAGACTGATATAGGAAGCCTGGAGAGACAAGCCCTATGCTAGCCTACAGCTGAGATCAGAAGAAGCTGGGCCCGCAGAGCCTTAAGAGGAAGAAAGAAGGAGAGACCAGGCAGAGATTGCCCGCCATCTTGCTTCAACATATAAAAGCTGACTTTGGTGAGAAAGCAGCCTTGAGTTGGACTCTTTAGGGCTTTGTAACTGTAAGCTTTTATCTCAAAGAAATGCCCTTTATGAAAGCCAACAGATTTCTGTCCTATGCATTAGCACCTCTTTGGCTGACTAATACACTTGCTTTCTTTGAATCCCTCCTGGTTTAGCTACCTCTCAATATATAAGCTCTTTAAAATATTTGATTAATACAATTTTCTACAAGATTAAATTGGTGAAAAACCTGTTAGTCCCATTTCTTTTTTCCAGTTCTCATCTCATTCCCTTTGCCTCTCTCAGATGTTGACATCTCATATCATCGTTCCTAGATATTTGACTTATTTTTCTTTATTTTGATTTTTTTGCTAGTTTTGTTGAAATGCATATTCCAATTCCTGAGAAAGGAGTAAAGAAATGTACATATATTTTTCAGACTTTACATGTATAAAAATGTATCTATTCTCCTCTCACACTTAAGTGAGAATTTACGGGATTATGCTTCTAGTTTGGAAAATATTTTAACTCACTCATTTGAAGGCATTTTCCCCCAACCCCCATTTCCTCTGCCTTTTTTGGTTTCTGTTGTGAAATCAGATGTCATTTTACTAAAAAATCAATAGCCATTATGGTTTAGAGGAGTTTTAGGTTTACATAAAACTGAGCAGAAATACAGAGTTCCTTTATACTCATTGCGCCCCCCCCACTCACATAGTTTCCTCTTTTATTACCATTTTGCATTAGTATGGTGCATTTATTAAAATTAGCGAATTAATACTGATATATTATTATTACTAAAGTCCATAATGTACCTTAGGGTTCACTCTTTGTGTTGTATAGGTCTATGGGTTTCGACAAACGCATTGTGTCATGTATCCACTATTACAGGATCACATAAAATAGTTTTACTGCTCTAAAAATGCTCTGTGCTCCATCTATTTGTTCCTCCTTCCTTTCCCTAAAAACCCTTTCATTTAACCAATCTGTGCTCATTTATTCATTTTTCTTAACACTGGAGAAACAGTTGAGTTTGCTTTTAGGATTAAATAAAATAAATGTACCTGGGCAGAATTTTTTAAAGTAATGCTTCCATTATTTGTTAAGCTGCCTTTTGTCTGATTTTATATTTTTTGAAATCTAAATAAAGTTAAAAAATACCTTGTCAACCACTGATCTTTTACTGTCTCTGTAGTTTAACCTTTCGCAAATGTCATATAAATGGAATCACACAGTACGTAGCCTTTTCAGACTGCTTTCACAATATACATTTAAGATTCTTCTATATCTTTTTATGCTTGATAATGTGTTTCTTTTTATCACTGAGTAATATTTAATTGTATGGATGTAGGATTTTGTTTATTCATTTACCTATTGTGGCGTATTAAATTCTCTACCCTAATCTGGGCATTCTCTTGGCCTTGTTCACATTCTGATAGGTGTGGAACCATCGCAAATAAGCTCTTAACGGTGTTACTTAAGGTAAGGTGTGGCCCCACTGAATCAGATTGGGCTTCTTTTTTTTCTTTTATTATGGAATGCTTCACGAACTTGCATGTCATCCTTGCGCAGGAGCCATGCTAATCTTCTCATTCCTATTTTAGTATATGTGCTGCCAAAGCGAGCACCAGATTGGGCTTTAATCCAAATTACTGGAGTTCTTTATAAGCTAAGTGAAAGTCATATGGAGAGAGAAGCCAGGTGAGGGTGCCAAGTGCATTGCCATGTGACAGAAAAGCCATGGACCAAGGATTGCTAGCAGGCAGTCCCAGAATGCCACGGTCTTCAGGAAGAATGCATTGCCTTGCTGATACCTCAGTTTTGAACTTCTTATAGCCTCAAAACTGTGAGCCAATAAATTGTCATTGTTTAAACAAACCCATGATGTGATATTTGTTTTAGCAGCTGAGAAACTATAACACCTACTAAAGGACATCTTGGATGCTTCCAAATTTGGCAGTTATGAATAAAGCTGCTATAAACATTTGTGTGCAGGTTTTGCATGGACATATGTTTTCAACATATTGGGGTAAAGACCAAGAAGTGTGATTACCAGATTTTATGGCAAAATTATGTTTAGGTGTGTAAGAAATTGCCAAATATCTTTCAAATTGGCTGAACCATTTTCCTCTCCCACCAGTAATGCATGAGATTTCCTGTTGCTCATAATCTTGTCAGCATTTGGTGGTGTTAGTGTTTTGGATTTTATCGTTCTGATAGGTGTATAGTGGTATTTCATTGTTTGAAGTCACAATTCTCTAATGGTATATGATGTTAAGCATATTTTCAGATGCTTCTTTGTCATCTATGTTTCTCTTTTATGAGGTGATAAAAGAGACATATCTTGATAGTCACATCTTTTTCCCATTTTTAATTTGGTTGTTTGTTTTCTTATTGTTGAATTTTAAGAATTCTTTGTATATTTTGGATACAAATCTTATATCAGATGTGCAGATATTTTCTTTCAGACTGTAGCTTGTGTTTTTATTCTCTTAACTCTTTCTTTGGTGGAACATTTTTAATTTTAATGAAGTTTACCTTATCGATTTTTTTTTCTTTCATGAATTGTGCTTTTCTGTTGTATCTAAAAACTCATCACCAAACCCAAGTCCACCTAGGTATTCTATGTTATCTTGTAGAAGTTGTGGAGTTCGGTCTTTTATATTTCAGTTTCAGTAAGACCTGTCTCTAGAATCTTTTTTTTTTTTTTTAAGTGGTTACCCAGTTGTTCTAGTACCATTTGCTGAAAAGGCAATCCTTCCTCCATTGTATTGCCTCTGCTGCATTGTCCAGGTTTAATTGACTATATCCTATGGGTTTATTTCTGTACTCTCTATTATGTTCCATTGATTATTCTTTTGCCAATGCTACACTTTTTATTATTGTAGCTTTATTGTAAGTCTTAAAATTTGGCAGTGTGAGTCCTCCAACTTTGCTCTTCTTCTGTAATATTGGGTTGGCTATTCAGGATCTCTTGCCTCTACATTTAACCTTTAGAATCATTTATTGATAGTCACAAAATTACTTGCTGGGATTTTGATTGTGATTGTGCTGAATCTGTATATCAATTTGGGAGGAACTGACATCTTAATAGTATTGAGTCCCTATCCATCAATATGGAATAGCTTACTATGCATTTACATCTTCTCTGATTTCTTTCATCAGAGCTTTGTAGTTTTCCTCATAGATATCTTGTACATAGTTTGTTAGTTCAAGTGTTTTGTTTTTGGTTCTAATGTAAATGGTGGTGTTTTTTTTAATCTCAAATTCCAGTTGATCATTGAAATTATATAAGAAAGCAATTGACATTTGCATATTAAGCTTGTATCCTATTACCTTGCTATAACTGCTTACTAGTTTCAGGAGTTATTAAATTTTTAAATAAAAAAAATTTTTAAACAAATACACATTTTTAACAAATCAATTTTATTGATGCATATTAATAAAGCATAAATCCATCCAAAGTGTATAATCAATGGTGTAGGTATAACCACATAGTTGTGCATTCATAATTTCAATCATTTTAGAGCATTTTCATTACTCCTGTAATAATAATAATACTAAAATACAAAACCCAAACAAACAGACAAACAAAACTCATCACTTTTCAATCTCTCTATGCTTCCCCTACCTTACATAACTGCTTTTCTGTTTCCTTCTCTTTAGGTTATTTATATTTATATTTTGTAAAAACAGTCTTTATATGCTATTTTACCCATATTTGTATTTTACATGAGGTTTCATTGTGTAATACAATCCCAAGTTATATTTTTTCACTTTCCTTCTAGTAATATACATGACCTTAGACTTTCTCTTTTGACCACTGTCTTATCCATATAATAGCTCTGCTAGCCACAAACACCATGATGTTCTCTCACCATTTCCATTCATCTCCAAAGATTTACATTCTACATTCCCACCAACAGTGAATAAACATACTTACCTCTCCACATCCTCTCCAACATTTACAGTTTTCCTACTTTTTAATTATGGCCAGTCTTATAGATGTGAGATGTTATCTTATTGCAGTTTTGATTTGCATTTTCCAAATTGCTAGTGATGTTGAACATTTTTCCATGTGTTTCTTCACCATTTTTATTTCTTCTTTGGACAACTGTCTTTTCAACTCTTTTGCCCATTTTTTAATCAGGTGGTTTGTCTTTTTATTATTAAGTTGTATGATCTCTTTATATATCATGGATTTTAATCCATTATTGAATATGTGATTGCCAAATGTTTTCCCAGGAATTTTTTATTTGTTTTGTCTTTTTTTGTTTATTCTTTGTTTTTTTCTACATAAATAATCATATCATATGTAAATGGAGTTTTATTCCTTCATTTCCTATCTGTATACTTTCCATTCCCTTTTCTTGTCTTATTGCATTACCTAGGACTTCCAGTATGATGTCAAATAGGAGTGGTAAGAGGGGACATCCTTTGTCTTGTTCCTGGTTTTCTAAACATCTAATTTTTCATTGTTAAGTATAATATTAGCTATGTGTTTTTCCTAGTTTGCTGAGAGTCTTTATCTTTAATGAGTGTTCAATTTTGTAAAATGCTTCATCTAAACCTCTTCATATGGTCATTTGATTTTTCTTTAGTTGAAGTTTGAATGTTGAACCAGCCTTGCATATCTGGGACAAAGCTCACTTTGTCATGGAATCATAGTATATTATTCTTCGTACACATTTATGTATTTCACTTGATGATATTTTGTTCATGATTTATCTATCTGTGCCCAAGAGAGAAATTGGACTATAGTTTTGCTTTCTTATAATATCTTTTGTTTTAGTAAGGGTAGTGCTGGCCTCTTAGAATGGGTTAAGAATGTGTTGCATTTGCATCTATTTTCTGGAAGAGATTGTAGAGAATTGTTATCATGTCTTTCTCAAATGTTTAGGTAGAATTCACCTGTGAAACCATCTAGACATCATGCTTTCTCTTTTAGAAGGGTATTAATTATTGATTACATTTCTTTAATAAATATAAGCCAAGTTAGAATATCTATTTCTTCTTGTCTGGTTTTGGTAGATCTTGTCTTTGAAGGTATTGGTCCATTTAATCTAAGTTATCAAATTTATGGGCATAGAGTAGCTCACAATATTCCTTTGTTACCCTTTTAATGTCCATGAGATCAGGAGTAATAACCCCACTTTTATTTCTTATATTTGTATTTTGTTTATTTTTTTTCTTGGTTACCATGGGTAGAGGTTTATGCATTTTATTGATCTTTTCAAACAATCACCTTTGAAATTTGTTGAATTTTTCTATTGATTTCCAAGGTGTGTTTCTTGCAGAAAACATGCATTGTGTCTTTTTAAAACCCACTGTTATAGTCTCTTTCCTTTAATTGGTATATTTAGACCATTCACATTTAAATTGATTATCAGTGTATTTATATTAATAGCTACAATGTTTGTAATTATTTTCTATTAATTACCTTTTTCTGTTTCCTTTTTGTTTTTTGTCTCTGGATTCTCTTCTCTGACTCAATTTTCTCTCATATCTTTGCTTCTTTTTGAAAACAAATTTTAGTTCATGCCCTAGAATTTGCAAAATATATTTACAATTTACCTAAGTCAAATTTCAAAGGACTCTACCACTTCACAAGCCTTGCAAATATCTTAAAACAGAGTATTCTCAATTCCTATTTGCTGTCTCTGACAGCATTGACAGAGAGTATGAATTAAAAATACAACAAGAACAGAAAAACAGGACCCAATTATATGGTATCTACAGTGCCTCTCTATGATTACTTTGCTTATGGTACTAATGGATAAAGTGGATAATAAGTTGTTAATGGAAGCAAAGAGATGGACCTTTAAAAATGAAACAAAAGGAAGTGTTGGAGGATTTCCAGTCGACCAAGACAGTGGCATAAGACAGTGCAGGGTTCGTTTCCCCTCAGAATCTTTGAGCAACTACCAAAACCTGGCAGAGCCATTTTCCTCAAAACTCTAGAAAACCATAAAAGAATTGTGGTAACTGGGCAAGTGTCCCACCCCCCACCCTCCTTTTTAATGCAGCTTTAAAAATGATAGGAGAGGGAGGCGGCTGTGGCTCAATCAGTAGGGCTCCCGTTTACCATATGGGAGGCCCCGGGTTCGGTTCCCGGGGCCTCCTGGTGAGGGCAGGCCCACCTGCATGGCATGGTTGGCTGACCCAGCGAGCACAGGCAGCAAGGGGGGGGGGATAAATGAATAAATAAATAAAATCTTTAAAAAAAAATGATAGGAGAAACTTGTGGTGCCTTAGCTGGCTCTTCTTCATCACCCTCACTAGCACAGTAATGACTCAGCCTGTCCTCCCATTGTGAGTCCCTGGCCCTTTTCCAGAGGAAGTAGAGTAACCCTTATCTGCAGATTGGGATGCCTATACATCTGTGCCAACATATAGGGTATAAACTTAAGGAACCAACAGATCAGGGATTAAATCTAAGAGTTAACACATTAAAATATTAAAATATACAGTGTGCATAAAAAAAAAAGATTACACAACAAACAAAGTGACAGAAATGATGGCCCTTTCAAAGAAACATTATTACAATTCAGAGACCATCAATGAAGAAAATCAGACTTTGGACATACTGGACAAAGACTTTAAAAACATCTTTCTATATGATCAGGAAGATAAAGGAAAACATGGACAGATATCGAAAGGCTATCAGGAAAACTGTGAATGAACAATATGAGACTATCAATAAAGAGATAGAAATTTAAAAAATGAACCAAACAGTTATAGTAGAGTTTAGACCACATAACTGAAATGAAGAATTCCCTAAGGGTTTCAACACTTGGTTAAAGCTGGCAGAAGAAAGAATCAGTGAAGTTGAAGACAAGAAAAAACTCAAATTAGGTATCTAACCTCACAATTGGGGTATCTAGAAAAAGCATAGCTAAGCCCAAAGGGAGCAGGAGGGAGGTAATAACAAAGATTAGAGTGGAGATAAATGAAATAGAGAATAAAACAACAATATAGAGACTCTATGAAACCAAAAGGTGGTTCTTTGAGAAGATCAATAAAATCAAACCTTTAGCTAGACTGACAAATAAAAAAAGAAAGAGAATACAAATAAGTAAAATTAGAAATGAAAGGAAGGACATTGTGATCTACTCTACAGAAATAAAAAGGATTATAAGAGGATAATAATAAGAACTCTATGCCAACAGATTAAATAACCTAGATGAAATAGACAAATTCCTACCAACACTCAATCTACCTACACTGATAAAAGGGGAAATAGAAGATCTCAAAAGACCAATAACAAATAAAGAGAATGAATCATTAATCAAACACCATCCAACAAAAAAAGCCCAAGAACAGATGGGCTACTGGTAAATTTTACAAAATACTCCAAGAATAATTAACACCCATCCTGTTAAAACTCTTCCAAAATTGAAGAGGGCACATTTCCTAACTCATTCTATGAGGCCAACATCACCCTAATTCCAAAGGCAGATAAATGTACCACAAGGAAAGAACCCCGCCCCCCCCAATACTTTCAAACTGAATCCAACAGTCCATTGTAAAAATGATAGACCATGATCAAATGGAATTTATCCCTGATATGCAAGAGTGGAACAATATAAAAACATGATACTGGTGCAAGGACTGACATATAGACCAAAGGAATGAAACTGAAAGTTCAAAAATATACTATCACATCTATGGCTGATAGGTTTATAAAAATATACTTTTTAATTTTTTTAAAAAGATACTTAGATTACATAAATGTTACATAAAAAAATAGGGGATTCCCATATACCCTGCTCTCTACCCTTCCCATATTTTCCCACATTAACAACATCTTTCAAATTAGTGTGGTACATTTGTGACAATTGATGAACACCTTATGGAGCATTGCCACTAAGTGTGGATTACAGTTTACATTGTAGTTTACACTCTTTCCCACACAATTTTGTAAGTTGTGATAAGATATATAATGGCCTCTATTTGTCTTTGCAATGTCATTCAGGACAATTCCCAAGTCCCAAAAATGCCCTCATATTACACTTGTTTTTCCCTCTCCCTCCCCTCAGAACCTCCAGTGGCCACTGCCTCTACATCAATGATAAAAGTTCTTCCATGGCTAGAATCACAATAAGTCTATAGTAGAATAACAATAAGTCTACTCTAGTCCATCATTCATTCCCCATTCTGAGGCTTCTGGTATGGTGATGCCCATTCCATCTCTAATTGAGAAGGGGCTTAGATCCCATGGGGCAGATGGATGGGACTATCTTGCTTGCAGTTGTAGACTCTCTCTGTTCCTTGGGATGGTGGTTGCCCATCACCATCTCTTTGTTAGTTGTCCTGGGAGAGTCCAATGAACTGGAGAGTAGGTATTGCAACTCTGTTGAGATTCAGGGCCTAGCTGGCACATGGACAGCTCAAAGATTTAGGTCTCTTGAACATACACCTATCTACTCTAGTACTACCTAGAGGTTCAAATAGAAGGGTCAGAAGACCATGTGCAGGGAAACCACAACTGAGTCCCGCTCTGTCACACTGGGGAGCATAAATTCCCAAGTAAGGCCCACTGGCAGGGTACCAAACTCCTGAGCTGTCTGGCCTGCCTATAGTGTCTGGATGTCTATAGAGACCTCAGGAGACCCACTATTTGAGGCAATATTTACTTTGGTAGTCAATGAGATCCTGCTGAGATGCGTATAAACATAACCTCTGGAATGACCTCCTGACTCACTTTGAAGTCTCTTAGCCATATAAACTTATTTGTCTTTATCCTTTCCCCCTTTTGATCAAGGTCGTTTTCCAAAGGCATTGCTAGTTGGTGCTTGGTAGTAATCCCCTGGTGCCAGGGAGGCTCATTCCCAGGAGTCATGTCCCACGCTTGGGGGAATGTAATGCATTTATATGCTGAGTTCAGCTTAGAGAGAGGCCACATGTAAGCAATCAGGATGCTCTCAGGAGGTAATTTTTAGGTACCCTATAATACTAGGCTAAGTTTCAATTTCAAAATAAGCTTCTTTAGCTGCTATGTGAAGAGTGAGGGAAACACAATATATTATGGAGCTTTCAAAAGTTGTCAGACACTGTGCTAATTGCTTAAAATAGGTTGTATCATTTAATCTTCAAGAAAATCAGATTAGATAAATATTAAGAATTCTATTTTATCTTGGAGAAATTAAAGTTCAGAAAGATAATGTTAACCCCCCTAAGTCAAACATCTACTTTGAGAAGATGAGTGTTACTAAATAATAGTTGGTTAAATCGTTAAAATTATCAGTCATAACTCTCTTTAACCACATTGAGTTTCGGTACTAAGGCTACCAAACATATCCTTGGCTGTCTCTCTGCTTGTGATATATTTTCTGTTCAGCTTCAATGTTTTTATTTTATTTTTTATTTTTTGTTCTCAAATGCTGATTATACCCTGAATACATAATTCGGGTAAAATTTTGAGCGTGGCAAGAGGAATGCATTTAACCTTGCCCATTTCCCTCTAGGAAAGGTGTTTCTTGCTTAAATCATAAAGTGGGTACTGATATTTGTACTTTTATGGGTGCCTCAGAGAGTACTGTAAATCAGCACTGAATACATGCATGTGAAAGTTATCAGTAAACACAGGATGAAAGTATAAAGAAAAATAGAACTTCAATTTCACAGTGATCGTTTTCATTCCTAAACCTATGATATTTTCAGAAGTTCTGATGAGTAACTATTTAGAGTTTTGAAAGAATTTTAAGCACTTAGAGATAACTATTCAGTAATTTCTTGTTACTATTATTGTTCTTATTTCTTCTGATGAAGAATTAATTTCATGGTACTAGAATAATATCATATTTATTATAAGATAAATTTGCTAAGTATATTTGTTAGTCCTCTCATTTAATTCTGCTATTATTTTGAGTTGAAATTGGCCAAGAAAAAGATTGTTTTATCTTTCCATAAAATCTATCTAAACCCTATTATTTATTCCTCAAAGATGAAAACATCTCTCTATTATTATCAAACTTAACTTTAAAATCATACACACCAAAGCTGTTTGTTAGTTAGCTCTTTTTCTTTCTTTGGTTACTCTTTCTTGTTTTCAATTTTATCAGTTCCTCCAACTTCATATTATATTTCTCCCTGTCTTTGCTCCCTTACATAATTCTAATTCCTTCTCTCATTCGATAATACCCATTAGAATGATAGTTTCTAAATGCAATGGCACACCAGTATTTGTGAAATACTTCATTAGAACACTTTTAGACATTAGTTGTCATGAATTTATAGATAATATTTGATAATATGTGAATTTCAATATTTTCATTGTATCAACCAGGACCCTCATTCTGAAAGCAGTTTCCTGACTTTTTTAGTGTGATTGCATTAAGTCAGTGAATAATATAGCAAGATAACCAATCAGCCCTCCATAATTCTTACCACTGAATTAACGTCACTGGAACTCAAAATTTTGTTGGGATATTTAGCTTCAAACTATTTTATAGTAAAATCTTTTAAGATGTCCTAAGCATTTTTAATTGTGTGCATGTGTGTGTATAAAATTTGCAGTTTGCCACATAAATATGGAGGAAAGCTTTTGATATTAGGTTCTTGCCAGCAACTCTTGTATCCATTATCAATTCATAGTATTGGTGGTCTTGGTTATGTAAAAAAATTTTTTGACTAGTCATTAACATTGACTTAGAGATGAAATTTGCTATACAATGATAAGGCCTGGAAAATTTTCCAGAAAATCCATTTGCTCAATTATTCAATTTTATTTGTGCAAATAAATATTTTGAAAAATATTTATTTTCTGCATAAAGATTTTAATGAATAGGTTCAGAATTACTTGTGCAAGATCATTTCAGCAGTCATATCTTGGTGTTTAATAAGGAGACATGCACAATAGATTCCATATAATGACAAATCCTTTTAAAGCTTATATTTCTTTTCATTCTTTTCCTCTATAATCTCCATTTTCTTTGTAATTGGTAATCAATAAATATTTGCTATTAAATGAATCCTTGAAGGTAACCATAAGTGTCATACTACTGGTGAAAGGCTAAACTTCAGCTCAACACTGAAAATCAAAATACTCAAAGATATTTTTAAAAGAGAATCCCATGTGAGCCATCCCATAGTATTGTGTTCAAAGATAAACTAAGAAAGACAAGTTTTTAAATTTTATCAATTATTTTTTCTTGCCATATGGCCAAAAAACAAATCAAGGAAAGAAAAAAAAAGATGTTGCATCTTGAAAGAATTAAAAATAATATTTTCTTAAATGTCTAAGGGCTCCTTGAAATCTTGACTCTTCTGCAGCCTCATCTAATGAGAAAAAGGACTTTTTACGACCCATGCAAGATGCTCAAGGCCAATATCTTCAGATCCATTCCACTTTTGCCCCAAAATTCCTCCCAAATCCTTGTAGCCTGGGAAGAAGAGACTTCATCCTGTCTAAATCGAATGCCAGTCCTCTACTACAACTTCCTGCTTGGTGAAAGGATGTGATAACTTCACTGATCACCTTTATCTTTTAATTTTAACAAATATTCCTGATAAAGAATTTTTTAAAAAAGTTTTGTGATCAGGCAAATTGTGTGTTTAAGCTTTGGTAAAGGAAAAGGCATGGGTTTGTAACCCAATAAAGTACCAGGAACTGTTCTTTGCTCTACTAGAGATACAGACATTAAAAAAAAAATACCCAGCCTGGTATTCAAGGAACTCACACTCTAATATTGTAACATTCATGTGTGAACATTTGATTGGGCATAAAACTTGCTTAAAATCAGGGAATTATTTCATGTCATTCAAACATATTGAAACAATTAGCTTTCTTGCCCTAAACAGAAATTAGTACTTTTTACCTGACTTAACTGTTTTTTCTTAAAATTTTAATAAATTTTCCAGCCAAAAATCATTTCTCAGATATCAAATGACCCACAAGGCTGCAGTTTTATCTATGTACTTACTGCACTCTTAAGAAATGGTCCTCTTACATTATAATTTGTATGTACAATCCAGTCTTCCAAGTAAATTATTACCTTTAAAAGGTAAATTTACTTATCTTAAGCATCTTAGTATCCCAAAACTCTAGAAGAAAGCTGTAAGTAAAGAGATTCCCATGAAATAATTGTTCTAGATGGCATTATACTGATTTGTGGATGGGGTTGGGTCTAGATATTTGGTTGTGACTTCATTCACCCTGTTAGCAGGATATGAATAAGATCTGGGCAAAGTCTGTGGGATGGTTAGGCTAATGTGTCAAATCAGCCAGGTAATTGTGCCTAGTAGTTTGGTCAAGCAAGCACTGGGCTAATTGTAATACAAGGATATTTATGGACTTTAGTCCCCAGTGAGTTTACTGCATAGATGGCTGATTACATCTACATCAATCAGGGAGATTGCTGTCAGCAATCCATTGAATGCCTTAAAAGGGGAAGCGATTTCGGCATTCAGAGAGAATTTGCCAGCTTGTCTTTGTACAGCCAACATCACCCAGAAGTTCATCAAGGACTCTCATTGGACTTTCATTGGAGGCCCTGGTTTGCAGTCTGCCTGTGGAACCTGGACTTGTGCATCCCCATGGCCACGTGAGAAACTCATAAAATCTCATATTATTGACAAATATCTCCAGTTGATTCTTTTTCCCTAGAGAACCCTGACTAATACAATCTGTGACAATAACATCACAGGTCATGTAAAGGTCAAAATACCCCCCAAATTAAAGGCATATGTAAATACCATATTGATTTATAAAAATGTTTATGATATTTTTAAATATTCATGTGGCAAAACTTCTATTTCTGGACCTTGTGACTTTAAATATTAAGAGCTCAACCCAAGAAACTTGAACTCGATTATTGTGTTATTGCAAAAAAAAATCAAATATTTCCTTTGCATTTTTCTTCATTTATTTCTAATATTATGTGCCTTTAACAGCATCTAATATTTAATTTATTTACTGCTAAATCTCTCTGGATTAAACAGTTTTTAACATCAAAGCAGTACTCTTAGGTGACAAAGGAAGAAGCAAACTACTGTTTGGTTTTACTTTATTACACTATCTTATATATTCATATAGGGATTATAAACTATCAGAGGTCACTGGTCCTATTAAACGGAGTTGTAGGAAGTTACTTTTATTCAGAAAAAAACAAATATATATTTTATATCTCTATCACTGAGTTGATGAAAACTTTGAACCTGAACAGCATATTCACATGAAAGTTTTATTTTTTAATAATTGTTACCTACTTAATTCAGTATACCCCCATATCTTCTTGCTAGATAGCTGGCTCCCTTAATGATAAGTCATTCTGAATGTATAAAGTTTCTTTCACTTTTGATGATTAAAAGTCTCATTTTGATCATTATGACTGACTCCTATTTGATTTAAAACTCTAGTCTCAATCTTAATTCCATGTTTTCCTCCTTAGATCCAAGCAGACTAGCTTGGTGGGCACTGGGGACTTCACCTTCCACCTCCCTGGCTTTACTGTCTTGGTCCATGGGTGAAGGATGAGAATAAAAGTGACATATCTTTCTACCTGACAGCCTGTATTGATTCGCCTTCCTATTTCCATATTTGATCACATTAGTTGATCCTATATGTGGATAACAGGGGACTCTAATGCTATTCTCTACTTATAAACACATGTAAATATAATAAAACATTTTCTTGGTACACTGCTCCCTGATGTCTACCTTTCCTAATGTCAAACCAATTGGTGAACTCTCTTGCTTCTTGGTTTTGGTCATATATTTACAGGATTGTGGAATGGGGCAGAAAGGGAGAAGGGCTACAATAGGGAGGATTCTCTGAACCTAGAATGTGAGGTATTATATGTCTTTTGTTCTCAGCTGTGACTTTAGTCATCAATTCCAGGAAAGCAAGGAGGACAATCTCACTGGACATCTCATGCCATTCTCAAAAACAGAGGCAATCTTTATACAAACCTCATGCCAATTACTACTCCACAGAGAAAATCAGGTCACATTCCTTCCCAGTGCAACCAAAACATGCTGTAGCTTGGTTAGGCAGACTCTGCCTTCCATCATGTGTGAAGGTCTCACAGAATCACTCTCCTTATGATGGTTTTGTCCATAATTTTGAACTCACAATTTTGATACAGAAGAGCAGAAATGTTGATTCCAGCACACATTTTGGATAAGCCACTATCTGCTATTAGCTGGTGAGTTTAACATTAGTTTCTAGAAAATTTCCAGAAAATCTCTAAATTTTCAAAGTAATTGCAGGAATATGAAGTGGGAGGATGATATCAATTTTTAGAAGACTCCCTTTTCTGCTATTCTGAATACACATATTTTCTTGTTATCTTCTTGAAAGACTATCTTATTTTTATTGCAAGTTCAGTGCCTAGGTCATATTATTTTCTCTTTACTAAGGGAAGCAGGAGTTGGAATTGTTTACTGTTTTCCTGGCTGTGTAATTGCTGTCGATTAGTTCATACTCATTTACATATGCTCCACACTAGGCAATGGAGGACTGGCCGTCTTTCTGTCTTGATTCATGATGAGTACAAAGGGAATCAGGAAAAGGAGAAATCAGATGATTGATGAAGAATAGTAATAGCTAATGAAGTCAAGAGAAATATATTTAGATTTTATGTAGTGGGTGTATTAGTAAGCCAAAGGGGTGCTGATGCAAAATACCAGAAATCTGTTGGATTTTAAAAGGCTATTTATTTGGGGTAGAAGCTTGCAGTTACCAGGCCATAAAGCATAAGTTACTTCCCTCACCAAAGTCCATGAGGGTTCCAGCTTCCTGGGTTCCTCTCTTCCCAGGGCTTAATTCTTTCCAGGTTCAGCAGCTTGTTCTCTCTACAAGGCCTCTGCAGACTATCAGGGGAATGGCTTGTCTGTCTTCCCAGGGCCTTCTCTCCCTCCTCACGACCAAACTCCTCCGTTTGCTCACTTCCCCAGGCTTCATAACTCAGCATCAGAACTCCAACTCAAAACTCCAACTCTGTCCTTTGCCATGTATTTTATCTTTGATTCCCCACCCACTAAGGGGTGGGGCTCAATGCCTTACTGATGTGGCCCAATCAAAGCCCTAATCATAACTTAATCATGCCCAGATGAACAGACCAGTTTACAAGCATAATCTAATATCTATTAGGTATTAGATATCTATCTAAAATCTATTTTTGGAATTCATAACTATATCAGACTGCCACAGTGGGTAAAGATATTACTTTGAATTTCACCAGTAGAAGGAAAAATGTTGAGAACTTTTGGCAACAGGTAAGTTGGATAGTATAAAACCTTTGAGCAAGAGGAAGGGGAAGATTTCTAATGTAACCTTAGATTAGGGCTAACTGTGTTATATATAGCAATTCAACAATGCCATATACACACACATACATGTACACACATGTTTATTTTTATTTAACATACAGTGTTTTACTTTGGGTGTATTGATTGTGAATTGGTACAGAATTTGATTATTTTATCCAGGACAGACACTTCAAAAAGGGTGATCTATTGCTGTGAAACTTTTTTATTAGAGTTCCATTTGGTAAATTTTCATTTAAGTATATGCACTTTTTGACTTCTACTTTCCATACCAATTTAAAGAATCCTCTGAAGCTTTGAATTATAGGTCTAAGAAAAAATATTTTGTGATGTGAATTCCCAATCAAAAATAGTTAAATTCTTTCATACTATAGTTTTATGTTAAATGTATATTTAAGTAGTTTACCTTAAAGTAAAGAGTTTTGAGTAAGATAAAACCTTTAACATTGTTAGCTACATGACCTAGAACAAGCTTTATAACTTATTTGTCTTAATAAATTAACCTATAAAAAAGCTAAACTCTAATAAAATTTAAGGATCTAAAGGCTTTACTGGGTGAGATGAATGAAGCACCATTTGCATATGCCTTGCCTTGAAGTCTGTGAGGCACATTATTCAGATTACTAAAGTTATGGCTAAGGTCGTTATTTTCTATCCAAAATTCTACACAAAATCATTATTCTGTATTATGTTTAAATTGTTTAAACACATTTCTTAGAGTGGAGCAATGCAGAAGACCATTTGAGAGACTGAACTATAACTCTGTCAATGAAATTTTATAGTGGGAATAGATATGAGTTCTGCTTTTTAAAATATATCAGTAAATTATTCTTATTAGAGCTTTCTCTCACAACTACTTCCTATTAAAATAATGAAATTGTTTGACCTTAGCAGGTTTTAGCAAAAAATCTTAGCCGTATATTATATTCTGATCTGGATCTACATTAGAAATTTTAGTTGATCATCAAAAGTTTAAATTTAAAAGTTAAATTGAACATTTTTTTCTTTGGAGAATCCATAATATATAAGCTCCATGTGCTAGTCAATATGAGAACTATGAGGAAATAAGGACTTCTAATTCTGATTATGGTAGAATTTCTGTATGTTAGTTTCCTGTTGCTGCTGTAACAAATTACAACTACATACTTAATAGCTTAGAACAACACAAACTTATTTTCTTAAAATTCTTGAGGTTAGAAGCCTAAAATGAATCTGCAGAGCCATGTTCCTTCTGGAGGCTGTAGGGAAAGATCTACTTCCTTACCTTTTCCACCTATTAGAGACTTTCCACATTACTTGGCTCATGACCACATCATTCTGACCTCTGATTCTTAATGTGATTGCTCTTTCTCTGAGTTTGATTTCCTGCCTTCCATTTATGAGGATCCTTGTGATTACTTTGGAATCACCTGGATAATCCAGGATCATCTTCCTGTCTCAAAGCCCTTAACTTTTTAAAAAATATATTTTTTATTTTTTAGAAAGAAACTTAGATTACATAATGTTATATAAATGTATAGGGGATTCCCATATGCCCCACTCCCTAGTCCTCCCACTCTTTTGCACATCAGCAACATCCTTCATTAGTGTGGTACATTTGTCACAATTGATGAGCACATCTTGGAGCATTGCCACTAAGCGATAATTATAGTTTACATTGTAGTTTACACTCTCTCCCGCACATTTTTGCAAGTTATTACATAATATTACAGATAATTGCCTGTATCTGTCATTGAAATGTCATTCAGGATAATACCGAAGTCCCAAAAATGCCCCCAAGTTACACCTGTTTTTCCCTCTCTTTCCCCTCAGAGCCTCCACATCCATGATAAAAGTTCTTCCGTTGCTACGATTACAACAAGTCTACAGTAGAACAATTGTAAGTCTACTCTAGTCCATCGTCCATTCCCTAAACTTGAGGATTCTGTGATGGTGATGCCCACTCCACCTGTAGTTGAGAGGGAGTTTAGGTCCCATGGGCATATGGATGGGACTTTCATAATCACAGCTGTAACATCCTTTTTGCCAAGTAAAGTAACATATTCACAGATTCCAGAGATTAGGCGAATATCTTTTCTTTTTGGTGAAGTGTCAGTTCAAATGATATCCTCATTTTTTAAATTGAACTTCCTATTTTGTAATAACTGTAGATTCACATGCAGTTATAAGAAACAGTATATAGAGATCCTACACGCTCCTTACCTCATCTACCTCAATGGTAAAATCTTGGAAAACTAAGGTACAATATCACAACCAAAGTATTTATGTCAATATAGTCAAGGCATAGAATATTTCATCATCACAAATATCCCTCCTGTTGTGATTTTATCACTTCCCGCCAGACCCTATCGCTTCCTTAAACACTACCTGGCAACTATTCATCTGTTCTCCATCTCTCTAATGTTGTCATTTCAAGAATGTTATTTAAATAGAATCAGAGTATGTAAATGTTTGGAGTTGGCTTTAATACTCAGCATAATTATCTGGATATTCATCCAGGTTTTCTTTAGGTCTCCCACATCTTTTGTTAAATTTCTTCCTATTTTATATTTTTCTTATTACTAATAATGGAATAATATATTTATAATTTATAAATTTCCAATTGTTGGCTACTAGTACATAAGAATACACTTTTGTTTCTTAATTTTATATTGTGCTGCTGTGATGTATTCAGGTATTCATTTTAGTTTTTGCAGATGCCTTGTTATTTTTTTGTAATCAATCATATCATCTGCCAACAGAGGCAGTTTCTTTTTTTTCTGAACTTCATGGCTTTTACTTCTATATCTTGGTTAATTACAATGTCAGGGCCCTGGTATGCTGTTGAGTTATGGTGAAAGCACAGAACTTATGGGAGTGGGTGGGATTCTTTCATTTGAAATGACACACTAACTGAAGATTTTTATTAGATGAACTTTATCACTTTGTGGAAATTCTATATTATTCCTGGGGTCCTGAGAGTTTTTCTCATGAACGGCTTTTGAACTTTATGAAAAACATTGATTGTTTTAACCTATTGAAATAATGATATTTTAAAAATTCTGTTCATATGATGACTTATATTAGTTGATTTTCAAATGTAACAATTTTGCTTTTCTGCGACAAATCCTACTTCATAATGATACATTACCATTTTTATATATTGTTCCATTTAATTTGCTAATGCTACTTTAGCAAATTTTGTGTCTATAGTCATGAAGGTTTTATGTCTATAATTTTCTTTGTATTGTCTTTTTTTAGGTGTTACATTAGAGTTATGGTGACCTTATAATAGTATTCCTTCCTCATATTTTTTTCTGAAATAACTTTTGAAAGATTGATACTATTTCTTCCTTGAAAGTTAAATTGAATTCACCAAAGAAACAACCTGAATATGGAGTTTATTTTGGGCAAGGATTTTTGACAACAAATCGATTTTCTTTAATAGAGATAGTGCTATTCAGAGTTTCTGTTTCTCAATTTGTTAGTCATTTTAAATTGTATTTTTCAAGACGTGTCAACTGATCATTTAAATTGTCATATTTTGCATTAAGTTGTTCATAGTTTTCTCTATTATCCTGTTAATGTCTGTGGTTATAATCATTCTTAAAATATTTTTGATATTAATGTAATGTTTTTGTCTCTTTGATCAGTCTGACTAGTTTCTCAACTTGAATTATCCCTTTATTTACTTATCTATGCTATCTCTGCCATCTTGCCAAAGGTAATTCTGAAATGTGCATCTTTCCTTTTTTGTGTTAATCTATCTTTAACTTGAATTACTATGGTATAGCCTCTTAACACGACTGCCATTTTTGCTCTCTTTTAATCTAAGGTAGTCCTAGTTAGATCCCTTGAAAGCCTTATGTCACTACTATTCCTAAAATATAGTCTGTGCAAGGTACCTACCTGAGTCCCAATAATGTTACCTAAATGACATATTATGGAGTTCACATTTTGTAAATTACCTCATATCTTTTGATCCAGCAGTAAGTATTCAAATTTCCTGAACCTGAGTAGTCTGAAAAAACGATACTGCATTAAATTTTTTGAGATGTTAAGAATTCCCTCTGATCTCTCTGTGGCTTTCCTTTAGCCTACAGCTGAAAGCAAAACTTCTTAAAAGGATTTACAGTGACTTTCATGACATAGCCACTTCCTACTACTCTAGTCCCAATTCTTTCTTTTAAGTGGAGCAGCATAAAGGTGAGCCCCTACTGGCAGGACATTTAATTGACAATCTATCTCTCTCTTGACTCAAGACTTGTTCTCTCTGCTATTCCTATAGACTTCCCCCAACACCTTCACTATGCTAAATCCGACTTCTACATAAGGTACATGTAATCATCTATTCTTCCTGAGCAGTGTCTGATATTCAGCACATCCCACCCCTACCCAGCCACCCAGACTAGGTGCTCTTTACAAGAAGTGCTAGAATAGTACCAGGAATTTACCCTGTAGTATTCCTTGTTAGTTTTAATCACAGCTGTTTATGTAAAACACTGTCATTCCAGCCAGATGGTCTGAAACCAAGGGCAATGTAAATTTTCTCAGTAGTTGGCATCCATTATATGCCCACTCACTGTTCCCAAATAATTTATAACTTCTCTGCTAGCTAGATTACATTTGATACAGCTATCTCTAGAATCTAGAGTAGGTACTGTTTGCTTACTTGATTTACACCTGTAGTGTAAAGGGTTGTGACATTGCTGCTGTGTGGGTCTTTGATACTAGGCCAGAAATAGAATATTTCCTAGTCCAAATCATCAGCTAGTTTGCTCTTTATTAAATAGTACTAAGAAGAAATGTTTCCTTTGAATTTATTTTTAATACATTGTCTGACTTTCTGTTCATAAAATGTATGTAGGTAAAAGAGAAAATTTCTATGTAAAGTATATTGATTTCTGAGGGGACTGGTTGGTTTTAAAAATTATTTTATAAAGACAAATTTTTACTAATGTGTTTCTGTAGTGGTATTTAGAAAGGATAGAACTTGTAAACATTTAAAGCACACCAAAGAAATTTAGTAGACTGCTTTAAGATTATCAGAGAACTTTTATGAAACAATTACAATTTCACATAAAATGTGGCATAAATATTTAAAAGGTTTACAGTATTTCTAAAATATTTTAAAATCTTGAAACAAAAGCCACTCACTGAAAGCAGAATAATCCTTGGAAATTTTTGTCAATGCACTCAAATAATTAATTTAATTATGTGTTGATTCTTTTGCTGTTAATAAAAGATTGAACAAAAATATATTCTATATAGTTTAGCTTTATTTATTTGAGCCCCGTTTCTTTTTGTATAGACTATTTTTCCTTGTTTAATCTAAGTGAAAACTCTAGAGCTATGTTTGCATATGACATTTTCCAAATTAAATTATGGCAGAGTTAAACCAATGTATACTGTAATATAATCTTTTGTATCTTCTAACATCTTACATTTTACTGTTGACTGCATTTTCATGCAACTCCAGCAAAAATAACAAAATAATTCTTAATGTTTTTTTTATCCTCCCCCTCTCACTGTGGTGATGCAATAAATTTGTAACATGCTGTGAAATCTGAATTGTGCCTCTGAGCTGTGCTTGAATGAGGTCCTCCTGAATAAACTCTATCAAGCTTGACTTTCCTGTCTTGTACATTACCTCAATAAGAGGCTACCTGGGGTCATGCTCTGTATTAAGTAGTTTTAATTTGTTAAGACACTGAATTATGTCATGAAAACAAATTTATTTCTTATCGTTAACATGAAAAAAGGAAATGCAATCGCCGACAGTTTATGCTAATCAAATCGAGGGTAAATACCTTTCTGTGGGAGGAGTAAAGAGAGTCGATAAGTGTTATAAACCATTTTTAGATGAAAAAAAAGTATAACTTATAGGAAAAAGGGAGAATAAAAATATTTTTAAAGACAGTAATTTGAAGATGTGGAAGTAGCAATGAGCTCAGAAAAAATGATTAAAAGCTATTTTGGATAAATTATCTCAAATCTCTGAGCCTTAATCTTTTTATCTATTAATTCTTCACTTGTTTTCTTTTTATAAATCAGAATAAAATGAAATAATAGAAATAACATCGCTTTGAAAGCTGCAGAGTACTATTAAATGTTAAATTAGTAGATAGTATTTGCTAATTTATAGCATTATGTGCCATTCATCAGTATACTATTTTCCTGATTTTCTTGATTAATTTCTGAATTCAATTTGATTAACCACTTCCTGTATCTATGAGAATTAACATTTAAAATGTTTTCTAAATTATTTAATTTAGTACTTGAGGATCTTTTTTCACTATTCCTCATTTATTATTTAAAAACATTGGGAGTTTTCTATTTTCCTTTCTTTATGGCTTTTAAAAATTGCATCCCATAAGCATAGCAATTTCTGTTGGGTGATTTTCCACTGCTTTATAATTTGGGTATGGATTTCTTCCTTGGAGCAAGAGTTAGTACTTGTTTTAAGATATAACTATATTTGATTTACATTAGAAGTCCCTTTTGTCACCCTTTATGTCCAAAATGTAATGAAATCAATTCCAGCAAATATCTTTCAGTTCATGATTTTCTCATCTCAATTCCCTGGTCTTGCTTCAAATTTCTTCTGGCATACATTATGACCAGCCATTGAAGGGTGTGTGTGGTGATGGTGCTTCAGAACTGAGTGGGTGCAATATACTCACCAATGATTAACAAGGATTCATTCTCCTATTTAGTCCAAGGGTTTTTCTATTCTACTGTTCTCGGTCCATATCCAGTTCAGGGGAATCCTGTAAGACATACCAAGTCCTATGGCTAGATGCCATTTTCAATTTGTTCTGGAAAGGCAGCTGCTCTGCCTTGAAATAATAGCATATTTCATTTCTCTTTTGGGAGGAATGTCTTTGAGCATATGCTTGTTTACTTAACAACTTATTTTCAATTATTTTACTCTGGTGCAACATAATCTATACCCTCTCTACTATAAGGAATTCATGGGCAAAAAAATGGCCCTATTATGACAATGATATAAGAGTAATTAAATATTGCATTGGATTTTGTCATTTCATTTATAATTACCATATGCTTTTAATAATTTAGACCACATTATATTTATTAATTGTATTATTCAGATTATTGATAATTTTAATGCTTTCTTCTATCAAGGTCTGAGAATTATCATAAGATATCTTTCTGCTATTTTGTCATTATATTTTCTTAGGAATTTTGTTCTTTATATATTTAGATGTACGTTCTTAATTGCAAATGCTCAAAATACTTTTATCTACATTGAGTATTTCCTTCAGGTGAAGGCAGTGTGAGTGTTTATTAAGTCTAGTTCCATATATCTTAGAGTTATTTGAAGAATTGTCCCCCAGTACATACTTTGGGTTGTCTAGCAGTCTTACCTATTGGTTGCAGTCTATATTTTTTTGTCATGGTCTTTATCTTCATATGGAATTGAGTAGAATGTTGATAAGTGATGGAATGTGGTGCACAAATACCATTTTAAATTTTAAACATTAAAATCTTAAAACTTCCCCTTAATATAATTATAAAAATTCATATATATATATATATAATATTCTGATAAGTTATAGCTTTTAAGTTGTAGCCAGAATGACTTTTACTTTTCCACATATACCCTTATTATCTTACTTTTTATGCTTTTTGGGTAATGAATTCATTCTTTTATTTATTCTTATCTTGGTCACTGTGTTTAAACCTTGTCCCTGCCCACCTACCTAGTACTCCACGTTTTCATTGATTGTTTGTTTTTTTTCTAACAGTCTTTGGTGTACAATAGTTTAAGAGGTCTAGTTCGTTTCAGAGAAATCATGTTGATTTTCCATCAAAAAGATATATTTGTTAAATATATCAGGTATGAACAGACTCCTTTTAAAGAATGAGTCCAGCGAGTTTTCTGCACTGAATATAAATAGTCCTAATGAATTAAGCTCTGGAATTAGCTATATAGGCCCTATAATTTCATCCGTTTTGTTTATTCCATTAAAGCTTGTAAAATTTTCTATAATTGTAATATCCCATTCTTAATTTACGGTATTAAAGTTATTTCATACAAATAAACTGTAAAGTTGAAATCCTTAATGCAACTTTCTACATTTCCAAGATAGTATTTAATAAACTCAGAAATTAATAAAAGCCAATTTGACCTCAGTAATTTTTCTCAGTGGGATATCCTCTTTTGTCAGTTGTTACCAGAATTTTTTGTATTTAAAGTCAGACTGTCTCACAACTATTCATGGGCAATTAAAACAAACCACACATCGCTTCTTGGCTTTTTGGCTAAGATCAAGTGTGGTATCTGCTCTTATCAGTTTAATATCTGATATGTTTTCTATCCAACAACAACATATTAAATGGATTTTTGGAACTGGGAGATGGAATAAGAGCTTGCTCCATGCAATCCATGCATTGACCTAGTATTACAGTGCTTCTATGAGTGATGCACCAAAAAAAGTAAAAACATAAAACACACAAACAAGTGAAAAAATCAATATTAAGTTGGTGGCATATGTCTCACTGAAAGCCAAATCGCTATATAGAACTACTTTAAAGTTTCCAGAATCTAGATTTTGCTCTCATAAGTAAAGAATGAGTGTTGTGTTGGAGTTCTCTAGGGAAACAGAACCAGCAGGAAATATCAATAAATATTATGAGATTTCATAAAATTTTCCTTATGTGACTGTGGGGATGGGCAAGTATGAATTCCATAAGGCAGGTTGCAAGCTGGGAATTCTGATGAAGGTTTTCAAAGAATTCCCCAGGAGAAACTGGCTGGCTGAAGTAGAGATGAAAATTCTCTCCTCTGAATGTTGAAATCATTACTTCTCCTTTTAAAGCTTTCAACATTGTTAAATGCAATCTCCTCAGTTGACTGTAGATTTAATCAGCCATAGATGCAATCAACTTACTGAGAAGTTGAGTCCAAGAAATATCTTCACAGTAAAAATAAGGCCAATGCTTGTTTGACCAAACAACTGGGCACCATCACCTGGCCAAATTGACTCATGAACCTAACTATCACAATTGTTGACATGTACAGAGAATATTTATAGAGTGGAAAGAAATCATTTAATTCCTCTAAATGTTACTCATGTGTCTTAGAGTGGTTAAAGCAGGTTTCAATTTTCTTAAAATAACGAACATTTGCCTTAAAGGAATTGATACCTTGTTAAAAAGAGCAAACAAGCTCAGAAACAGAATAATGAAAAGGTTGTTCTGTGCAATAACTCATGAAGACTTTACGTTGGGTGACCTGGGCTTTATCCTTCATTCTGCCCTCTGTGTGTCCTTAAGTCAATGGATCATAGTCTGGGGATATTTATTCACCAAATGAATCATAGAAAAATAAAACCTTTAGTATACTTCTGTGCTGTTTTCCTAAGATATGTGGTTTAAACTTTGGAAAGCATAGTTGGAGAAGAGATTATTATTGATGTTCCCACAAGCAGTTATTAATATGTCATATAATATATTGATTAGCCTTAAAATTTGTGCTGAGTTTGAGACTGTGTCAATTGGTATGAATAGATATGATGTTTACTGGTTGACTAATGGACATTAGAGGGTGGGATGACAAATGAACTACATCTTGTTGCAATCACTAGTCGCTCTAACCATCTGTTGCTTGGCAACTGATATTTATGGCAGTTAAAATAACAATAATATTTGCATTTGTTATTTAAGGTTAGAAAGAAGAGAGTGAAGAGTTATCTTCCAAAATGCAAAGTGGATGCATGATTGCAGTCTCTTGGGTCTCTGATTGCTCCTAGGAAGTACCCTGAGGTGCGTGGATTGGCTAGACCTCAAAATGTGTGTATGTATTGTAACACGAGGGAGACTAGATTTCAGGCACCAGATTTCCATCCTTGGCAAGAATTCCCTTTTTCTACTAGAGATTCAGGAGCAGACAGTAGCCCCAGGACAAAGACCAGGATGCCTTACACAAGAATATTGTCAATGACTAGGTTGGATCTGCTAGTACAGCCTCCATTTTTCCAAGCATAGGTGTAAGCGAGCTTCTTAGATGTTTGCAGGTACCTAGAGAACACAAGCAGGATCTAATACAGCCAGAGCTGGCTTTCCTGTCAGCCCAGCATAATGTGGTCTCTGAGCTAGATATAAATGCCTTAGATACAATTTAAAAATGCAATATTTATTGCACATTTGATTCTGTGAGTTGTCAAATCTGTTACATGTTTTTGGACTGTACTGAAAGTTAGTCCTCCAACAGGAAAACTTCTGATTCAAAGGCTCAGGAAATTAGAATGGGGAAAATCACTGAGAAGTGATGAGGAAGACACAATGGACATTCCACACAATTTGCATCACCAGAGCCAAGGAACCTAAGTCATTTATGGGGTGTTTTTCTGGGTATTCTTGGCTCTCTCCAGGTGTATCACCTACCATGCCTCTTTTTAGGTTCAATCTCATTAGGCATTTCTCTTTTTGCCACTCTCTCTTCCTTTTTACCTCACTCAGGCAAGCTAGAGTATTAACACATTGAGTGAATTCTGTTTGTATCCAGTAGTAATGGGATATTTCCATTTATAATAGAAAAACTCTTCAGATTATCCCTATCAATATGAAAGATTCATGTGCACCACGAGAAGGGGACCTATCTCTTTGTGTCAGTACAAAATTCAACCTCTTTCAAATCAAATAGAAGGTCCTGTCCCTTTAAGACAGTATAAGAGAAACAAAAGAATGAGAAAAAAATGCTGCACTTTCACATGTCTAGATAAGCTCCATGTGTGGATGAAACCTTGGTAAGGTTATGATATTTAGATAAGTCACTGAAGTAGGTATTTCCCTCTATTTTTCAGATTAGAGGACTTTGAGTGCCAACACATTGAAATCATAAATACTTAACCATATTAAAAATCACAATTGCATACTTCCAAAGTTATAGACTTTACAAGAGATAGTGTTATTTCGCCAAAGTTCTTAATACCTTATACAAGCCATCGGTTCAATTTATGTATTATTCAATGTGATTTAAAATTAGATGGAAAAAGAAGCAGAGATAGATTGTTTGCCTGTCTATGGTTATATTGAATTCTTGTGCATAAATCTACACGTTATAATGTTGTCATTCAGATAAATGCTTTTCTTTGAAGATGTTGTGTTTGATCTTACAAAATATATTGTATTTTAGACTTAATTTTAACAGAAAATTCAATGTTATTTTAAAAATATACTCCATGATCTATTTGGAGGCTTTGTCTTTTTTCACAGTAAGGTCTCTAAAATAAGACTTACCTGATTAATTTTTACATGTTATGAATAATTCATCATTTATTCATTTTGAATCAAATGGGCTGATATTACAGAACCCATAAAACAAGGTAGTACTATAACAGTAAATCAAAGGCAGCTAGTCTAAAAAGCAGACCTCTTTTGCTTTCATGTGTTTCTTATTCTAGAAGTGAAGTCAAATGGTATTTCATTTGTATCAAATCAAAAACAGATAGTAATTTACTGTACTATTATAGTTGCTCAAATTTATCATATACTGCAAATGTTATGCTTCAAAATCTACTCAACATGTAGCCTATTAGATGCAAAATGATTGCTCTCTAAGCTAGAAGGGTATTTTAAATAATTTAATCAGCTTTATGATTAGCTTAATTTCTTGTTCTTTTTTCTTATAAAGTTATAATGGTATATAACTTGTTTATTTATTTGTTATTTCATTTATACAATAATCATGTATTTTAATGAATTATAAAAACATTTGTCCCAGTGGCATAGAAACAATTGCTTCTTCTGAGTTTAATGCTAGTTTGGTGTTTAACTGGCAGAATTAAAACCTGGGAAAGAGTTATACATAGACTGGGGCTTGGGCTTGGGGAGATTCAGTTCTTGCTAAGAAGATGAATTTCTGATATTCTGGATTCCAGAAATGCCAGGCCTTGGGGCATTTTAGACATGGAATCATTTTTTACTGATTATTTTTATTGATGAGATAGAGTTCCATAAACCTACTCTCTAACCCCTACACTTACACAGTTTCCTCTCTTATCACATCTTGCATTAGTGTAGTACATTTGTTATAATTAATGAACTAATATCGAGACATTATTATTAAGTGTAGCTTGAATAAGGATCACTCTTGGTATAGCAGAGTTCTTTGGGTTTTGACAAACGTGACAGGCATCACCCATTAGAGTTTCAAATAGAATATTTTCACCACCCTTAAATTCCCCTGCACTACAGCTATTCATTCCTTTCCCTCCCCCTGAACCCCTAGCAGACATTGATCTTTTTACTCTATACTTTTTTCATTTCTAGAATGTCATATAGTTGGAATCATATTCAGTGAAGTATTTTCAGAATGACTTCATTTACTTAGTAATATGTATTTAAGTATCCTTGATGTCTTTTTGTGGCTTGATAGCTCATTTTTATCACTGTATAATAAGCTTCCAAATTGGTTGCTTCCAATTTTGGGGCAGTTATGAACAATGCAGGTATGAGCATTCCTGTGCAGGCTTTTGTGTGTACATAAGGTTTCAGTTCATTTGGGCAAATACTTAGGAGTGATATTCCTATGTTTACTATGTAAGAAACTGCCAAACTGTCTTGCAAAGTGGCCATGCTATTTTGCATTCCCATTAGCAATGAAAGAATGTTCCTATTGCTCCACATCCCCAGCAGTATTTGGTATTGTCAGTTTTTTGGATTGTAGTCATTCTATGGGTATATAGTGGTATCTCATTGCTGTTTTAATTTGCAGTTTCCTACGGACATAGAAAATGTATATCTCCTTCGGTGTTGTGTCTGCTCACATCTTTTATCCACTTTTTAGTTGTTTTCTTGTTATTGAGTTTTAAGAATTCTTTGTATATTTTGTTTGTAAGTCCTATATTAAGTGTGTATTTGGCAAATATTTTCTCCCAATCTTTGGCTTGTCTTTTGATTCTCTAAGTAGACTTTTTGCAGAGCAAAGGTTTGTAATTTTAATGAAGTCTAACTTTTCAAATTTTCTTTCATGGATCATGCTTTGATGTATCTAGCTTTTTAAAACCTAGATTTTCTCCTATGTTACCTTCTTGAAGTTTTTATAATTTTGCATTTTACATTTTGTTTTAGGATCCATTTGGAGTTAATTTTTGTGAAATGTGTAAGAACTATGCCTATACTCATTCTTATTTTTTCGGAATATGGATTCCAATTGTTCCGGCCATATTTGTTGAAAAACATGCCCTTCCTTCATTAAATTGCCTTGGCTCCTTTGTCAAAAATTGGTTGACAGTATTTTCAAGGGTCTGTTTCCGGGCTTTCTTTTCTGCCCATTGACCAGTTTGTCTATTCTTTCACCAAAACCATGTTGTCTTAATTACTGTAGCTTAATAGTAATCTTAAAAGTTAAGTAATGTCAGTCCTCCAACTTTGTTTTCCTTCTTCAGTATTATGTTGGCTATGCTTTTTTTAAAATGTGTCTTTTTATATAAACTTTTAAAATCAGTTTGCTGATATCCATAAGATAAATTCCTGGGATTTTGATGGGGATTGCATTGAGTCTATAGATCAAATTTGAGAGAATTCAATCTTAATATTGAATATCTCTATTCATAAATTTGGAATATCTCTCCAATTGTTTATATCTTTGATTTCTTTTGCCAGAGTTTTGTAATTTTCCTCATATAGATTCTGTACCTATTTTGTTAGATTTATGCATGTAGTGTTTTTGTGTGCTAATGTAAATGGTATTGCATGTAGGGGAGCAGATGTGGCTCAGTGGTTGAGCAATGGCCTCCCACATATGAGGTCCTGGGTTCAATCCCAGTCCTGGTATTTCAGAAAAAAATGATATTGCACTTAAAATTTTGCATTCCAAGCATTCATTGCTGGTATATAGGAAAGCAATTGGCTTTTGTATATTGAACTTATACCCTGCAACCTTGCAATAATTGCTTATTAGTAACAGGACTTCCAGTCCAATGACAAATAGTAGTGGTGAGACAGGACATCCTTGCCTTGTTCCTGAGCTTAAGGGGAAATTATTATGTAACCTTAAGTCTGGTGTTAATTGGAGGGTTTTTGTAGGTGCTCTTTATTAAGTTGAGGAGGCTTCTCTCTGTGATTAGTTGGATGGGTGTTGGATTTGGTCAAATGATTGATCTACATCTATTGGCATATTCAATAATTTTTCTTTTATAACCACTTGATGTGATGGAACATAGGAATTGATTTTCAATATTGAACCAGCCTTGCATACCTGGAAAAAGCCCAACTTGGTCATAATATATAATTCTTTTTATACATTGTTGGATTCAATTTGCTAATATTTTGTTGAGGACATGATGTCATTTTCTAGAAAAAATATTTCACCTACATGGGAATGCATTTGTGCATGGATATTAACATGGATTTATACCCTGCTCTTTCCAAATGTGATTTGAGGTAGCATTAAATAATTTATAATATATGGAACCCTCACAAAATAATTAATAGCTAAAAATTATTTATTGAGCTCTTACCATATGTCACACACATTCTTATTCACTGCAAGGATTAAGTCAGTTAATTATCTCAAAACTCTATAAGGCAATTGATTTTATTATGGACATTTTACGGAACTAGAGACTTAGATCCACAGGACATATGTAGCTTGCCCAGTGTCACCCAGCTAGCATGTTGTCAGATGGGATATAATCCTGAGTATCTGGTTCCAGAGATTGCTAAAGAGACTAGAAGGCCACACTTATAAAACAAATTATTATTTTTTACAACTAGAATGTTGTTGATAGTGAAGCCTCAGAAACACTTGGTAACTATTTTCTTGAACTTTAGATTAGGGTCAGCTGTTTAGTACCTTGTCAGATCTTCAATCATTTTAGCTTGATGATTTTAAAAATATTTTATAAATTGTTTTCATTATCATTTGTACCAATAGACCTGCACCCAATCATGAGAAACAGGAGTTTTAGTGTACTTTGTATGCATTCTGCTAAAGACTAAACCCCCTTTTTTGATATTTTTCATAGAAGAAAGGATATTTCACTTCCTCTTATAAAAGAGCAGATACCAGAAGAGATGGATATTCTACTTCTGCACAGAAATAGGTAAAAAGCATACCTGCTGAACACCAAGATTTACTTTAAAAATAATTCTGAATATTTTTCAATGTATGCTAAATAGGAATAGATCACTGTTTTTTAAACTATGTTCCTTGGGTCACTATGGTTCAAGAGAGGTATAGCAATGGTGGAATAGGGGGTTGACCTAAAGACAGACTGATTTCATGAAACTCAGCTTCAATATAGAATTCCATTTATGATAAAATTGAATAAAAAGATCTGCTAATGAAAAAAATTTAAACAGTTTGCAATCACTTTCCAAATTCTTGGAAGATGGTGTTTGGAATATTTACTGACTTGAATCTAATTCCAGCTCTAGCTATATTTGTCAACTGAGCAAAGCAGCTGCAGGTGGTATCAGGCAGTTTGGACTTGCACTGTGAGGATGTGGTCATTGGCTTAGTGAAATCTTGGCTATAAGAGATGTTGCAGAATGAGGATCTGAATGTAGGGCTTCTGAAAAGAGCTTGCCCCAGAAGTTCTTGGACTTTTCTGGAGAAGAGTGACATTTCCCTTTGTAAGCCAGTCTGGTCTCCTTATCCCTAGTAAGCTGAGAAGAAGCTAAACAGGTGGCCTGAATTTGGCTCTGTTAAAGAATAATGGAGCCTGAAGAAAGAAAGCCTCCTTCCACATGGCTAGAGCCTAAGATTTAACTACTAACCTAAGAATTAACCTATAGGTGTATGGATCATTGTTTCTCAAACTATTTACATGACTTCTGCAACTTTAGCACCAGAGCAACTCGACAAAAACCCCAAAGAAAAACATCTTAAGTGGAGGAAAGACCAAGTAGAATACTTGGAATATACCACTAATGACCAAAGCACATGAAAATCAAGGGAAAAAAAAAAGAAAATCTACACAGGTTCAAGGGAAGCACAAAATATTGTCTGCAGCTAAATCATACCCTGTTTACTTTTTAAAAAATCAGATTAATTGAAGAAAAGTTGCCTGATAGTGTCCGTGCATGGTTTTAAAGACTTAGAACATCAAATGGAACTCATTTCTCAAAGCACGAAAATGAAATACAGATATGGTTTGACACAAACTTAAATCAAATAAAAGAGGAATTTCAGAAAGAAGGGTAGAGATTTGTATAAGAACACCTTGCACCACAACTTTCTTCTTAATCTCATTCCTATGCCAGTTTTCTTAAATATTACTCATCCTAAAGAATGATCTGTCCAACATGACATTTTCCTTTCCCCCACACATTTATTTAACCATGCCTGACTTTTGCTTTCACTCTAAATTTTAAGTAGATGATGTTAGGGCAATGTTAGTCTCATCACCTAGCACAGTAACAGGCACATGCTTTACATTCCTTTACGTTCCTTTAATTTAATTGAAGCTGCCATCAAGGAGGTTTGGCAGAAAGCTGTAGAGATGCATCATGGAACTCCAGCTCAGGAACACAGCTCCAGGTTTTTGAAGGGAATAGCAAAGAGAAGTTAGAGTGCCTTAGGCGAAGGGTAATGAGAAAGGACACAAATGTGTCACAAAATACAATTCGAGGATTTTGTACAGTAATATGTAGAAATCCTAGGTCTGAGAGGCGAATTTGACTACGCTGAGCCATGTGAATCCAGAACTAAGGCTCGTTATTACCCTTTTACAAAAAGATAGTATTGATTTCAGAAACTTCAGATAAACTAATTTGGCAAAAAAAGAGCAGGGGGGGGGTGGTAGGGAAGTAAACTAAGCTGTAAGAGGTTGGCAAGGAGTGAGCCAGGCAGTTTACTACGTACAGCTGATTCTGAGAAAAATAGTTATAGATAGGGAAAAATGCCTTATTCAGAGAGATACAGATTCCCTCAAACTTAAAATAATCCTCTCCTCCAATATTACATTATGGGATATTTATAAAAGCAACATGATTTAAGCCTTAGGGTATACAGGATGGTTTTGAGAAATAGATTTGATGAGATAAGACTTTAGGATGAACCAAAAGCAGAATAAATTAATAAACCATAGCATTAGCATAATTACCACTGGAAATTTTCATGATTAAAATCATTTTCATTCATATCAGTGATTTATTAATATAATTTACTAAGACTTATAGTAATGTCCTTTATTAAATTTATGTTTAGGGCAAAGAATAGAAAATGTATATATTTTCACAAGAGATAAGTGCTGATATTTTCTCATCACCCATAGTTCAAGTTTTTATGAACAGATGGCAGTGGAGTCATGGGTATCATCACTTTCATGCCTGCTGTGTGTGACTATAAATCAGTCCCCAGTCTCACTCTCTCTCACATTTCCCATCAGGGTAATAGAAGAAGCTCAACAATAGATAGCTAAATGTGTGATATGGATCTCAAGATCTTGAAAAAAAAAAAAGACTTTTTGATATAGTCAAAAATTAAAAGTGTTAAAATAGTGGCAGATTATTTTCTGTTACCATCATTATCAAGCTGCTTCAACTAGTTTGGAATAGCCAATATACTGTTATTTATTTTTGGAATTACCTATATATTTATACTTATATATTCCTTCTTTGCTTTCTTCCCACATTTTCTCACTCATTAAAAAAGAACCAAAACAAAATATATATATACACTCCGTGTATATATACACACCGTGGCAAGCTTTTGTATAGTTCAAATACTTTAAAAAATCATTGTTGTGCCTCATATACATGTTTGAATGTATTTAAATTACCCACATTTTGATTAGCAATCTGTAGTAATGACCAGGAAAGAGCAAGAAGATTACAACTTGAACTACATGTGTCTGTTAGATCTATGTAAATAGACTCTACTTCCTTAATCTTTGAACCAAGTGACATTCATTTGCTACAAGGGACAGTGGTTTCCTCATGTCCCTATTCAGATTTTAAATCAATAGATATGTTTCCTTTGTCAGTGATATATTGTTGGTAAGATGATGAATTGTGCCAAGGGCAATTTGGGGATTTTTCATTCACTCTCTAAAAACACCAGAGTAGTTAGACGCTCACTGAAACAGCACTTAAAATTTAAAAGATAAGGCTGGTTGAGACTACAGAGTTCAATAAGGGTCATTTTGCATTTTATTTAGCAAACACAACATTTCTAAATATTGCTCAATCTGTCTTAATAATTGAGGCATAAATACCTGAATAGATCAATGGGAAACATTTTGAACGTTTTGAAAAACCAAAGCCAATCCTCCTCTTTCTGAAGGAATCATATAATAGATTGATGGACTTCTGCATCAAAATTTAAGTATGGGAAGTGTTTAATTCCATCTGATAAATTTTCTGGAAGATTAGAATTGATTAGAAGATAAACAGCAGGTTATAGACAAAGTTTGTCTTCCTGTTTCGTCTCAGACTTAAATTTTCTTTATTATACATTAGAACTTAATTTCTATACATTTAGTGCTTTGAAGAAATGGTCTTTGCAGATCTACATCACAAAGTTGACACTTAGCATTCAATATATTGATATATTTATATTTTCCTTTTGCCCTGAAGCTTAGGAAAACAAATATCATATTACGTGTTGAATATATTTCAAACCCAAGGAAGTTTAATGTTACATTACCAAGAAAGATGACAGGAAAAATATTATTGAGATGGACTTTCTTATTTGATAAATATTGAGAAATAATTTTGATAACCCAAATGCTAAAGTCCTCAATAGAAGTTTTTCATACATAGTAAATGGTATTAATATATTCATTTTTCAGGCTCACTGTATATCCAGTTTTCAATCCCTCCTTCCATAGGCAAAAGGACTATTTCCTCTACTTCATGTATATCTCATGACTGATACATGTATCCCACATTGCAAAGCATCATTTTCCAATCATGTATACAAATGTAGCTCTTAGAGGACTCAAAAGTAAAGTAGGTTTTGAGAATGCCGATTTTCAGTACTGTAGAGGTTTTCAGAGTGTTGAATATGCTGTTACTTTGTGAATCCCTAAAAGAGTGAAAAAGGCTTTCAATGTAATGCAAAATGTATTTGGCAAAAGACATGTTCATTGAATACTTTGTTTGAATACATTTTGGGTATTCTAGAATTTTCAATGAAATGTAATAAGTATGATGCTTCTATTTCCAATTTTATATACTCCCTACTTTTATTTACAGTTTAATGTATATAGTTCCTATATTCTTGTAGAAAATGGAGAAAAATAATTAATAGGAAAAGCATTTCTATAGTACAGCACTCAGTAAAAGCCAGTTAAATTTGACTTTTTATTTTGCCAATATACATACCCAAACTCACAGAAACACACTTAAATATTAAGATATTCATAACTATAAATATGTATCCAAACATATATAAATATTTTCTAGTTTTGTAACCTGCTTTCTCTATTTGATACATTTTTTAAATTAGCTGTAGAATTTCTCCAGTTATTATCTTCTCAGGAAAGTATTTATTGTATACCTTAATGACAGTGAAATAATACTTGTTAAATATAAGTAAATTTCATTGGACAAAGGTGGATATAAAGAATGCACTGATCATACTATCAGTATTAGTCAATCTAATATGATTGACTAAAAGCTTTATTCACCATAACCCCAAACTGGAAATAGCCTAAATGTCTATCAGTTTTTAAATAGATAAACTCACTATGATATATCCATAGGTTCAAATACCATTCAGAAATAAGAAAGAAATTAATTATTTTTACATACAGTAACAGGTATGAATATCAGAAGCATTATGATAAATAAAAGGAACCACTCACAAAAGGTAAAATACCATATGATTTCATTTATATGAAATTCTAGAAAAGGCAAAACTATACTGAAAAAAAGTAGATTAGTGTTTGCCAGGGTCTAGGTTTGGGTTGAGTTTGGCTGCGAAATGACACGTGGAAGCTTTTTAGGGTAGTGTAAATATCCTATATCATGATTTTGGTTGCACTTACATGACTGTGTACATTCATCAAAAGCCATAAACTTGTACAATTTAAATTGGTGAATATAGTTTCATGTAAGTTATATCACCTTTATATATGCCTTTAATACCCTATCTCTCTCTATATTTAATAAATTATTTAAAAATTACCTCCTTCATGTAACCTTTTAAACCAGTCTACCCACTGTCCTCTGTTTTCTTATTATACTATTCACTTGTTTCTGTTATAGCATACAGAAGACCTTACACACAGAATGGGACACACTCATTAGATATGGTCAAGTACTTATAATAAAGAATTGTGAAAATTCCACTTAACATTTTAAGTGCAATATAGTGGCATTACACACATTCACAATGATGGGTAACTGTTTTATTTTCTTAGCTTCTCAAACACTACGCAATGGGTTGGCTTAAACAACGGGGAATTATTGTCTTACGATTCTGAGACTAGAAGGAGTACAAAATCAAGGTGTTATCAGGCAATGCTTTCTTCTAGAAGACTGGTGTTTTGGGGCTGGACACTGGCAATCTGTGGTTGTTGGCTTTTCTGTAACAGGACAATGCACATGGAGGCCTCTCTTGGCTTTTCCTTTTTCTTCCAAGTTCCATTGACTTTCAGCTTCTGCCTGCTTTCTCTAGCTTTCTCCTATGCGCTTGAATTTCATTCTGATATAAAGGACTTCAGAAGTGGATTAAGACCCATCTTAATTCAATTGGGCCATACCTTAACTGATGTAATCTCATCAAATGTTCCTATTTACAATGGGTTAACACCCATAGAAAATATATTACACTTAAGAATGTCCTTTTCTGGGGCACATATCTCAAAACCAAAATGGTAATCATCGCCACTATTTCCAAAAATTTTCATCAACTATGTATTATCTGATCAATAAGTAAAAATGAGAAAAATGAGATGATCATATCCATAAATGGAAAAAAATGAATAAAAAATAACACCCATTTATAGTACAAATGCTTAGCAAAGAGAAATATATGAGAATCTCCTTAATCTGAGGAACAGTTCTATCAAAATCCTACAGCAAGCCCAGGAACAGATGATTTCACAGGAAAATTCTCCAAAACATTTGAAGAAGACTTAGCTCCAATTCTACTCAAACTTTTCCAAAAATTTGAAGAGGAGGGAACACTTCCTAACTCATTCTATGAGGCCAACATCAACCACATACTGGAGCCAGATAAAGATACCGCAAGAATAGAAAACTACATATCAATTTTTCTTATGATTATAGGCAAAAATCCTCAACAAAATACTTTCTAATCCAAATCAACAGCACATTAGAAGAATTACACAGCATGATTCATGAAGGTTTATCACAGGTATGCAAGTCTGGTTTAACATAAGAAAATCAATTAATGTAATACATTACATTAACAAAACGAGAGGAAAAAGCTACATGACCATCTCCATTGATGCAGAGAAGGAATTTGACAAAATCCAGCATCCTTTTTTGAGGACTTTTTTTTTTTTTTTAATTAGAGAAGCTGTAAGCTTACAAAACAGTCATGCACAATGTGTAGAATTCCCATACATCACCCCTGCACCAACACCCTACATTGTAGTGGAACATCTACCACAGATTATGAAAGAACATGATCAGACTATTACCACTAACTATGGTCCACAGCGTAAACCTGGTATATTTTCTCCATACACCCCCTATCACTAACACTGTGTAACAGTATTGTATACTTTCTATAGTTCATGAGAGAACACTCTTACATCTGCACCACCAACCACAGTCCATCCTCCAGCATGTGGTACACTGTGCTATACAGTCCCATTCCTTGTACATTCTATCCAAAGTGTACACTCAGTGGCTTTCACTTTCATCACAGAATTGTGAATTTATTGCCCCAGTAAACCTTAAAGGTTATACATAGTCCAAAAGAAAAAATCCCATACCCCTCATTATTGATGCTTGGCACTGATATAGTACTTCCTTTGACATTGATGCAAGAATATTGCAATATTGTTTCCAACTACAGTCCATAAGTTACATTAATTTTATTTTTCCCATGCATCACTATATTCTTATCACCTTGAAATACTGATGTACATTCGCTCAAGTTCATAGAACATTCCTGTATTTGCACTATCAAGCACAATCCTAGTCCACCTCTGGGTTCACTATGTTTTTCAGTCACTAGATTATTATCTTCCTTTCTTTCAATTGAAATTTACTTTCCTAGACTACCCCTTTCAGCCACAATCCTATCCACAAACCAGCTGTGCTAGTTACACTTACCGTAATGGGCCACCATGAACTCCATCCATCTCTACACATCTACAGTCAAGCTAATTGAAAAGTCTACATACATTAAGTATCGGTACCCTTTATCAGTCCTGTCCCATCTCCTAGCAACCCATAGTCCAGGTCCTAACTCCATGTGTTCATTCTTCATATTTAGTTCATATTAGTGAGACCACATAATCTCTGTCCCCCCGTGCCTGGCCCACCTCACTCAGCACAATGTCCTCAAGGTCCATCCATGTTATCATATGTATTCCAATTTCATTTTTTCTTACAGCAGCATAGAATTCCATTGTATGTATATATCACATTTTGTTTATCCATTCATTGGTTGATGGTTAGTGCATGGAATTGCACTACACAAACAGTGAACCCTAATTTAGACCATGAACTTCAGTTAATAGTACAATTATAAAAATGTGCTTTCATTACTTGGAGCAGATATCCCACACAAATGCAGGGTGTTGGTGGTGGTGTGGTAGATGGGAACTCTGTATATTGTGCATGGCTGTTCTATAAATCCATAACCTCTCTACTAAAGAAAAAATGACAAAAATGATTTAAAAATATAATAATGGGAAAATATAGAAAGTTTTCCAAATGGGATCAAGAAAGAGGTAAGGATGCCCATTATCACCACTTTTTTTCAACATTTTTTTTGAGGTTTTAAGACATGCAACAAGTCAAAAATGCTTAGATATTGGAAAGAAATAATAAAACAAGCTGTTTTCAGATAATAAGAGTGTTTATGTAAGTGATCCAAAAAATCCACAGAAAAACTGCTATAATTTACAATCTGAATCTAAAATTGCCCAGGGCCAAGACCCCCCCACAAAGCAAATTTGAATAAAACAAAGAAGGAGGACTTATACCTTAATACATGTCTATTTTAAAGCTAAGATAAATAAAACAAGGTGCTTTTGATGCAAAGATATACAAATAGACAAATGAAATCGAATAAAGGGTTCAGAAACAGCTTTACATGCATGGTCACATAATTTTTGATAAAGTATCGATATTGCCATGCTGTGAGATGAAGATGAACATTTCAATAAATGATGCTATTTCAACTTATATAGGGGGAAATAAACTTAATCTTGATCCCTTCTAATAACATATAGAAAAATTAATTTCATATTTACATAGAAATCCTTAAGGAATCCATAAAATCCTCTTAGAATAAATAACTAGACTTAGAAAGATCAATAAATCCCATTGTATGTCCAAACAATTTGAAAATAAAACTAAAAATTTCACTTAAAAAGGATCTAAACAAAAAAAAATTATGATAAATGCAGTACAATATATGTAAAACTTTTACTTTGAAAAGCTACTAAATATTGCTGATAACAATTAAATAATTCATTAAAGAAGAAATCAATAAATAGAGGATATACTAGGTTCTCAGTTTGGAGTAATCAGATTATTAGGACATCAATTCTTTCCAAATTTTTCCACAAGTTCAGTGCAGTCCTGGTCAATAGTGCAACAATTTTTTTTGGTAGAAATTGCCAAGCTTTTTAATAAAATTTATATTGGCATTTAGAACAGTCAAAACAATCTTGATAAAGAAAAGAAACATATCTGGAGAAGGTAAGCTACTTAATTTCAATACTTACTAAAAAGCTTCATTAGAGAAAACTGTGTTGTAGATTCCTAAAGATAGACTTATAGAATCAGTCAATTGTTCTAATAAATGATTCTTTTCAACTCAATTGTTCAAATGAACAGAGAAAGAATCAGGAACTAAACCATATTTATATGGTAGGTGATTTTTAAAAAATTACACCAATATAATTCAGTGGGAAAAGGAAAGATTCCAAACAAATTGTATCATAAACCTAAAAGTGAACATTAAACATGTAGAGCTTCTAGAAAAATGAAATAGAAGAATATCTTCACAGCCTTGAGTAGGCAAAGATTTCTTGAAGATGACACAAATTAACATAAACATAAAAGAAAAAATGAGATTAGATTAAATCAGAATTTAAATTTTCTCCTCACCAAAATTCACTACTAAATAAATGAAAAGTTCAGTCACAGAGTGGGAGAAATTAGTTGCAATATGTATATCACATAAATTACTTGTATTGAGAATGATAAAAACTCCAATAAATGAATAGAAAGAAAAACAACCCAATTAAAATGCCCAGAAGATTTGATCAGATATTTCCCAAAGTAAGATATTCAAATTATGAACAAGCGCTTGGATTGATACTCAAAATGCTTAGTTATCAGGGAAATGTAAAGTACCATGACAATGAGATAGACTTTGCACCAACTAGAATGGCTTAAAAAATTACCATGCCAAATATTGGTAACTGGAGCTCTCATACATTGTTGGTGGGTGAGTAAAATTACAACCAATTTGAAAATTATTTGGGAAGCTGTGGATAAAGTTAATGACATATTTACTCTATGGACTACCAATTCCATCTGGAGGTATTAAGCAAGAGAAATGAAAATATATTTCCATAAAGACTTGGACATGAATGCTTATGATTGTTTTTCTATAATAGTGAAAAACTAGAAACAAAATTAAGTGCATCAATTGGGGGATGGAAAAACTATTTTGGTACATCCATTTGCTAGTATATTAATTAGCAATAAAACAAATGAACTATTGACGTGTAAAATAATATGTGTGGATTTCAGAAACCTTTTGTTGAGTGAAAAATACCAGGTATCAAAGAGTGCGTACTGTATAATTCCATTTATATGATGTTCACTAACAAACAAAATTAATCCATAATGCTACAAATCAGAACAGTATTTGTTTCTGGAAAGCAGGGATTGGAAGGGGAAATCAGTGAAATTTATGTAATGGAAACATTCCTTAGCTCATTAAAGTATTTGTTATACAATATTTTCAAAATTCATCTAATGTGCTCTTATGTGAACTTCACTGGAGGTACATGTTTCTCAATTTAAAAAATTTGTTTCAAATTAAAAAATAAGTCATTTCTAGATTTAGCTTTAAATGTAAAAGGTAAAACAATAAAGCATCTAAATAATAGTAGATTATAGACCCTGAAGTACCAAAGATATCTTAGTAAGAATGCAAAAAGCACAAAGTTTCATGGGAAAAAATTAGTTTGGACAACATTCGATTTAGGAACTTCAGTCCATCATGGATACCTTAAGAGCTAAAATGGAAAGTGTAATGCATGTATCTGGAAAAGAGTCATAATCTGAATATATATAGATGTGTTAAATCAGTTTTTATAAAAGACCAACCAATATGGGAAAAAGACTTGAACTTAACAAAAATAGGATGTCTAGATGTCCAATCAGCCATGGAAGGCTTTCGTCACTGTTAGTCATCAAGGAAATGTGTGCATCTATAGGGAAGTACCACCATAAATCCATAAAAATGGCTAAAATTAAAAAGAGAAGAAATTTGCAAGGTTGTGGGGCGATTTTAACTGCTATTGGGAGTTTGATTTGGCAGTATCAACTGACAAACATATACCCTATTACACAATCTTTGTTATATAACCAAAAAAAAAAAAATGCATTGACCACCAAAAGTCATGTTCAAGGGTGTTCCTAGCAAAGAAATACTTTTCATAATTGCACCAAATAAAAAATTACCCAATATCTATTTTGATAGAATAAGTAAATCATATGTGGTATATTTGTACATGGGAATACTATACAATGAGAATGAATTAAATATAGCTACATACAACACATTGGTTGAATTTTCCCAACATATATTAAATGAAAAACACTAGACTCAGAAAGAACACATTATATGATTTCCATTATATAAAATTCAAGCAAAACTAATATAGTGTGTAAAGACAGTAGGGATGTACTGACTGTAAAGGAACATGAAGGGAGCTTCTGAGATACATTCGCTTTGTGAATATTAACAAAGGTGCTTTGTGAATTAAAAAATCACTTTGTGAATATTAATTGAACTGTACATTTATTATTAGTGCTATGTTCCTGAATGTTTTATACTTAAATAACAATATGAATACAAATATGATAGTGAAAGCAATTACCACAATGCCTGGCATATAGTAGTCATTCAATAAATATTTATTAAACAGATAGAATGTAACCTGGGACATACTTCTATTCCTTTTTATTATTTCCAGTGCCTAGCATGGTTCTTGGCACAGGAAAGAATAATGCTAACAATAATTGAGTATAATTGTTTGAACAAAGCTATTAAAATTTTTTTAAGTGTAAAAAAATCTTTAATAACTAGAGAAATAAAAATTGTTTCTAGATGGAAAAACAACAAAAGAAATCAAAAGCATCATTAACATGTCATTTTGTTCCATAATAATTTATATATTTAATAAAATCCAAATAAATTTTCAGAGCACACACTATACCAAGGTAATCAAAAAAAGTTATCTCATATCTTTTCCAGAAGTAATTATAACTCAAGATCCTTCTATAATTATTGGAGTACTCAGGTTTTTACGTTTTTCTCCTGAAATCAATTTTTTCATTAGATTTTACAGAAAACCATTTAGTCATGGAATTTCTCACATTTATCATGTAACTTAGCATAGAATGTACTTGAAAATGTTTAAATCTCTATTTGCTACATCTATTATCACTTTCAAATGTGTAATTTATATACTTGCATTTTATATATTTGTGTTACACATATGCAATATGTGTAACCTAGCATAGAATGTACTTGAAAATTTTTAAATCTCTATTTGATACATCTATTATCACTTTCAAATGTGTAATTTATATACTTGCGTTTTATATATTTGTGTTACACATATGCAACACACACACACATACAAACTTATCACACAGCTTGGTGTTATTAATCATTTGACTTATTTACCTTTTTGTATATCCTGATACTGCTTCCCCACGATTTCTGTTACTAGAGAGAAAACTAGTAGACCCAGGATTAGAGTAAACAATTTCTTAGTGAGTACTCTCTACTTAAAAAAAAAATTCAAGAATTTGTTTTACTCATCTGTCAATCACTGTGGCTGATGCTCTGTTCTAAGTCCTGATTAATAAACACCCCACAGTCAGATCCAGTCTGGAATACTCACATGATCAACAGACTGACTCTTCAGATTGAGAATAATGCTCCAAAGCTAAGCATCACTCACATAAGCTTAACAAGTTTTTTTTTTTACTTTTGTTGTGAATAAGATGGGACATTTTGTCAATGTGTACATGAGCCATGTCTTTCCTTAAAATAATTACATTGGTTAATGTATTATACTCATCTCATGTTTAAAATAACATAAACTTCCAGTTTATAAGGCAATTACTTGTTCAAAGTTCTTTTTGACCTTATCAACCCCATTTACAGACATGTGACGTGTCTTGCCTTAATTATTGAGGATCTAGGGCTTCTTATCTTCTTTTCACAATGTTCCGATTTTAATTTCAATGAATAGAAGGATGATATCACTAATACAGCACAGGGAGATCACTAAAGTTAATTCAGATCATGTTGGGTCTCTTTTTCCATTTGTTATTTCATTGTGAGCCATTTCTAAGGCTACGTTTTTAATGCTTTCATCAGTTATAATATTTGTGTAACTAACTTCCTTTGATATAACTGCGAATAAATTCTTAATATCTGTGTTCAGTATTTTCATCACTACATCACCACAATCCACTGAAACAAATGAATTATCTTCCAACTTATTTTTATGAAAGAGGCATGTAAATTGGATCCATAATCCTCACCTGTTATTCAACAATACGTGTTTGTTGAATACTACTGTTTTTGGCACCTTGCTTACTAGTGATGTAAAGGTGAAAAGGTAATTAGCCTGCCCTCATAGAGTTCTCACTCTCCCTAGATTCTTTCCCAGAACTTCTCTTTCTTCTAGAAAAGAAATGGCTGAGCAATTCAGAAATGCATTTAAACCCATGATTTGTTGGCAGTTTTAAATGTGTGTGATGAATCACATTTGCTTCCAGCTATGTGCAGTACTCAGTCATTTTCATGCTGATTGCCTGAAGATTAATTTAGTAAATCATTTGAACAACCCTCAGCATGAAAACCTGGTGGTGAGGAAGAGAGATCTGGGAATCCCTTTCTTGTATTCATTTGCCATTGGATAAGAGAAAAGAATATCAGAAAGTGGCACATATATTGCGATATTGCCTCTCAAATTTACCATTTTCAAACAGATACTTTGACAGGTATATATCGCATTATGCATTTTATTGCAATTTGATTTTTATTTCAGGTACTAAAATCTTCAAAATCATCTTTTGCTGCTACCTCCATCTCCTCTTTTAGATAAATTTTTTCCTTAAAATTTTGTTGGGGATTTATCTTCTTTGGCAAATAAACATGAGCTCTAATGTTGATGGGATACTATAAATAGATGAAATAGATAATATGTTAATCTAAAATTAAGGTTTTTAGTTGCCTTACAAAAATAATAATATGATGCATATTCTTTTTGATGCATTTTTTATCCATTTGCCTTATATATGAAAGAGAAATATATTCCGTCATGTGCAACACATCTCACATAAGCTCTATAGCAGGAAGGCAGGATCTGGAATGATTAAATTACTATAATAAAGTATTCATTTACCAAAAACTGAAATATATAAAATGTCTATATGAGGAAAGGACTCAGACCAGTGTGTGGCCATTGATTCTGATGCTATTATTTACGGCTTGCTAATGCTGATCTTCTCTTCGGTGCTCTTCCCAAGCTAAATCTTTGTATTTCTCCATTAAAGAAAAAATGCAAGATTGCAGGATGAGAAGTAGAGCTGTGGAGCTTAAGTAACAAGCCCCAAACTTTTACAGCATTATTTCCCAAAGTTCAAGCTTAAGTATAATTTGAAAGCTGCATTTATTTGTAACTTTAGCTTTGGAAATATAATCCGTGATGGTATAAATTTGAACATTTTATTTTTCTAATTGCCCAAGTAAATCATAAATGCATTGCCATTGTTAAAATTAAAATAATAAAGAATTATAAAGAATAAAATATAAACATTACCTTTTACTCTCCCAATATTATGTCAGCTTTCTGGTACATCTTTCTCTAGTTATTTTTCTGTTCACTTTTAAATACACATGTGTATTCATATGCATAATATTTATTCCCTTTATTGTAGAAAATATATCACTTCTACATGTTGCTCTATGATTGTTTTTCTAAAAATATATCTGCAAGATCTTCCAAAGCTTTTCCTTATTCTTTTCTTTGCAGGCTTATGCATACATGTTTCTGTGTACATTTATATTTATATATACATTTATCTTTGTATTACTTATATTTTCATACATAGAATGGTACTTCTACTAATACACATGTAGGTTGTTTAAATTTTTTTAAAATATGTTTTTTATTTTTAAAAAAAAGGTATTTAGATTACATAAATATTATATAAAAATGTAGGGGATTCCCATAAGTCCCGCTTCCTACACTTCCCACATTTTCCCACATTAACAACATCTGTCATTAGTGTGGTACATTCATTACAATTGATGAAAACATTTTAGAGCATTGCCACTAAGCATGGATTATAGTTTACATTGTAGTTTACACTCTCTCCTGGACAATTTTGTAGGTTATGGCAAGATATGTGATGGCTTGTATCTGTCATTGTAATGTCATTCAGGAAAATTCCCAAGTCCCTAAAATGTCCCCATATTTCACCTGTATTTCCCTCTCCCTGCTCTCAGAACCTCTAGTTGCCACTGCCTCTACATGAATGATATAGTTTCTTCCATTGTTAGAATCACAATAATTCTATAGTAGGATACCAGTAAGTCTAGTTTAGTCCATAGTTCATTCCCCAATCCTGAGGATTCTTGGATGGTGTTGCTCATTCCCCCTCTAATTGAGAGGAGGCTTTGATCCCATGGGGCAGATGGATGGGACTCTTTTGCTTGCAGTTGTAGACTCTCTTGGTTCCTTGGGATGGTTGTTGTCCATCATTATACCCTTGTTAGTTGTTCTGGGTGAGTCCAATGAACTGGAGAGTAGGTATTGAAACTCTGTTGAATTTCAGAGCCCAGCTGGCACATGGACAGCCCAGAGAATAAAGTCTCTTGGACATATACCTACAAACTCCAGCACCAACTATAGGTTCAAATAAAAGGGAGAGAAGAGGCATGTCTAGAGAAGTCACATCTGAGTTCAAATCTGTCACACTTGGGAGCACAAACTCCAAAACAGGGCCACTAGCAAGACACCAAACTCTGGAGCTATCTGCAATGATCATAGGTCCTGGGTGTCTCCAGAGCCCTCAGGAGACCCAGTAGTTGGGGTAATAACTACTTTGGCAGTCTATGCGATCCTCCTGAGACATGTATAATCATTACCTCTGGGATGAACTCCCAGCTCACTTTGAAGTCCCTTAACCATATAAACTCATTTGTCTTTACCTTTCCCCCCTTTTATTCAAGGTCTTTTTTCAGTTGTATTGCTAGTTGGTTCTTGGTAGTAATCCCTTGGTGCCAGGGATGCTCATCCCTGGGGGTCATATCCCATGCTGGTGGGGGAAGGTAAAGCATTTATATGCTGAGTTTGGCTTAGAGAGAAGCCACATTTGAGCAACAAGGAGGCTTTCAGGAGGCAACTCTTAGGCACTCTCTAACACTAGGCTAAGTAGCAAATTCAAAAGCAAAAGGCTCGCAAGCATAGTCGTCAACATCAAGGGCCCATCAATGGATCATCCTTCTTCACGAGTCATTGCCCCTGCACTTGGGGTATTGTTGCTGTTCCATTAAAGAATGTGGCAGAGCTCCCCAGGATGGTAATTAAATAATCTTTCAGTTGTGTGAATCTACACCCACTGTGGCAATGCTCCATGAACATTTGAACATATTTATATACCTTATATGTATGCCCAGGTGAACTTCCTCTCATGTATCCCCCATCACTGACACCCCACTCCATTGATCCTCCCCTGCCATGGTTGTAACACTTCTGTGATCCAAAACCTCTTAAAAAATGAAGGCAAGAATATTGCCAAATTTGATTAATGGGAAAATGAAATAATAATGATAGGTTTAAACATAAGAAATAAAATATAGAATAATTTAGAGAAAGTAAAATTAAAATAAAGTAAAAAAGATTGGGGTATTTTAAAAAATGAAAAACTAAAAAAATAAAATAAAATATCATGTTTTTTGACGTTTTTCCTTTTATCACTGTAATATTAGTTGTCCTGTATGTACAGTGGCATTTTCTTCCATTTCTTCCATTTTAAAAAATCTTCCAAATAATGCCTCAATTGTATCCTTGTGCATACCTATATGTACTATGTGTTATATACAATTACAACTTTAGCTGCCAAATGAATGTGAGTTAACTGAGTGATGTACAGCTTATACTTAACATTACTTAAGAAAAGTGTGCAACGTAAAGCTACTTGTCTGTTTAGGTTTTTGTGTTTTTGTTTTGCTTTAATTTATCAACTTAGTCTAGATCAGGAGTTCTTAACAAATGGTCCATAAGCTTGAATTGAAATTCCCAAAAACATTATTCTTGTGGGGACATGTTGGTGTAGGTGTGATATATTTATTAAATAATACACAGTATAGTGTGGATTTAGTAAGGGATCTGTGGTTTTCACCTGAGTGGCAAAGGGTTCTATGGAATAAACAAGGTTAAGAACCCCTGGTCTAGATAGTGATTTCCAAAATATAATATTTAAGGAAGCTATTTTCAGTCTTCAGTAATGTGATGGGGAAAAATTAAGGTTTCATATTATCTAAGAAATAAAATAAAAAGTGTGTGTGTGCATGTATGTGTGTAAGTATGAGAATAACTGAGACTGAGAATCTGTGGAAAGATGGACTATTACCATGTATTCCCTTAACTTGAAATTATAATTGAACAGAGGATAGTAGAGACACAAAATTTTGCATTATTGGTAACGGTGACAAGGGCAGTCATTTTATTACAGAATTCAATTCTCTTCCTTCGGGAATCACATATACGACCCAGAGTTGAGGGACTTGTCTCCAGGACCACACTTTATATGCAATCATCAAATTCATGCTGCAATACAGAGGTCAATTCCAAGATGGCTCACATGCTTAAATATGGCTTCTGAGACAACAATATTTCTTCAAATCTAGGAGTAAAAGCACTATGTCATATAGCTCCTGGGTTTCTTACCTGCTGAATCCTTACCCGGCAAACAGAATCTCCTAGTTGCACAATAAGACTAGGATACCATTGGCAGCAGTTTAAACCACTTAGATATCCATAACTCACTGATCAGATAAGTAGATTTTTTTCCTTTTAGCACAGAATATTTAAGGCCTGGACTAAATTTAACAGATGACTTTAAATTAAACAATGATTTAAAATTAAAAAGTTAATAACCATTGTAATCCTTTACTTTTGTTTTGAGGTTTCCAGTTTTGGATTTAATTTTGAATCATAATATGAGAAAAAGTGAAAATAAAAGGCCTAGCCTCATAAATATACAATGGACCAGATGCTTCCAGCTTTTAAATCAAATTTAAAACTGAAGAAAGTTGTTTTTCATTATTTAACAAATAGCTTTATAATGCCCACTCCTTGTGAGTTATTATAGTAATTGCTGTGATATACCAAATGCAACACCCAAGTATTGGAAGAGGGTAACGGGCATGACAACTATTCAAAGTATCTTGGTATTGCCAGAATGAAGAGTCAGGGATGAGACTGTGGAGGTAGTCAGGCCAACCAGGTGTGACATGTTAGAGAGGTTAGACTTCATTCTGAACAATAAGGAAACACTGAAGTTTTTTGCCAGAGAAAAACCTGCTTAGATTCATGCTTTATAATGCTCATTCTGGTTACAGAGGTAAAATGGGTTTTAAGTGGGAAGGAAAACTACATGTAAGACAATTTCCGGGGTTATCCAGAAATCCAGCAAAAGTTGACAGCAGCATTAACTAATATATTTTTACAGGTAGATGGAGAAAAAGCGGTGGTTTTGAGGCACCTTAACCAGGACAGTTTTGATGAATAGTCAATTACTAAATTGCTAAGTGGTTCTCCTTAGAACATAAGTTCTCTTTTTAAATTCTAAAGCTGTTTAAGTAGTTATCAGACCAATTTATGGGTCCTGGAGCATGCAATTCAGTTTTTGTTGGTCTTGCTCTATCCAGGAAATAAATTTAAAAACAAAAACAAAAACAAAAATACTTTACCTGTCTAGGAAAAAATTTTAATTTCTTTAAATATATTACTACATGCACTCTACTTGAACATTGCAAATGCTGTATTATTGTAACTGTTTTAAGAGGAATGTATTGTGCCTGGCATCTAAATTATTATATTTCAAATGCATGTGGGAACTGAAAATACATAGAAAATAATGAGCTGAATCAATTGACGGCAACTTTCAAAGTTCATGACCTTCATCAGTGAAATGGAGAAGAAAATGTTCACTCTCAGCATCTTTACCATGTGGTCAGGATTAACAAGATATTGGTTGAGAAATGCTGGCAAAACAAACTATTGTTTTCTTATAAATAACAGCAATTGAAGTGGTCAGTAACCACTAGTTTTTCCTTTCCTTGAAGAAACACTTTTCATTTTACTTGATTGTTGAATTTTCAGTTTATTTAATAACATTTAAATCTTGCTAATGAAACAGTTATCTGAATTTTTGTCCAGTGCACAATGTTTCTTTACAAAATCCAGTGACAATAAAAATACATTGAAAGACAGCACTGTTAAGACTTGGAATATGTAACTCAATGCATTAGGAACAAATATTATAGTTGTAACAAAATCAGGATTTATTTTCAATACGAGACCTGGGGCCAGCTAAAACCTCATGAAAATGTTGATAAAGTTTAGAGCTTGTATTAAGAAGACTATAACTCAAGGATTTAAAAAAAAATGTCATGATACCAACTTGCTCCTTGAATTATTTAGTCTCTTTCCATTATCTATAACCATGGATGCCTTTCTACAAATTCATGCTGTTAATAGCCTTATTTAAAAGGATTTTCTACTGTCTAAAAAAGTGTTTGCTTTTTTGTTTCATTGTTGTTAGCATTATTCTTTAGTTTAATCAACATTATATTAAACATGTATTTTTGACATCACCAATACAGTGAAATATTGATATAGGGTTTTTAGCCTATAGCATAGATACACTGTAAATATCAGATTCCCTTATGCATTTACTAAATAGTATTGACAAATGAATATGCCCACATTATCAGTAACTCTAAATATTATACTGAGGATTATTAAACTTTTTGATATTTAAATGTGTTTCTGGTCATCAAAAGTTAGGAAACATTGGCCTAAAATTTTATTTTACTCATCTCCAATCAGAGTGCTGCAGAGAAGGCTGTCTCCTAATACCTAGTTTTCTTTTCTTCTTTAGTGAAATAACTCCAGTATTTAGTACGGAAAAAAAATGCCCAGAATAAAGGCCACATTTCCTATACTCTGTTAGGTTTAGCAAATTATCAATTACCGGGCCATGGGTACGTATTTTAGTAGAAACCTCGGGAAGACTTGCTTAGAGAGCTAATGCCACTGTGAGTGGTGGCCATATTTGCCACCCTGCTTCCTCTCTGCTGGTCTGGAATGTGGATGTGATCACTAGTGCTTCTGCAAGTAGCTTAGGTCATAATATAAATTTAAAGATACCACAGAAAGAAGATGGAGCATCTTATAGACAGGAACAAGGCTCAAATGATACCATAGAACTGACCGAACCTCCTAACCACAGAGTTCAGTAATGAAAAAAAGAAACACTGTTCTTTTTTATTTAAAAAAATATTTATTCAGGCTTTCTCTCTTTATGCAAAACTAATATTATCATTTCACCCATCATCATCATTGTCAACATCATCACAACTAATATTTTTATAAGTGTACTTCACTAAGCATCTTGCAAATATTACCACAACATGAAATAGAATAGTGGGCTTTATATAAGTAAATATGAAAACCCTGATCTGCTACTGACAAGGATAATTTTTATTTTAATTTAAACTTTACTTAAACTTCAAAATATAAAATAGACAAAAGGTAGCTTAACAAATTATGGAACCATACTTTTAAAAAATCTTGTCCGGGCACATTTCACTTATTTAATAAGCTCAATTGTTTCTCCAGTGTTCCAAAAGATGAAAAATTGAGCACAGATTTGTTTGATGACATGACCAAAGTCTCCTTTTTAATGAAGAAAATGAAAAAAGAAACCTTGAATATATTAACATCTCATAAAACTAAATCCCATATTCTTTTTTTTCTTTTAGCATTGATATAGTGCCTTCTTTGCCTTTGTTGCAAAAATATTAATAATATTGTTAACTATAATCTATAAGTTACACTAGTTGTATTTTTCCCATGTACCACCATATTATTAACACCTTGTAATAGAGAAACATTCTTGTATTTATATGATTAACCGAGGGATAGTTTAATGGAGTTAGTGTTATGTTGTCTATAGTTCTGTATTACCAGAATATCCATTTTCACTCTCATTTGCACTCTTGACATATTTCTTCCAAACCAAGGGAACAAATATTAGCCCTTCTCATCAACAGTGTTTTGACACAATTTTTTGAATCCTTTACTTTTCAAATCGGGGGAAAATCCTTGCTGAAAAATCAAATGACAATAGAAATCTGTGTCTTTTTCTCAACTCCCTAATCTATTTAATTCAACTATTAGTCTTTGTGCTAATTCCACATTTTTAAAATCATAGACTTAGTAATTTTTTTAAATCAAGTAGAGTAAATCCCCATTTCCATTCTTTTTTCTCAAGATTTTTTGTGTCTGTTCTATGACGTCCTTTGTATTTCCATACAGTTTTAGAAATAGCTTGTCAATTTTCAAAAAACAACCTGTTAGAAATTTCCCTGCAATTGTGTTGAATATGTAGACAAATTCCATGGAGAATGGAATCTTAAATTGTACAAATCTTCCAATCAGTAAACAGAATATTTTCCATTTATATGTACTTTTTAAATTTATCTAAGCAAAAAATAAAATTTTACACTTATATTGCTAAATTTAACTTTAAATTCTTATGTTTTATTAGGCTTTCAAAGCAAAATAAAATAAAATGGTATTTAAAATTTCATTTTCCTAAAGTTTTCTGCTCATATGTAGAAATGGAATTAATTTTTATGTTTGGCCTGTTGAAATAAGATACAGGATATCTATAGCTATATCTTTATCTATATCTCTACATCTCTATACCTATACCTATACTTTGATAATGGATGTGTTTATTTTTCCCTTCATTATGTAATTTATCTTCAGGTATTTTGAAGCTCTGTTATTAGGTACATATATATTTAAGATTGCTGCACCTTTGTGATGAATTGATTGATTTCACATTCTGAAATGTCCCTCTTCCTTATGTTTAGTGTCCACATGCCATATTCTTTTACATTTTTTTTTTTTAAACTCTCAGAGACTTTACATTTTAACTATGTTTCTTTTAGACCTATTTTAGGTCTATTTTTGGCCTATTTTATTTAATTCATTCTGACATAGTCTGACTTTAAATTGAATGTTGAGATAATGTTCATTTCATGTATTTATTGATGTGGTTAAGATTAATTGTATTTCTTTGTTTTATTTGTTTAGTAGTTTGTCAAGGTTTAAAATTTGCATCTTTTACTTATCACTGCCTAGCTTCAAATAGTGCTATACAAAATAATATTACAAATCTCACAGCACATTTTTATAATTTCTCTAGAAATAAAAAAACATATATTATCTCAATTAAGAAATGACAAAAATATATTGTTTGTCCAGGTATTTAATATTTCACTGCTCTTTATTTCTTTGAGTAGACATGAATATCAGTCTGGTATTATTTTCTATCTCCCTCAAGAATTTCCTTCAACATTTCATTTAATACAGTTCTATCTGTGGTGAATTCTTAAGCTTTTCTTTATCTCAACTATGGCTTTATTTGCCTTTATTTTAAAAGGTATATTTTTGCTGGATATAGAAGTCTTGAGTGACCAATATATTTCCCAAACAGTGTAAAGATGTTGATCTATTACTTTTTGTTTTTCTTTGTTTCTGATATGATGTCAACAATCATTATGTTACTTGTTCCATGTCTATATATGTCTTTTTCTTCTGAATTATTTTAAGACTTTTTAAAAATTTGGTTTTCAGGAATTTGATAATAATAGGTTTGTATGTTTTTATTTGTCCTTTTATGGATATTTTGAGCTTCTTGAAATTTTGGATTTTTACTTTTCTTCAAATTTAGAAAAAAGTAGTATTTCATCAAATCTTTTTCTAACCCACTGTTTCACGTATTATGCTATACCTACTATGCATATCCTGCTATGCTCTAATTACATACCAATTGCTAATATTGGCCAACATGTTCCTGATGCTCCCTTTATCTTTTCTCAACCTCTTTTTCCTTCTCTATGCTTCAATTTGAAGAGTTTCTATTGCCCTGTCTCCAAATCCATTACTGCTTTTCTCTGCAGTGCTTAATGTACTGTAACATCCATTAAGAACTATTTTTCATTTTTGATAACATGTTCTTCCATTCTAGAATTTCCATTCACTCTTACTTATTGATTCTTTTTCTGTGTTAACATTCCTTATTTTTCCCTCATTATACCTATTATTTCTGATCCTTGAAAAAATTTTGATGTACTATTATGAAGTACATAACAGTTAATTCCAATGTCACTGTCATTTCTGGGTCTGGCACTATTGATTGATTTTTCTCCATTCATATTTTCCCACTTCTTCTCTTTTCTAGTAATATTTTATTTGTCCTGGATATTATGGGTCCCATGTGGTTGAATGTCTGCATTTTGTCGTCTTAATTAAGAAGTGTTAAGTTTGTTTTTGGCATGCAGTTAATTTTACAACAAATTTCACTTTATTTTATTGATTACATTTTGGGAATTTTTTGATTGGCTATTATCAAAATGTAATGAGTTTATTTTATTGGTATATAGTTCTATGAATTTTAACACATTTATAAATTTGTGTAACCACCACCACAAGCAGAATGCAAGTTTAATTATGTGCCAGCTTAATAGTTTTGTTGTTTTTAATGCTTATTTTTAACATTTGTTCTGTCAGGTATAGATTAGTCTTTACGCAGAGCCTGCATTAGAGCAACCCTTTATTTGTGGTTTTTTGCGATATTCACAGAATGACCAGAGGTTTGATGAGATTTTTTCACTCTAGCTTGTTGTCATGTTTCCCAACTCTAGATTTTCAGTTCACAGCTCAAGAATGGCCCTTTCCCCTGCACGCCCCTAGTGTTTGTTTTATTCCTGGTCTTTTGTGTTCTAACCCCACATGTGAAAAACTTAATATTTAGTCAAAAATGCAAAATGACATTCATGTAGACTTCAAGAGCTCTTTTTATGCCCAGATCCCTTATTTCCAGTAGGTTTTCTCAAAAATTCCAACTCCCTCTTTAGACCAGAAATCCGATATTTTCTATATCATCTTAGCAAGATAGCCATATTCTGTTTGGACTTTTCTCTTAACCTCATCTTTGAAATAGCCTTCAGGAAGCAGGAGTTATTGTTGGTTTCTCCTCGTTGTTTCTATGCCACTGATGGTCTGACATCCGAAAACTCATAGTTAATATATTTAGTTATAAAAATACAAATATATATGAACTATGTAGATATAAATGTATAGATATAGATTTTTCCCAATGGATATTGTTTCCAGTGCCAGTTTCTCTGACATGACTTGTGAAATATAGCCTTTAAAAATTATTTAAAAATTATTCAGAAGTGGTATAATTTAGGCATAGTTTTAAAAATGTCTTTATTTCTCTATTTCACTCTTAAACTATCTTGCCTGAGAGTTCCGCTTTGAGGTAATCTAATTATTATTTTTTTATATATCATCTATGTTTTCCTCAAGATCTCTTTTTATTTTTGTATTCTACAATTTCTTTACAATATCTCTCAGTATGGATTTTTGCTTACTTTGCTTATTTATGGAGGACAGAAATCAGCATGTTCTTTATATGGAGGGCTCTTATATTTCTAACATTCCAGAAACTTCCTATTATCACTTTAATTATTGTCTTTCATTTATTCTCTCTAATCTTTCTTTCATTAATTCTGATTCATGAATAGTGAATGTTCTCATTTTATTTTCCATTTCTTCAAGTATTTCCTTCTGATTCTCTGTTCCTACATCTCCCTGTGCTATATTATTAATTTATTCTTATCTTCCATATCACCAATGATCTCATCATCAGTGTTTAATCTGATGTTTATCTTGCCTGATTATTTTTCTAATGTTAGCAACAATGAACTTTATTTTATTTCAAAGCTTCATCTGTTTTCTCTAGCTGTGGGGAGACTACACATAGTATATTTTACTGATGGCACACTAATTTGAACCCCATGACTTACACAGGTGGCTCAAATCTGAAGTGATACTTCTGACTTCCTCTTTTAGTTTCCTAGGGCTTAATATGTAGAACAAACAGGGTGGCTTAAAACAACAGAAATATATTGCCTCACAGTTCTGGAGTCTAGATGTTCAAAATCAAGGTGTCAGAGGGTCACACTTCTTCTGAAGTCTGTAGGGTTCTGGCAGTGGCTTGTTGGCAATCCATAGCATTCTTTGGCATGTGATATAACTCAATCTTTGCCTCCAGCACATGTCTGTCTTCTCTGTCTGTGTCCAAATTTCCTGTTGGACACAGTCATATTGGATAGGCCTCATCTTAACTAATAATATCTTCAAAATCCTACTAGCAAATGGGAATGCATTCATAAGATTGGAGGTTAGGACTTGAACATTCTCTTTTTAGGGACAAAATCCCATCTATGTCATTGCCCACTTCACAGAGCTCATTCCTTCTGAGATACATATGAGTCAGCTTACACTAACTACCCCAGTTTAGATTTCTCTTTTAATGTTTGGCTCCTGGAATTTTTCCACTGTGATTTTGTTTCATGGTGGATTACAAACTCATATATATTATTATCCTGGCATTGCCTTTTCAATGGCCTATTGATGTAATTAGGGTTCAGATATATACAGTCTCTCAGCTCCTCAGTGTCAAAGTGAGTGGTTCTTAATGATTCCACCCTTAGTAATGGAAGAAAATGAGATAGAGATAGAGAGAGGAAGAGAATATGTCTTCCCTTTAATGTCTTCCCTTTAATCTAGGTTTACTTATGTCACATTTCCCCATTTTGGGAATTAACAGTACCTAGGGATTTCCTTACACTAATTGGCTAGATGCTAATCAGAATTTATTCCTAGAGCTGCAGATGAGATCTCTTTTCTCTGAGTTATATTGGAGGTGTGAGGAGGAGACACAGATGCCTGAACCAAATTAGGTTCTGCTAGGAAGGAAGAGTAAACTGGATGCTAAACAGCCAACCAGCATCATGAAATTAAGTAGAGGAAGAACTCTGGCCAGAAAAAAAAAAAAAAAAAAGTTTTGGAATCATTCCAGACATTATTGTCAAGGTCAGGATTTACTGACTTTTAAGTTATAGATCTATCTGAAATATTCAAGCTATTGTTGAATTTTTTTCAAGAAAATTTGGCTCAATAAATAAGGAAAGGACTAGAGAGAGACAGTCCTATGTGTAGAACTAGTTAGGGAAGGTACTTTAATTATTACAATTTGCTGTTTTGGATAGCTTCAGAAATGGAGAGAAATTAGCTGGTCTTTTAAAATCTTAATTACAATAGCAAAACCTAATATGAAAAAAATACTTATATGACTGATATTGCTCTAAATGATTTTCATATATTAAATAATATAAGGCAGACAGATATACTATGAAGTTGTAATTATTTTTAGTCCTCCATTTATTATCAGAAAACCAAAAGGAAAAGCTATGAAATTCTCCAGATGATGTAGTTTGACAGTGGCAGACATGTATTTGAAGCCAGATAGTGACTCCAGGGTCCCCTATTCTGCAGATTATTTCAACAGGTACAACAAACATACACACTTTAACTTAGAGATATGCTAGCCCTTCAAAGACTTAAAAGTCTTGAAATACAAATTTATATATGAATATTAAATGTATATTGAATACAAAATGGCAGTGCCCTGTCATATTCTTGTATTTAAAAAAATATATATAAATATATAAATACACACAGTGGTTGAACTAAGTGACTCTTGTAAAATTGATACTACCTCATTTTATGCTTCTTTCATGTTATCTCTCTATTTTATTTCAAGTTTTCTGAACATCGATAGCCAGTTTGGAGAGAAATGTGAGATCCCGGTCAGCTTTCCATCATCAGCTACACTAAGTAGAGTTTCCTGTGTTTATTATACTTGTTCTGTAAGTGAATCAAAGTAGGAAGTGACAATTTTCTTTCAGATTGCCCTTCATCCTATGTGTAGAAAAATAAAGATTGTCATGACCTCCCAGGAAGGTACAAGTTCTACTTGCCCGTAAAGCATAAAGTATCAATAGGAGAAACAGAATCTTGTTTGAGAGGCATATGATGACCTAAACACTACATGATGATGCATTCCACTCCTGGCTGGAAATCTGATAAATATATGACTATAAAAGACGGGCTTTGCAAATTCTGCTCATAAAACATGTTTTCTTTTAAAATCAGAAAATTGGGCAAAATTAACTCAATCTCATAAATGTCAATCTGGTTTATCATCAAAGATGTGTTTCTAGAAAAGCAGAAGCCAGAATATGTGTTTAGTTTTTAGAATTATTTTCATTTTGTGACTGTCAATTTTTTAGAAATGTAACAATTGCTATTGGTTAATAGCTACATAGTGATTTAAAAACAACAACAACAAAAGTTTTCTGTAACAGACGGAGGAGCAGAGACTTTCTTTCTCAAAAAGCTGAAAATAAACTTTTTAAAAAGCAAAGCAAAAGGAGAGAAATGGGGAAAAGCTAACCTGTGGCTTATACCTGAGCCGCCTTAATACGAACCATGCGATCTGGCCACATAAGGTCTGAGGGTATGGGGGTCAGAAATTCTTATTTTCTGTTGGATTCTATTAGTAAGCTCCATAACACCTGGCTTCTTGTTCACTTATGTGTCCCAAGTACATAAATAGCACCTCATACATAGTAGACTTTCAGTCAATGTTTGCTCAGTCATAGAATAAATGAGAAAGATTTCATATAGTATCTCAAGGGAAACCATCCAATAAAATAACTGTTGTCACAATTAACTATCCTTATTCATATATCCACATAATTGTCATTAAAAGAACATATTTTAATAATAAAAATACAAGTAAAATATAAGTTATTCCTGAAATTAAAAACATGCTTTTCGTGTGCAGTAATCTTTCTGCATAAAATGAAATGAAACATTGTAGAATTATATCCCCTTAAAATTAATTTCTACTAAGTTTATATAGAAATATTAAATGTAGCATATTTTAAGTTTGCTATATAACTATAAAGACAATAAATTATATTTAATAAATATTATATGTATCTATATTTCTATATATATATAATTATACTAAATTACTAATATAACATCATTATTAAAAATATAAATGTTAATATAGGTATAATATTCACTACTTAATTTCTTTATGAATTATTTCTATTTAAATAATATAATAAATCAAAGGTGATATTTGTAAGATACTTCAGGCTTTGGCCATGTTAGCATAGTACCCATTTGGATACTTCTATCTTTAGAAAATGTCATAGCCATATGGGAATCCCTTATGTTTTTTTTAATATAACATTTTATGTAATCTAAGTATCTTAACAATAAATAAAAAATATATTAAAAAAAAAAGAAAATGTCATAGTATAAAGGAGGTAGAAGGTTTACAATCCTGTGAATGAACCATATTATTTCCCCCTACTCCAATGTCTCTCTAACTCAGGAATTGAAAAGAATAGTGTCTTGGTTTGCCATAGTTGCTATGACAAATGCCACATAATGGGTTGGCTTAAACAACAAGCGTTTATTGTTTCATGGTGTTGAATGCAAGTCCAAAATCAAGATGTGGGTAAAGCTATGCTTTCTCCTGGAGTTGGCAGCATTCTGGTGATGGAAGTCCCCCATCACATGGCAATGTCCATGGTCTTCTCCTGTGGCTGACTGTCTCTTCTGGTTTCCTCTGACTTCCAGTTTCTATGTCTTCTGGCTTCTCTCTTTGTGTCTGAGAACACAAAGTGTGTCTTTCTCTTTATGAGGCCTCCAATAATGTTTAAGGCCCGCTTTGATTCCGGTTGGCCACACTTAAATAGACTCTTAGAAGATCCTACTCACAAATGCATTCACACCCTGACTCACCTTAAATATTTAAAGATCCAATTTACAAATGGGTTCACACCCACAAGAATGTGGATTAAGATTAAGAACATGTCTTCTTTGGGGTTCACAAGTCAATAAATTATGTTACAAATAGTAACATAAGATTACCTACATACTATCATTAACCAATGAATACACACCAGATGTTTCTGCCATTGATTACACTCCTTCCAGCATTGCCCTGGTTTCCTTGAGCATGAAAAGTGCTGGCTGCATACCTGTACCACAAGTGAAGGGTGCATACTGATTCCAGAAAAATATCACAGAAAAATAAGATCCATTTTTTTTTTTACATGAAGAGAAATAAAATGGTCACAATCACATAGCATCATTTGATTTTTTACACTAGTATCCGAGGGTGCAGTAAATGTTACTTATCTAGACGACTCTGCTTGTATGTCACAGTATAACTGGGTCAGTAGGATTGGATCAGCCACTACAGCCAGACTCTGTTCTGATTCGTCTGAGTCAAAATGCTGTACTGATTGTCCAACATTTTAATATCACAACTGCAGCTAGCTAATGCTTGTTAATTTTTTTATTTTTCAGAAAATTGAAACTTTGTTGTATAATTGGGTCTCTCACGAGTTGGAAGAAGTGTTCTGGACTTTAGAAAAGAAGGATTAAGGAGGGTTAGTTTCAAAACAGGGAAATATAATTGAGAACAATAACTGCTTCGAAAATTAATAGATCAAGTTGTTTGCAGTTCCTGCCTACGGGCATTATTTTGCTCAATCTTTCTCTTTTGAAATGCATATTGTAGCAGTTTAAAAGCCAGTAAGCTTTTAGTACATATTTGTTTCTTCATTGGCCAGATATCCCTAAAGATAGGCAACATCAAAAGAAATAACTCAGAATATGAGGTAAAAGAGAAAGCCATTGATAGGACATATATAAAGATAATAAGAGGAAGCATTATGAGATAATAAGTGAGGAACAGGTAAGAACTTGAAATGCAACCATATATTATATGTTCTACAGGGCAAATTCTTCCCTCTTCCTGAGGATGACTTGTTTTGTTGTAAGTGAGTATTTGTTTTACTAAAACGTAACATACTAATTGGTCATAATTCTCAATTTACATATTTCATGTATTTTAAAATTTAAAATAATATCAAGCAAAGCAAGATATGGGAAATTTTAGTGAGTACAAAAGTAGTCAGGTAAGGTCTAATTTAGTTTATATTCTCATAAAAAGTTAAAGGGTATTAGGTAAAATTGTGGTGTATCTCAATGTGCCCAATTTTTACGCATAGCCAGTGGAACTTGTGAAGAACACAGTTCCATGCAGGTAATACAATAATAAAATAAAGACTACATATATGGTGTTTTCTGAGAGGCAGTGTAGCTAGAGCTTCATAGATTCTAGAGGAAATAGAACAGAGAATGAGATCAGAATAGAACACGGACATGGGAGTGGAACTATAGCAATTTTACCACCCAAAGCCACATTTTTATCCCATGAAAATCTGCCATGTCTAGCACAGCACAAAGCACAATTGAATATGCTTTACAAATACTTGATGCATGGATGATCTGTTCATTATAGGTTTCAATATACTCATATTGAAATGCAATATTATAATTATACCTTTGTTTATATAAGTGATTGTTAAATATATATATATGTTTATTTAATGTATATATAATTTTTATAATGAAATTTGTAATTACACAATAGCATGGCAGAAACCATGTCTACAAAGCAAAGTGGATATAAAGCAGCCAATAATAATAGAACCATCTGTTCTTAGACCATGATACTGTCTTTCCCACTTTGAGAACATTTCTAAGTCTAAATAAACTAACACTTTATCAAACTAATTGACACTGTCCGGTGTAAGTAAATACAATAAGTTAAATATAATTTAAACTATTTTGTTTTTAGAATCTTGATTCACAATGATTATATTTACAAGAGTTTAAAAGGAACATATTAATTAACTCTAACTAGAATAGAGAATTTCTTCCATTGCTAGACTCACAATATTCTTATAGTAGAATACCAGTAAGTCCACTCTAGTCCATAGCTCTTCCTCCAATCCTGAGGATTCTGGGATGATGGTACCCACTCCACCTCTAATTGAGAGGGGGCTTAGAACCCATGGGGCAGATGGATGGGACTACCTTGCTTGCAGTTGCAGACTCTCTCTGTTCTTTGGGTTCATCTCCTTGTTAGTTGTCCTGGGTGAGTCCAATGAGCTGGAGAGTAGGTGTTGCAATTCTGTTGCGATTCAGGGCCCAACTGGCACATGGAAAGCCCAAAGATTTAATTCTCTTGGACACACACATATCAACTCTAGTACTAACTGTAGGTACAAGAGCCATGTGTAGGGAAACCACAACTGAGTCCAACTCTGTCACATTGGGAAGCATAAATTCCAAAGTCGGGCCCACTGGCAGGGCACCAAACTCCTGAACTGTCTGCCCTGCCTATAGTGTCTGGATGTCTCCAGAGCCCTCAGGAGCCCCTCTATTTGAGGCAATATTTACTTTGGCAATCAATGAGATCCTGCTGACACATGGATAATCGTAACTTCTAGAATGACCTGCCAACTCACTTTGAAAAACTCATTTGTCTTTACTCTTTCCCCATTTTGGCCAAGGTCTCTTTCCAGTTACATTGCTAGTTGGTGCTTGGTAGTAATCCCTCTGTGCCAGGGAGGCTTTTCCCCGGGAGTCATGTCCCACACTGGGGAGAAGGTAATACATTTATATGCTGAGTTTATCTTAGAAAGAGGCCACATTTGAACAACAAGGAGGCTTTCAGGAGGTAACTCTTAGGCACCCTATTATACTAGGCTAAGTTTCAATTTCAAAATTAAAGGTTCATAAGTACAGTTATCCATATCAAGGGCCCATCAATGGTTTGTCCTCCTTCACTTGTCACTGCCCCTGTACTCAGGGGACTCTTGCTGTCCCATTAGAGAAAGTGGCAAGCTCCCCATGATGGGAATTCAATATTCTTTCAGTTATTGTGTGACTCTCCACCCACTGTGACAGTGCGCCGTGAACTCTTGAACACATTTATATGCCTTATAGGTGTGCCCCAGGTGAATCTCCTCCCATTAAAACATGCATGTTTTACCAGATTAAATATATACATCCTTTCATTCATATCATCCAAACCATCACATCAGGTATTAAGTATTACATCTTTGCATTAAAACTCAGAGAAGCACCTCTGCAATTATAGTCAACCCAGAAAAATATCAAAAGACTTGCTTAAATATTTTCTCTATGGGCTGATTTAGTATGTAGTTTTCTGAGACTTGAAATGACTCCTTTGAAGCAAAGATTTGTCTAGAAGACTACACCTGTAATCTTCAAGAGTATTATCTGTTCTGAATTATCAGAAATCACCATCTTATTATTTATTATTAATGAGACATTTAGCATCAAGGCCTGTGGGAATTATGCTGATTACTTTATTTATGGTTCCAGTCCTATGTAAATGATTTGATGTTTCCTTTGGATACTGATACAGTTTAACTTGTAGTCTTTGAGGAATGCCATGAAAATTAATTAGCTTTGGATTGTAAAGTACAACAAAATTTAAAATAAAATAATCAAGGATGACATAGAAATTACCTGTCTTAATTTATTTGAATTTGCAGAAAATGAGAAGGATTGTCTTACAATTTGTCAATCAGAAGTGACACATTCCTGCTAGTAAAACCAGGTTTTCATTATCTTGTACATCAGGAAAGGAAAGAAGATTTCAAATTTGCAGCAAGAAGCAACTTTGTTTGCCAGGTCTATCTTCCTAGTCCTTTCTAAGTTATTTCTTATAATGTATTGCAGGTCAGAGCTTTGCAATAGATTAGTTAAACCCTGTGAGACAAAGGATTAGGCCCCAAAATTGAAACAATAGAAATAGAACTTTCATTTCAATATGAAAGGTATATAGAATCAAATAATACTGTATATTAAACTTACTCAACACAACCTAGTTGTTATTTATAAAGGGACAGAATTTAATCCAACTCTTTACTCAAAATTGATTTTTTAAAAATTTTCACTGAAAGGTGAATTTGTACTTTTTCAGATGACTTTAATCCTGTTTCTGAAACAGTGCAGCTTTCAAGAATACTTTTAGGTGGAAATTGATGCTTTTAGTTCTGTGTATTTTGATGACTCAGAAAAATATTGCTAAGTTAATGATACCTTCTAATCTCTTGGCACATGAAAGAACAGCTGAAAATTCTCCTAAATTAACAATATGTGAAAGTGGACTATGCAACTTTCTTTACTGTGATTCTAGCTCTTATATTTCTTTTTATTTGTATAGCTGAAAGCTCTACACCATATTTTCAAAGGTTTTATAATCTATCTTTAAATCCTGGCCATTGATGAAATATTTCCTCCCCCAAATTATATTCCTTTAAATAATTCTTATTTTATTTCAAAAGTTGGCAACTCATTTAAAATTATGATTCATGCTATATTATTATAAGGATAAATGTTTATTTATGAATTTGATTAATATTATATGAAAATTGCTTGAAAGTTGAGTATATGCACTTAAATATTTAGTAAAGTAACTATCACCTCATGAAACCTGACATGTCAAAGAATAAAACTGCCATAGTGCTTTACTTTGGCACTTCTTTTTGAATTATTTGTGAGTCATGCTTGATGACAACTTCAAAAGGGAATTACGAAAACTTTATTTATACCTCCATTTATACAATGTAATGACAATCACCTTCCATATTAAACTACTCTCCTACTCCAAGTACTATCTCCATTTGTTTTAAGCTTGCTTTCCTATATTCATTCACTCACTACACATGTATTGAATACTTGTGTTAGATTAAATTATATATTCCAGAAAAAAACATGGTCTTAATTTTAATCTATTCTTGTAGATGTGAACTCATTGTAGTAGGGCCTTTGGAATATATTATTTTTAGTTAAATTGTGGCCAAATGAATCACACTGGGCTTTAATCCAGAATACTGGAGTCCTTTATACACAGAATGAAATTGAGATGTAGAGAAGCTATGGAGAGTAGCCAGAAGCCGGAAGTCAGTGGAACCCAAAAGAGAAAGCAAAAGACAACACCATGTACATTGGTATGTACATGAAAAGCTAAGGGACCTCAAAGGTTGCCAGCTGGCGAAAACATACCCATCCTGGAGGAAGCAAGCCTTCTAGCCTCTGAATCCATGAGCCAATAAATTCTTCCTGTGCAGCCAACCTGCTTTATGCTATTTGTTTTCACAGGTAGGAAACTAAGACAATAATTAATTAGAAAGGAATATTATGAGAGCACAAAGGAGAGTGTGGCTAATGTTTTAGTAAGGACAGTGAGTAAAAGACAATTACTTTCCCATGACCACACTTCTAAAGTGACCGACCTTGTGAATGCCTCCTGTGGGACTGCTCAAGAGAATGATTTCTTGACTGTGTTGATTTGGAACAAAACAGAGACAACAGGTGCACAGGCCACGGACAGACATAGAGGAAACTGTAGGTGTGGGAGCAGCTCAGGAATGTGCAGGAATCCTGGGGAGGCTGACAACAACCATGGACCATGGAATCTGGCCTATGGAGGAGTGAGTACAGAGCCAAGAGAGCCTCAGTAGCCATATGGTTTGTACAAAGATCCATGGCAGACACTCCTGCAGGGAACTAGCTTGGAAAAGACAGAAACCCATGATGAGGAACTAATAATAATAATAATAATAATAATAATAAATCAAACTCAAAAGTCAAAATGTTCTCCTTGCCTTCTCCTTGTAGATGCTCCCCAAACCACCTTTTAAAAGAAGAAGGAAAAAAAAAAGATAATTACTTTACTTTAATAAGGAGAGTGAGTAAAAGTGAGTAAAGTCTAGTTGAGCTTGGTTCTAATGAGAGACTTTCCAGGTTGAGAAAAAGAGAAGAGACTAGCTTATTAAAAGGCAAAACGGTAATGAAACAACTTGAAAAGAATAAGGAATGAGGAGACATAAGAGAGAGGATGGTACAATATATATGTAATAATAATAAGTTAAATGCCTTGAGCCTCATTGGCCATTTTTATTCCTTCCCTACTTATTTTCTTATTTTTTAAAATCAATAACAACCAATTCAGGACTTTGAGTAGGCAAATAGGAGGTGGTAGTTTTAAATGATCCATTATTTTCCCTTTTTTTTTTTTTTTTTTCATTTTTAAAGTAGTAGATCTCTAGTGTGATATAGAGTACCTAGATGAGTTGAGGAGCTAGGAGTCAAAGAGACAAAGTGAGCTGAAACGTTCTGGCAAGGAGTAAAGCAAAGAGAATTTAGAAGTATGGGGAGTGGAATACAGGGCCTTTCCCTCGTCTCTCAATTCTCTCTAACCTGTTGCCTCTCCTGAGCCAAGAAGTCTTGGATTCTTTTTGGGATCTAGCAGAGAGAAGTGGTATGGGACTTTCAGCACTGTAGTGCAAATGTGGAACAAAAGCTGCCTCCCCATGCCAGAAAGCAGCACTCAAAAGCTATCAGTAAAATATGTTATGCTGTGTTATGCTATGGTTATTCTATGATTTCCAGTACTGTATACTAGACAAAGAACCTGACCATTTGAGAGGAACAACAACTACCACCAAATAAAGAAACCCGTAAAGGATATTTGGAAGGAATATTCTGGAAGGTAAGAGGAAAACTCAGGAAATGCTTTGGGTTAAAAGAGGAAGAGTTTATCAAAAAGGAAATTTCACTTGCTACTCAAAGGTGAAAAAGGATAGTGATGAAAAATGACTACTGGATTCAGCAAATACCACATTATGTCAGATTGTAGGCAGGGAAGTTTCAATAGAGAGGCAATGACTATATTAATATTGAAGGAGGCGAAAGATGAGGAAATAGAAATAGTGAGTGTGGATAAATTGGAAGTAAAGTGAAAGTGGTTAAGTTCATCTTAAAGAGTCCATTAAATAGAATTATTTGGTGTTTTTACTAAGGAGAGATCAGAATATGTTTAAGCTAAGAGGAGAAAGAAAGAGCATAGAAATATATTGAAAATAGTTTTTTTTAATGGCTTGGATTTACAAAGGTTAAATCTCAAAATTTTAAATTCATAAATTGCTTAAACCCCACCACACACTCCATGTACAATAGATGAGGGTAATAAAATGCATATATGCTTGTTGTTAAGGGAAAACATGCACTGAGAAGAATCTAATCTTTAAAAAAGTGTGTGTGTGTGCGCGCATGTTCCCTCTCAGACTTTTTGTTTAAAATTTGGAGCAATTTCACAAGATTATTGGATATGAAAAAATGAAGTATTGTAATATTGTGACATTTTAGATGTATAAGTCTCCTCTTTTATTTACGGAAACTTAATTTTTTTCATAGAACAGATATGCACCGTAGTATTGAAACTGTTAAAGGTTTTTCATTAATTTCTCATATTTGAATACAAACGTTGGTTTCACCTGACAGTAAAGGCTTTTCAAATGAAATGTATATATGTTTTAAAAATGGATTCATCTTTCCAAAATAGGAATGGAAGTAATGTTGAAATTTGAGGTTTCATTTTATGGGAGAATATTTTTTATCACCCTGGTTTGCGATTGACTTACAATAAATGGTAAGCACAGCTTAAATTGGTATTTCCTGACTCAAGCTGGCTGAAAGCTATTTTAAGAAAGAACTGAATGCACCTTGTCGCTTCATGTCACCTATTTATGTCAAAAATGTTTTTATAACATTTGCTGTGCACACTGAAAATTCAAATGTTTGTGTTCTTTCTAAAATCTGCTAAATTGTTTCAATATCCATTATTTACATTGATCCCTATGTTTATATATGAGTTTCAAATGAATATAAACTCTTCATTTGTAACTGAATTTTTACTTGTGATCGATGGGTTTGTGATTCAGCTTAATGAAATCTTACCTTCATTGAAAGAAAGTAATTTAGTTAAGTTGAATTATTAGCATTTATATGCACTTCCTATCATGATTCAAATTCTATCACTTAAAAATTAATACTTTCTCTTTATTCCTTGAGGTTTAGAAGAGTTCCTTTTTTGGAAGTGAAATTATTTTCATCAGTAAAAAGAAATTAATTGATTGAGTGACTTTAGGAGACAGCAAACAAATATAACACATTCCCTTTACACTTCTATTTTGTTTAGTTTCTTTTATTGCTTTAGAAACAGTTTTACAAAGGAATTCTGAATACAATATACAATAGAGACCAATTGGCTATATGTTGAGTTCCTTTCTTTTCTCCACCCTTATGGGGGCCCAGATCGAGGAAGATAATACTTGCAAAGAAAGCAAACCAAGAAGTAGACTTATTGCTCTGACCCTTCTATCCAGAACCGAGGAAAGGGAGCTTCCTCTTTTTCTATTCCTGATTCTTGACTTCCTGAATTCCATTTCAAGCAGCAATATTATGGAGTATATTAGGCAATGACTTGTTTTACTTATGATAGGATATAGTCACACTGCTTCAAATTAGAGTTAACCCTAGAAGAAACAGGTCAGCAGGATACTGGTTCAAATTTGGTTTTTAAAAAAATTTATGCTGAAAACATTGTTTTCCCTTCATGATTTCATTCTCTGTCTTCACTGCATACTACTTTTAAATTCCTTCTCATATTTTTCCCAAGGTGGAGCTTACTAATTACCATTTATTAGACTTACATGTGGTAAGCTCATTATGAAGAGATTGCTGTAAGACTCTTCTATTACAAGGACAATTAGAAGTGGTGCGTGGCCTATGCATTTTGGATCAAGATCTGTAACTTTATCTGCTCATATTACTGTTATACTCTTGAATCCCTTTGCCATTCTGGGAAAAGAATGTACCCATATTCTGTGTGTGAAGATTTTCTCTCCATGCTTTTCTTTTTCTTCTCTCAAGTTCTCATTCTCTCTTTTTTCAAGTTTTCTTTTACATCTACAATTTCTGTTTCCACTACTACTATCAGCTAAGCTTTTCATCTCTTACTTGGTTACAGAGTATTATGGTAAACATTTCCCACCTATCACCATGTACCAAATATAAATCTCCAATGAACTGGGATAGGATAATTTTTAAATAAAGTTAAAAGGAATATGACAAAGATTAGTCTAACTGTGGAGCAAGTTGCTGTATGGTGTGTTGTAGGAATACAGGCTCAGGCGCAACTGAAACTTTCAGGAAATGACCACTTTATTATTTACATGGCACAAAGGATCCAAAAGAGCAGGGGAAGAGATCCTACCATGTCTGGTTCCCTGGGGTGGTAAACTACTCAGGATGGTTTTGGTGAATGGCTGCTCTGCAAGCCCCACTTTGATTTAAGAGAAGTGATGACTGTGCTGCCCAAGAGTTATGTATTTATACACCCCAGGGGAAGGGGGCCCTGCTGCTGAAGCAGAAGCATGTAGCAAGCAACTTTTGTGCAGAGATCCCACCCTGATAAGCAGCTGGGGCTGCCTGTTTCTGGTTTTGAGTTCAGGGTATAGTCAGGGGGTTCCATTGGGCCTTATGTCTCTCCTGGGCTGCGGAATGGAAACATATTGAAACATCTGCACACATAGAAAAGGTGGGGATAGGCCATGGCTGGGATGGCTGCTGAGCATTGCTGTGACTTCCCTAGCACTAATACAGAAAAAAAAAAAAGGAAAGATGAGAAGGGATTTATCTTACAGAATTTTGTGATGAGATTAATACCTGGATCCACATGCACTGATTATATTTTAGGTAAATACCAAATCAACTTTTGGACTTTCTATAAAAGATTATAATATTCAGTGAGAAATAAACTAGTTATTACATAACATGGAAAAATAGCACTATAGTTTGAAAATGCCAGACGGGCAGATGAACTTTTAACTATAAAATCCTGAATCAGTATCATACATTTGTTGAATGCTTATAAGAGAGCCTAAATTATTAATATTACCTGCTATCAGTTTTAGTATAGATTAGACTACTAGACTATTACACCTAATAAAAATGATCAATATTTTGTTGACTATCCTGGAAACATACAATAAGCAATGATTTGGAACTATGATTATTTATATCATTTATTTGCTTTCTAAATATTTGTGTAAGTATTCTGGTATGGGGGTATAGAATTATAAAAACAAACATATTTCACTGACTCCTAGGTTCCAGGCATTGTATAAGGTCCTAGACATAACAATTAGTGTTCTAGCTTTCTTAGGATTTAAATTTTAATGTCCATTCATTCATAATATTTGAGTAAGAAAGTTTTCCCGTTAAGGCAGAAAATTAAAAGCTATATATACCCACATATATGTATATATACCATTTGAAATATTTATATGAAATGTAGATAATTATTTTTAAAGTATGGTTATCAGTAATTCATGATCTCATTTGTCATGAATATCACTACAATTCTTAAGCTTTCAGATAAAACAATTCCTATTCTTCATTTTAGGTGACTCTTACATTAACTATTGATACCTTTTTGGGTTTTTTTAAAAATTATTTTTCAATTCTGGGAATTTTATATCTATTCTTTTCCCAAATAAGACCCCTACACCACATACCCTCTTTTCTTCTTCCAGGAGGTCTTTACTTCTTTTCTATATCCTGTGTGTTTCTTATATATGTTCTACCATTTTATTCTGTTCTGTCTCTTTCTTGCCATTTCTCAATCTGATCATCTACATCACTTATTTGTTCTTTGGCTCTACATACTACTTTTTGATCCAGCTATGTGGTTCTTCATTTTAAATCACTTCTAATATTGTTTTTATTAATCCTGTTTTTTTTTATTTCTTATTTTTGTTTGATATTGCTAGCACCTTCTCTGTTTTCATATATATTTTAATTGCATTTATTTCTAATTCTAGGTCTATGTGCCTTGGTATATTCTTTACCCTTTCTGCTTGGGTTTGTAGAACTTCTGGGATCTGTTATACTTTTCGTTAAATAGGGGAAATTTTAATCAGTAATAACCAAACTATTTTTACTGCAACCCTCTTCTTTTGGGACTCCTCTTACACCTATGTTAGACCACTTGATATTTTCCTGCATCTCATTAAGATTTTGTTCAATTTCCCTTCAGTCTTTTAATCTTTGCACTTCATTTTGAATAGGTTCTATTGCTATGTCTTCAAGTCCAGTGATATTTTCTTCTGAAGTCTCTAATCTGTTAATCTCATACAATATATATTTTTAATTTTTGTACTGTAATTTTAATCTCTACAAGTTCCATTTGCACCCTTTCCCTTCTTCCACCAATTTCCTCACAATTCTTCTTCCCTCAATAGATCTTAATAATATTCAGATATTGCGCTGTCTACTACCTACCAGCATTTTAGATCTAGGATATTACATGTGACCAATTTATTTGGCCAAGGGTAGATTTTAGATCCTTGAAGATGTTATAATATTTATACAACCTGTTTTAAGATCCTTATCTACAAATTCCATAATTTAACTCATTTCTTCATCTGTTTCTATTGATAGTTTTTCCCTGGTTAGAGGGAATAATTATCTGCTTTTATGCATACCTGAGAATTCTATGATTGGGTGCCAGAAATTATACATTTTGTGTTTTTAGATACTGGATTTTCAGGTATTCCTTTAAAGAACATTGGATTATGAACTAGCATGCAGTAACTAACTTTTGGTTTAGTTTCATCATTTTGAACCTTGTGTCAGGTTTCATTATGGTCAGCCAGAAACAGTCATTGTTCTGAGACTAGTTTAAATCCACTACTAAGGTGATATCTTTCTGAGGTCTCTCTACTCTGGCTGATGAGAAAATTGACTATTTCAAGACCTGTGTGAGCTCTAGCAATTACTTCACCTAATACTTGGTAGTTTTATTTCCCAAGTGTCAGGTAGTTTCTTCTCAAAAGTGTAGAAATCACTACTCAGCTAAAATCTTAAAGGCATTCCTTTGCAGATATTTAGATCTTTCTCTGTGCAGCCCCCTCCCCACTATTATTCTATTCCACAAATTCTAGTGACCTCAGCTACTCTGAAACCACATATCTGTCTTTTTAACTCAATGGTACTACCAGTCTCTGTTTGGTTCTACCTCCCTGTCCAGTGACCTGGAACCTGCCTTTGGGCATTGTGCTGGGGCAATTGTCTGGCTCTCCTCTCAGGGATCCCTTCTTTCATATATAAGAGTTCTGCATCTTTCATTAGTCAATAGGTAAAAACTGTTGTTTTTGTTTTCTAGTTGTTTACAATGAAAGGATAATTAACCTAGTAGTGAAACACTTATGGAAGTCTAACATTGAGGATTTTGAAAGAAATGAGGAGAGGAGTAAATTCTGGTGGTCAATTGATCAATTCTCACATGTATTCATCAATTTATCAGTCCAATAAAATTTCATGCTAATCTGATATTTCCCTTCCCTTCACAAACACTTTAAATACATGATATTATATATAGATAATTTATTGGTGAAAAATAGAAAAGGGGTATCTCAAGTCATGCAAAACAAAGGCAATATTTTAGTGAAGGCAATTTTCTTGGCTAAGAGGAAAATAAAGAATATCTCAAAGCAATGCAAGGAAAATTATAAAACAAAATGGAACCACCATTTCCAATCTATCCTTTTCTTCTGACATCCAATCACCCTCCCTCTCAGGCTTTATTCATTCATCCAACACCATTTCAAACAAACCACCTCTTATATTTTCTAGGTGTTTATTTTATTAGTGCTTTATTGCCTCCTTCATATCCATGTCCATTTCTGTTTTGATAGTTCCTCCAGGACTGATTTTTTTGGAGGTGGGGGAATATGACAGCCTTTCCTAGTATACCATCTTGGCAGAAAGTTAATGTGATTTTTTTTTTTTTCAAATTTGTGAACTCCTTTCTCTTAACATCCTATTTTAAGTCCATCTATTGCCCAGGTAGTTCTCTAAATAATCTACTGTATTTTGCATGTAGTTTTATAGAATAATTTCCAGCAAATATATTGTTGTGGAGCTTTTAATAAAAATGCCTTTTATACTGAGTAGAACTTGAGCAGAAAATACATAGTGGGATATGAAACTAGACAGGAGACACACTATAGATGCATTAGCATGTGGATGTTAAGAATATAAATTGCCGGTAGGCAATGAATAGTCTTGTAAGCTTTGAGGAAGTTTGCCTGATTATATTTGTGGTTTAGGTAAATGTCTCTGGACTGTATGGAGAATGATTTGAGAGGAGCAGAATTAAAATTAAAGAGATCATTTTAGAAATTGTAACAGTTGATAAATAGTGAGACTGGGATTTATAGGAATAAGGGATGAGTAAATGGCTTTAATTTCTGAAGAATTTGTGGTAAATTCACCAGGATAAGTCCATAAACAAATGTGAAATATGAGGTAGAAGTAATAATAAAAAGACTGACTTTTATATTGCTAGCTTTGATATTGGGCTAAATAAGGCTATCATTTGAAATGGAGAATATAGGAAGATGAGATTTACCAGTAAAGTATACTGTGGCTTGTTGAATTTAAATATTCATGAGAAATATAGATGGAGGAGTCTGGGGGTTATGGGAAGGGGGTGGTTGCGGTTGGAAATTCAGATATATTTTTAGTTCTGTTAGGACAAGAGGCTGTATGCTGATGATCTTACTATCTCACCAGGTTTTGGTTACTTAATCTTACTCTTAAAATCAATGTCTAATTTTTAAATGTTGAGAATGAATAAAAGCACATTAACTGATATGATTTTGTACTAAAGACAAGCAAACAAGTACTTCTGTAATGAAACACTATTGCATATGGTCCAAGATGTATTGGTGCCATTCTAGCTAGATCTATACATTCTCAAGCTTCAACCAATTTAAATCCAGTTATCATCCATAGGAAGTATTACAGCAGAAAGATTTCACTTTTTTTGATATCTAAAATGGGAAATAACCCTTATTAACATGAAGTACAGTTCTATTCCTTTGAGTATAAAAAGGCCCTGCAGTCCTGAAAACCTGTGACACAGATCACCAAACAAACTTACACAGTCAAGAGTTCCAATCTTCTCATCTATCTGTTCTTTCAATGTAACCCTCCGTAGGAGAAAAATATTATGAATTTGGTAGTATTTGGTTCTGCTTCTTGACATGTAAAATGCACCAAAAAGTCAATCAGAAAAGGAGGAAAGTTAACTAGATAATCTTATGTGGTACACAATTGGAGTTTGAATAATTGGGGTGCTGTGCAAATAATGGTGGTTATCACATACACTCATAAATATGGTTCCAAATGTGAGGAGTGATATTGAGAGGTGAGTAAACTGCACACAGCTCATGTTTTTGTTGATGGGAAAAACTGATGGCAAAGTGTTCTAATAAGAATTTTTTTCAAACTTCTTATCTCTTTAACTTTAGTCCTGACATTGCGTGCACTTTAGAATAGGACCTTTTATGACTTTTCTGACATTGTAACATTGCATCTTGCTTCCAGCTGTGCTGAATATTCCCAAAGAATATTTTTTGAGATAAGATACAATTCGTGGTGTCAGAAACTCTTGTGTATGAAGCACAGATTATATAGCTGGAGAATCACTAGGGTTTATAATAGTTCATCATAATCTAGGCCTCAGGGGTATCTACAAACCTGAGAATCTCATCCAAAATTTAGCAATAGAGGGATATGCAATGCTAATTGAGCTTAAATTTACCAAGATAAAGTATAGATAAGAATTCTTTTTAGGTAAATGTTCAAGCTCCTCAATCATACAAAATCTGGGGTAGTTTGTTGTGTTTTGAAACTTAGACCAATAAGAAGAAATACCATATTTTGTGTTGTGTTCTAAGAGTAAATGCTACATAAACAGACTAATGAAACTAGACAACCAATATTCCTATATATTTTCAGAGTCAAACGTTTTTCTTACTTTCCCTTGTCCCTGAATTAGCCTGCCAACGAAGGAATATATATGTATTTTTTTTCATTTTAATATATAGAATTATTTTTATGCACAGTGAGTACATTTCAGATATTTACCCTCAGCTTCTATATCCCTTTTAAAATGGCCTTAAAATTTGCAGAAAATTACCTATATATTAATTCAAGAAAAATTTATGCAATGTTTGAAATATCAAGGTATAAATAAGATAAAACTTTAGAACAGGATACAAAAACTTTTTTATTCTGTGTCTTGTCTAGTATAAAAAATATATAACAGGCAGGAAGTATTACCAGGAAAAAATGGAATTATTTGCTAGAGACTTAGGTTTAAATACAAATTCCACCATTTACTAGCTGTTTGTGTTGAGAAGGCAATTTCACAAAACTTGATTTTTTTTCCATAGGGTCGTTGTGGAAGCCAACATAGATCATGAAAATGATTTTCAATAACAACAAAATATAGAAATTGTTTTATTAGATATAATTTTTCCAAGTGGTAAAGGAACCTTAAAATTCCATTGAATATTTTATAATTTCATTCTTTTGCCATTCCTCCATAGATAAATCTAATAATGGTTTTACTGGTAATAAAAATAAAATGTAAAACAATTCTGCTTAATTTCAAAAAAGCTAAGGAGGAGATTTGTTACTACTATTACATTTAGAATGCTTTTATTTACATTTTATTCTCTTCCTATGATATAAATCTTTCATTAGTTGGCTAGGTACACTTTTATGAAATTCTATTAATAGTGCTGACATAATTTCTAGGATACTTATAAGGAATTACTTCTGTATCATTCTTCTGCAATGCCCCCAGCCCCCAATAATGTAATAGGATATCGGGCAAATTCCAAGAATTTTTATTTTATTTTCTATGAAAAGTAAATGAAGGTTATACTGAATATCATCTCTGCATATTACTTTAATAATATTTGTGTGGAATAATTTTTTGTATTCTTATAGGAAATAGCAATAATCATGATAATAATAGAAGCCAAAATTTATTGAGCACTTACTATGTGTTGACACTTTTTCTAAAGACTTTATAAACATCTAATGACATGATATCTCAATTAATCCTCAGAAACATTACATGACATAAACATTTTATAGAAGCGGAAACTGAGGCCTAGAAGTTTAAATAAATTCCCCCAAAGTCACTGAGCATTTAAAAGCTATAATTTTACATAAAATTATAATTTTAAGATCAATTTTGACTCCTAAACCCTCCTGCTTATGATTACAGATTGGCATATGATAGAAATATGTATCTTCAAGGAACTGAAATACTATTGGATAAAGTCTGAAAATACATAGATCTAGCTAGAAAACCACTAATACATTACCTATGAAATTGAGAGTGAGCAAAAATTAAATGTATTAGCTCAAAGTCTCCTTGAGTATGATATTAGAGTAGATTTAAGAAATATTTCATTTCAGTATTATTCTTCCCCTCTTTGTCACGGTCGTTGTCATGGTGAGTACTCAATAAATGTTGCCAAATAAAATCAGAAGCTGAACTGTTGACCTCTCTCATTTCTACTGTGAGAGAAATACTTAGGCAACATGATGAAAGTCCAAGGGGAACATGAAATTGAACGCCTACTTCTGCAGAAGTATATATTTTACACCATTGCATTTAGTCTACAGCACAAACAATGCGATGGTTATTTTGTACCTCACTTTAGATATTGAGTCATATCCTCAAGCTAGCAAAGCTGGTTATGTGACAATCAACATCCGGATACAGGCTTGTTTAAATATTACTCCACATAAATTTATAGAAGAGTTGAAGTATTTCTTTGTCTTGCCGGCAGGGTTTTGTGTTTATTCAGTAGCCATTGGAAGCTCCATCCTCAATAACCTATTATCTTTTTATAAGTAACTGATATTTTGAAGAAATATGGGAGGGCAGTGTCCTTGATGCACACAGAGTGGTCTCCTGCCCTACAAAGGATATTGCCCTTGCTTACATTTGCAGATATAGCCAAGTCAGCTCTTCAACCTGAAGGTCAGAAAATCAGACTTGTCTTTTAGAATTGACTCTGCCTGCCTCTTTCAGTTTTGCTTTGCTAATAAGGCATGATTACCCTTCACAGAATCACCTACAATGACTTCTTTTCCCAGTTCAGTAAAAATGTATCAAATAACAAGAAGTTTTGGTTATATTTTTCTAAAAGGATTTCCACAATTATTGTGCTCATGCTTAGGGATCTTTTTGTTCTTTCCATAAATTTCCATAAAACATTAAAAATATCTAATTAGAAAAACAAATAGCTTTCATAGATGTGAACAATCTTTGAGATATTTTCTCTTGAGATGTAAAATGTAAGTTTTCCTGCTGAGCTGTGTGATTTTTACTGTTTTATAATAAACAGGTAATGTGCTAAAAAGAAAAGAACAAAAATCCCTGAATATTGACCTTGGTTCAGAAAGTTTTTTAATATACAAATATTGTGCTGTACCATATAATTTTATGGATATTTGGTACCAGACTTTATTTAATTTATAAAATAAGTTATGTCTGATAACTCTACACTTTCTACCGTGATTTATGCTGGAGGAATTGTTGGGAAAAAGGACAATATTTTGTGGTCATGCTCAGTAATTTCTACATACTGTAAAGATTGTGCTATGGTAAATCGAAATAATTACAAAGATATCTGTAAAATATGATATGATTTCTATTTTTATGGGATAGTTCGCTAGACCAGAAATTCTAGGATTTCGCTTATAGTGCTAATACCCCTCCTATTAATTGTGAAATATATGATCACCAGACAAGGAAGAATACCTAAAGTGTAGTAAAGCAACTGTGTCCTGGATTTGTGAAGCATATGATGGATGAGAAAAGATTCACCTTGGCTAACTCTGGTAAGTGAGATAGTTGTTGGGATATATAGGAGCCTGTCATTCTTCATTTTATATTAACTAATATGTAATATATGTGTCTCTGGAAAAACTTTAAAGGATAAAAAAAAACAGTAAAATTAGCAGGCTCTGTCAAATCTAGAATAGTTTAAAAGGTTTTAAAACTTTATTGTCCTGAAGATTTTGTCTTTTCCATCTCTTTTTTATTTATATTTCTTTACATGTGCTTGTCAATATTTACACATGTATCACTGATTATTTAATTTATTCTCCAAATTTTCTTTGATATTGTTATATCTTAAAACATAGTACACAAATTTGCCTATTCAGGATTACTGTCACTTGGCATGCAACTGTATCTGTATTTAAAGAAATATTTTCCTGCAATTAAGTGAAATCCAATTGCAAGATAGCTATTAAACTTAAAGCAGTTTAAGAAAACCTTCCCAAATAAATACATTATTATTAGATTGGAATAATAACAATTTACAAATAGAGAGAGATATACATATATCTCTCTATTTGTGTCTCTAAATATATATCTCATTCTAAGGAGTAGCAGTTTATACTGTCTGTATCATTTCTCTGCTGGATTGCTTTCATGTCATATTATGGCATTTAGCATAAATTTCATAATTAATATCAAGACCTATAATGCTTTCCATGATTTGGCCTCGATCTACCTCACCAATCACACCTACTTCCACTCTTCTCCTTGGTTTCTATGAACCAACCGTTGTCCTTCTTTCTATTTGCAGAACATGCCAAGATCTTTCCTTCCATTAAGTCTTTGTTCTTGATGTTCTCACTGTTTGAAAATTTCCATTCCCACATTTTGCATGATTGCTTTATTCTTGTTGTTCAATTCTTAGCTCATATATCACCTGTTCAGACAAGCCCAACATAAGTTTGCTTCCCATCATCCCACGAAATAATATTTAATTGTATCATCATTATATACCATTTATAATGTTCATCACTATCTCAAATCTCCATTTTTGTTTTCATCCTGGAGAAACAAATATATTAAATGCTTATATCAATCCATTAACTGAAATTTGCCAAATTATCTCTTGGTCAGATGAAATTCATCTTCCAGCAGATTCCTCAAAAAGGGCTCAAGAGTATAGTATTTCATAAGTTCTTGTATATTTGAAAGACTTTTTCTATAATTATGATATTTGGAGGACAGCATTATTGGATATAAAATTCTTGGTTCATTTTTTTCTTTCCTTATATTTTCATACATAAATATGTATGTGCACACATTGTGCACATTATACATATACATACATATGTATGTTATAAGTTATATATTCTGAAATAATAGAAACAATGAAACTAAAATGGTGGAAGAAAGAAGGCAAGAGGTGAATAGAGTAAGCTTAATAATTGATACATAGGCAATCAATGAGTCAAAGGATACCACTGAAAATTTACAAACCATGTGTTAAAATATTAAGTAAAAAACCAATTAATATTACAAAGGGTGCAAGCATAAGTTCTACAACAAAAACTACAAAGTTTATAAACCTAAAAGTAAAAGAAAATAAATTAATAAAGAACACACTACACAGAAGGAAAAAATGCAGAAACCATAACATAGTACATAAAATAATTAAAATGAAAAATAATATAGAAGAGTTGAGAGAAAACCTATAAATCATACAAATATATACTAGGTATTACAGTAACCAACTTTAAAAAGTGAAAACTGAAGTAGATGTAGAGCAATATAAAAAGAAACACACTAATGATAAGGATTTTAGTACACTACTCTCAATATAAGACTGATAAAGAAAACAATACGTAAGTAAGAATGTAGAAGACAAAAATAACACAATTATTTTTGTGTTATCTTTTTATAAGATATTATGGCTAAAATACATATGACTACAATACAAATGCAATTGGATCTTTCAAAATATTTATCATATTAAATTGCAAAGAAATGTAATTAAGTTTCATGAAAAAAAATTCAAAGCAATATTCTTTGATCACAAAGCAATAAAATTAAAACTTTTAACAAGATTTTTTGAAAAGTCCTTTCAACCTAGAAATTAAAACAACAAAAAATATGTAATAAGCAAATTTTTCAAGTGAAAAAGAAATTACATACCAAAATTGCATAATTTCTACAAATTTCATTAAACATTGCTTATCATAATCTGTGGGATGTGTTTGAAGCACTGATAAGATGAAGGCTAAGAACTTTAATACTAAAAAGAATGAGTTATACAATCCAACTTAAAAAATGAAAATTACCAAAATTAACAAAAATAACAAAAAATAAATAAAAAGACAATAAACTATATCAAAAGAAAAAAATCATAAAAGCAGAAATTAATGTAGAGAATATACCTCACTAATCTAATTAATAAATTAGTCATGTGTTTTTAAAATAATTAACAAAATAAACAATTTACTAAATATTTTAATCTAGGAAAAACAGAAATTAAAAACACAAATGTACAAAATAAGAAATGGCAAAGGGGAAGTAGCTATTAAAACAGAAGAAATTCAAAACATAAAAATACAAAATATGAAATGGAGGAACTATTTCCAGAATGACAGCATGAGAACAATGATACTGTCCCAACAAACAATCAAAACTGAAAGAACACAAAATGTAAAATAATATACATATTGTGGCAGTTTGATATTATTTATGAATTCCAAAAGAGATTATGTTTGTAAACTGATCTGTTTCACTGGGCATGTTACCCTTTGATTGTATTAGATTCAGCTGAGATGTCTGATTAAATTACTTTAAGATTAGGGCTTTGAATCAACCACATCATTAGAGCGTGAGTCAGCATTGAGTCCCAGCCCCCTTGGGCTGATAAAACAGGCTCTTACATGGAAGTAGACACACAGAGAAGAACACAGAGGAAGAGAGCCAGCTCTATGGCAGGATCCTGCAGCCCTGGGAAGAGTGATGAGCCTGAGAGTCTATAGCAGACCTTGTGAACAGAGCAGAGCAGCTGAGCCTGGAAAGAAATGAGCCCCAGGAAGAGAGATCAGCTTTATGTCAACCTACGACTGAGATTGGAAGAACTGGGGCCATGGAGCTTTAAGAGGAAGAAGGAAGGCTGAACCCTCACAGATATCACCCGCCATCTTGCTTCAAGACGTGGCAAATGACTTTGGGTAAGAAAGTACCACTTATAATACCTTGAGTTGGACTCTTTAGGGCTCTGTGACTATAAGCTTCTACTCCAAATAAATACCCTTTTTATTTATTTTTATTTATTTATTTTTTTAAGATTTTATTTATTTATTCATTTATCCCCCCCTTGCTGCTTGTGCTCGCTGGGTCAGCTAACCACGCCGTTGCGGGCAGGCTTGCCTTCACCAGGAGGCCCCGGGAACCGAACCGGGGCCTCCCATATGGTAAACGGGAGCCCTACTGATTGAGCCACAGCCGCTTCCCTAAATACCCTTTTTAAAAGCCAACAGAGTTCTGGTTCCTTGCATCAGCACCCCTTTGGTAGACTAATACACATATTATATTACTTTTTGTGGAAGGAAGGGAAATGAGGATATATGTATGTTTCTGCTTACTATTTTTTTTTCCAAAAGAAGCATAGAAATCATAATCCAGAAATTAGTGAAATTAGATGCCTAGAATGGATGGGCAAAGCAGGACGCTATTGTTGACCAGGAGTAGTATTTCTTTGAGTGTATCTTTCACAGAGTTTAGACTTCTAGATCTATGATAATACCTTACATCCTGAAAATGAAATTAAAAAGGGATGATAAAATTAAAATGAAACTGAATGGGATACAAAAAAACCAAATCAACTCCATTGTACTTCAAAGTAATTGAGAGAAAAAACAAAAGAACTTACAGAAATACCTTTGCAACACAGTATTTTGAGTATATATCCTCCATCTAAAGACAGAACTCTAATCATATACTGAATTCTGGGTAACAGGTTTGTTTTCTTGCACTAGTATAGGTTAGCAATTCTTGAAATTGCTTTTTGGTTATTCCAAGACTGAGTAAATGAGTAAATAAATTGGAGAAATGGGAACCAGGTTTTCAACATCATAAAAGGCAATTACATATCTGGAAATGAGGAAGACTAAAATGAACCTGTGGTATTGGGTTGCAATTAAAATGTCAGTAGGAACACATTGTTTTCCATATTTCATTTAATTTTTGTATCTAAATATTTCTCTATATCTTTATTCCTATTTTTGTCCATATTTATATCTATGCCTTTTTGTCAATATATTTTTTAGCTCTTTTCACTAAGAATGTCAAGTAGCAAGAGCTACATCAAGGAGCAATGAGCATACCAAGCACTCAGATGTTCATTCTCCAATAGACAGATTCAGAGTCCTTGAAGAAATGGCTGATTTCAGAGTTGGGATGGAGAAATTACAATGCAGCCTAAATATATTTTTGTTCCAGAATATAAGGGAGTGCCCAAAGAATGATCAGTATACATCAAAAGTAGTGGCAATCTACTGGCCAAATGCGAAAGATTGAATATCCATCTTTAAAATGTTAGCAATTGACAATAACCAATTGAATAGAAAATAATTTCAAGTCCATACAGATATAAATAAAGAAATAAATAGGAGAGAATAATGTTCATCCTTACAGTAGAATGTCAACTAATAATTGGAGAAAGTAGGATTGAGTTAGCAACTCATCATTTTATAACCAGCATATTAATAACTATGTCAGTAGTCATTTGTGGGTACTAAAACTTGGTGAAAGTTTGATGAAAGACAGGAAAAATGTGTAGACTCACTACACCTCTCCACAAATTATTGATTTCAAATGAAAATAGTAACTTTACAGAGAAGAAAACTGAAGACAGCACCTTAACCAACAGATCAAACGTAACATCACCAGTCCTTTTGTCTGATGGCTTGAACTTCACAGAAAACCAATAAACAGAAGTACTGCCACACTGGACTGAAAGGGACAGAGATGGGAAGAACTGAAGGAAAAATGATTTCAGGGGCAGAACCAAGGAAGAAAAGGTCTGGACCAAAGAGACCTCTTTGGGTCAAGAGATAGGGCCACTCAGCCACTCACACATGTGAAAGGATGGGGCAGGCTTTCTTCCCTAGTGGTTGGAGGGGATGGGGCTTCAGTCCCATTTGGCCACTACCTCAATGCTCAGAGAGAGTGGAGTCTATGCCCAGTTGTCTGGGGAGAGTTCAGCCACCAATCCAATGCTTAGAGAGGATGGGACCTACACTCCAGATTTTGTGCATAGCTAGGCCACCATCTTAGTGCTTGGAGAAGCAGTGTCCTAGGCTCCAGCATTCATGGAAAGGATAGTCACTGCTCCAGTGCTTAGAAAGTGTGGGGCTGACACTCCAATAGGCCCTGAAGACAAAGCATTGATCCAAAGATGACTCTCAGAACTTGAGATCTAATGGATTTTTCCCTACTGGGTTTCAGACTTGCTTGGGGCCCATAACCCCTGTTTTCCTACCAATTTCTCCTTTCTGCAGGGGGAACACCTATCTCATGCCTAGTCTATCACTGTAATTTGGAAGCTAACTTGTTTTCTAGGTTTCACAAGTCCTCAGACTGAGAGGAATTTTACCCCAGGTTGGACCACACCCATAACTGACTTTTATGAGCCTGCACTTAGAGATGTTATTGGAATTACTTATGGCTTTTGGGATGTTGTGATGGGTGAATGCATATTGCGTGTAGGAAGAATATGTCTTTTGGGAGTTCAAAGAGCAGACTGTGGTACATTGAGTTCCAATTTAGGCATTTAAAAAATCTTAATCCATGTCCCTGTGGGTGAGACCCCATTGTAAATAGGACCTCTAAGATGTTATTTTTAGTTAAGGTGTGGTGAACTAAAGCAGGGTGGGCCTTAATCCAGACTACTGGTGGATTTATAAAAGGAGAGCCAGAGGTAGGAACAAGTAGCAGGAAATCATCAGGAGCCAGGAAGAGAAAGGAGAGGACCTTGTCATATGATGGGAAAGCCAAGGAACCCTGAAGATTGCCTGAACCATCACTACATCAGCCTTTCTGATGTGATCAAGATTAGACTTCTAGCATCAAAACCACGAGCCAATAAATTCCCATTGTTTAACCCAACCCATTTTGTGGTATTTGTGATAGCAGTTTTGGCAAACTGAGACATCAGATAAATCCAAATTGAAGAATATTCTACAAAATAATTGGCCTGTATCCTTTAAAAATTATAATGTGTGAAAGACCAAAAAAGAATGAAGAACTTTTCCAGATGAAAATGGATTTAGATAAAGAAAGAAGTTTCTCTTTATAATCAAATTTTTAAATTTAAGTTATAATCAAATTTTTCTTTACAATCAAATTTTGGCTTTGGTTGGGTGCCTTCCAGAACAGGGGATAAGTTGTCCAATATAATAGGGCAAAACATTCAAGATCTGCTTCCAGTTCTGGATATGACACATGTTTACTTGGGTGCTCTTGCTTGTCTCACTGACTTCAGTTGAACATCCTCAAAAATGTATTGAGTTCCTATCAAAGCTTATGCTGAGAATTGTGGGGAAACACATTTCTATGTATGAGGAACCAACTCTTCCTTCAAGGAGGTTACAATATGATTTCTTTATTTAGCTGCTCATCAATTGTAATTTGTAATTGCAAAATTAATTTTCCCATTGGAAAATAATGAAGATTAATTTGTTTCCAAAATTATATTTAAAAATTGGTGTATTTTGTGGAGATTTGCAATATATAAATATCTTTGACTTTTAAACCATATTAATATGCTAAAACTATAAACTGTGCCCATCACTCTTATTACTGTGTAAAGTTATACTTTGTTATGATTTTTCTATTATTGAATGCAATTCTTTCATGGAACTCAAGACTTCTGGAAAAATTGTTAATAAAAGATTTCATTAAGTGAATAAAACACCCTGACCTGGTATACATACTTAAAAGTATCCTTGATAAATTGAGTTATATCATGAGAACTCTTTCAGTGGAAAGAAACTGGGTATAATTTGAATACTTTCTTTGACTTCTTTTGAGTTTTTGTCTATTACCTTTGTGCCAATCCATATTAGATTGATTCTCACTAAATATTTATTGGTTACATATCTTGTGTTAGGAGGAGAAAATTCAACTGAACACAGACATGGCCCCTCCCTTTCCTTACATCCCGGTGGTAACTCTCCATTTTAGCCATGTTGGTGTGGAATTTTCCAGGATGGATATTATCAAGTGGAAGGAAATATATGGTGAAGAGTGATCCCCTGTTCTCTTTTCCTTCTTTCTTTTCCTTTATTAACATGAGTTAATCAAGGCCCTACTACATGCCAAACTCTGAGTACCCAGACTTCTATCCTAAGGAGGATTATAGTCTATTTAGAAAAATAAGTAAGGAATTTATTACCAAATAGAATGCTGATTGATGTAGATTTCACTGTCAGCATTTCTCTTCTGCAAAGACTTTTCTGATCCAATGGTATTGTTCCATCTTTTATCATTTCCACTAATACTTTTTTAAAACTTACATTAGATTTTTAAAGATAGAGACTTTGCCATTCCAGTTGTGCTAAGATTGCTCACTCATTAAGAGATATTGGTCTCACACTTTGCTTCATTTCATGCCAGGTAGGCAGTTTGGACTAGGAAAAAATTCTTAATCAAATACTGGCTGTAGTGTTTTTCATAGATCTGACTCGAGAGACTCTGCTGGAAGCAGAGCTTGATTCTCAAAGTCTGCTGATCAGAAAGCAAAATCAAGGCAAGGAGTAAGACCAGAAATGGGACATAGTAAAGTAAGATGGAAATAGCTTCATCAAACACTTTTTGCAGCTGGAGAGAGGGAAGGTGCTCAAGCTCGCTGAAGCAGACCATCAAGCAGTGATCCAGGATGGACCTGGAAGAAGGTTGTGAGCAAGGGTTCTTGGTCCAAGAGGAAACAAAGCAAACTGAGACAATATTTTACTGTAACAATGAAAGGGGCAGGTCAAGAGTGGTCTTGGAGACACTAAATATTCCTTATGATGAAGAGGTGCTGACTCCAGACTAGTTAGTATCTGTAATGAAGACAATTAATCAGACATTAATAGGCATTAGGTTGACATGAATCAGTGTCCACAAAAGTAGAGCAATAACCAATTTCATAAATCAAGATGAGGACTATATGCCTGAGAGACCAAAGAAAGATTTTTATAAAATTTCATCTTTAAAAAAAGGTTTCTATGTAATTTCCTTTTGTGACTAAAAAAACATATATATATATATGTCATTTAATTTAACTTTTTATTAAAATTTGTTGTGAGTCATTGAACAGACTAAGTCTCACAAGGCAGGGACAGAGTCTTCTACTTCTTTTAGAAGCCATCACAGTATTTTAAATTTTTTATTCAGCCTTCTGACTTTCCTCTGTGTTTCCACCCTTTCCTCCTCTAATCTATTCTCCATCTGGCACATAAAGTAATTCTTATAAAACACAAATTGTATCCTTCCCCTTTCTTACATAGGACGAAAATAGCTAAATATAACATTTTCAAGACGTCCCCTCCGTGGCTTCAGAATTCACATAGAATTATGTACACTTCCTATTATAACTTAGATGTATCACAACCATATATTTTATAATTCAGACCAAGGCACTTTTTGAGAGTGAACAGGGAAGCCATTGACAATTATGGAATAACATCATTATTGGCTGTCCCAGGCAAATCTGAAAGGATGGTCATCCTATCATTGCCTTCCTCTCCATTCTCATCTCCTGACACCTCCTTTCTCACTGGGTGTATCCATGGCACTTACTTACTAGTTGTCATATTGTAGGCATATTATTAATAAGCAAGTGTTTAATTAATTAGTAATAATATCTATATAGCCTCCTGGTTTATATTTACCATATCTCTATATGCCAGTAAAAACAAATTTTATTTTTATAATAGTTTAATCTTAACTATAAAAATAGTTGGGATTTGGGGAAAGGTTTATCAAATGTTCTTTTGTTCATGAATCCTTCATTTACAAACCACAACATACAAAACAAAATTATATTAACTTTTTAATAAATGTATGGATATGTATGTATGTATGCACTATGTGTACGCATTTTGGGCCTGGGATCCAAGCAATAAATTTAGCTTCCAGTAGAGCTAAACCCAGGAACTGTCTTTCTGCAGTTATAGAAAAATACACCTGCCTCACACACCCTTCACGTTAAGCCAGACTGAGAGTATAATGTTGTCCTTATTCTTTTGTAGCAGCCACAGCATGCCTCTGCATTAGATTTTCTATTCTCCCCTTTTCCAACACAATTATTGATGTGTGTCTGTATTTTAGTTTCACGAGTATACTTTTTAAATTGTGTTTAATTATGGCAAAAGAATTAGCACTAAATTCTGAAATTAGATCTCAATTGCTTCTGAAAAAGAACTGAGGAAAACAAGGTAATATGAACATTTTTGAACGGCACTTTTCTATAGAGGCTGGTCCTAGAATTGCAGAGGATTTGTGTTTGACCTTGGTGTATATTTTCTTATGTATATGTCAGCAGTCTAGGGGATTGAGGGTGGATTTGATGGCCTGGATTGCTGTGGTAGGTGTGGGGACAGAAGAAGGAAAGAAATGATAGAATGAAAGAGAAGGGGAAACAATATTTGAAGTTTAGAATGCTTAAATCAAGCCTCATTGATTTTGCTCTAGTTTAGGGCTCTTTTGACTGCAGGTGTCAGCCCAGGGCAATCTTACATGTGTCTCATGGTACCAGGTGATGCTTGCCAATTCTGTTTTGAATGATTTATGAATGATAGTAACTATTAATATCCTTCTTCTATGGTATATTTTTACTTTCTCAAATTTCACATCTGTCTTTCCTTTTGTAAAAGCAAATAATTTGAGGGTAAGAAGACTGTTTTATTCTTTTTTTGTTGTTGTTTTTATTACCCTGTGGCAACTGGGCAGTACCTTATAAATGGTGTTTGGTGATTTCCTTTGAAATTGAATTGATTAATCATTGTGGAATTTCTTAAAAAGAAATTTAAATCTCTGAAATTCCTTAAACTTTTATATCAGAGTTTTCAGTTGTTTAAAGATCACCTACTAATAACTCAGTGCAAGGCCACATGCACAAACACACAGGCAACCTTCTAAGCAGTGGAGTGTTACAGCCAACTTGCTTGGACTTACTGGAGTGAATCCATTTTATCAAATTTCCAGAAATTTGGTGAGCTAGTTGATAACACAGCCATTATTAAAATTTAAATAAAACAAATTATATTGAAAACAATGGTAATAAGTTCTCAAATTATATTTTCTAATTATTTTCAACATTTTGTGATTATGTACCACATATGTACCACACTCTTGAGACTTTTGCCTGCACTGTAACTGCATTGTAGGGATACTACATCTTGGTGCACAATGGCCCCTCTCTTTCCAACTTTAAATTCAGCCACGTCACATTGGAATCTTGAAATTGTCCAGGTGGGAGTATTTACACGAGGGAATTCAACAAATCCTACACACTAGGCCTTTTTTTTAACCTAGAGAAACATTTCATTAAACATTAACTATCACGTCACTGTTTCCAAGACAAACTAAAGAAGCACCCTATCTATGAACTTCTCTAAATAAATCAACCCACAAAGTTAAATTTACATTATTTATATATAGTGTATAAAAATATGCAATTCATAAAATAAATTTTGGATTTTAACACCTTCATGAATGTGTCTAAATGCACAAATATATGCATATACATGTATACATGAAACATTTGAATATCTTCTGGAAATTAGTAGAGAGTAGTGGCTAAGAGGTCAGGTTCTAATGTCCAAGGTCCTCAGTTCAAATCCAAGCTCTGCCACTGAATTGGTAGGTGGCCTTTGCCCAATTACCAAATTTCTTTTTATTTCCATTTTCACACGTGAAAAGTAAAAATAATGATATTTCTTGATTCAAGGTTTTGTAGTGGTAAACAAATGATTTTATAGATATAAAGTACTTACAGTAGTACCTGGCATAAGGAAATTTCTCAATATCATTATTATATTATTAATTTTAACATTATATTATATAAGTCTGGAGAAAAAGAAGGCACAAGATGGTAAGCTTAAAAAGTTTCTTGCTGATTGAATAGTTTAGCCATTAGAAGTTTTTCTGGAAATGGAAATAAATCATCTTATAAATTAGAATTTAACAAATAAGATAATATGATTAGGAATGTGAAGATTCAAATTTACGTGTTAGGTAATGAAAAAGCTATTATGTAAATACGTATAGTTGTCTTAATAATAGTAGTTTTTATGAAAGAAAAGAATATTTATAAATACAATGTACATGTTTAGAGTTATTTTATTATTAACAGTGTCCCATTTAGTTTATCAAGGATTTCTGCTAAATTTAAGAAGCTGAATCTTTCAGCTCTAACCTTTGTACCACAAGCCTACCATCCTCGTCTCTGTTTTCTGACCCAGTTCAGGTGCTCAGAGGGTTGAACAAACATGACTATAGTTGAACAAACATGGCAAGTATATGGATGCCTTTCGGAGCTTTATATTTTACTGTATTATTAAGAAAACACTTGATTTGAGAAATATATACAGAATGGAAAAGAATTTTAGGCATCATGCATATGAACATAATTGACACGTGGACACTAGGGGGGACTGCCAGAATAATTAAGTCAACAGTTTGAAAGAAAAAAGAAGAAATGTAATATTTAAATGTAGCATGGAAAAATTATAATGGAATCCATAAAATATATGTATGAATTAATCTTTACTAAGTAGAAGCGTTTTAATCTGCATGTACCTATTTTTCCCCCAAGTGATCATGTTTCTAGACTGTGAATATTAATGAACAATTTGGGATTTTTAATCAATTCTGTATGTCTGCATAATAACAATTTCCTCAAGTCTATTCATGGAACTTTTCAAAAGGCAGCAAACTCCCCTTTGTACCTTTGTCCCTTTTGTACCTAGCTCTCTTCCTTAATTTGTTAGGTGGCTGTATTGGCTTTCCCTTGTTGCATAACATCTTGCCACAATTTTATTACACCACAGTTTCCATGGGTCAGGAGTCCTGCCATGGGTTGTCTGGGTTCTCTGCTCAGGCTGTCACCAGACTGAAATCAAGGGAGCTGTAGGTTGTTGCAGTTCACCTGGGACCTGAGGCCTGAGGCCCATTTCCAAGTTCATTCAGGATGCTGGCAAAATTTAGTTCCTTAAGGCTGAAGGACTACAGTCCACATTTTCTTGCTGACCCTCATCTGGAAGCTGCTTTCAACTCCTAAAGGCTACTAGAGGCCAGCCTTAGGTCCTAGCCAATATGGTGGTTTACTCTTCAGAGCCAGTAGGAGAATCTTTAGTCTGCTATGATACTGCCTCATATAATATAACCTAATAGAGCGATTCCTATCCCATCATGTGTAGAGGTTCCATATTTACTCAAGGGGAGAGGATTTTATGCAGTGCATATACCAGGGTATGGACACCTTGGCGGCTTTGTCAAAATTCTGACTACCACAGGGTGAGTGCAATTCAGGGTATAGACCCAGGGGAATTAGACTATGCTAGAATTGCTCCCCAAAGATTCATTTTGAAATGACATAATTTGGTTTGAAATAACCTTATTGTGCAAGGCAGATAATTTCAGAAGGACAATCTGAGTAGTCTTTTGCTATCTGTACCACAGAATGAAAGTTCTTTCTGATAATCTACTGGGTACTCCTGGAATAGACACACATGTACACCCTCCCAAAATAAAAATTCACTTTCAGTGAGAGAAAAAAATCTAATTTCATATTGAGGGGAAAAAAGCATATTCCTAAATATAATATATTTTTTACACTGCTACCTACAATGAGGGTAAAGAGTACACTTTTTTTACAAAGCTGGATTCTATCTTTGTACAGAAAGCTTATAGAAATTAAAAAGTGGAGCCCCATTATGCAGTCTCCTTTCCATTCTGAAGAGTACGAAGACATAGAAAACTTTTCAAACACTTTAAGGCATAGGATGGGGGATGTCAGGAGAGCTAATGATTCATTCCTCTAGTAAAATAATCTAGTATCTACAAAATATTTTTATATTCTAATATGGAAGATCAGATCTTGTGAAAGTGCTTCATAACTATTTTCCATTTTAGTTTGGTTGATTTTCATTATTCCAAATAATTTTCACAAATTTCACAGACTTCATTATATATATATCATTTATTTCCTTGTCAGAGCAACTCTCTTATATTTATGTGTTATTTAATGAAAAATTATTCAAGTTCTTCTGAGGTTTCACAAATAAAAGTTGCTTTAGTATCACTTTGTATTTTACTACTTAATGCCTTTTAATATACCTGTTTTCTTTCAGTGACTACTCAGATACAAATTAACAAGTTTGCTTAATTTTTCCTTGTTTGCTCTTTTTAGGTAAGCCAACTCCATGACTCCCTGATAACTCTGAGCATATATGAGAAAAGCTTGTTCTACTGATGTTTTTGATATTTTACATATTGGAATAATCTTCAGAGCCAAGAGAAACTAATGTGTTAATGTTATTAAATTCTTAAATTCAAGTCCAAATATTTTACTTCCCATGGTAAATCCTAGCTTTAAGTATGAGCAAAAGTAAATCCCTCTAGTCTTTGGTTCTCTGGGGTGTTTACTTGAGCATTTTTAATTCTGATAATCAAAATATAGTAATCGTCATAAGAACTGGTGCTCCTATATTAGAATACCTGTGTGGGCTTAATAATTAATGCCTTTATGTTGTTTATGAATATTATTTAAGAATTATTGACATTATTGAAAATTATTGAACCTATACTCTGTAATAAGACATACAGACACTCACATTTATACTATATATATTAATTTATGTATTAGTTTCTATTATTTACAGATTTACGGGTGTGGTCTGATATCAGTTTCCTAACTGATGCACTCAAAAGAATAGTCCGTTTTTGTTGTTGTTTTTCGGGTGTTCAAGACTGCATTCTCTTTCATTCAAGATTCTGGGAATTCTAATCTGTATGTTTTACTGCGTTCTGACCTAACTTGTGTGCCTGGTATTCTCTGAGGTTATTAGCATCTTAAGTTTTTACTGTAGATTGTGGAGTATTTCTTAACCTCTTTTTAGGACTTCAATAAAGCAAACTTTAACATCATAAAGATGCAGAGGCTCTCTGCCTCTTTAACCTGATTCTCTGTCATTTCTGACAAATGATCTATTGTATTAGAGAAAGTAACTTAAGCCTTGTTTTGAAGTATCAGATCTAGTTTTGAATCTGAACTAAAAAGCAAATCATTTAAGCAAGTAGAGGCGCAAATGATCCATAAGGCAATAGATTAAGTTTGGATACAGTATAAATTCATGTTAAACTTAATAAACTTTTTTTTTTGAGAAAAGGGTTAAATAAGCTTTTTTAGAATGTTGTGATAATTGAGTTTGAAGGGGGCCCTACAAAATGAGGACTTTAAATTAAGAATCTAACTGCAGTCAGTAGGCACCTGGGGCAAGGGCTTGCCTGGGCAGGGCGGGTAACCCCCCAATCCACGTAGGGTGGGGCCTGGATGGGATCATGGAACAAGAAAGGGACTATTGGTAAAACTAAAGAAATCTAAATAGACTATGCAATTTAGTTAATAATGTATCAATATTATTCATTAATTATATTTAATATACTATATTATATAAGATACTAATAGTGAGGGAAACTAGGTGTGAGCTATATGGGAACTCTTTGTACTTCTCAATGTTTCTGTAAATCTGAAATTAAAGTCTATTTAGAACAAATAACAGTAGAAGCAGTAACACCAACAAGGGTAAAAACAAATCCTTCTCAACCCACCATCACCTCCACATCCACGGCCTTTGAATAGCATGATGACCCTTCCTGTAGATTATGATAACATTCCCTTAGCTAGAAATGTCTCGGAGATTTCACCTTATTAAATATTTCGCATTCAAAATTGGGAGGATTTCTGTAGAAGACAGAATATAGTAGAAGAGAGGAAAACAAAACTGGATGCATTCTTAACAATTTGGTTATTCAAGAAAATAGGCATTTTTTGTCTTTAAGCAGTATCTTCCAGGTGTGGTATGAGGCTGCATTGCAAACAGATCAGGGTCTGGAGAAAATTCTAATTATGGTAGAAGGTTTTCTCAATATCAAGGGTTACTGGATATCTTTTGTATTTCTTGTTTCAATACCCATAGTCCTTTCCTTCTTTAGATAATATCACCCTAACTTTCCTTAGGGAACTATACCTAGATTTTTTCTTGAAGTTGTGCTGAAATTGTCAGTAAAGGGATAGGAAAAGATAGTATAGGACAATATAAATTTTTATTCACATAAGTTGCATCTCACATTATATAAAACTGAAAATGTGTGGAACTGAATAATTTAATGGTGACCTGCTGAAGATACTGCTAATGGGTTTCTGCTACCTAGATTAGATCAAGGAACTCCATTAGTATTGTCCATTTTACACGCTGATGGTCCAACTTTTCCCTAAATTCATTGAATTATTTTGTACTTCTGAGGGATTTTCAATAATTTTTCTTTGTTTACAGTTGAAAATACAATTCCTGGTACCTAAGATCCCCATGATTTTGTGGCTAATACCTGGTATACTCTCTAAATCAACAGTCTTAAATATTTTTACAAGCACAAATAATATAAGGAACTTAATTTTAAATATTTGATAAAACTGCTTACTCTTTTTAATGATTTTTAGAAGTTGTAGATTACAGAAAAAGTATATATAAAATACAGAGCTCCCATATACCACGCAATGAACACCTTGCATTAGCTGAGTACATTTGTTGTAATTCATGAAGAACATTTTTATCATTGTACCATTAACTATAATCCATCGCTTACAATAGGCTTCACTGTTTGTGTTGTACAGTCCCATGTATTTTTTTTAAATTTTTTATTCTAGTAACATATGTACCACATAAAATTTCCCCCTTTTAACCACATTCAAAGATATAATTCAGTGCTGTTAATTACATTCACAATACTGTACTACCATCACCGCCACCCACTACCAAAACTTTAGGATCAACCCAAACAGGAACTCTGTACAATTTACAGACTACTTAGTCTTTAAACCTTCCTCTTTACCTGAATTTTTGCTTGTGATTTTATTCCTATTTCTCCTCCTGATCCTTGGCTTTACTTTGACACCTTTGAATTTTACTTTAATCGTCTAAGCTGTTTACTAGTTTTGGCCTTTTCTCATTTCTGTTTTATATCCCATGGTCTGTATCCTATTGGCTCTGCCTAGTTATTCCCAGTCTTTGCTCCCTGCCATTTTTCTTGGCTAGATGCTTGCATCGACTATTTCTGCTGGTGCTTCTTCTTAGGATCCATGTTTCATTGCTGCTGTTTGTAGCCTTCTCTATGCTATCAAGTGGCATATGGGACAGTGTGTCCAACTCATATGTTTTTTTATGACTATGAAAAATCTAGAATAATTGAACTCCTGGTTTCTGGTTCTTTCTAAACTTTCTCAGGTCTGGCTAATCAGGGAAGAAAATAAACTATTTTCTTTTCTTGATATTATTAATGAAATTTTAATGCAAACAAATTAATTTACTAATTTAATAAAGTATGCTATTTAAATAGTTATAATTTCTCAGACTATTAATGTGGCATCAAAACTTTACAGCAGCAGAGATTAACAGGTTTTCATGAATATGTGATCTGAGATAGATTCAATGTTATGGCAGACTCTTTCACCCAGACTGTGCTTTAATTCTTTTAATTTCAATGAGCCAGACATTTTAAGATGCCAAAAGATAGAAACTGATTTTGTGTTAAATGCAATTCACAAACTATTATCTATTATGCTATTATTGGCAGTGTTTTTGTTCCTCTAATTGAAGATAATAATTTACATATTTAAATTGTCCTGGCTACTAAGCTAATAATGTTCATGTACGTTCAGTGCAGACAGCTGTGGGGCTGGTGTAGCCAATAGTGGAACCTCCAATGATGTGGGAAAAAGTGCTCTGAATATTTAATCTTTTGCTTGATCTGCTGAGGTCCTTTCAGAGCTTATTTCCATTAGGCCTTGCTCAATCAAAGGCAAATTGTAATGATTTTAAGCAAAGAAAAACTAGGAAAAGGATTTCTAAGCAAAGATAAGCTCTCTGCCTAGGTTTTTAATTTTCCCAAAATGCAAAAATACATAATAAGGTGAAAATGTTGCATGATTAATTGCAGTGATCAAATCAGCAAATAATAATAAAGCATTTATTGGGATTCTTGGTTCCTGTAAGAAGTAAAAATATTATATGTAAGCTAATAGGTGATTCAAGTCTCCACGGGGAGGTTTTACTGAAAATCAAACAACAGATTCTCAAAGAATCTTACCCATTAAAAATGAGTAAAATAATTACACTAACATGATGTTTCTAAATGTCTTTCTTCATTTGTTCCTGAATTACTACTTCCTCAGCTCCACTGGTAAAAGGTAACCTAAAGAAAAAAATAAGGAAAATATGCAAATCCCATTTTAGAGCCGTAGTGAAGCAATTAGAGACTCCTGCCTCTACTAACTTCTATCTAGGTCATATGGAGGCAGCTGCTACTTCCACATGCCCCTGTATCACTGAAACCATTACACTTTATGAGGAACGTAATTGTCACTAACAGATATAAAGCTGGCTCTCTAACCTGGGGAAAAAGGGACAGTTTGAGTAGTTTAAGAAAGATGAAAATAATGATGGACCATCCATAGACATCACTAAGATATGTGAGTAGATTGTTTATAATGTCAATATTAACGGAAGAGACTTGAGTTTTGTAGAGCTGTGTCCCAGGCCATACCCACCCATTATATTGCCTTAGTCAGGTTAAGTGTATCCATGTTGATCTTCTGGTTCTCACAACACCCTTCAGAAGTGCTGCACTGAATTTCTCAGATCTATTCTATCTATGGGGTGTTAGTGGTGATGCAAAGGATGAATTGCAAAGTCCAGATTGCAAAGGATGATTAGTCAGAAAAGCAGTGACAGCATGGGGCAGGGGAGGAAGGGAACAACTGACGTTAGTGCAATTTCAAAATTTTCTATTAAATTATTGAAACTATATTTTCAAACTGGAGTACAGAAAATATTCTAGAGCATATCTAACCTAACATAATAATAGGAATTAAGGCCAAAAAAAGTTAAATGACTTGACCATGTTAAACCAGTCTGGGGATCATCCAGATTGGAACTGATGTCCTGGAACACCATCTCCATCCACTTCCCATTACAGGCACAAAATAAGTCAAGCTGGTGAAAGTTAAATATTATTTATTTTTCAGAAAATGAAAATATATTAATTGTCCAGTTTAGCAATAGGGAATTTTTTTTCTGTAAAGGGCTAAAGAGGAAATATTTTAGAATTTGTGGATATATACTCTTTGTCACAATTAATAATTATTCAACTCTGCTGTTGTACTGTTAGCAACCATAGGCAATATGTACAAGAATGGGCATAGCTGTGTTATGGTAAAACTTTGTTTACAAATGCAATGAGCCAGATTTGCCACGTCCTGGATGAGATTTATTATTAAAATATATCTACAGCTAAATCTATCTATATAAATAAATATATGGATATGTAAAACAAGTTGAGCGAGTTTATGATCTGGACCAAATGTTTTTTGAATTTGTATGTTGCTTGAGAGTTGTAGAGAATAGCTGAAGTCATTGAGTTTTATATTTTGACTTCTCAAATTAATTATATTTCTAAAATCAATATTTGTAAAACCTGTCTTTTTCCTTGGCACCTGACCAGCTAATCACAAAATCTGCTATGTGATAATAGTTACCTGAAAATACCACTTATGGCAGCATCTCAGTCACCTACTTGATAGGAATCAGTATGAAGTGATTAAAAAGCCAATATTCATTTTATAGACCTAACCACCATAGTGTGACTATACACTGTATCAGAAATCTTGGAAAATATATGTACCTGAATATCATGCTCTTAAAAATAAGTCCTATGGAAACAAGATATGGCTGTATTAAATTAGATTTGATGCCTGCTGGTGTAACAATCTGGATCCATTATCTCAGCTCATTAGAGCTAAGTGTTAATGAAGCTAAGGTCAGGGGTTCAATCCCCATATGAGACGAAAAGCTTCATAGAAAGACAGCTATTCTGTTTCGTGACTTTATACTGTACCCTTTATTCTACCCATATGCTTCGCAAATCATTGCACTGGCCACCATGAAATATGAAAATATATAGCCCAGTTCATCCTGACTATTTGTGGAAAGGATATTCAACCACATCTTCCTAGGGGAAAATAGGTCATCGTTACACATAAAGAGTCTACATTATATTAGATATACCTTATTTTATTGATACATTGTAAATTAAACATTTGTAATTCATTAATTTCATATAATAATTAGTTCCATTTCAATTCAGAGTGAATTCATTCCTGCATTTAACTGTTGGGTCCTATGCTGATGGGTCCCCTCAACTGACAGCACTTCAAAACTTACCATAAATTTTATCACACTCCTAACTGCATCCATTTTTATCACACTCCTACCTGCCAGGTCTAGCCAGTCTAACCCAGACAGTGTTGGAAAGCTCTCCTCTCATTCTCTAAGAAAGTACTGAATCAACTTACCCTTCCAATTGTAAGAGTTGGAGAGAAAAGAGAGGGAGCCAAACTTATTGGAGAACTCTTTAACAAGCAGACAGCATAAGACCAAAGCAGGCCCAATTAGTAACCTGCAGCTTGGCCAAGTAGATTAAAAATACCTCCTTTTGGCAAAGATGAGAAGTGAGAGTTTGCTCTACCCTCCCATTAGTCCTTGCCCATTAGGCTTGTCGATTCATATTTTAACCCTGCCATGTCCTATCTGTGTCATCATGGGCAAGTTACCTAACCCCATTAAGCTTTGGTAACCTCAGGTATATAATAAGATTAATAACATGCACCAAATAGCCAGGCATTGAGTAAGTAACGGTATGCTAGTTTCTTTTCTTTCTCATAATAGTTAGAAATTAGAAGTACAGATAAGGCTGAGGAGAGGGAAACCCAAAGAGAATAGCTGATATCTGACCAAGATTATTATAGAATTTTTCCATATGGAAAGAAAGTTTCTTTGGTAAGATGGCATAATACACAAGCAAAGCTACAAATATGCCAATGTGTATCAAAGATTTGGGGAACATGGAGTAACTCATATCGAGTTATAAAGTGCTAAAAAGGAATAAACATTAAAACTGAATGCTAAACTCCAAAAATAATAGATCAGATTTTGCTCAGTTTTAGGCTCTGTGTAGGAAGCCTGCCATCCAGGTTCTTCTTAATATCTAGTGCCATTAACCGATGATGAATGATCATATATCAAATTACAAGTCTATAAAAACATTTGCAACATTTACCAATGGCATGTCTAAAATTATGTATGTGCATGAACTTTGTTTAAAATGAATTATTATGAGAGCGGATGTAGCTCAAGTGGTTGAGCACCTGCTTCCCATGTACATGGTCCTGGGTTCAATCCTCTGTACCTCCTAAAAAAAAAAAAAAAAAAAAAAAAGTAAATAGACTTCCGTGATCTGATCCATAGAAATAGCCAGATCATGGGGAAAAGCTTCATTTTCCTTTATGTGTGTTAATTTAAGGTAATATAAAAGTGTGCTTAGGTTTTAGCAACAGGAAGCACTCTCAAAATGTAATATAAATGATGAAAAATGATTGCTAATTGCTTTAGTATTATCATACCCCACATTGAACTGGTATTGAAAATTCTACCTTCTCTTTACATTGCTACAATTTATGCTTAAAAGTCCCAGCAAAGAATGGCTAAAGAGAATGGGTAATCAATACAGTGACTTCGTATTATCAAGCCACAGGATGAAAAGTTACAAGGAAAGAAATGTTTGGGCTTTTTCTTATTGCCTATGTGGTGGATCCAGAAGGAAGACTTGAATTGAAGCCTCTGGGTGAGAAATTTTGTTTCGTTAATATAGTTTAAATATCAGGAACAAAAGACCTCTTGAAAAAGAAATCTGCAAACATGTTACCTGTCATAAAAAACTCTCTATTTGTCTCTGTCTCTGTCTCTCTGTCTCTCTCTCTTTATATCCATATAAATACATATATATTTGTTTTTATAGATAAATTGATTTTTGTGTTAAAATGCTATATACTCTCTTTTATGTATATAGACTTACATAAAGTCTACAAATTGTGAATTGAAATGAATGTGCAGCATTGATTTGATTTGCATTTCCATTTGTGCCATTAGCTGGTATATGTGCAAGCATAACAACAAATTGTTAAGCATATTAATGTCAGCTATCCCCACCACTACCACCACCAATTTGTTATCAGTTTACTCCCAAAGGAAATCTTACCCTTTCTTCCAGGGCTTTTTCCAGCTGTCTGGCTCTTGGAACATTCTCAGTTTGTTCACTGATCTCTGATAAACATGTATTTGAACTCCAAAACTACATAATGCCTTCATTCTCAGCAAGGAAGTATGCAGCTGTTATATGCTAAGGGTATTATTTATGTTCTTAACAATTTTGAAAAAGAAAACTTTCCTTTCAGGGCTCAAATTGTTCTCTCAAAAATAATTCCAATCCTAGATTTTCCTTTCTGTCAAGAAGAATTTCTACCCTTCTATCTTGTGCAATGCAGTATTGATACTACTGCTAAAAAGACTATTAAGAAAGGGCAATACCATTACTTTCCCTGCAGAGCACTTTGATGTATGTAAAGAGCTAAAGAGAATATGTGATCCTTCTGAAAAATAATTTTATTATGCTTCCACTGCTGACATGTGCTTCTGATTTTAAAAATCAGAAGTACAAGGTGGTTAAAGTTTCCCAAATATCTTTAAAACATTGTTTTCCTCTGACCTCTGCATGAATCTCTCTCACTTTTTTTCACGAATCTCTTTTCACAACAAAACTACACATTGATGTAAAGTTTGAACTGTTCCCAAACTACAAATCTCAGTAGCATCCGCAAGCCAGTGTCCCATCTTGACACTCTGACACCTTTTCTTAAATGTTTCTATTTCTTATGCCCCTTAATTTTGCCTTATTCTCTCACCTTATTTAGAACAGTATTTTACTAATTTGATGACATGTTACCAGTCTCCCAGTCTATTCCTGCTTTCATATTCCCACCAAACACCTTTCTGATTGTAATTGCCTAATCTAGGCCATGAAGAATTAGAAGAGGAAATGCTTAAGAAAAAACAGGGCTATGTGAACTTACTATTTGTTTCCAGTCCCAGGACTGTCCTGATGATTAACCACTGCATCATGCTGATCCTCTTGCTTTCCTTTGCAGAAGAAATAACTGAACAGTCCAAAATGCATCCAGGGAAAAGTTGAGGAAATCTCTGCCCTGGATGTATGAACCATGTGGCCTTTAGATTCCACATTCATTCCACAACAGAATTCAGTCGATTTATGTATTAGTCAGCCAAAGGGGTGCTGATGCAAAATACCAGAAATCTGTTGGCTTTTGTAAAGAGTATTTATTTGGGGTATAAGCTTATAGTTACCAGGCCATAAAGTGTAAGTTACTCCCTTCACCAAAGTCGATTGCCACGTGTTTGAGCCAAATGGCTGCCAATGGCTGCCAGGGTTCAGGCTTCCTCTCTTCCCGGGGCTCATTTCTCTCCAGGCTAAGCTGCTCTGCTTTCTCCACAAGGCCAGCCATAGACTATCAGGTAAATGGCTCTGTCTCTCTCCCTGAGGCCTCTGCCCGTGTTTAATGAAGACCTCTCTCCTTCCTCACATATCTGCTTCTCTGTGTGTTTACTTCCTGGCCTCCAGGATCAAAACTCCAAACTCCCTTCTCTGCAGTGTAGTTTCTTGTCCCCGCCTACCAAGGGGGTGAGGATGAAATGTCTTACTGATATGGCCCAATCAAAGCCTTAATCATTATTTAATCAAATAAAAGTGAAACCTCTGAATCTAATATAATCTGATATGCCCAGGGGACAGACCAGTTTACAAACATAATCCAATATCTATTTTTGGAATTCATAAACAATATCAAACTGCCACACTCCACCCTCTGAATCCCCAAAAAACATTACAATGTTCAAAAAACCTTATTTCAGTAATAATACTAAGTGAAAAATCATATCATAATCAGTTTAAAGAAATATAGTTTGTCTTGGGGCAAAATCCCATCTGCTGTAAACCTCTGAAACTTATAAAACCATTTCTCTGCTTCTAATACACAAATGGACAGACAAAAGATAAACATTTTCATTATCATAAAGGAGAAATTGGGAGGGAAACATGAGTCATGGGTCCTCTACAGTTCAGTAAACCTGCAAGACATACTTCATTAGATGTCAGTCTAAGAGTCATTCATAAGACAATGTTTTCTTCTCTCTGGGGCCTCATGGAGACCCATCCTTGCTACAGGCTTGCCCAATGGCCATTTTCTTGGTTCCATCCTCATCAAGCATCTGGGTGTTGACCAAGCTCCAGATCTCACCTTCCAAGAGCATTGGGGTGATTGCCACACTTTACTCAATCTTTGGATTAGAGTCTTAACCCCCCTAGTACAGTGAAGTGAAGACAACATCCTCCCTAACTTTTGCCATATAGCTCAATCTTCTCAGAGCAATGAGTTCACTACCTGGCTTTCCCTAATCCATTGGGAACAGGTCCATCCCTCTAAACCTATGGGATAGCAGAACTCTCCCTGAATATTGGGCAGGAACATCCACCCTCTTCAACTGCTCAGGCAAACTCACCCTGTCCAAACACATGGGTGAGGTTCCTCTCTTGGCCCAAGGTGACATCTTAATTCCACATTTCAGCTTCCATGATTTTCCTCTTAAAGTTGTTTCTCCTTCAATCTCTCCCTTCCATGTCCCTTTTAGTCCAAGCTGACAGTGGTTTTGTTCATACAACTCTCTCAAAAAAACTTGTTCATTTAACGTGCAAGAAACAGGGGTCCAAGCCATCAGACAGTAAGACTTTTCACAAATCTTTCCTAGATAATCACATCTTCAATCCTGATTTACAACTTCCAAGTTTAGTTAAAACCTCAAATGGGGCACTATCATCTGGGAGCTTGATTTCCAGAGACTTGGAAGTTCCGGAATCAGTTTCTGTTTTATTTGTGCCCAATAATTCAATCCTCAGCTTATCTCTCTCATCTAGCATTTTGCTATAAGGTGCAAGGAGAAGCCAAGCCACATTCCTCAAGTTTACTTAGGAAAGTTCTTCAGCTAAATGCATAGATTTGTCATTTTTAACCTCTGCCTTCCATATAACATCAGGAGTCAATCTTGTTAAGTTTTCTGCAACTTTACAACATGGTTCACCTTTCCTCCAGTTTCCAATAATAGTTTCAGCATTTACTTCTAAGTCTTCACAAAAAGTCTCTTTAGAGTCTATATTATTATCAACAGTTTCTTCAAAGCATATAGGTCTTTTCAACCAAGCATCTCACAATTCCCCCCAAAAAATACCTGTTACCTATTTATAAAACCGTTCCAGCATTTTGGTAATTACAAAAGCATGACTCCACTCTCTGGTACCAAATTCTGTATTAGTCAGCCAAAGGGGTGCTGATGCAAAATACCAGAAATCTGTTGGTTTTTAAAAAGGGTATTTATCTGGGGTAGAAGCTTACAGTTACCAGGCCATAAAGCATAAGTTACTTCCCTCACCAAAGTCTATTGCTACATGTTGGGGCAAGATGGCTGCTGATGTCTGCCAGGGTTCAGGCTTCCTGGGTTCCTCTCTTCATAAGCAATATCAAACTGACACATCTTATTACTTTCCAAGGTTTTCTCTGTATTTCTGGGTTAGGATCTAGAATCTATCAAATCACCTCTTCCATCTCTGGCATGTCTAAGTTTGTGTCCAAGGGAAGGAATTAATAGTTTGCATTAGACATCTTGTATGACACATTTTACACTTGTTACAATAATAGTCATAAATTTTTATCTGTCATTATTCATCAGTGGACATGTCTGTCTCCCTTTAGCATCACTCTCAATAACTAGAACCCAGTCTATGGTTATTCATAAATATTTTGAATTGAAATCAGTAAATGTTTATGGTATTAAAAGCCTGCGAGGTTAAATCCTATTGGGAAGTCATATTTGAATCAGAAAAATAATTTTCATGTACATTTCAGGTTACCAATGTTAGCATGTTAGAACCAAGGATCATAGAGACAATATGCAGATAGTTGTAAGGCTTCCCAGGGCTTTTAATCCATGGGTATATCTGTATGTGTGTGATGTGTATGCATGCATCATATATGTTACATGAATATTTATAGATCTTGCAGTGGTTTGCCATCATTTTAAAAATGCTCTGTGATGTGTACTTTCTTTATTCAGGAACATCATTAAATATACTTGTTCCTTGAAAATATGTGGGCCAATAAAATATTTGAATTTTTATTCATCAGAAACTCAAGATTTGACTCTTTTACATAAAGACATCCTGCCAGAATATTTTAAACACTCAAATGGAATTTTGAATTATCACCCTATTGACATAATCTTGTCCATGAAATCATCACCTGTCTCAAGGTTAATGTAATAACTTTTTTAAAAAAAATCAGTTATGGGGCTTCTATTTTAAATAACCCATCTCCAACTTAATAATAAAGGGGACTTATTGCTTTATAGAATGAAAAGATAGAGGAAGGGTAAGCTTCAGGTCAGGTTGATGAGGCCTTGACTCAGCTTCTCTGCAATCTTCAAGGTCCTGAGCTCATCCAGGTGAAGGATTCATACTCAGGCTGAAGGATTTCCTTTAGCCTGAGCTACATGATTCCTCTTTCACCTCTTGAGAGAGAGAGAAGGAGGAGGAAGAGAGAAAGATAGAGTAGAACTGCTTCACAGAACAATTGAGCAAGTCCTGAGCTTCTTTATATTGGACAATTAAGAACCAATCACTGAGAGTAGAAAATATCATGCACTTACTGGCTTAGGCCTGGGACACTGCCCTTTTCTGAAATAATTACTGTGACAAGGGAATTGGGGGCTCAAACTAATTCAAACCCACTGGTGAAATAGGGAACAAATTTTTGATGTGTTCCACAGTTGAACAGGTGATTCCTTAGTGGAAAGGCAGGGTATTGTTAGGAAGAATAAGGAATGCTGTATGGCCAAGCAATAAATGTTAATTTTACCTACTAATTGTCTTTCTCTCTTCATTTTTTCCCCCTATCCACTTGTTTCCCACTTGAACTGACTGCTATCTTTATTTTTTTAAACACCAATTGGATCATATCACTTCCGTTGTTTGAAATTTTGTGTAATTTCCCATTGTTGACAGAGTAAATATCAAAAGATCTTTTACAGTGAGAATCCAATATATTTTAGGATTTATATCCATTAACTGTTCCTGCACAACTTTTACTTTTCCCCACCAAACCAGGTCAAGAATTCTCACATGCCTACTGTTTATTCATACTTTCTTTTTATGCTTCTTTCCCTTTTCCATACAGTAAATTCCAACCTATCTTTTTGATGTCCAGCTTTAGTATCACCACCTCTGTAAATTCTTTCCTGAAATTTCCATGCAGTTGGTTACTCCCTCCTTTATGGTTCTATAGTATTTTTTTTCCCCCCATACAGTTCTTATGGGGCAGCCATACTTTTTTTTCTTCTAATTTTGTTTTGTTTCTACATAACTTTTATTCATGCACTATAGTCTTTTTTAACATAACATTAATATTTCTTCTTGGCATATAGAATACAATTAGAAAATACATATGAATAAACAGATGTTAAATTTTCTAGATAATTATGAATTCCTAACCTTACTTCATTTTCTATAGACCTGAAGAGGTGGTAAGGCATGTTAGATAGTTTACTAAACTATGGATAAATGCCTGCTAATGGCATTTATTTGCAGGTCTTTCAAGGTTGAAAAGATCCATCATAGATCAAAATGGCTAAGACTTTCAGGCTGGTCTAAGTGAAATGATGTATAATTATTATTAATAAGTCTAGTCTATTAATGCAACATAAAGATAATGCTGTAATGACTACAACATTTGCTAGATTTGTTAACCTATACCAAATGCCCAGAGAAGTGTCTAGCATATTTGAATGTTTAATAAATAGAAGTTATTACATTTATTTTTTAAATTATTGCATCTAACTAGTAGTATGAATACCTAGAGGACAAAGACAGCTATTTAATATATCTTTGTACAAAAAAATATAGTACCACAATAAATCTTCAAAAATTGTCTCTTGAGACAAATGCACACACGAAATCATGGTTACTTTTAAAATAATAAATGGGAAAAAAATCACCTAAGATTTTCTTGAATATAAAATGGTAGAATATTGGAAATAACTATACTGGAATAATAATAATAATTAAGAAAAAGCAAATCAGTAAATTATTAATACTAAGCAAAAATTGTTTTTAAGAAATATTTTTATTTTTGCCATCCTAAGATAATTTTGCTATTGTTTCTGAAAACTCTAAAGGTAAGGAAAATGAAAATAATAAGAAAGTATTTATTAAATATTAATAAAGACTACAGTGCAAAATATATTGCATTAATGATATGGTTAGCCACACATCTTTAGAATAGCAGTTAAGAAGAAGAAAAGAAGAGTGGGGATGAATTTACCTGCTTAAGTAAGCTAGGATGAAAAGCTTAATCCACAAAATTAAACATTGTACAGAGAAACCTTTTTCAGCTATCTCCAAATGAGAGAAATTTTTTTTTTCTTTTCCTTGAATATTTCATTCAACCCCCAAAAAGGAAAATAGGACTATAGAAAAATAGAGTGTTCACAAAAGATAACTTTTGCACTGGAAATACGATTTCAAAATAAGACATTATATTGTGCAGCTGTATTTTGCATTTTTATAACAGAAAATGCACACTCATTTCTTTATTTTATTCCCCGAGTGAACCAAATAAATTAAGACCTCACAGTAGACATATAGTTCTATAATTTTTTACTTGCAAGCTTACATTAAACTGATAACACTTCCCTCTGGACTATGGTTTATACTCTTGATAAAATGATTTGAATGGCCCCACAGTGATGATGTGAGTTTTACTATAAAACAGGTTAATACGCTATAACAGCACACTCCTACATTCTCTAATAGCATGAGTATGACCAATCTATTTTTATTGAAATTATTTAATTTTGGAGGTATGAGTTAATACCTCCTTGCCTCAGGAGGATAATATGATGTTTATGCTTAGGAACCAGAGATGATAAATTTAGCCATTAGACTCAGCCTTCCTATAACTGTGCATTACCTTACATGTTACTTATTGGAGCCTTAAGCTATTTTTCTGTAAAACAAACATGTCTCGCTTTTACAAACTCTTTTGTCCATACTATTTTCTAAGTTTTTGTACTTGAACTCATGATATATAGCAATGAAAGTAATTTATTTGGTGCAAGAAGCATTTCTTGCTTATTGCGTAAGGGCTCCGTGCTGGCTTTGTGTGGGCCTTGGAGAAGTGATAATGAACAATGGCGACATGGCTTCTGCCTTCACAACCATTATGTCCAGGTGAGGCAGTGCATTAGGAAGTTGGCACTCACAATATAGCGTGATGAGTTAAATGCACAAATAATAGAATTGAGCAGTTGGGGTATCAGAAGTAGCACCTCAACAGAATTGATCTTTTATGACATTAAAGCAGTGGTTCTCAGCAGAAGGCAATTTTGTCCTGCAGATAACATTTGGTAATAATGGAGACATTTTTGATGGTCACAAGTCAGGGGGTACCACTGGAATCTGGTGGCTAGAGACCAGAGATGTTCCTAAACGTCATGCAATGGACAGGACAGTCCCCCTCCCCCCCCCAACAGATAATTATTTGGTCAAAATGTCAATAGTGCCAAAATTGAGAAACCTTGAATTAAATCAAATATACAAAACTCTAAGTGCTGTGCCATATGTTATTTTTTAGCCAGATATTTTTGAATTTAAGTTGTTCAGTTTAAGACTGCAAAGATAGAAGTATATTCTTTTTCACCTATACAATGTACAATTGCTAAATATTATTCAAAGACAGAACACATTTTAATAGGCACTGTTTTCACCATCTTGTTTTTCTCTCTGAAATGTAAACAAAGGCATAGGCAGTTTTTTTTCTTCTATCCTTACACATTCCAGGTTATTGTTACAGAAGAACAAATTTAGAGTGTTTATTAATGAACATTCATAAGTGATTCATTTATTTTATATCTTCTTTTTAAAAAAGTGTTAGAAATAGTTCTATTTGTATCTCTGAATTGACTATCTCTGCTAATCCTACGTATCTCCGGTGTCATTTGCATACAGAAATGATCATCTAATAAACAGCCCACAGTGGGGCCTCATGTCTTGACTATTTAAGATCTTTTCCTTCAAATCAACATGCCCAATGATGCTCTGTTCTCTTCTAATCTGTAAGGATCACTTTTCCCCCTGTTTAGCTTTCAGTTGCTTGCTTGGTACTGCTAACAGTTTTGTTCAGTCATTGTACAGTTTTGTAAAGTACTTCGAGAGATGTCTTTGAATGATAAAGCACTGTACATGTAAAAATGAGTGTTGGTTTTGTTGCCTACTGCCTGCCTCTGCTCTGACATGATGGAATGCCTGGCTTGAAGCTGCCTGTTATCCTTGCCAATCATCTGTCATGCTGTATCTCTGTCGCCTTCCCGTACTATCAAACTATGGCAGTTTCAATAGTTATTTTTCTAAAATCCTTCTGAACACTGATTGTGATTCTTATTTCTCTTAGTTACAAAAAGAACATAAATCTACACAACTGTTAATAACACAGTATTTTCAAAAAATTAGAGAGTCATATGCCTGACTTTGAGACTTCAATTTGTCCATCTGTTTGTTTTTAGGTCTACAAATAGTGTGGGAAATATTTATTTTAGAACAAAAGAAAATTTTTAAAATATCTTAAATTCAATTTATTAAATAACTACTGTATAAGCAAAACATTAGATATTGAGAATTATTTAAAATAAATAAGTAAATCTCTTGCCACACTGAATTGGCTATGATCTAGACATCAGGAAGTCACTTCCCTCAATGACCTCTTAAAAACTATAAAGAATAAGATTGGATACAGGAATCGTACTATAGGAAATCCCACATCGCTACATCATTGCATCCTATGAAAAACTAAGCAAAATCACCAGAATTGAAAAGTTGATTAGGGGAGGAAATAGGGTTACAAAATCCACACTGGAAAGGTAGGTTTGACTCATCTCACACAGAACATTGAAAATCATGCTAATGAGTTTGAAATTTTCCTTGAAAGTTTAATGGTGTTATTTAAAGATTTGAACAATAGAGGAGAAAAACAGCTGCCTAATGAAGTCTGTGGGCATTTTTCCTCACAGACTTTCACTGTTACTATATAACGTTCCCTTACCTACAAACGATATATAGCAACCACCATTAAAGATGCTTAATATAAGTATTTGGGATTAGGCACAGAAAATTAGTACATATGAGAAGATAAGTCATGATATCTGTTTGAAACATACATATATTTTTCAAAGCCTTTGGATCCTTGGATCAGCTATGACTCTATCTAATCATATCATAATTCAGTACATATTTTTTCAGATACTTTGATGAAATAGAGTTTAGATTTGAAATAGTGATAGGAAAATAGAAAATTAAGCAGAAAAAATAAGAAAATAAATGAGAGAGAAACAAATAAAGTTTGCAATGAATAAGTTATAATTTAAAGGAAAAATAAAAGAGGGAAATGTAGCCCTAGCTGCAATATTTTGTAGCTACAACATTTACATAATTATAAAAATTTAAGTGTGAAATTTGATTTAATGAAAGAGGTGTGAATACATATATTTGGAAGTTGACATTTATTTATTCATTCATTGTACAAATATTTATTGAGCTCTGGCCTGGTTTTACGTATTAGGGTTACACAGGAGGAAAAAAAATCAGGCAAAAATTCCTACCTTTATTGAGATTACATTTTGGTGGACAACAAATGAATTATATAAGTATAACACAAATTTTGGAAAGATGAATAAAAATTTTAATATAAATAAATGATAATAAGTTCTAAGAGGAAAAGTAAAGTTAGGAAGAGAGATAAGCCCTGTTATCCAGGGTGGGGATAACGTTTCCATTTTGGATGTATGCCAGGGAAGAATTTACTGAAAGTGTTCCAGGAAGGAAAAAGAACAAGTATAAATGCCCTGAGATGGAAGTGTGCCTGGCCATTTGAGGATCAGCAAGACATCCCCATGGCTGGAAAGAATAACAAAGAGGGAGAATCTTAAAAGATGAGATACAAAAAGTAAAAGTTGAAGACCTAGATATAATTTTACAGAATTTAGGGTTCACATTGATGAGATGGAAAGCCATTGGATGCTTCTGAGAAGATGAGTGAAATGGTTTGACCTATACTTTGACCCAGGTACTCTAGCTTTCTTGTTAAGAATAGAGGCAAGTCAGGCAAAGACTAGTTAGGAGGCTACTGCAGTGATCCAGACAAAAGATAACATTGGCTTGGATGAAGGAGATAGGGAAAAGCAGTTAGATTCCACACATATTTTTAAGGTAAACCTAGATACGATGTGGATTTGAAGGGAAAAGTAGAGGAATAGGATTAATAAAATGTCAAAGTGTCTAGTGTTAACTCCAAGAATGGACTCACCATCTATGAATATGGAGAAGACTGCAGCACAACGTTTTAAGGGATAATAAGTAGTCTAATCTTGCAAATGTTAATATTAAGATTACTCTTATTTATTGATCATCTCAATATTAATAAGTATTAATGTCAAATAATTGGTGGGTATGTAGATCTAAATGGGACATCAACATAGAGATGGTATTTATAGATGTGACAATGGAGGGGATTACAAAGGAGGTGAGTGTAAATAACAAATAGAGTTGAAATGAATAAACTCTGGGGCACTTTGTTAAGTATAGAAGACAAACGAAAGAATTACAATACAAAGGAAACAGTCTATAGAGAAGGCAAAAATAGAAAAGTAAACCACTCTTAGAGGGTCTCCAATAAATACTTTGAGTAAAATAATGAATGAGTAAAGAAATTATTGGACAAGTAATAAAAGTGTATTTGATTTAAAAGGCAAGGAATATGTGGCTTCTCTCATTATCATTATAATGTTCTGATATCCAGGTAACTCATGCTTAGTCACTGAGAAATCCATATCTCATTTATAATATTTCTTTCCATTCACATTTCTGCCATCATCAGAAGCGAGTCCATCATCATCACAGATAATTTATCCAGCAGCCCAATCTCTTTACTCTTTGACCTCTTTAATGATAGCAGCTCTTGCCTTCATTTCTCTATATCCACCTCTGTGGAAGTTACATTTTGGATATTGTCATCAGGAACTGCTCCACTTCAGAAATCCATAGCACCAATAGTCCATTCTGAGACAACAGTTCATATAATAAAAACCAAAATGAACTAAAAGTATTTCTGAAAAAGTGAAACTAACTAAAGCAATCTTGGATTGTACTATGGAAAACATTGTTTCCAGATTAAGAAATATTATAGTGCCACATTTTTAATAACTCAGTTATTATCATTTTCATTGTTACTATTATGTATTGTTGTTGTTACATAGCTAGAGTATGCTGATATTCTATGAAAGAGTCTTTACCATCAGTCTCCTATTGACTTGCCAGTATTTTACTCTATGATGGTTTTATAGTTGGTTCTGCCCAGTTCCTGGAGGCCTTCTAGTCTAGAAACAGAACCAAATCTTATAATGGCTAAAACCTTCTCTCCATATTGAAGGGAAACCACATTAATTCAGCATGTTATGTAACATTTTGTTCCTATATAGCACCTTCCAAGTCGCTTAAGTAATGCAAATTTCAGTTAATTACACCTTGATTAATTATCCGTTCCTTTTGTGAATAAGTCATATTTCTCTAGAATTTACTTGTGGCTTTCATCTCAGAAGAGGAAAGCAAAATTTCTTTTAGACATTATTAATTTTCATTTGCACCATATTTTGCTGATAACAAATTTGCTTGCATAACAAGTCACCTTTTCTGAAGTATTGCAGTTTCATATTAGTAGCTCTTGATTTTTTCAAGCATAGAAAAGTTTGATGATTTTTTAAAACATGCACTGAAATAAAAATGGAACAGTTGAAAAGGAAGGAAAATTGCTATGAACCTCAAATATTTTAAGATATATTGCTGTCATCCAAGTTCACCTCCATAAACATCCTTCTCCTTGTTTTCTCCAGAAGTATTTTCTATACAAATTACACATTGTCAGTCTTATATCATATTTCATGCCCTAAAAGCCTTTGACAGATTTTACAGCTGTAATAAAGAACAATCAGGAGACACTACTAAAAATATCCAGCTACAAATTTAACTGTTTAACTAATAGACTCTGAGTTAAAGACTAATGCTCTACTTTCACTAGGTTTGAAGCTTAAACAAATTTAAGGATTATAAGGATTATTCTATAGCATTTGTTATTTTGGGGCAGAAGCAGTTTGTATTTTTGTGAGTTGATGTTTAGTCATGTTTTGTTTCTATGATTCTATTCCTCTCAGAATAACTATCAAAATATCTTTTGTATTTATAATCAATATTAGAAAAATAAATACATTCTTTTTTAAAAAATGTAATTTTTATTGTTTATTATCCAGCTCTTTCCAAAACATCGCATGATAATATAGAGGAGTCTTGGGGATTCCTGTGCTAATCTGCGGTCCTCCAGCGAAATAGAACCAATGCGATATACATATATATAGTCACACACACACACATACACTCATATACACACTATACAAAGAGATTTATTTTAGGGTATTGGCTTATGCGATTATAGAGGCTGGCAAGTCTTAAATTTGTATGGCAGGCCAGAAGGCGGGAAACTCTTAGGCAGGAGCTACCGCTGCAGTCTTGTGGCAGAATTTCATATTCTCTGGGAAACCTCATATTTTTGCCCCTAAGGCCTTCAGTTCACTGGAGGAGGCCCGCCCACATCATGGAAGGTAATCTCTTTAACTTAAAGTCAACTGATTATAGATCCAGCCATTTCCTGACCCCAGATCTAGCAATACAAGACAGTCCAGGTAAGCTCATTTCTTCCTGGATTGAACAGGAGTCCTTCTGGCTATAGCAGGTGAGTTTGAAACAATTGGCAAAGGATAGATTGAGACCCTGCCAAAAATAAACAGGCAGGGGAAGCACTCTCCTTTCTCATCAGGCCTGGCATTCCCATTTTCCACCAAGAGATACAGAGGTGAGTCTGCAGAATTAGCAAGAGAGAACCAGCTACACCAGACAGCCTGGTATGGGAAGTCTTTGTCCCCATGGGCCCAAGGGATAAAAGGACAGTTAGAGGATAGGGGTGACTTTTAGGAGTATCCTATCATACCCATTCCTCACTGAGACACCTGGCAGTCTGGCCTAGTAAAACCCCTCCAATCATCTTAAGTAGCAACAACAATGTAGCTCTGGGCTGTGCTGGATAAACCAAGCTGACCAAAATAACATTATAAAGTATCTACAAAATTACAGCCATGTAATTTTTTTTTTTTTTTTTGAAGTGCTGGATATTGAACCTAAGACCTCGTACATGGAAAGCAGGTGCTGGACTACTGAGCTATGTCTGCTCACCAACTGCCACGTAATTTTGAGCTCAACTTAACAGGGTGGGGGCCTTATAAAATAAAATATTTAAATAGGATATAATACATAATAAACAAAATCTTAATTATATAGTGAAATCACCTTTCACCAAAAACCAAGAAAATCTCAATTTAAATGAGAAAAGGTAAGTGGTGCCAATGCCAAGGTGCATAAGATATTGGAATTATTTGACAAGGATTTTAAAGCAGCCATTATAAACATATTTCAACCATCAATTACAAATTCCCTTGAAAAAATGGATATAAAGAGAAAATTTCAGTAAAGAAATAGAAATTATAGAAATGAAACAAGTAGAAATTATAGAATAGAAAAATTAAATTAAATTTAAAAAGCCTCATTATGTAAGTTCAGTAGTTGAATGGACATGACAGTGGAGAGAACCTGTAAACTTGAGAACAGAATAATGCAATTACCCAATTTGAAGGCAGAAAGAAAATAGATTTAAAAAAAAATGAACAAAGCCTCAGGGACCTGTGAGATAATAACAAATACTCTTATTATTGGAAAGAAAGGCTAAAAAAGAATATTTGAAGAAATAATAGCTGAAAACTCCCTAAGTTTGGCCAAAGACATAAACATACAGATTTAAGAAACTGAGTATATCCCAAATAAAATAGTCCTAAGGAAATTCATGTCAAATCACACCATAATTATATTTTTGAAAGCTAAAGAAAAGGAAAGCACTTGAGAGCAGTGTGATAGTAATGACACATTACCTATAGGGGAACACTTATTCAAAAGACAGTGGATTTCTAATCAGAAATCATGGAGGCCAGAGACAAATGGCACACCATTTTTCAGGTGCTAAAGGAAAATAACTGCCATTTGTGAATTCTACATTCAGTAAAACTATACTTCAAACATGATGGGGCAGAGTGGGTGTAGCTCAGTGGTTGACTGCCTACTTGGCATGTATGAGGTCCCAGGGTCAAGCCCTGGTACCTCCTAAAACAAAACAAAGCATAAACAAAATAAAACAAAATGATGGGGAAATAAAAAGATTATTAGATGAAGAAAAACTAAAAGAATTTGTCACTAGGGGACATACCCTTTAAGATTGACTAAAGGAAGTTATTCAAAGAGAAAAAAAATGATAAAAGAGGGAATATATGAAAGATCAGAAATATAGGTACATTTAGTAGACGATCTTTTTCCTCAGTTTTACAAGTCATATTTGCTTATTGAAACAAATGAACAACAACAACAAAAATAGCATGATCTGACACTCAAAACAGTAATATTTAAAAGTGGGGAAGTTAAAAGGACCTAAATGACCTGAATGGAAGTGAGAATTACACACTTCACTTGAAGTCATAGAATGTTGATACCAATTGCTCTTTATAAGTCACATGTGCTATACTGTAATACATAGAGCAATCACTATAAATCAAGACGGAATTCTAGAAACTGTTCAAATAACTTTCAGCAAGGCAAGAAAATAAAAACAGAAGAATGAAACCACAGAAAAAACAAACATAAAATAAATTTTAAAATGGCAAATTTAAGTGATAATATATCAATAATTACCTTGTATATGAATAGTCTCAATGTACCAATCAAAAGACAGATTGGTATTTCAACTGCTTATCCCCTCCCTACCCAAAAACTGTCAAGTGGCCACTGGCTCCACCTCATTGTTATAATTTCTTGCATTGCAAGAATCACCATATGTGAGCAAGAGAATACCATCAAGTCCACTCTAGTCCATAGTTCTTCCCCCAATCCAGAGGCGACTGGGATGGTGATGTCCACTCCAACTCCAAGTGAGAGAGGGCTTATATCCCATGGATATGGTGGGTGGGATGATCCTGCCTGCAGATGCAGGCCCTCTCCATTCCCTGGGATGGCCATTTCCCATCGTTGTCTCCTCACCAGGTGACTTGGATGAGTCCATTGAGCTGTAGGGTAGGAGTTGCAGTTCCACCTAGATTTCCTGCACACCTGGTGTGGGAGGTGGGTAACATGGGAATCCCAGTGGGTTCCGTGTAATATTTTAGGTAATCTAAGCACCTCTTAAAATATATGTATATATATATATAAATAACATTTTTGTAAGCAAATACACATATATGCACATATATTTATATATCATTTTGCAAATGTTTGTATGTATTGTGAGAATTTTGATTTTTACCCATAATAAAAAAAAAAAAAGACAGATTGGCAGTATGGATAAAAAACGTGACCAAGCTATATGTTGCTTACAAGAAACTCATTTCAGATTTGATAACATTGGGAGAGCAAAAGTATAAGGATGGAAAATGATCTATTATGCAAACATTAATTAAAATAATTCAGCTATATTATAAAAGAATAACTATTAAAAGGATAGCAGTTATATTAATATTAAATAAAGAAGACTTTAGAGTAAAGAAAATTACTAGAGACAAAGCAGTACTTTATTACATAATGATAAATGCATCAATTCCCCAGTAAGTCAGATGATCCTATATATGTGTACACAAAACAGCAGAACATCAAAGTAAATTAAACACAAACTATTAGAACTGAAAGCAGAAACAGACAAACCACAATTATAGTTGGGGACTTCAATAACCCATTTCAAAAAAAATGATAGAACTCCTAAACTTATAATCACCAAAGCTACAGAAGATATGAACAACACAATCAAGCAATAAGATCTAACTGAAGTACAGAGAACATTCCATCCAACAACAACAACGTACACATTTACTTAAAGTGACCATGGAACATTTACCAAGATAGCTAATATCTTGGATTATAAAGTAATTTCACCACAAACTTTAAAGGTTTGAAATCATACTGGGTTTCTTGGACAACAATGAAAATGAAATCAAACTAGACATCAGTAAAAGAAAGGAGAATCTCTATATATCTCTATATATGTGGCAATTAAACAATATACTTCTAGACAATCTATGGACAAAAGAGGAATTCTCAATGGAAATAAAAAATATATATATTGGAACTCAATGTAAATGAAAATGGAATGTGGGATGCAGCTAAAGTGGTTCTAAGAGGGAAATCTGTATAGCACTAAATTCTTACATTAGAAACAAGGAAAGTTCTCAAACCAATAACCCAAGTTCCTACCTCAAGAACTAGACAAAAGAAGAGCAATATAAACCCAAAAGCAAGCTTAAAAAAGGAAAGAATAAAAATTAAAAACTTTAGGGATATTTAAAATAAGTAAACAATATAAGAAAAACAGTAAAACAAAATGTTTGTTCCTTGAAAAAGATCAATAAAATTGACAAAACTCTATCAAACTTGACAAAACCAAAAAGAGAGACATAAATCCTACATCACTATAGATCCTGAAGCTATTAAAAAGACAGTATAAGCATTAGAACAACATTGTACTCATAAATCCAATAACCTAGAACAAATGGTCCATTTCTCAAAAACCACAAATTCCCCAAACTCAATAAAAAAGAAATATAAAATCTGAGTAGGATTGAACCATTAAAGAAATCGAATTCATAATTTAAAACTCCTGCAAAAGAAAGTTCCAGGCTCAGTTAGTCTTACTGATTAATTCTACCAAACATTTAATGTAGAATTAACAGCAATTTTACACAATTTCTCCCACAAGTAGTAGAAGAGAAGGGGAAAGTTATCAACTCATTTTATGAGGTCATTATTACTCTGATCAGGAACAAACAAACAAACAAAAAACAGCATTCAGTCAACCAAAGTGGCCATGTAAAATGCTGCAGGGTACTGTTCCCCCACAGAATCTTTGTAAAACTAGCAAAAACTGGTAGAGCCAGTTTTTTTCAAAATTCTGAAAAGCTGTTGGAGGAGTTAAAGAGTGCAGTAACTGTGCAAGTGCTGAATCAAGAAAGCACAACTTTAAATATGATAGGAGAAGCTCATGGTGTATTTGCTGTCCACCAGCAAATCCCTCCCTTGTGCAGTGTGGAGCCAGCCTGTGTTCCTATGGTGAGTCCCTGACCCTGTTCTGGAAAGAGGAGAGTAACCCTGGTGCACATATTGGGGTGCCTGTATGTCAGTGCCAGCCTATAAGGTGGCAACCTGAAAGACTGAGTCAGGAAACTCAACCCTGGCTCACTCTCCTAGAACTTGCTCTACAGAGAGAAGCAGTTTGTGGACAGTGTAAAGCAGTGTAATAAACAATTAAGTCAACATGGCCTGGGGAAAAGAATTACCTACTTTAAGAATTACAATATAGCAACAGGAGAGGGGAAAGAGGAACCATTGGAATTTTTCAAAATGGTGGAATTCCAAAGGCCATGGGCAAGCACAAGCCCAGGACAAAACACTGACTCAGAAAAGCCTGAGAGATCCCTGATTTTTACCTCAGGCTGATCTTCTTAATTGTAGGGATAAACTCTGAAGGAGAGCACAGACCAAAACAAAGCCAGTCTGTAATGACTGTGAAAGGGTTTTTGCATTGTTGGTGTGTTTTTGTTAGCTTCTGGCACTCAAAGAAATCTCTGTCATATCACTAACTGTATACTAATTTGAGAAACAGAGAGCACAGGGACTAAATTCCAGACTTAACACTTTAAAATATTAAAATGCACAGTGTACAACAAAACATTAAACACAAATAAAGAAATAGGAAATGATGGCCCATCCTAAGGTGAACTCTATTTTCCACATTATTTTTTCTATAAACCTACAACTTCTCTAATAAAAAATGATTAAAAGATGAAGATAGTGCAAAAAAAAAAAATACAGACTAATATCTTTCATGAGCACAGATGCAAATATCCAAAATAAAATATTAGCAAACTGAATACTGTAATGTATAAAAATAACTATGCAACATGACCAAGGTAAGTGAGACTTAACATTCAAAAATCAATCAATATAATCCATCATATTAACATGCTTAAAAGTACAATCCTATCATCATCAATTGACAAAAAAAAAATTCACTAAATCCATACCTATTTATAATGATGACAACTCTCAGCAAATAAAAAGTAAAAAGAAATATCTCAAATGTAAAGATAATTAATAAATAAAAAAAAAAAAAAAACCTACATCATACTTAATGATAAAAGGTTTAAAGATTTCTCCCTAAGATTGGGAGCAAGAGAGGGATGCCCATTCTCACCACTTTTATTTTGTATGGTACTAGTGACAGCAATAAGGCAAGAAAGAGAAAAAAGAGATATGAAGATTGGAAAGGAAGAAATTAAACTGTCTCCATTTTGTAGATGATATGAATTTCTATGTACAAAATCTCCCCAAATCTACAAGAAAAACTTTAGAACTTACTATGGTGGAAGAAGGAACACAGATCAATAAAACAGAACAAAGAAGCCAGAAATAGACCCAAAAATCCTCAAATGATTTTTGACAAAGTGATTTTGACAAAATCAATTCAGTGGAGAAAGGGTAGTCTTTTCAACAAATGGTGTTGGAGCAATTGAACATACATGGATAAACAATTGAACCGTGACCTAAACCTCACAACTTGTAAAATAAATTATCTTAAAATGGATCATAGGGTTAAATGTAAACATAAAACTATAAACTCCATTAAATTATTCATTAAATTGAAATCTTGTGAGGGCAATTCGATAACTCACTCATCTCTGTATTATTAGAATGTGGTGTTAATTTTGGTACATAGTAACTGCTCAAGAAATGTTGAATAAATAAGGCATTTAGGAATTAGTATAAGGATACTCAAACACTTTACACTGATTTTAATCATGAATAGTTCAGAGCTTTTCTAGGGATCAAGACAAAAAACTGTTAACATCTAGAAAATCTTCTGAAATGCATATGCAAGTAAGTAAACTTTAAAAGTTTATTTATTTTTATTTTTCAATGACACAAAATTTGTATTTTAAGGCTGTATTTAAGACTGGAATATATTATAAGAACATATAAAGAAACTGGGAATCATTATTTCTGTGGAGTAAGATAATAATTGATTTTGTTTTCACATATATTTCTATGTTTTCCAAGTTTTCTAAATGGAGCATGCACTGATTTTTTTTTTTAAACAAATCAATTTTCATGATACATATTAATAAAACATACAATTCATCCAAAGTATATAATCAATGGTATTTGGTATAATCACAGAGTTGTGCATTCATTACTTCAATCATTATTAGAGAATTTTCATTATTTCAATAATAATACTAAAAAACAATGAAAATTCCTCACCTCTCAATCTCTCTATTTTTAACATGTGAAAATATAAAAATTGATCTCATATTTAAATGAAATACACTCTATTCCAGAAGAGGAAATAAATATGACATATATTAATCAATTTTAATTAATATTAATTTTTTTTTGTTTGTTTGTTTGTTTTTAAGAGGTAATGGGGATAAAACCCAGCACCTTGTACATGGGGAGGAGTTGCTAACCCCTTAAGCCACATCTGCTCTCCATGGTGTGTTTGTGTATATATATATGTATATATATATATATACACACACACACGTAATAATTAAAAAATAATTTTTTAAAGATACTTAGATTACATAAATGTTACACAAAAATATATAGGGATTCCCATATGCCCCACTCCCCACACCTCTCACAACCTCCCACATGAACATCCTTCATTAGTGTAGCACATTCATTACAATTGATAAACTCATTCTGGGGCATTGCCACTGGGCATGGACCATAGTTCACATTGTAGTCTACACTCTCTCCCACACAGCTCTGCATGTTATATGATGATATAAAATGGCCTATATCTGTCTTTGCAATGTCATTCAGGACGATACCCAAGTCTCGAAAAAGCCCCTGCATTACACCTGTCTTCCCACCCCCCGGCCCCCAGAGCCTCCAGTGGCCACTACCTCCACATCAATGCTGTAATTTCTTCCATTGCTAGAATCACAAGTCTATTGTAGAATACCAGTAAGTCCACTCTATTCCAAAGTTCATTCCCAAATCCTGAGGATTCTGGGATGATGATATCCACTCCACCTCAAATTGAGAGGAGGCTTCGATCCCATAGAGCCAATGGATGGGACTCTCTTGCTTGCAGTTGTAGGCTTTCTCGTGTCCTTAGTATGGTGGCCGTCAATCCTCACCTCCTTGTTAGTTGTCCTGGGTGAGTCCAATGAACTGGAGAGTATATGTTGCAACTCCGCTGAGGCTCAAGGCCCAGTTGGCACATGGACAGCCCAAAGATTCCAGTCTCCTACCAACTCCAGCACCAAGTATACGTTCAAAAAGAGGGGACAGATGAGCCATATGTAGGGAAGCCATAACTGAGTCCAACTCTGTCAGTCTCAGGAACACAAACTCCAAAGTAGGGCCCCTTGGCAAAGCACCAAACTCCAAAGCTATTTGCCCTGACCATAGGAGCCCCACTATTTGGGGTAGTATCCACTTTGGCAGTCTATGAGATCCTGCTAAGATGTGCATAAGCACTACCTCTGGGTTGACCTCTCGACTCATTTTGAAGCCTCTTAGCTATATAAACTCATTTGTCTTTACCTTTTCCCCCTTTTATTCAAGGTATTTTTCCAGTTGCATTGCTAGTTGGTTCTTGGTAGTAATTTTTTGGTGTCAGGGAGGCTCATCCCCGGGAGTCATGTCCCATGCTGGGAGGAAGATAATGCATTTATATGCTGAGTGTGGCTTAGAGAGAGGCCACATTTGAGAACAAGAAGGCTCTCAGGAGGCAACTCTTAGGCACCCCACAACACTAGGCTTAGTCCATTTCAAGAGCAAAGGCTCATAAGCATGGTTGTCTATATCAAGGGCCCATCAATGGATTATCTTCTTTTACCAGTCATTGCCCCTGCACTTGGGGGACTGTTGTTGCTACATTAGAGAATGTGGCAGAGCTCTCCAGGATGGAAAATCAATATGCTCTTGGTTATTGTATGAGTCTCCACCAACTATGACAACGCCCAGTGAACATTTGAACATATTTATATACCTTATATGTATGCCGAGGTGAACTTCCTCCCATGTAGCCCCCATAACTGACACCCTATACCAATGATCCTCCCCTGTCCCAGTTGTAACCCTTCTGTGATCCAAAACTTCTTCAAAAATGAAGCCATTAAAATAGCCAAATACAATTAATAGGAAAACAAAATAATAATTATAGGTTTAAATATAAGAAATAAAATACATAAAAATTTAAAAAAGTAAAAATAAAATAAAATTAAAAGATTGGGATATTAAAAAATAATGAAAAAAATAGAAAAAAATATTTTTTTGACATTTTCCCTTTCATCATTCTAGTTTCTGGTGTCCTGTATGTACAGTGGCATTTTCTTCCATTTATTCCCCAGTGTCTTCCCTTTTTTTCATTTTGTTTTCAAAGACGTTATAGATCACAATAGAGCCACATGTAGAACAAAGGGGGCTCCCATGTACCCAACATCTTCCCCTTTTCCCCCTTCCTGTATTAATACCTTTTTATATGTGGATGGTACCTTTGTTACAACTGATATAAAAATAGTGAAACATAGCTACTAACCATGGTCAATGGTTTACTTTATGGTTTACATTTTAGACCATGCACTTTTATAAATTTTGATGATATTTAACATGACCTGTGTCCATCACTGCAAGATCATGTAGAACACTTCCTTTGCCCACTAAGTACCCCCTGTTCGATATATTCTATTCCTCCCTCCCCCTCCCTTCAGGGCCCATGGTGACCCCCTGGCTTCACTCCTTGGATGACAAGATTCATAGTTACTTGCAACAACACTGAGGTCTTGACACATTGATTTGTTCTCCCCTATTAGGAACCTCCCATGCTCTCAAGAGACTCCTACCTCTCTGTGAACAAATTGATCCTCCCCAGGATGGGAGTCCAACTCCTTCCTGCTCATTAATTATGTGGGTCTCCACCCACTGATAAAATACATTATGATGAAATGATCACCCCCCAGTTCCGTGGACAGTCCAAACCCCCTCCCCAGCCCCCCACCCCTTGTCTTCAATTTAACATAAATCTGGATTGAGATCACAACTAGGAACAGAGAACCAAAAAGGATATATGTTCTGTGTCTCTTTTGACTTCTCCCTCCTTATTCCTTTCTAATTTTTCATTCTAAAACTCATACATACTCTCTGATTAGTTAACTGGCAAGAAAATGTGAAATTGTCAATAAAGGCAGTGAATCCAAATCCACACTAATATTTCTCAAGTATTATTCCATCAATAAATGTTTACCATGGAAAATGTGCAAACCCAATACCAATAATTAATCATTTCTTTAGTCAGATACTTGTTAATTTCTATTCCACTTTGTTCTCACAAAATAGAGAGAAATTGAAACATTAAAAATTGGTGATTGTTATCTAATGGAGTCTTCTCTAGATGATTTACACATTAATTTGGGGTTCTGAAAAAGAATGCAATAAATATACACAATTCTCTCAGTGTAACAGGAACAAGGCAGGGAGGGGAATAATTTACTCCTTTTTGGCTGTCGCTATGATTAAAAGGGATTGAATTGTTCCAGATAAAGACAAAAGTAAAAGAGAGGACATTTCCTAACAGGTGCCTTAGAATTATTGACTGATAAGAAGTGCAATGTACTGATAGAGTTAATTAGCCTCCACTTTAGCTCTGCTGAACTGCAGCTGGCTTTTCGGGGCCAGAAAACACATCATTTGGTATAATTCTGACCCTTTCTTAATCTTCATTAAGAGACAAAATCTGAATCATTTAGCCAAGTGAAATAAGGAATTGCCTTCTTGCTCAGACAAAAACTTACTGTTTTGGTGAGAACCAGGCAGGTTGGACTTTTAAGAGAGAATCATGAAGTCCAGTTGCTTATAAAGTGTTGTGTTATAAACAATTATTTAGAATATGTTCAAACCACAAATAAAGATGGGCCTAAAATGACCTTAAGGTTTAGAGATGAAAGTATATCCCAAAGCAAATAAAATAAAACTAGTAAAGAGTATATTTTAATCCCAGCAGTCTAACTCCAAATATATGTACATCTCTTCTATGAACATAGTTTGCATGCTCAGAACTACTATTTCTGTTGGCCATGGCTGCATGTTCTACATGCTCACTAGCATTTTCATGGAAAAGAGAGGAAAGAAAGATAGAGAAACTTATATTTTTAGGGAAAAGAGAGAAAAGGAAGGTAGAAGAAGCTCCATTCTTTTCAAGTCTTAGAGCCTCTTATCTTATACCCCTCTTCAATAGAAACAGAGAAAGAAAGAAAAAAATGTCTCACCCTGCTGCTGCTAACAGATTCTGCCAAGGAACTCCTGTTTCAGTAGCTCTTTGTCACAAAACTTGAGGCAGATAATTTTTTAGTACTTCATCCAATATATACTCTAAAATATCTTAGAGGTTCTAATGTTTCTAAATCTTGATTCTGGTCTATGTGCAAAAGGCAACAGTATATCTGGTGAATTTTGAAGATGATTATTAGGAGCCCTATGTTAGAGAGTTGTCCATTGCCTCTGCACTACTTTGTTCACTGATGGAAGTGGGATGGAGAGCAGTTAGAAACTAATATCCTTTTCTGCTCAATCATCGTGCTGATGATTACTGAGTTCCCATATTGTGCCCAGGAATATATTAAGGGCTGAAAATGAAAGGACAAATAAAACACTGTCATTGTCTTCAAGGATCTGGCAAGTTTTATTGAGGAGAGAAACAAACAGACAAGTACAATATAGTAAAAAATATGGTGAAACAGACGGTGTCATGGGAGCGAAAGAGAAATAGCAACAGAAACCCAACCTCAGGGAGCAATGGTCAGGGGTTGGTATATAATTTGGGGAATGGAAATTAATAAGGATGGAGTACTTGGGCCTTGACACATAAATAACCAAAACAAAAAAGAAACAAACAAACAAAACCTTGATTACTTCCTAAGGAATTTGAACTTTATCTTACAGTCAAAAGGAGTGATTTGAGACTGATTAGATTAAGAGGGTGTTGCTGTGATGATTAGAAAATTTAGAGGTTTCAATTAATGAGGAATGATAAAAAGTACTTAGTGATTAAGAAGTTTGGTACATATGAGAGAAAGAATTAAGAAAAGAATCCCTGATTTCATCTTGGGCATTTGAGTGGACGATTGTGCCCTTTCACTCATACAAGTATCCCTGGAAGCCCAGTAACACAGGTCATACTGGAAGACTAGCAGTCTTGCAGAAAGGGAGAGGCATCTGATTTCCATTCCAGAGGGTCCCTGTAAAATCAGGGCCATGTCACCAAAATGCCCAATAAAAAAGACAAAACTGGGAAGAACATTTATTTAATAAAACTCTAAGTAGAAAAGCTTATATAACAGTGACCAGGAACAAATGTTCGAATACAATTCATGTCCACCATAGTGCCCAATAAAAAAAGACAAACTGGGAAGAACCTTTGTTTAATAAAGACTCTAAGTTGAAAAGCTTATATAACAGTAAGCAGGAATAAATGATCAAATAAAATTATTGTCTTAAATTTTTATTATCCATAGAAGTCACCAAATAACTTTCAAATAACTAATATGACACAGATTCCAAGAATCTTTCATGGGAAAGACTGCTACTACTCACCCATGTCCATTTTCCCTTTTTCTTCCGGAACACAGAGATCCATTGCACTGCCCACTCCTCTTAAATAAGATCAGGCTTACGGCTCAGTACTGGCCAATGGAAAGCTGGCAAAGTGATGTACTTGGATTCCAGGCCTGGCCCATGAAACTCACTGTGCACAATTCCCATTTCTTCCTTTTCATTCCGTAATGATCGTGAAGACCATATATTCCACAGGATGGAAGGAGCTAGGGTATCTAAATGACCATGGGAGCAGAGACCCCCTGCCAACCTCAGTGTTTGATACATGTGCAAGTTATTTACAGAGATTTGGCAGTTGCTTTAGTAAACATACCCTAACTGATATAGTTTTGATACCAAGAATGGTGCACCGTTTTTAAAACATCTTGACTATATAACATTGGCCAGTGAAGAAACTAAGTTTAAGCAGTGTCAGGATGGTGATCCATGTTACATAGGCGCACAAGTTCTAAATAAAAGGAGAGGGGAATAAGTGGGTAAAATCAGCAATGGCCTATTAAAACTGAGACTGAACTTTTCACTCAAGCTTGATAACAGCAAAGCAGCAGCCATGAAGTTAAAAGAAAAAAAAAAAGTGGACAAAGATGCAAATATGATGCAGTGGCTGTGAAAGTAATTTTCATATGGTTACTGGCATAAAGAACCAACTAGAGAAAGACAGATAAGAATCCCAGTAAGTTCAGGGATGGGTGGGGCATAATACTTCCAAAAGAACTCTGAGTCCAGTTTCTAAAAGATGTACAGTATTCAAGGAGAACATACCCCAAATTCACCTCAAATGTGGTTAAAGAAGACTCACTTACCTCACCAAATAGCATTTTAGGGCTTATGAAGAAAAATGGAAAGAGTCCCTCTAAAGAACAGAAACAGACCTAGTAAGAGAACATCCCTCACTCCCAGGTGTGGAGCACCATATAATGACTGACGCACAAAATTCCAGCATTTCTTTGGAATTGCCTAATGCTCATCTGTCTTCTTTTTTCTAGTTGGAGATTTTTAAAAAGAGTTACTCTATTCCTGATATACCAAAGTATATTGTTGAGATTTAAGTCAGGCCCATTTTAGATCACAGGATTCTTAGACCAAGAGGTAGCACATTCTAACTTAGTAGTAGAAAGTACTACACATTTTTCTTCAGATTCTGGACCATGGGATAAATGCAGCCACTAAATGAGGGAATTTTAGGTTTTCTCCATTGTGGAGGCAAAGAATGAGCTCTATATATGGCAATGAAGAGTGAGGTGGATATCTGGTGACAACAGAGTAGACTGAGGCAGACTGCCAGTGCTCAAGCATATCCATTCCCTCTTCTTATTCATGGACTGAGATAAAGTTACATTTTCCCACTCTTTTCCATTTATGGTTAATCTTAAAGGCCATGTTAAAGCTGGTGGCACCACAGATGGAAAAGTTTTGTCCCTAAGTGCAGGGAGCTTAGACCCTCTGTAGTTTACCTTGTGACAGGAGTGAAACTACTGTGATGTTGGAATTGTATGTTTTAGCTATTAACCTACCTTAACCAAACTTATGTCCTTTCAACAGCTTCCAAAAGACAACAATTAGAATAAAAAAGATTTGGGGATTAGCTACATCTATACAAATATCAGTTATTATATTTTTGTTTTCCATTATGGATTGTAGTGGTATGTTTAGTTAATCAATATTCAGAAATTTTCCTAAAGGGAAAGACATTGAAAAATGAGGTTAATAATTTTCACATGATTATATATTAAATATCTAATTTGCCATTAATTTCAAGAATAAGATTGGCCAAATTAATATATGCCTTTAACTACATTAAGTAATTAAATTTCACAGTTTAAAATTATAATTAACACATTATTCATCTAATTGCATTTCAAAAACTTGTTCTTTTTTAATCAGAGGATGCAGGATGGTATTGTTAAAAAGGATGAATTAAGGGTGGCCTTCATCCTTGTTTTTCTTACTTGCAAATTTACATCTTTGGATAAGTAATTACTCTCTCAGCATCTGGCTTTCATATATTAAAAAAATCAAGTTGATAAAAGCTAAATTTCAGTTTTTATAAGGTTTAGATGGTTTAATAAATGAAAAATTAGTCCAATAGACATTAAATCAAATGTACCTATATCCTTTTCATTGCCCCTGTTACTCATAAAGTTACCCATTATGAACCAAATTAATTTTTATGCAAAACATCAAAGAAATTTCAGATGAGGCAATGTTGATAAATGTGCAGTTATGGACAACAATAGATGTGACTAAGAATGTGCTTCTGGGATAAGAAGAAAATGATTCACATAGAATCGATGCTACCTATGACATCATATTCTACATTGTGAATTAGCTCCGAGACCCATAGTCTTCACTAACTTGTATTCATTAAATTATTCATTTGTTCTACAATGTTATTGAGTACTCCAATGGGTACTGGGGCTTATAGTCAGACTCTAGTTATGCATTTGGGAGTCATCTGCCTAGAAGTGATGACCGTTAAAAAAGAGAAAGGATGAGATCACTGAAGCAAGAAATGTATAGCGAAGAAAAACAAATTAAAAACAGGACATTTAAAGTCTAGTAATGAATTAAGGATGAAAGGTGCCAAAGAAGTAGAAGAAGTACAAAATAATATACTCCTCCAAAAGCCAGGAGATGAATTTCAGGAGATGGTGCTAAGCAACATTATTAAAAAATGCAGAGAATTTACAGACCATAAGAAGTGATAAAAATATTCACAAGGCCAGCTGTATGAAAGTTTCACAAATAAAATGATCTTTTTAAATAGCAAGAACAATAATTTTAAAAATGATAAATCCTATCCATTCTTGAAACTTCTACTTTCTCCAGGGCTTTTCCCTAATTACTACAGATCACATCAAGAAGTCCCAATAGAGTGTGTACTCCTATAACATAATAAAACATAAATTCCTTTTTAGGCTATTATAATCCCTTGGACTTTTCTTGATTTTTCCTTTCCTTTATTTCACCATTACACATCTATTTATTATTGGCCTATTAATTATATCTTTATAATTGGTGGAGTCATTCTATTCTAGGACAAATTCCAGTCCTGATTTCACAGAATTTGCAAATATTTTATTGATCTTTCTGAAATTAGTTTTCTTCCTTTATTGGTATGGCCTTTGTGAGCAACTTTTATAATTGTCCTTCCTTTTCAAAACACAACTTCACATACCACCTTAAGCTCATTTCATTTTTCCCTACCCCCCAAGAATGAACAAATGAAATATTTTACCTCTTATAATCAATAAGAATCACCAATTACTAATTACAAGTATATTCATATGAACATTGAAACTTTTAAAGGGGTATTTAACTTTTATCAACTACATATAAAGTTAAATAAAATGAATATTATGAAAAGGAGCATTCTGAGTCCCATATTCTTTCTTCTTCCAATTCTCACTCCCAAGAGGTAACCACTTTTAATACTTTTTAGTTATATGTTATGCTATTTACCTCATATGTCTAAATAACATGCTATGTTGCTATTTATTGATTTTTTAGTTTAATTATTATCACAATATTTCATGTGGAATATTGCTTTCTAACAGTCAGTATCACCCTTAAATCCAGGCAAATGAGCCTCCTGCCTTGGCCCTGTACCTCACAGTCCTCATATTTTAGAGTCTTCCTCAAAGCTTTCTAAGAGCCCCTCCCTTACCTAAGATTCAGGTATGCCAGCAGTGCCTTCCAGGTGGGATTCCTTGTGCTAGGACCAGGACAAAGTGGACTCACTTCTCAGTTTCTGCCCTACAGAGTGCTTGCTCATCTTCAGTTTCCATGTATAAGGTCAACCATATTTCCCAGAGGTTCGGGACTCATGCCTGTGTTACTGTTCCAGCCCCTGGGGCTCGATTCAGTGGTACAGAGGTGGCCTGGATCACTTCTGCCAGCCCATGGGTATTTCTTTCTAGGATCATGGTGAGATTGGACTACTAGACTGACTGATACTGGATAACTTTCTTACTGATGGTCCAGAGCCCTGGGCCCAAGGGTATGGATGGCAGCACTTGGTCTTGATCTATGTAGGTCCATTCATTTATCAACTCTTGCCTGTCCGTGTTCTGGCCCCTGTGCCACCTTTGTTCTACAGTTCCTGAGAGTGGTGGGAGTGGCTGCAGATATCCTTAATCCTGTGCAGTACCATTAATGGCACTCAGGGAGGCCACCGCCACATCTGTGCATGCTCTGCACCATGTCTCAGACAGCCCTTTGGGTGTTGTCATTCCTATATCTTCTGAGAGTTCTCAAAAATATTTATTTTCAAGGTCAGCAGTACCTTCTGATCAGCTTCCTCTCTTGCCTCTGAAATATGTGGAGATGTTGTGCTTTCCCATATTGGTCTTAAGCCTTGCTGAAGGAATAAAGGATGACTTGCATCAATAGGATTGCTCCTTTCATAGTCCCTGGGACCTTTGCCTATCCTCCCCACCGAGGCTGGTGTGGAAGGTGATGGTGTCATCAGCATTGAAAGAGTTCACATTCTAGAAAGGTAGTGGTTATGGCCTAAATAGTTCAATAGAAGAAACTGTCAAGAACTGAGAAGAAGGTCAAATCTGAGATTTTACTCTACTTGCAAACTAATAAGATAGCTCGTTACTATTTCACAGATAGTGGCATAAAACACAAGACTCCTGGATCAGAGAGAGACTTTATTACTCACAGCACAGCACAGCGTGAGTATGAGCATATTTGTGTGGATTTCCTGATCCCCAGTACCCACAGTCGACTGACACCTGCACACGCAGGAACTGTGCATCTTTTATAATGGGCAGTAAGCCTGCATGTTGTTTCCTCTGAACAGAGATAATATTTCCAAGGTGGCTGAATGATATGTCCTATGTCTGTGCTCTGAAATTCCAAACAGTGAATTTAATATGATTGAAGAATTAATTACCATTTACATTACCCTTTTGGATAAGACTTGCATATATAGTCATCATTAGGAGGCAGGGCAACAACTTTTGAGAGTCAGTGTAAGCCAGGATTCACAGGCAGCACCAAAATTATGCAACATCTTGAGTAATACTGCAGTCAGCGTTAAATAAGGGAAATGCAAAGGCAAAAAGACACATATTGTTTCAGCACAGCTTCCAGAGAGCTATAGCACTGCAAGTAATAACAGTGTTGCACCAATCTCTTGCAATAAATGAAATTAGCCAGGAGTGACAAATCTGAAATTAGAAGAGTGGAACATTTGACAATAAAACAAAGAGATGGTTCCTGGACCTCAATAGGAAGAGATGATGCTACTATAAAACCTCTTCAGGTGCACTGATTGGACAATAAGCAGTACATAAGGACCTCTTTGCCTATTATTCTAAATCTTCATAGATCAATCACTGTACCTCACAAGGGTCTATAAATTGTTTTATTCTGTCATAATTAAGGTGCCCATATATTTATCAATTTATTGTCCTTAGTTCTTTTCCTCATCTTTTATCATTTATAATGCTTTTCCTCCATCTGAAGGATGTCTCTTAATATTTTCTTTATTGTGACTTTGTTGCTGACAAATTTTCTCACTTTTTATATGTCTGCAACAGTATTCATTTCACTTTAATTCTTGAAAAATACATTTGGCTGAGCATGGAATTCTAAGTTGGCAGTCTTTTCCAACACTTTAAAGATGTGATATTATATTCCAGTATCTATTGTTTGTGTTGAGACAGCAGCTTTCGGTATAATTATTTCTTCATTGAAGGTAATCTGCCTTTTACTTTGATTGCTCTCAGGATTTTCAGTCTCCAGTTTTCAGTAATTTACCCTTAATGTGCCCAGGTATGGTTATATTATAAATTCTTTTCTTGGCACTCACAGTGAATTTTGAAACTGTGGCACATTTTTGGTTGTGAACTCTCTTAGATATTCTCTCTTTAAACTTTACTTCTGCACCATTTTCACTTCTTCTTGCACACCATAGGGTATATTTAAAGTCTTCTCTCTGAATTCTTTCTCCCTGTTAACATGCCATTTATGTTTTATACCCTTTTCTCACTCCATTCTAGATTTTTTTTTGTTCTATTGTTGTTAACTAATATTTCCTCTTTGTGCATCTAATCTGAACTTAAACATATTCTTTGAGTTCCTAGCTTCAGTTATTTAATTGTAGTTCTACAGTTTTCCTTTATGTGTGACATTTTTCAGTTCATAGTTCTCATATTGCATTCACAATGGTGACTTTTATATCCTTTGACATAATCAGAGCTTTTTAAATGTCTGTTTGATAATCCCAATATTTTGTTTCCCTGTGATTTCATATCACTCTTTTTTCCTGCTGTTTTTTTTGTTTTTGTGTTTAGTTTCATTGTATGCCTGGTGACTTTATTCTGTATGGATATTAAATTTCAGAATTTTAGGAATAACTGAAGCTTAGACTAATATTATTTTTCCTTCCAGGGAGAATTTACATCACTTCTGCCAGAATTCTTCAACCCAATTTCAGAGACAGAGATTATTCAAACCTAAGCCGTATTTCTTTTGGGGTCTGTTTACTTCCTATTTACCCATTCTGTATCCCTTCATATTCTTAACCAAATGGGGGTGGTGGCTTCATTTGAGTCCCCCACTGGTTGGTTCTGAGTTTTAACTCCTGTTATATTAGGCTAATGAAACTGCCCAACATACTGGTGGCTCTTATCATCTCAGCCTCACTATCCAATAATGGCAGAACTCCCGGGCAAAAAGCAACTTCAAATCCCAGACTATCCTCCTGGGTCTTCCATTTCCCCCTATATCCTGGTTTGGTAATTCTTTACCCTTTCGTTCACTTTCTGATATCTCCAAGCACATGCTTATATTATATTTTGTAGAACTTTTCTAATTGGGGAAATTGGCCCTAATTACTTAATATACAATTACTGGAAATAAAGTGACTTGACTCTTTTTTGAACCTACCATAGATAAGATTTTACCAACATTCCACAAAAATTTAACTTCAAAATGTTACCAAAGTCCTCTGTGTTAACAAATTCAACAGTCAATGCTCAGTCCTCATTTTAATGACCATGTCAAATAGCTTGCCGCCTCATCTTACTTGAAACTTTTTTTTCCCCACTTGTCATCTGGAAACCGTTTGCTCATGCTCTTCTCACTGCCCCTCTGAGTAACTCAGTCCCATTTACTAATCATTTACTAATTTCTTATTTAGGACAGGAGAAGGAGAGAGAGAGAGAGACAGAGAGACACTCTTTTATATGTACACACATACCCCTTTCATTTAAAACAAACATTCTCACCAAAATTTAAAAGAAGAAAGTAAACTAAGGTAATGATAACCCTCAGATTCCAAATGAGAAAAAGGAAAGCAAAGGTGAGGAGACAATTAAAAACTTAATTTAAAAGAAGGTTGAAAATGAAAAACAAACAAGAATTGAAAGATTGGCAAATTGAAAACACAAAATTTGAGGATAGAAATAAGTGAAAGTATATTAGTTATCTACAAGTAAAGCTTAAATATATATAAATATATACAAGGCAAAAAATATTGGAATTTCAGTGCAAATTGGAAAAAATTATCTAAGTTATATGAGATTTGAATCAGTTAATCTAAAACATGCACAGAAGCCTGAATCTATCAAATAGAAATCATATGCACTTGAAAGTAATTTATTTGATTACAAAGTAACTTTCAACTCTTTTCAAGGAATGAATCTATTATAATACAATGTCCCTTTATTGAGATAAATTAGAAATATTGTTCTATATTTTATAATTATTCTCAAATATCCTCTGTCCTTCCAAGTGGGAGACATATACTTCATGGCCTCCTTAATGCCAGGTTTGCCCATTTTATTTTCTTTGATGAATTAAATGTTGACAGAGTTGATGTGTGGCGATTTCAAATGGGAGTTTTAAGAGCTATTTTGCAATTCTGCTAACAGAGCAACATGGCCCAGACTTGGATTCACTCTTCTGCCTATTCTTACTCCGTCCTGGAGTAAGGCAGACAATGTAACTGAAAACAGTCCTCAATGGAAACATAATGTGAATGTGAATTAGCCCTTGTTGTAAGCCTCTATGATTGTGGGACTCTTTGTTACAACAGCAGCAAAATTTAGTTTAAGCTGATTGATACAACAGTCATTAAAAACAGCAACATATGCCTTGGTAATGAAATGCAGTAAAATATAAATCATCTGTTGAAAAGGAAGTCACAATGGAAACTATGATATATTTAGAATTGAAAGCAGTACGTAGCAAAATCTATGGAATGAGGCTGAAAATGTACTAGGAGGAAAGTACATACAGTCTTAAATGTATTCATTATTTGATAAGAAAGATAAGAATTCGAATCTTTCCTCTGTTTTGCTTTGATGATGATGATGTATTTCTTTACTTTATTCGTTTTTAATATTGGAGTCATATTTCTACTTACAGTAAAAGAATAGGTTTTCATTCAATGCAAAATTTTTTTCTTAATATTAATATCTTGTATCTTATTTTTTAGCACAGAATATATATTTTTCTCCCATCCATACATAGCTTTTTTTTTTTGTTCTAAATCAGTTTTGCACTTATATTTTGAGGAAAATTATTGCTTTTAACAGTCTTTGGATTGGTATGGTTATCCTTAAATTTAAAACATTTTGAAATGTGTTAAAGTTTGTTTATTAATGATAATAAATATAATCATGAGCAATATTATTTATTGAGGAATAATATTTTGTGTACAAGTTTACTATGATTTTTACATAAATCATCTGATACAATTTTTAGGACAACCCTAGGAAGTAGGTACTACTACCATCTCCATTTTATACATGAGGAAACTGAGGTTAACTCAAGTTTGGTGATTTGCCTCAATCCCTGAGATGGTGAATGGTAAAGCAGAGTCTTAAAACCAGTCAGTGTGGCTCCAGGGTCTGGTTCTTACAATTAATTTTTTTCCTAGACAAAGAAATCATTACCTCAAAGTTAGCACCAAATATTGATGGATCCAAAACCTTTATTGACCCAATTTCTTGTGATCTTTTAAAAGTATTTTGTTACTAAACACATTTTTTTTTAATTGCAAAGTGATTTTATCATTTTAAAATGTTTATGTAAGCATATAATCCCTCCCTCATATACCTTTGGTTTATGTACTTATGTGATTGTGATTTTTGTATCTGTTTTATGTGTTTTAGCAGAAACAAAATCTGCATTCTTTTTCCCAGTTCTCCATTTCCAACACTTTATTGGATAAGTGTTACATCATGGGCAGTAAGTACATCATCATCTTTGAAATTAGATATGGATGTTTGAATCGGTTCTATGCTTTACTAGGATAATAATTTTTGGAAATTCACTCATCTAATTTATGCCTACATTTTTTCATCTGTGAAGTGGGTCTATGAATAGAATTGCCTTACTCAATTGTCATAAAAACTGGAAAAAAAAAATACAAATGGTATGTGCTCAGTACAGTTCCTGCAATAAAATTTGTGTTTTGGTCCCAATATCTATCTGAAATGTTCTCCTAGCAACAGGACTTGTTTTCCTTTTGCTTTTGTATCTCATTACATAGCACAGTGCCAAATTCAGGGTACATGACTAGTAAATGTTTGTTGAATGCTTTGAAACTGCATATTGTTAATGTCAAGGGCCAGGTTTACTTTTCAACGTTTTTAGGTGGGTCATAAAGAGTTTATTTGTTAAAGATGCAATTTGAGATGTTCATAAAGGAAGAAAGAAAGGAACTTGAACTCAGGGAAGGCAGCCAGTATTTGTAGTCAACAATACTGTTGCTCAGATCAGCAAGATCAAATAAGCACCTCTTATGGAACAATGCCAGTATAAAGCATGACTGCTGTTGGGAATAACACATCTCATCCTGCAGAGCACATCACTTAAACTCTTAGACCTTACTTTCTCATTCACTGAAAGTAGATGGGTGGACTAGATAATTATGTGTAGCCTCATGAAAACATTATGATACCATGACTACTCTCAATTGCTGACTTTCTCTTTTCAGTTTAGATGGGAGGGAGACTTTATCCTCAAAGATCAAGGCCTGTTGTTCCAGGTAAGGAAGGGGAATTTTCCCAGGTTCTAGCAGATATTTGAAATATATAACACTCTTTAATATTATGAAATTCTATTGCTCAGAGAAGAAGATAACTTTCAAGTGCCATATTCCCCTTTACACAATAGAGGATGATTGTTCTTCACCACCTTCATAGGTGGCTTATTAAATCAAAAGCACATGCCACTTAAAATTCTTCATCATGGTGATAAAGTTAAACAAACAACTAAGAGACTTTCAAACATTTTTTAAACAAAATTTTATGATTCTCATAAGTAAGCAGGAAATCACAGAAAAATAGTAATGTGTTGGAAAGACAGATAGTTACCAGCTTTGCTTTTTCCCATTAATCTAAAGTTAATTCACCAGCATTTTAGGCAATTATTTTAAAATATCACCAACAGTTACCTCTTCATTACAATGTGTTCTATTAATAAACAATCTAATTGTTTGCTTTACTCTATAAAACTGTATCCTGAAAGGAGAAAATATAATTGAAAAGTAAGGAATATAAAAAATGTTGAGTAGTTTCCATGGGACATAAATATGATTTACACTGCTTTATGAATGAAAGATAATTTACTGATAAACATCAACAATTTAAGTAGCTTTAAATGTACCACACAGAGATTTACAATAAATGTTTACTGAATAAGTGGAAAAGAAAACCTTAAAGAAGTACAAGGAGAGAAATATAGACACATGATAAAAACCTATCATTGTTCAGCATCAATAAATACATTGTAAATAATCAATTAGCTAGTAATTAATGAAGGTGCTGATCTAGTTGAGCTGATCTTGCAAGTCAATTTGAGGAATACAAACAACCTCAATTAAGTTTTTAAAATAATTAAGGAATTAACTTTAGAACTAATAACACCCTTTCAATTAATTTCACTCAACAGGGGAGATGGGCCAACAGCTGTTTAAAAGAGACAATTAGAGACTCTTCTTGCGTCATATATTTACAGGCATGTAGAGAATCAAAGATTTGATAGTAGAGGTTATAAATAGGAATCATTCAGTGAAATACAGTATATTCACTGAAACCTTGATAAGAGAAAGGTGACTATGTCATAATTAGAAGATAGAGCTTTTGTAAAGCAAAAGGCTTTATGACTTCTATTTTTAAATAGATTTACATGTTTTAAAGAAAAAAAAATTATGTACCACAAAAGAGAGTGATCATTGTAAAGAATCTAGGTTTACGACTTCAAAAGTAGAGAGGATAGGCCCAGCATTTTCCAAGTGAAAAATACATGAACATGAAATATATAAACACTCTTCTCATTAAAGAAGTACTCTTTGATATGAAGAAATCACATTTTATCATATTCTTCAACATACACCCCACTTTCCATTTTTGATCTTGGATTCTCAAATAGCTTGATACTGGTGTCTAGATAAGGATTACATATAGATGAGATAAAGAACATTCTGATAGAATTTTAGATTGGGAAAATCCAGAATTTCAATCGGACAAATTTTATTAGCAATGATATGATGATGTTCAACACTTCAGATTAGTGCATTTTGCCAAAAACTTGCTGAAAAATGCAACATAGGTCAATAATGGGTAGTTTTTTGATTATTTTCATAGGCACTTGACTATAAGGTAACGATATCAACTAGGCCATTTAACTGTGGTTTTCAAAAGTTTAGAGTAGAAAAGAAGAATAGAGATCATTTGGCCTTTTTGCTAATTAACCAATTTCTTTGTTATCTTCATATCAACTTTCCTAATAAGAAATCAATTAAGTTCCAGTAGCATAAGTGCACAGATTTTTAGGACAGGATAGAAATATAAGATTATCTAGTTTGGGACTTTAGCACCTTATGTTTCCTCTGTAATATGAGGGACCCCAAAGTTCTGAGCAAACAAGATGCCAGTGTCATGAAGCAAAGCTGTGACAATCCATTCCCAATCCATTAGGAGTACCTGCCATAATGTGCTAGGCATTGATAAACATGGAGGGAACAATATGAATGAGACATTGACTCAGCCTTCAATGTGTTCAAAATACAGTGGTGGCAATGATGAAAATACATTCTAAATAATAATACATATTTTTAGCCCTCTACTTCTAGGATGAAGAAAGTATATTTAATTAATTGAGTCATTGACTCAGCAGGCATTATTCCACTTAATGCCCTGTATCTTGTACTAGGACACTTATTGCTGTTGTCCCATGAAAGGATTGGGAAGTTTCATGGAAGATGCTGTTATGCCAAAAAAGGATGACTAGGATTTCACCAGGAAAGAATAATGGGAATGACATGCTGGGAAGAAGGAAAGTAGGAGAGGAAGGATAGGGGTGATGGTGGCAAAGCTAAGGGATATAGTAATCTGTGGAGAATCTTAGGAGAATGACGTAGTCTGTGTGATTTCCATGGGGTCAAGGCCTAAACTTCAGTCCATACCATGGAGGATTAAATATTAGAACTTCTAAACCTAGCCTGTACATCACTGAAAACCACTGAAATAAATAGTTTACTATGAAAGAAAGAACTTACTACAGTGAGCTCATGTATTCTGAAGATTCTTACAATTCATTTTATGAAATGATTAACATTTTGCTATATCTAAAGTTAATGTTTTAAAAATATTAAAAGTAAAACAGATTGTAATTTGGACCCTTCTCTCTTGTTCTACAACTTCCTTATATTCACATAATATTCCTTGTTTTTTATTATTTCTCTCAAGTATGTATATAAGTGATAACTGGATATTCTCTCAGGTATAATATTACATAGCATTTATATAACTTTGTCCTTTGACCAGTCCTTGGAGCCAGTATTTTCTTAATATAAGGTAGTTTAAGGGTCACAATCTTCTTTTAGCTATTTCCTTGTTTTATCCTGGACTCCACTGTCCATCAATACTTTAGGTAAGGAGTTCTTGGAAATTTAAAACTTGTTCCAGGCCTTGATATTAGATTCAAATGTAGGATATAAAGAATATACAGAGGCCAAATCTAAACTGATACATAAAAACATTAGTAAAATATTGATTGAAATGGCTGAGACAATGAGAAATGCAAGGTTTTTGATACACATATACTGCCTTCTGTGCAATTCACTTTGCAATGAAGGGTTGCTCCTTTTGCAGTTGTTTGGAAATATTGATATAAAGCAAGTTTTGAATACTAAGTCATGCCAGGGATACTTACTACTCCTTTAACATTTAAAATAACAGAGTTTATATATGGTCTATGACTTAGGTGACTTGATGCTAAAGATAATAGTAAACAAGATATTTTAAAGGAAAAGCTAGTCTCTGCAAGAGGATCCACAAAGTACCTTGCTTTCCAAAGTAATGATAATATACCTCTGGCAGAGTTGTATAATATTCCTAGGAGATATTCAAAGCCATCGGTTAAACTGGTGATGCTTTCTGAGGAGAAGATTTTATATGGCTATGTTTAAAAGCAAAGAATTAAGTAGTTTAACTTTCATATAATGTGAGAATATGAAAAATTCTCATTGACTTTTAAGATTTGATTTCCAAAGAAATTTTGATCTTGGGATAATACCACAGTTATATATTCATTCTCCTCAATTTCTAGAATCAAATGTATGCTTCAGTAGAATATTGAGAAGTACTCATTCAACATAAAATAATTTTAGAGAGAGTAGAAGAGTAAAGAACTTCAAAAATAATCCATTTAATCCCTCTCAGGGAAGAGACTGTGAAAAAGAGAAATAACAAATGATGTAACTTGTGAAAAGTATCACAATTACTAGCCATCCAAATCTTAAAACAAGTTGTCTAGGACTACTCCCAATATCTCTTAGGGATTCTCTCATCCACCATAGCATGCACATGACTCCTGCAAAAGGAGAAGTTCATAAATCTCAAGAGATCATAATTAGTTACCTTGAACAGTAAACAATATGTTTAAAGTAATGGTTAAAATCTGATTGTCAAATATTTAACATAACTTGTTTTATAAATCTGATGAAAATCTTACTGTTAAAGGAAAGAGAAATATAGGAAATATGTATTTTTAAAATTACACTCACGATCATAAACCATGGCTTTCTTACTATATAATGTTTTTGAACGTGTGCTGAAAAATTATAGACAATGACAATTTATAAGGAGGAACACCTGAATAAACTTTATTACTATGTCCTTTATAATGTTCTTAGCTAGTTATGTATAAAATCATTTACATACTATAAAACATTTAACACATGCACTAGAAATAAATCATATTCAAATATGTATAACCATTTATGATTTATTGAACTATGGTAACATATATCATATTTTTCATATCTGTATCTTGGTTAATGTCTTACTGAATATATATTTTAATTGATTACAAGAATAAACAACATATGGGAAAATGGATGAAACTGTACTCATAATAGCCACCGGTATGTGCAATGTAGTTTTTTTTTTTTTAATGCAATGTAGTTTTTATTATTTAAAATAATTAGAGTATAATGTAATCTGACCTCAGCAAAATCAAGACAGGGCAAATAAAAAAATTGGCTTCTTGGAGCTTCAGACTTCTATTATTCAATTTCTTTCCTTTATTTGGATGATATGTCATAGGCTTTGTTCCAGATGAAAAACAAGTTGTCACACAACAATTTTAATGCACATTATGAATTATTTATGATTCTTTCCTTACTCATATAGCCAATAACAGAGAACAGGATGTTTCTATTGTAGGAAATGAGAATGACTCCCTGTTATAGCCTATTTACCCATCAGATTTAGTGGGCAGCATATAATATAAACTTTTATATATAGATATAGATATGTAGACATATAAACATTTGGAAAATAAGCATATAGAAATGTAGGCATTTGATTAAAGCCTAAAGACAGAAGCTGAAGTGATCCTTTTCACACCAAATACTTGTACTTCTCTTTTGAAATGCCTCCTATTACATCCCTGTCTCACCCAGAGTAAAATCCAAATTTCCCTGTAGTCTTCTGCATGTTCAAATTTGATCTAAATCTCCCTTTCAAATTCTCTGACCTTAAATCCTATAATTTTCCCACTCTCTTCTTCTGTTCCACCCACTACTGTTCTTGTTTAACCTAGAATATGCAAAACGCAATCAAGAATCTGCATTTTGTTCCTTCTGCATGGAATGTTTCTTCTCCAAGAAGCCACGTGATTTCCTTTTTCAGTGCTTCATGAGCCTGCTTACTTGTACCTGCCTCATAAGGATATCAGGGTCTCCTTATTTAAATAGAATACTCCCATGCACTCAAATGTCTTTTCGATGCTCATTTTTCTCCATGGATTTTTGATATATCACATAATTATATGTGTACTTACCTATACACACTCATTTGTCTGTAATCTGTATCTGCCCCTACTAGAAAGAATGATCTATAAGAGAACAGTTTTAATTTTTTTTCAATACTATGTACCCAATGCCTAGAACAATGCCTGTCACACAAAATGTTCTTAATAAATATTTGCTGAATTGAATGAATAGATGAATAACCAACAGTAGTAGTACATCTGGCTCCAGAGTAATGGTCTCTAAATGATGTGCAAGGATCCCAGGATTTTTTTTAACAATTTAGTGGGTCTCAGACATCTAATTATATATTTTTCTGACATTTAAGAAAAATAAGGACTTATTAATATTTGAGACAGGATCCATGCTGCTGCCCTCCATGAGTCCGAATTTCAGAATAACACAAAGAATATACACCATATATAGAATGTCCTAAAGGAACTGTGGGTGTCATACGTAATTGGTGGCAGCTGAGTCATTTTTAAAAAATATTGTGGCAATATTGGAAATTGACTTAATGATCATGTAAATGTGTGTGAATGAAAATATTTCTCAAAACATTGACTGTTGGATAAAACATTCTGTGATAAAACCTTCAGTTGAATATAATACCAGGAGATAACACTAATAATACAAATACAAGTGACAACAAACAAAATGCCCGAATTAACACCTCTCCTGAACTTCATATCAAATCCCAACTGATATCAGTCAAGAAAAATCAAAATGAATGAGGTAGAGTGAATTATATACCCCAATTTGGACATGTTCTTAATCTTACTCTGCATTCCTCAAGGTGTGAAACTGTTGTAAATAGGATCTCTTGAAAATGCTATTTTAGTTAAGGTGGGGTCTAATTGAATGCAGGTGAGCCTAACCAGGATTACTGGAGTCCTTTACAAGCAGAAGAAATTCAGACATAGTGAGAGAAAGCCATGGGAAGTAGTGGGAAGTTAGAAGTTAAAGTAACCCTGAAGAGAAAGGAGAGGACATAGGAATGTTACAGCATGGGGAGAAAGCATCACCTTGCTGATACCTCTATTTTGGATTTATCCTCCTGTCAAAACCATTAGTCAATAAATTTCCATTGTTTAAAGTGATCCATTAGGTGGTTTTTGTTTGTTTGTTTTTGTCAGAACACCTCAAGAAAGCTCAATGATTAAGAGAATTGATAGAAATATGGATTAATATCTTATCCAAGAGGAATCTGACTATATATTAGAATTTTTGTCCTGAATATGTGATTGATAAAGTAAATGTATCTACTTTATAAATACATATAATTAATAGGATGTGTAAGTAAAATTTTTATTTTTGGTGTGACGTTCAGCAAAAGCTGGTGACCACAGTGTCAAATAAAAAAGCTGCACCAGACAATGTTAAACAGGTAAGAAGAATTTATTCAAGGACTGCTATAGCAGGGGAGAGAGAGTAGAATTCAACTCCTTTGTAATAAAGAACAGCCAGCTTTTTAAGGGCTAGTTGTGGGTGGGAGGAAATGCACTGGAATTTAGTAAGGAGGATTAATCACCAGGGTGGAGGAATGTTGTACTGAAGTTGCAATTAGGGCTGTTTGCTTTCACTGAGTTGGGTGAGGGATTTACGGAGGTTGTGAATTGGACCACTTGGTTTGGAATGTTTTCCTTTGCAGTAATTAGGCCACCTGGAGTCTGTAAGGGCTGGGTAGGAGGAGCAATAGATAAAGAACTCCCAGTGAGGAGCCTTTCAGGTGCCTAGGAACCAAGTAAAAGGGGGGAAGTGGGGAGCCAGATTGATATTTAGAATATTGGCATCTGAAGTTGTCTTTTTCCCTTTTTTTTCTTTTTTTCCCCCTTTAGTCTGAGTTTTTCTTTGCAGTTCCACAGCTGCAAGATTATTTTCAAGGTAGCCAGAATCGGGGAGGGAGACAGTAGGGGAATGTAAGGAGTAAGGCTGGCTGCTTGGTCAAGAGAAATGAAAACATTCTTGATCAACGGCTTAAGAGACTTTGAGTCTCTCAGAATTTAGGAAGGTTTAAGATCCTTTTTATGCCCTTTGGCACCCTGTTCTCTGCCACTCTTAATTTATTCAACTTTCTAATTGTGATCCCACCTAATAGTGGGATCTACAATGTGAACAGGACATGTGAAAAATGCATTTGTAAAAAATAAGATAAAGACTAATTCTCCTTGATGACGTTGTAGTTTCTGAGGGCTGACATTAGGGTTATGATATAATGTAACAAAATTTTCTGTTGGAAAATTAGATGAATAAAACTTACTTAATTATAATTGACCTTATTATTCTATTCTCACCTAATCTTTATTAGTATACATTACTCCCATTCAGTTTAAACCAATGATTCAGTTTCAAGGTCTCAGTCATGAATATAAATTTGATCATCTCTATTGATTGAATGTAATGACCATGTACTGTCTGCTAGTTGCTTATGGACAGGTGTTTAGTCTCATTAATGATCATAAGCTAAATATGATATCATTTGATTTACTTAACGTTATTTTGAAATGAAACAAAGTATATAATTACATGATTTATTTTATAGATTATTTTATTTGTCTCATTCAATCATATTGGAGGAATTTAAAATATGTGATTCAATATTTTATATGGTATATTACATATGCACAAAATTTCTTTAAATGAAGGAAAGTTTCTTTCTGTAAAAATATGTGTTCTTTGAAGTTGAAAGTCTGCCCATAGCAAGTTAAATAAAATTTTCCGGTGAAAAAGAAATGTGTTCCCAAGTCTAAAATTTAGAAAATATGTTTGCATTTGAAGCCAATTATATGGGGAAAAAAAAGTTCTTTCTGTAAAAAGGATATTCTTTTGGTTTTCAGTTTATTCTTCCATATACTTAACATCTAAATTTATATTTTACATATATAATCTCACAGAAAAATGGTCAATTGTCTATAAAATAAGTGTAATCAGGTTCTCCAGTTGCAGATATCACCTTAAGTTGGGTGTTGGCCTCTGGCTTTTGAGACTTCTCTGAGAACTTTTCATTTAATAAATGGTCTGCATCTTAGCCTCACATGAAATTCATGGAATCCCATTTACCAGATCCCATCATGCAGCAAAGCCTAAGGCCACGTCTCATAATAAGGATACTGGACCCTCAACGTAACTTGCAGATATACAGAAAATATTTTTTCCCTCTGCCATTATAATTCTTTCTGAGAACCTGATAAACTAAATGACACAAAACATGATTAGGATATTTTCATTTAGAATTGCGAAGGAAACATGATAAAATGTTAGAAATTCAAGCAGTGAATTAGGGTGAATATAAATTTATGTACCAATCCAAGAAGACTGAATTTTATAATATCTTTACATAGCAAATAAGAAACTGAGGATATATATAGTATAGGGTAAGTGTACAAAATTTGTATTAATGAGTGTAAATGAGGCTCAAATAATTTCCTACAAAATGAATTTTCCTAATAGTGTAAATTAAAAAAAATAACTCCCTATTAGTTATATATTGTTTATTTAGATAAATTATAGTTAATTATCATAGAGATAGACTATGGAATCTGAAAAATATAAGTATGAATCTTACCTCTAACTGATAATCTTTGTGTGGTCATGGGCAAGATATTTATCAACCTATAGTGGAATAATCTAAATGAATGTTTGGGTGGTTTTGAAGATTTAGTGATAGCCTTGAATATCAGTAGTGTACATTCTGGCCTTTCCTAGATATGCAGTAAATAATTCTCTTCTTTCTATTTACTTCTTTTCTGTCTTGATTTTGCTATCTTAAGTACCAACACAGTTCTTTATAAAGTTGCTTCAGAATAACTGTTAAAATTCATACACTTTCTGGATAAAACAATGATAAGATACAATATGGCATCTTTTAAATTCAACTGTTTTTCAATGCATGTAAAAGGCTTAAATAAAGTAATTATTCATATCAGAGAATTTGACATTTGAAAAACATGGATTTTTTGCCATATACTTAGCATTATTTTAAATACAAATATTTTTGTCCTTATAGATTTGCATTATGAAAAAGAACAGACTGAAGGGTTATAAATTCTATCTAAAAGAAAAAAGTGTGTGCTTGTGTATATGGGATGAGTCTTAATATGTTAGTAAATGGCTTACATTTTGGGGGTTTTGTTTTGTTGTTTTTTATAGGTTTTTTTTTTTTTAGTTGTATTATTTTATCTGACCTTAGTAATTTGCTTTTATAATATAATGATAAGATGGCCTTGTTGAATATCATTAAGAAAGTTTGTAAGCAAATTCAAATTGTATCAGATTTTTGGGAGATTGTAATTAGCAGAAATAACTAGCTAATAGCTATTTTCTGCAGGAGAGTTCCGCATGCTATCTTCTACACAGAGGGCACATTCTAGGAGAGTGAATCCCTTGGGCCACCTCCACACAGAATGGGCCAGATATACAAGCTCCTAGTATGTGCACAAAGGTTACTCTGATTCCTATGGAACTGGGATCAGGGATCCACAGCCAGTGAGAGCTGGCTCCAAACTGAGTCCTTGACGGGTAAGGTAGGGACCAGCCGAGGACTTGAGATCCTACCACATTTAAGTAGCTTTTTCCTTGATTTGGCATTTGCCCTATTACTGCAGTCCTTTAAATGTTCTCTGGAGCTTTGAAAAAGATGTTTTTGCCAGTACTTACTAGTTGTTCAAAGCTTCTGTGTGGAGACAGAGCCTTTGGAACTTCTCATTCTGCCGTCTTGAATGAGGCGAACCTTGGTCAACTTTTTTTTTTTTTTTTTTTGTTCCTTTTCAAAAGCAACAAAATTCTCACTTAGCTTTCATTTTAGAAACAATTGCATAGAAAGCACATTACATATGTGGTGTTTATTACTCTCTTTTCTTTTATTAGAAAAATATTGACTATTTCACTTAAAGAACATTTTGCTGCTGATACCATGAGCATTGAAATTTGTAGATCAACCTAAAGAATTCACTGATTTCAGCTATATCCTAGTTTTAAACAAATAGAAAATATTAATAGAAAAAAGTCTTGCATCTGAGAAAACTTTCCTATTTTCTACATATGTTTGGTAAAAAGTTATTTTACAACTTTTATTGACCTAGCTTAAATCAGAAGACTCTAAATATACTGGTGAGAAAATAATGAGGCTCTATATAAATAGATTTTTTAAAATATACCAGGTGATTTGAAAGCATCCCAGAGAATGCTAAATGCTGAAATGCAATATATGAAATGTCAATTTTTATTTATGTAAATAAAGTACATCATACAATGTATGCAGAAAGCATAGCCTAAATGTACATTTTCCTTTTTTTTTTTTTTTTTAAACAATGAAACATTCTTTTGGTTTCCATCTCTATCATTGTATCATTTTTAAAAAATTAAAAGTAAGGATAGGTCATTTTATTTTGCCCAGATAATCATAAAACCCATAATCTTATCTTTGCCTCACTGTTGAAATAATATTTTCATTTGGTCTTTTATATGAAGAATTTGTTATTTCAAAACAAGTATTAGTTTATTATGGTCAAAATATATCCTTGAAATTACTATACCTGGTGACTTCTATGTATATAGAAGGATTCTGACTCCTTTTAGATTTGTTTCAATATAATAAACAGCTATTTTTATAATGCAAAGTTATTAGCAATTGCTTGAACATTTGTATTCTCTTTGATCCTCAATTTTGTATGGGATGCATTGACATAATACGTTTTTAATATTTATGAAGTCCTATATCTCAAAATTTATTTTTTAATTTCTTCTACTGTCTTTACAATAAAAAATAATCCTTCCCTACTTGATAGAAGAATCTTTGCAATTTTTTTCTGATTTGTTATATAGTTTTATATTTTATATTTAACTTTTTGGATTACCTGAATATATTTGGTGTTTCATATAACATAACGACTCAATTTTTTGTTTTGTAAAATAGCATATTTTAAAAACACCATTCAATAAAATAAATATCTAATGGCACTCAGATGTGGACTTGTCTAACAATTTATTATCTCTCATGTAGTAGAGACTAGCATAAACAGGTCAGAGGTGATATGACATCCTCTATGGTGTTTGAAACCAGGCTTATTTTTCACTCTTCTAACCTCAACAAATAGCTTCATAGTGATGGCCTTAGACAAGTATTCCAAAGAAGAGCTGTCAGGCTTCCTGCCATATAAGCTCACAGTCCAGAAGCTACACATATCACTTCTGCTTAGAACTCACTGGCCAGATTCTATTCACATAGCAACATCTAGACATAAAAGAAAATGGAAAATACTTGTATCCAAGTAAAATTCCTGGTGCTAAAGAAGATTCAGAGAATAAAATTTGGAGGGAAAATTATCAATCTATGCCAGACCAACTCAAATTATGTGTTTTGTACTTTGCAGTTTGTGTTTTGCCATCTGGTGTGTAAAATCTCTGCTTAATTCTTTTCAAAACCATATTTAATCTGAGTATCTCCCCATTTATTCTACCAGAGGAATTTTAGAGCCAGCTTAAAATAAAACTTAGATTTTTTATTAGATTTTTATTAGATTTTAATCAATATAAAAATTATTTGGAAGGAATTTATATCTTTACAACATGAGGTATTTCCCCTCATAAAGAAGTTATGACTTTCACTTTATTGAAAACCTATATCTAGCTCTTGGCAGGATTTCTTTTTTCTTTTCTTTTCTTTTTAATTTTAGTCTCTTCATTGAAGTATCTTACCTTTCTTCTACAAGTCACTCCTACACATTCATTTTTTTGTTGTTGTTGCTATATGGATTCAAACTAGTTACTAACAAAATTTAGGACAGCTGTTGATATTTGTAGAGAATTCATTTGTCCTGGATGATTTCAATTATGTGTCTTCATTATATTATATACAAGTAGTAATGATTTTTGCCTACCTTGGTTTCTTTTTTCTCTCTTATTTAACTGGTTATCAAGACTAAAATTATGTTAATTATTAAAAGAGGAAGAAAATGTTTTTGTCTCATTTTTTAATGAGGAAATGCCTCATTTTTCTAGTTGTCACTATGTTAGTAGCTTTTTGTTTGAAATAAGTGTTGTCTATATTATCTAAGGAAGTAATATGATACTTCTAGTTTAATAGATTTATCAGGAAATATATATTGAATTTCAGTATCTAACACTAATGATATGATCAAACTTTAAATCACTTTTCCTAGTGAAGTTATCATTGTAATAGATTTCCTGATAGGTAACCATCATGTTAATATGGAAGAAATCTTACTCATAACACTTAATATGTCCTTTGTCATATGACCAAAATGTATATGTTAGTATTTTATTGAAGATTTGTCAAAATATTATATTAACTGAATCTGGTCTTTAGTTTTATATCATGGTTTTAATTATTTGCTTTGTGCTTTTATCACTAGAACATAATGGATATGTATTGAAAGAGTTGCTTGGATTCCATACAAATTAGACACTTAATTGGTTTCACTAACAACCTACAGACTGAAATTTGAAAAAAGTGGAAATAATAACTGTAGAGATAGGTATATTCAATGGATAGTCTACGTACTACATGCAGACCAGATGTAGCTGGGGAAATTTAAGAAACCCTGAGTAAGTCTGATTTTAGCCACAAATGCGTCTAAGTCCCTGATGTCCAACAGAAATATAGTGAGAGTTACTTATGTAATTTTAATTTGTCTAATGGTAACATTAAAAAATAAAATAAGCAGATGAAATTAATTTTAGTAATATGTTTTACTTTACCTGATTAAACCAAAATATTATCATTTTGATATTTAATCAATATACAATTTAGTAATGCAATATTTTACTTTTCTCTTTCTTCCTTTCCTCCTTTCTTTCCTTCTTTTCTTCTCTTTCTTTCTTTCTCTCTCTCTTTCTTTCTTTCTCTCCCTTTCTTCCTTTCTTTCTTTCTCTCTCTCTCTCCCCCTCCCTCTTCTTCCTTCCTTTCCTTTCCTACCTTCCTTCCTTCCTCTCTCCCTCCCTCCCTCTCTCTTTCTCTCTTTCTCTCTCTCTTTCTTTCTTTCTCTCTCTCTTTCTCTCTTTCTCTCTCTCTTTCTCTCTCTCTTTCTCTCTCTCTCTCGCTCTTTCTCTCTCTCTTTCTCTCTCTTTCTCTCTCTCTTTCTCTCTTTCTTTCTTTTCTTTCTTCCCCTCCCTTCCTCCCTCCCTCCCTCCCTCTTTCCTTCCTTCCTTCCTGTAAGCCTTCAAAATCCTGTGTGTATTTTAAATTTATAGTAAATTTCAATTTGGGCCAGCCCCTATTTCAAGTGCTTATAGCCCCTGTGGCTAGCAACAACTGTATGTTTTAGGGCTTAACTTACTGGGATATTTACCAATGTAATAATTCACCACTGAGCGCATTCATATTGCTGCATATATTCAATTTTGTTCATACCTGTGGACATGTGCATTAAGAGTTTCAGAGTCTGGGCATGACCTCCATGTGAACTCCCTGATCCTCTATTACTTAATCTATAGATCACTTTTGGCAATTATCATTGGTCTTGACAGGGAGCTATGGATTATTTTCTCATTCCACTATACATTTCAGACATACTTTACCACTTGGAAAAGTGGAGGTGGATTTCAAGAACTTTTTCACTTAAAAGCAATTATTTTCACTGAAATTGTTTACTTGCCAGCCGTTTATCACCAAAATATCAGAAGGCAGCATGTAATAGGACCTTTCCTGAGGCCTGCACTTCTCTATAAGACATATAACACATTTACCTTGACAAGGTGCTAATTCAATTTTGTCATTGTTCCTGACTCACTTGTACCCAGGATGAGTGTGCCAGCGGGACTCATAGTCCAGGCATGTTCTCCATATGAACTCCCAGCTAAGTCTCCCAAAATAGTTTTTCATCTTTCTCTGTACTCTGAAATAGTTTATGCAGCACAGCGATCATTCGATGAAAGAGTTTGGTAGTATTTTTCAATAAAACTTCTGGATCTGGTATTTTCTCAGGATTCTTTTTCTTCTCTCTCCATTTCTATTGATCTAAATAATTTACTTGATTATCTCTCCTTTATTTTTGTAATTGAGGGGCAAGTCGTATAATGTATAATTAACCACTTTAAAGTGTATAATTCAGTGACATTTAGTGCAACCATTACCTCCCTCTGGGTTCCATATCAATTAAGTGATCACTCCATATTTCTCCATCCCCCTTCCCGGGAAAACCTCTAATCTGTTTCTGTTTTAATGGATTTTTTAAAATTCTGGATATTTCATATTCACTATCTCTTCTTGTTTCAATTATTACAATTTATATTTTTCCAAAAATATCCATTTCATTCAGATTTTTAAATCTACTAGAATACACCTGGTATTTAATTTTCTTTTACTTCTTAGACAATCAATTATAATTTTAATTGTAAAAATATTTTGTCTTAATTATCCATTCTACCATTATATATTTTTATAAAATCATCATTAACCTTGTTTTAAATTGCTCAATTTTTCCCTATAAAATTTTTGTACTTCTTGATAGAATTTCTCTTTTTTCCTTTGATAATGAAGGCTTTTAATTTTTAATTCTAATAAATTGAAGATATTTTTGAGTTTGTTATATTTTATGTTGATTAGATTTTCTTGATTTATTTCTCTTATCAATATATTTAATTTCTTGGAATATCTTCCTTTCTTTTTAACCTTAGGATAACATTTTGTGGTGCTCTCTGAATACATCAAACCATAGTTAATTTGTCTAAGTACTAAGTTTAATATTTATCTATAATTTTACATTTTGTTTAAATTGAATATCAGTTTTAATTTTTTATGCCTCTTTTTACTTGTCTATTCTTGATGGATCAACGGCTGTATATTGAGTCAGTATAACCAAACTATTTGTTTTAATCAATTAGTCTTTGCCTTTCTAAAATATTTTAATTTATATTTCTAGGATCTACTATTGGACAAAAAAAATGGTATCGCTCTTCTTCTTTTCCCTAGCTTTTACTTTTTGTCAGTTTTAAAATATTGTGAACTAATTAGAATTTTTCTCTTCTTTTACTTTAGGCATTTCTCTAGATATAATAGCCAACATGCTTAGTTTTTTTCTTTTAATTCCATTTTTTGTTTTCTTCAGTTAATCAAAGATTTACCTTTCAGTTAGGAACTTTAAACTACTTACAGTTATTTTTGAAATTAATATATTTACTCACTAACTTCTGCTTTTTAATGGATAGTTTTCCTTATTGCTTCCTATATTATGTGGTGTATTTACTAATGTGCAAGGATTTTGGAGTTATATGATCTTTTTCATTCTGCTATTGGTAACCAGTTATATCAAATTGAATGTGTCAATAATTTAAAGAACGAAATAATAACAATTGACTCATTTCATTTCAGTTTCAGAAAGCAGATAATTATTTTTCTTTCTTAAAATTTAGTATAGTACATCTGTGCTTTTTTAAAATTTATGCTTTCTCTTTCTATCTTTAGGGTATTGGTCAATTTATTTTATATTATTTAATCTATTAATAGAGGGTCATTTTATTTCCTATTCAGTTAATTTTAAAGGATGATAGAACCCTTCATATCTAATATTTGCTATATGAAAAGAGTTTGGATTCTATTTGTCTTTTTTAAAAAAATCGTGTAAGTACTGATAAAATCCCTTTCTCAATTCTCAACTACGGGGCACTTGGATACCCTATAGTACAGCTGGATAGCAGAATTTCGATGTTTAATAAAACTTTATCTAATTTAGCGCCTGCTGGTGAAGTTCCTCTCTATCTCCCGCTCTCTCTCTCTATCTCTGTCTTCACTGTAATTCAGAGACTCAGGTCTTTGACAATTTAAAGCATTTAATGCCAGTTTCCTATGTTAGTATGCAATATGTTATTGTCCCTCCTTTTCCTTCTCTGACTGAGCAGCATAAATATTAAGTCCTTGAAATAACATAAAAATAGAACTGTTGATTTGGGAACACCAGGAAAATAATTCTGGATCTTTAAGAAAGCTGTTTTATATATCCGGGAGGGTGGTGTCTTCCTTCCTTTAGTGTGTGCAGTGGGGAAGGTTATCTTCATCTTTGTTATGCATTCCCCACATTCTAACAATTCATTAATTAATATCACAATCATTCTCTATTTTTTATTCATCATTAAGAGTGTTCAATGACAAAGTGAAAGCAAGACAGAAGCAGTCAATCCAGCTAAATTTCTTCATACTGTAGTCGTCAAAATGACTGCTGTGCATCTTAACTTTATTCTTTAATTCTCACCAATAGCTATGCATTCAGTCCAAAACTGATGTGAAAATATATACACAAACACAAACTCATGTATACATTCACATTCATGTAATACTTGCTCTAACAGTATTTATTTACCTGTTGTCAACAAAATTAAAGGGAGAACTATTGAAGGGAACATAAAGTTGGTTAAAATAGTTTCTGCTTTCTAATAGGCAGTATTTGTGTTCATGGGATAGGATGAAGGGCTGATAAGATTCAGGAATTGCATAACAAGGTACAGTATAATAAGTACAAAACAATAACTGTTAAAGGGGTTAAAAGGAAGGGGTTATTTCAGGTATCTGCGTGATGAGATTAGGCTGCACGAGAAAAGTTGGGGGTTTCCATTACATTGTATGTAATGTGTGTATGTGTGTGTGTTTTATCACTTATTGAACTATTTGCTTATAACATTGTCATTTTTATTGAGCTATAGTTTACATGCAAAAATCTTGAATCCATAAATTTTACTGTCTGATCATGAATTTTGACAATTTCATGTACCTGTGAAAATATTTCCTCAATCAAGACACTGAACATTTCCATTACCCCCAAAAGATTCCTTGTGCCCTTTTGCAGTACTTTCTTCCCTCCCAGTTGCTTCCAATGCAATACAACCATTGGTCTGTTTTCTAGTTTCTAGACATTTCTAGAAAAATGTCTAGTTGCATGTTTCTTTTCAAACATTTTATATAAGTGGGATTGTACACTATATATTATTTTCTGTCTAGCTTCTTGTAATTAGAATAATCATTCTGAGATTCATGCATATTGTTACATGTATTAATAGATCATTCTATTTATTGTAGATAAGGTATTATATGTGCACACATAATTTTTCAAGTTACATTATTACATACATTTATTATAATCTATTTCTATAGGTTTAAAATATGAAGCATGTAGGCAGCATTTCTGGCTCTTGCATTTTTACCCATTATATTAATCTCTGACTTTTAATTGGATTACCTATACTGTTACCACAAATATCAATATGGTTGGATTTAGAACAACTTTTATTATTTTACCTCATATTCCCATGTATTATTTTGTTTCTCAGTTTTCCTTTTTTCCTGCTTTCTTCTGGGTTATTGGAATAATAATTGGGATTTTAACTTCTAACCCTTTGTATATATTTACTGGTTGCTCTAGGAATTGCAATATATATCAATGACATTTCACAGTCTACTTTAGCTAATATTATGCTACTTTACATGAAATATGGAAACTTTTGACTATATAAGCTCTTTTATTCCTGTCTCTCATCATCCTTTATTCCAGAGTTAGCATATGAACTAGGTCTATGTACATGATTACTCCATAGATCAGGATTATGAGTATTGTGTTAAACAGTGATGTGTATTTTAAGAGGTAAAAAAATAGGTTTTCATATGTATATATGCTAATATTTACTATTTCTATTGCTTGTCATTCCTTTCTGAAAATCTGAGTCTTTTTCTGTTGTCATTTATCTTTATTCTGAAGAATTTGTTTCTGCCTCTCTTTTAGTATAAGTCTAGTTGCAAACACTTTACATAATTTCCTTCATCTGCAAAATATTTTATTTGTATTCATACTTAAAGAATAAATTTCCTAGATATCAAATCATGGCTAGAGGTTTTTGTTTTTATTTTATTTTTTTCTTGAACCATTTGAAAGATGTTGTGCAACTGTCTTCTAGTGTCCATTATTCCTCCAGAAAAATCTGTGGAAAATCAAATTGTTGCTTCACTTTACAAATGTAGCAAAATTCTCTAGGTGTTTTAAAGAATTTTTCTTTTTCAACAGTTTTACTACGATGTGTTAATGCATGGCTTTCTTTGTGTAATTACTTGGTTAGGGTTTGCTCAACTTTTTGAATCTGTAATTTTATTTCTATTATTTCTCCCAATCTTATTCTGACCATTCTTACTCCTCTCTTTCAGAAACTCAAATGATCTGTATATTGGACAATTTCTTATTGTTGTACAGTACCTAAGGCATAATTCTTAACTGTCTTTTTTTCCCCTTTCTTAAAATTGGATAATTTTAATTGATCTGTCTTCAAGTTCACTAATTCTTTATTCTGACATCTGTTTTCTATTAATCTCATATGATGATTTAATTTTTTTCAGTGCTGATAATTCATTTCATATGTACATATGCACATGTATTTTCCATATCTTTGAGGTCACCCATCTTTTCATTCATTGTATATCTTCTTTTAACAAAGTGAGAATAATTATGGTAGCTGCTATAATGTCCAAGACTGAAAATTCCATCATCTGGGTTATTTTAAGCCTGAACCTGTTGATTGTCTCTTCCCTTAAGAAATATAAACATTTTCCTGGTTCTCTATATGTTGACTTATTTTAGATTATGTTGAATAATATATTGTGGAGATTGGGATTCTAGTATAGTCCCCCAAATAATGTTGATGTTTATGTTTTGCAGGCAATTAACTTCATTTGACTCAAACTGTATATTTTGTGTAATATCTGCAATGTGTGGTGTCTCAGATATCAATTCAGACTGCTTTTCATGTATTTCACACATACATGGGTCAGGGTCAGCCAGAAATTTGGAAAAAGTTTATATGCAGAATTCAGCATTCCCCTCTCTGGCACTCTCCTTTCCAGGTACCTCCCTCACTCTCAGGTGGCCTAGGTTTCCCCAGGCTCCTTCCCTACTTCCTCTGGACAGAAAGATAGCAGGCTTTCTATTGTAGTTTTACCTGCTTTTTGCTGTAGCTGTAATGACTGTGACTTCCTCCCCAGTAAAGCCATAATAATGGAAAATTCATTTCATGATGGTAATTTGCTCCAAGTTTTGAGTCACCTCAAAAATCTGCCAGTAAACAGTTGATTTTTTCAATTTGTCCAAAGTTTATAGTTGTTATTTATGAATATGATTGTTTGTTAGAAGCCTACTCCTCTAGACCAGCAGTAGAATACCTGGATTTATAGAATTTTGATATAATATTATGGTTTTGTGATGGGTTCTGCACTAGGCAAAAACAAAAGAAAACAAAGCAAAAAAATCCCAGCAAGACAAAGAAATGGAGTTTTGAAATTTATTTTAAAATTTAGTTTAAAATGTATTGAACACTGTATTGATTGTGTCTTTCATCACTATAAGATATGTTATCTTTTATGAAAGACAATGAAAAAATATTTTTATTTTTGTATTTTATTTGTTTATTATTTTTATTCATTTATTTTTGGATTTGTTTTGGGGGAGGTTTTGAATTGCAGAAGGGTTGTAACTGTGACGAGGGAAGATCATGGGTGCAGGGTGCCAGTGATGGGGGAATGTGTAGGGAGGGGTGCACCTGGAGTATGCCTCTGTGGAATATGAATATGTTCAAGTGGTCATGGCACGTTGTCTCAGTGGGTGGAGACCCACACAATACTGAAAGAACATCGAATTCCCATCCTGGAAAGTCCTGCTATATCTGCTAATAAAGTGGAAAGAATCCCTAGAGTATAAGGGCAGTGCCTAGCGAAGGAGGACAGACCATTACACCAGATCTTTGACAATGATGGTTGTACTTATGAATCTTTATCTTGTGAAAATGAAACTTAGCTTAATATTATATATTGCCTAACCTCCTTGTTGCTCAAATGTGGCCTCTCTCTAAGCCAAACTCAGGATATAAACATACTACCTTCCCCCTGATGTGGGACTTGACTCCTGGGGAAGAGCATCTCAGGCACTGAGGTATTATTACTAAGTGCCAACTAGCAATGCATTTGAAAAAAGACCTAGAACAAAAGGGGGAAATATTAAATATGAATGAGTTTTTATGGCTAAGTAATTTCAAACTGAATCAGGAGGTCATTTCAGAGGTTACGCTTATGCACATCTCAGGAGGATCTCATTGAATGCCACAGTAAACAGTGCCTCAAACAGGTTGCTCCTGAGGGCTTCAGAGACTTCTAGACACTATAGGCAGGCAGACAATCTCAGAAATTCAGCACCCTGTCAGTGGGCCTTACCTTAGAATATATGTTCCCTAATGTAACAGAGTGAGACTCGTTTATAATTTTCTTATACATGGCTTGTCTGACCCTTTTATTTAAACCTATAATTAGCACTATAATCATTAAATATATGTCCCAGAGATGTAAATCTTTGACCTATTCATATGCCGGTTGAGCCCTAAATCTCAGCAGAGTTGCAACACCCACTCTCCAGTTCATTGGACTTGCCCAGCACAGCTAACAAAATGATGATGATAGACAATGCCCATCCCCGAAACAGCAAGCAAGACAGTTCCATCCATCTGCCCTTTGGGATCTAAGGCCCCTCTCAATCAGAAACAGAGTGGGCATCACCATCCCAAAATCCTCAAGATTGAGAGATGAACAAACATAAAGGAGGTTTGCAACTATGGACTAAATTAGACTTATTACCGTTCTAACAATGGAAGAACTTGTGGTCACCAGAGGTTGTGAGGAGAGGGAGAGAGAAGAATAGGAGTAACATGGGGCATTTTGGGGACATTGGAATTGTTCTGAATGACATTGCAATGATGGATACAGGACATTGTACATTTTGTCAAAACCTATAAAAATGTACAGTGCAAAGTGTAAAGTATATTATAAACTTTTGACCATGGTTAGTAGTAATGCTTCAATATGTGTTCATCAATTGTAACATGTGTTGTTAATGGGGAAAGATATAGTTAATGGGAAAAAGTTTGGGGGGAGGAGGAGGTGGGGTATATGGGAATTCTCCTATATTTTTGATGTATCATTTATGTATTCTAAAGCTTCTTTAAAAATAAAATAAAAGGAAAATTAAAGTATTAAAAAAACTATATTGAGAAATTTTCCTCAGAACAATGGCATGATTAGAATTATTTTAAAGATTGCACTAGCAGTAATGGGTAGGACTGATTGATTTAAAGATAGGCAGGTATCAGAAAATCTAGGCACAGCTAACCCAATAGGTCTGAAGAGAAAGAAGAGTCTGGCTGGATTGAAAGGCAATAGAAATAAAGTGGGGAAATGACTAAGACATGGTGGATATGGGAGTATTATATCTGTCCAATGGTATTATTGTAGTTCAGGAAGCTAATACAAATCTTAATTGACATTCACATGTAGAATCTTTATAAAGTAACACCTGACTGGATTAGTATAGAAGAAGAAGGTGTCAGATACTATTTTCATATTATGGGCTGAATCAGAGCAAATAGTGGCAAAGACATTAGCTAACAAATGAGAAGCAGAAGATAGAACTAATTTATTTTAAACTGTATTTTTGCCCTATAAATGTGGCCCTTCCAAATTAAGTTATTTAAGAATGTCATGGCCTTTCATGCTTCCCTCCTTTAGAATTAAAGCTATTTTTAAGGTTGGCACAATGATAGACTAATCTTTATGGTCTTTGAACAATAATATAAATAAAAATATTAAATAACATTTAATTGTAGTACCTATTAAGACTATCTGTGCTCCATTATTTTTCATAGTTCTTTAACAATAATTGTATATACTTCATTATTTTTATTGATTAAAATACTATAAACCAAGTATTTAACAAAACCTTAATCAAAATATTCATGCAATTTTTCCTTTGACCAAAAGTAAATATTAGAACAAGATATTTAAAAACAAATCAAAAGAGTCCCAACTATCATGTTGTCCAGTACATGGGGTCATATAACTTGAATAAAAATTGGGGGAAGTGGATGTGGCTCAAGCACCTGGGTTTCTATCTACCATACAGAGGTCCAGGGTTTGATTCCTGGGGCCTCCTGGGGAAAGTAAGCTGGTCTGTGCAGGGAGCTGGCCCCCTTGGACTGCTGGCCCATGCAGGAATCCTGGCCCGTGTGAAGAGCTGGCACAGCAAGATGACACAACAGAAAGAGACACAGAGGAGAAACAATGAGAGACGCAGCAGACCAGGGGGCTGAGGTGATGCAAGAGATTGAGCGCCTCTCTTCCACTGAAGGTCCCAGGACTGTTTCCTGGTGCCGCCTAAAGAGAAAACAAGCAGACACAGAAAAACACACTGCAAATGGACAGAGAGCAGACAACAAGGGGGGAAGGGGAGACAAATAAATAAATAAATCTTTTTTAAAAAATTGGTAGGAAATATATTATCAATTAATATATTTTCATGCCAATATCAAGGATAACACTTTATCACTTAAAATGTGTATGTTATAAAGGAGTTATAAATCAATATTCTTTTGCTGCTCTTAGTTTTCCAATTCATAAAGGTTATGAATTATTTACCAAGTTTTACATGTCTAAACTCAGGAAATCTTACCCTTTTTCCACCTCAGCACCAAAGAACTTTTTCGGCTCTAGATTCAAATATGTTCTTTCTCAAGGAAAGGCTGTGATATAGACACAAAATACTCATTTTTCATGTACAGTACTCTTTTACTTTTTTTTTTACTTTGAATACTGCTCTATGTAAAAAATATGGCATAATTGTGGTTTTAATGTAAAATATCTTCTTACTTTCTAACTCCAATAACTAGAGAGAAAATGTGAGCATCACAGCCTACATGTGCTCTTAACTACATAATTATTACTCTAACTAGGATATAAACACATTCAATTATTCTGTCATCTTTGAAACTCCGTCATTGAAATAGGCTTTTCATTCTTCTCTTAAGACATTATTTCAACTAAGAGCATCTATAATAGGCTTAAGATATTTTCCCAGCACTGCATGAGACTTTAATGTTAATATGGATTTGGGGTTGTGCCTTGATATTATTGAACATATATAAAGTACACTGATGTCTTGAGAAGTGTTGACTTGAATTTAGATTTTGCCAGGATTTAGAGCATAATCACTGAGATAATTTTAAATTAAAAAGCAATATGTTAGTTAATATGTTATTCTGTAAATAAGGCACAATAGAGAATTTGTCTTTAAACTGCCACTATTTGAGATACAGTAAATATATTTTATCTTCTGCCATCAAGTTTGTGCTTCAAAAACTCCTCAAATACAGTATACTCTGCTCTAGGACATATCTCCCCAGACAGTGTTGGGAATCATTTATTTCCAAATTAGCAGCCATAACAAAAAATTCTTCCAATATTGTGGGGTTGTTTTTCTTGTTTGTTTGTTTTGTTTTGCACTGTGGTTCATATTTCCCTCAAATTATTAAGATTCATAGACCTATCCCCTAGTACAACATTGCTTTTTCTATACCTCTAATTCAGTTCCTCCTTCCTTCTTTGAGTATAATTATCTCTAATTTTTTTAAATTAGTTTAATTATTAACTGCTTTATAATTTTGATATTCATCCTTTCTTTGTAGTTTTATTTTTCTCAAAATAAAGACACTTTCATTTAAGTCAACAAGGAAATTTATGGCCAAAGACTTTTGGTACCCTGTAACTAGTGGCAGTGTTTGTCATGATTCTCTGCCTACTTATATTTGCTTTAACACTTAATTACCTGCAACACATTTTCTTAATTCTATGTTAGTTATTAAAAAAAAAAAACACACACACATAAAACTACCCTAATCTTGGGAAGTGGATGTGGCTCAATCGATAGGGCTACCGTTTACCATATGGGAGGCCCCGGGTTCAGTTCCCGGGGCCTCCTGGTGAAGGCAAGCCAGCCCACGAGGCGCCGTGAGCTGATGCAGCAGGACGACCCGACAAGGGGAGACAAGCAGACACAGAAAAACGCACAGCAAATGGGCACAGCGAGCACAAGCAGCAAGGGGGGAGATAAATGAATAAATAAATAAAATCTTTAAAAAAAAAAAAAAAAACTAACCTAATCTTATTTCCTTGAGTAATATTGAAGTCAAAGCTTAAATTTCCCAACTATAGGAAGAAATATAAATATCCTATATAAAAGAGACATATTGCATTTTAAACAATTAAATCTATTTTTATTTAGACATCAGGCTTGGACTTGGACAGGTCTACAAAGATCATATTGTTCAGAAATTTCTAAACCATTTCAGTTTATGGTACTCTTTATATCTCAATAGATTTTTCACAGTCACCCTGGGCCAAAGGAACTATCTAAGGTGTCAATTTTTCATGTAATTGTGTCCATAGACCTAGATGATATTAGTTCCTGTGGTGTACAACAGATATGGCTGTTTCCATCGAAAATGTAAATCTACCATGTTGTCCCTATGAGTTTGCTTAGATCCCCCCAGGCCCCTCAGTGCATAGTTTATGAACCACAGTTCTAGCCTCCCCAGCTTTTTTTTTTTATATATGTAGCTTGAGCACCAAATATATGTCAGGAGTTATAATAGACAAATAAAAAAGCAAGGCTTAATAGAAATTAAGTGATTAATCAAGGTCACAGAAATCATCAGGTATGTTGGGAAAATAAGGCTCTTAATATCCAGGCCAATGAAATTTTTGTTTTATCAGTAAATATAATCATTGTGACTACTCTCCATTTATGCTTCTTAATCAATTTGTGATTAAATATAGAAGGCTCTATATTTTAAGTATTTATATTTTCATCCAATTTAAGCTTTCAACTTGACATTTTCAAGAAACAAATTCATATAGTGATGGTATATGAATGGAATTGCATCCATTATTTATGGGATCCAATTTATTTATTTTGCAAGGGACACATTTCTGCTTGCTGACACATTTTCAGTAATCCATTTATAAATATTGTTGAGGTTTTTCAAGTTATAGCTTTTATGCTTTGAATTGACCTCATTTAACCCCTTCTATAACAGCAAGAATCATTTCTTTAAAACTTTGCATTAGAGTTAAGGAAGGACTACTTAGTGAAGTAGTCCTTCTAGAATGTTTATTCTTCTTATTTATTTAAGACATAAAATAATATAATTTGTATGCAATTTAAATTTATATATTTTTGTTTCTTTGAATTTTCCTTCTCTTTAAATGTATTAAAATTATATTTTTCAAGAATGATATTTTCCATGCTTCTTGCTTTCTTCTTTATCTTAATGTCTGCATTTTGTTTCATTTTGTATTTGTTTTGTTTTCTTTGTTGTCAAACTCTGTAAATTGACTTAGACATCCTATTAATAGCCTCCTGCCCAGTTCTCACTTAGCTTTAATGTTTGATGTAGTCCCATCTGCTTTTGATCAACCTTCCCTGGCAATGATGAAACTGTTTGGCTGCTTTCAACAACTTTTTATTCCATCAGCTTTTCTCCTGCAGCAATACAAAAGCCTCCAAGGAGAAATACTCAAAAACACAGAGTTAATAAGACAGTATAGTGCTGAAAATATCACAGGAATATCCAGATACCTCAATGGTTTATCTAGACTGTCCCCAAACTATTTATAATAATCTGGGCCTAAATCTCTGTATGTCACTGCCCTAAATGTAGTCTAAAGTGGTTGGACAATTTGATCTTTAAAGATTACTTCTAATAATCTCTGATTGGAAGGTTTATGATATTGTAGAAAATTGGAGTAGGGCACCAGAAGAAACTGGTAATGCTACAAGTGTTCTGTCAGATCTACCTACGTTAAGTGACAACAGCATATGCTAAGGTTAACAGACTCTTAATATGTATGGTGAACTACTTTTATTATAATTTTGCGGTAAGATTTTACATATGAAACTTTCCTGTGGACTCATTTGAATGGTCCTAAAAATATTTATTACCAAAAGATAAAGCTTGGATGCAAGGTCTGACTTTCACTTGAATTATTTAAACAGTCACCTATTTCTAACCCATTTGTCCCACATTTAACTTATGTATTTTTCAAGAAAGAACTTTGTTGGAATCTTCTTCCCATGTAAGTAGCTCCAGCAACAGTGCTACCTGTTACTAAAAGGCTATGCAGCAAAGTGATTGCAAGACCTTAAATATGGGACTGAAGCCATTTATTCCTAACCAAATTGACTTGGCTATTGGTGTACTACTGTGTCCTGGATATGTGTTCCAGTGCCTCCAGACCCATGTCCAGCATAGAAATGTTAACTTAACATATTAGAGTTTTCCAGAGAAACAGAACTAACTCTCTCTCTCTCTCTCTCTCTCTCACACACACACACACACATACACACACAGAGAGAGAGAGAGAGAGAGAGAGAGAGAGAGAGAGATTTATTTTAGGAATTGGCTTCCGTGATGGTAGAGATTGGCAAGTCTAAATTCTGTAGGGCAGGCCACAATTTGGAAACTTGACGTGGGTGACGTTGGATTCTTCAGAAGAAGCTGTCTGTCTGAAGTGGAGATAGAAACTCTTCGTTCTCACTACTAAAATCTTCATTTCTCCTTAAAAGGCTTCCAACTGATTGGACAAGACTCATTGCTGAAAGCAGTTTCCTTATTGCTTGTGGATGTAATCAGCCATCGATGCAATCAACTGCATAATGATTTAAATCCATCTACAAAATACCCTTGCAGTAACAATCAGGGTGGTGCTTTTGACCAAACAATTAAAGACCATGACCTAGCCAAGTAGACACACGAAATTAAGCATCATAATTATGTTAGGCACCACTCCAAAAAAATGTGAAATTTCTTTATATCTAACTTGCACCCCAAAATGATAAAGTGGAATAGCATGCCTTATTTAATTTATTTGCAGATACATAAAATAATACTTATTTGACATCCATTGAAGGTACTGCATCTCATATGAACCCTGAAAATCAACAATATTATCAAAAATTGATTTAGCATCTATATTTGTCATGGCAAAGATGCATAGTATAGAGCATTACTTTTCAGGAATATTTTTCCCTCTCTGCTTAAGGCTAGAGGTAATCAATACATGTAAATTTACAACTCTGATATTTATATATTTCACATTTTATTTTGCTAGCATTTCTCCCCCTTTTCAAACTTCCTGCTACATTTAAGCAATAATTTTCCAACCCTAGGATATAAATCATAATGTATTCAACCTGAAGAGTTCAGCCTCAAATCTTTAAAAAGTGCTCAATGCACGGAACACATGGTTAACATGCTTCTCCCAGCTCTCCCAAAAGGTCCTGCTCTCATATCCAGGAATTCCTGTTCAAAATCTCACATTGACATATGTCTTATACTATAACTACTCCTTTTCCATTTTATTTACTAAGACTTTGTGTGTGTGCAAATGTGTATGTGTGGCTGTGTGTGTAAATCAAGACAATTCTTTTCTTCTACTCTATGAAAACATTAGGATATATTAAAATTCATGTGAATTTTTAATTAGAAAAAGTTTTAATATACAATTATCTATATTTCATTCTTTGTCTCTCTCTCTGATGCTATTGTTCTGTAATGTAAATAGTTCGAGTACTACTTATGGTTAGAAGGGGAGAAAAAGAATGATAGTCCTCACACACACACATACACACACACACACACGCATCTTCAGCCTACCCGGATGTGAAATACAAAGGCAGTGGGATGAGGAAAACCATGAAATGGATTAAAGCTCATCTGCCAAAGTGGATGACAAAGAAAATTAAAGGAATGTAGTAGTAGTTTTCTTTCCCTCCCCTTCACAACTAAAAGGTGCATTGCTCTTCCTATATTGGTTAAAAAGATAGGAAATGAGAACATGTGTTTGTAGAAGAGAAAATTAATGCTCAGAGAGGATATGCAATTTGTTAAGCAAGTAATTATCACAGCAAAAATCCAAATACAGGTTTCATTTTTATAAGACAATGCCATAATTAATAATAATGGGAATAACAATACTATTATCTATTATTTGAGAGCTCACTGTAATCCAGGCTATGTAGCCCATTAAATTTGATATTTTTATTCAAGAAATCTTAGCTCCAAGACTTTTTCTTTCCTCTACCAATATGGTTTAATCTATTTCAACTTTTAAAGCATTCATTAAAGGATGTACTTCTGTTTAACAAAAGGATACAGATTTGTGAAAGAAAGAAGAAAAGAAATATAATGAATTTATATGCAATTCAAAATTATATTAACATTTTCATTGTCTTTTCCTTCTCTTTAAATGTAGTGAAATTCTATTACTTGAAAATGATTTTTCCATGCCTTTCATTCTCTTTCTAATCTCAATGATTGCATTTTGATCTTTTATTGTTCATTAGCACTTTCTGCAAGAAGGTAAATTGAGGATGTCAAGAAATTTAAAAGTTCAAATCAGAAAAGCTTGTTTAGTCTCAGGACTGGCATTCAATTTTGACTATGGGTGTGATTTGACAATGCATTGCTATATCAATACACTGTGTGAAGTATTAGTTTTGAACTTCCTGAACACCAAATAATATAGGATGTTTCCCTCAGGTTATTCTCTACATCCATAGGATAGGCACGTTGATTTCTCTGAAACAGTATTTTTTCATTTATACTCAACATATCTCAAGTAAAATTTCGACTACATTGTACATAGACATAAAATTGAAAATCAATTTTAGTAAATCATTAGATATAACATATCACTATATATGGGGAGGAAGAATGAATAGTGTTAGAGATCATTCAAGTTAGCATAGTCAGTCTTATTGCTATGGAGGCATTTATTGAAGTTAGAATAGTACGGATTTTTTCGTGTGTATAAAAACATTTAAAAAATTACTGCCAAAATGCGAATCAGTTATTTTAATCCACAATCCAAAAAGGTCTGAGCACCTGAGCATAATACATATACAATTATTATGTTATCTAACTTTATCTAAGTTATTTGTTAGTGGGATTTGATATAGCTGCAAGTATTTCTATTTAATTTAATCTAGCATGAAAACTTATACTGAGCAAGCCCTCCATTGAATTTGTAAGCTATAATTGCATTTTATCTTTCATGTTCATCCAACTGTCAGCTGAGCAAAGAAAAACAATTTCTTTTTAAAGATTTGTGACAAGCAGTTCAAGTTGCAATCTGCAGTACTACAAAGTCTTCCAATAATTCAAAAGCTGAAAATAGCTTAAGAAATGTTATCCTTGGGATATTTATGTCTTTGGCAAAGACTGTTCATTTAATATAATTACCTATTCTTCACATTTTTACATGGAAAAGGACATGTCAGTCTCCAAATTATTGTCTCTGGGTAGTAAACTCTACATTCCAGGAAGTAGCTCTATTTTAAAGTACTAGAGAAGAATATGAGAGCAACATGAGGCCAAGGGTCATCACCCCTTTGCTCTAATTGTTGTCAAGTATGAAGTCAGAGAGATTGGCTAGTTAATTGGCTAATGTGGTTCTGAAAACACTCCATTGTCAGAGTTAGATTTTCTTATTCAAAATATAAAGGTTGTCTGTAAACGATGGAATTTATGAAAGGGAATATAGCAGTAATTTAACTGTAGAGCACACACAATTAAAGTATATTTTCAAATGCAAATGGAGTAATTGAGAAAGATATGTTTAATTATATAATTAATTTGTCTATTTAGTGAGAATTTTTCATAGCAAAATTCAAAAGTAGATGAAGTAGACTGTGTTATTATGGTTGCAAAGGGTGAAAACTTAACTTAAAATAATTTAAACAAAAAGGATGGAAAAGTATTACTAGGAAAATATCAACTTGAACTAATGAAACTCAATTGATAACACATACACACAGGTGAACACATATTTTAGAAATAGGGCATCTTCCTCATCAATCCTCAGGCTGCAAAGCCTTTCCTCTGTGTCTGGGCAAAGAACTGCTGACTAACTCCCTCAAAGAAGGGTGGAGGTTTCTCCCAGGGATGTTTGTTCCCAGACATTTGGACAGTCTAGGTTGTTTGCTATGATATATATATTTTTTTGCTTTTTGAAACATAAAGGCATATTGAGTGAGTTAGTTTTTCTCTACTTAGTCAGTTGGATCCTTTATATTAGAAATATGTAAAGTTTGCAGATCTTCCTTATGCCAGTGTGTGTAAGAGTGACTGTATTATCCATCATCCTTTGCTTCTAGGACTTCTTTTTGTTACTTTTCCCCACTATTAAATGTTCTGCAAAGAATGATCTGTGCCACTGACAGTCCTCTCCAATACACCTAATTAAAGTTGTCTTAGGTGTATTGTCATCAAATGACTGTAGAAAGAAAGAACTTAAGGGAGTTAAGAATAAGGATCGTGGAGGTGCCGGAGGAGCAGGGAGTGCTTAAAGAGCAGAGGCAAGAGTTGAGAACAGCTTCTAGCTGGATCAGAAACAAGTTCCTGTGCATTTGGGAAAAGGAGGGGGATTATTATTGTTGTGGTTGTTATTTTCAACAATTATTCTGGATTTAAAGACAGATGATGGATTTGGTTACAGCCTTTTGCTACCTTAATTGGAGCCCCCTCTATTTGGTTTTGATTTAGAGAATGTTGATTGCTTCCTCTAGGACTCTTTTTCTCTATAACATTATTAACATACTGTTAATGAAACTTCATTCCTCCCTAGATGTTAATGATCAGTTCTGCATTTTAGAATTATCATGAAATATTTATTTCATATCATTGTACCTGGGGAAAAATATTCAGTTAAAGAACATTCCTATTTTCACTTAGCTTCTTGAATGAGTTAGAATTCCCAATTTCTCTTCACTAAATCTGTCTGAACTTCTTGGAAAACCCTCTATTTCTCTGAACAATTTAGTGTTATAGGCAAAAACTTAGACATACCTAAGAAATTATCCTCCTAATTATTAAAGAAAATACAAAGTAACATTCATTTTATCCCTATTCCGAAGAAATCCTAGTGTGTCAATTTGCAAAACTATTTATTACACGATTTCAGAATAATAATCTCAAAGAATTTAAGAAAAATATCTATCTTGCCCTCAGTTTTCCAGTGTTATAGGGAATACAATTTATTGTGAATATTCTTTAGCACAAGAAACTGAAGGTAACAAAATCATGAAATTATATTTTACCAAACAAAGATATTTATAATTGAAATAAAAATTAAGAATTAGTTAAAGATCTGCAGAATAAATTCAGAGATGAATAGAACACAGCTATCACCCTTGAATAAATCATTATGGAGTTCATAATAAAGAAAACATGTTCATATTTGCATTATCATCTGATAAACGCAATAGTAGAGATTAAAAAATAAAGTGTGGTAAAAAGCTTACTCTAGTAGATTTCCATAGGACTCATTGGAATAGGTCTTGGAGGTTGAAGAGATTTTTTTCCTAAACTTAAAGAGATTTAGCTAAGTGAATTTCCAGCAGAGGGCACAGCTTATATAAAGGTCTGTATGTGAAAAACACCATATCACACTTAAGGAAAGCTATCTAGCATCTGGATCATAGCATACATGATGAAATTAAACCTGGATAGCTGGATTGAAACTTAAGAGTCAAAGGAATCCCAAGCTCCTTTGAGGAGTTTGGACTTTGCAGTTTGGACTTAAGCAAAGGGGAACCATTGAATGTATTAAACAATGGAATAACATGAACAAATCTGAATTTTTGATACCTATAGGTTAAAATCTGGATTGGAGATTCTGTTTACAATAGCAACTAATAGAATCAGACATCTAGGAAAAAACTTAACTAGAGATGTGAAGGACTTGTACACAGAAAACTACATGGCATTGCTAAAGGAAATCAAAGAATAAGTAAATGGAAGAATATTCCAAGTTTATATATTAAAGACTATATATCATTAAGATGTCTATTTCACCCAAATTTAGTAACAGATTCAACACAATTCCAAAACAACTTCTAACAGCATTTTTTACTGAACTGGAAAAGCCAATTATCAAATTTATTAGGAAGGGTAAGGAGCCCCAAATAGTAAAAAAAACTTCTTGAAAAAAGAAAACCAAAATTGGAGCAATCACACTGCCTGACTTTAAAGCATACTACAAAGCAACAGTGGTGAAACTGCATTGTATTGGCATAAGGATAGATACATTGATCAATGGAACTGAATTGAGAGTTCAGATATGGACCAGTGTGTATACAGCCAACTGATATTCGACCAAGCCCAATCAACTGGGACAGAATGACCTCTTTAACAAATGGTGCTGGGAGAACTGGATATTCATATCCAAAGGAATGAAAGAGGATTGCCATCTCACAGCTAATACAAAAATTAACTCAAGATGGATCATAGACCTACATAAAAGAGCCAAGACCATAAAGCTCCTTGAAGATAATTTAGAGAAGCATCTACGAGATCTTGTAGCAGGAAATGGTTTTGTAAACTTGCACTCAAAGCATAAGCAAAAGATAAAATAAATGGGATCTCAAAATTTAAAATTTTTGTGCTTCAAAGGAGTTTGTCATGAAAGTGAAAAAGAAGCCTAATCAAAGGGAAAAAATATTTGGGAACCATTTATCCAATAAGAGTAAATATCCAGCATATATAAAGAAATCTTTCATCTCAATAATAATAATAAAACCCATTTTAAATATGGGCAAAAGAGTTGAACAGACACTTTTCCAAAAAAGAAAGACAAATGGCTAGAAAAGGTATGAAAAGATGCTTAATATCACTAGCTATTAGGGGAATGTAAATCAAAACTACAATGAGATACCATCTTACACCTACTAGACTTTCTGCTATTTTTTAAAAAAGTGCTATTGTATGGATATGACAGTGATTGAAAGGGAAAGTCTAAGCTCATGTATATTACTAAAAGGAAAGCTAAGAATTGTAACATGGTACTGTATATGATAGTAAAACCTCATGTAAAACAAAAATATGGGTGATATTGTATATATAAGACTGTTTTTACAAAATATAAGTACAAATATACTAGAGAAAAGAAAAAGAATATCAGCTATGTACAGCATGGGCAAGTATAGAGAGATTGAGAGGTGATGAGGTTTTTTTTTTATTAGAATAATGAAAGTGCTGTAAGAATGACTGAAGTGATGAATGCACAAATATGTGATTATAGTGAATACCATTGATTGTACACTTTGGACAGATTTGTGCTTTATTAATATGTATCAATAACATTGATTTGTTAAAAAAAAAAAACAGAAAATTACAAGGGTTGGAGAGGATGTGGAAGAATAGGAGCACTCATCCTCTGCTGGTGGGAATGTAGAATGGTGCAGCTACTGTGGGAGATAGTTTGGCAGTTCCTCAGGAAGCTAAATATAGATTTGTCATATGATCTGGCAATCTCACTAATAGGAATATACCCAAAAGAATTGAAAGCAGTAACATGAACAGATATATTAACACTAATGTTCATCACAGCATTATTCACAATTGCCAAAAGTTGGAGGCAACCCTTGTGTTTCTTAACAAATGAATGGATAAACAAAACGTGGTATATATATATATGATGGTGTATTACTCCCCTGCAAGAAGGAATGAAATATTGACATTGGTGACAACATGGATGAACCCCAAAGACCTTATGTTGAGTGAAGTAAGCCAGTCACTAAAGGACAAATACTGCATGATCTCTGATATGAACTAAAGATATTGAACAGATTCACAGAGATAGAGTCTGGAAGATAGGTTACCAGGAGATAGAAAAAAGAGTAGAGAGTGGTGAGATGATGCTTAATATCAGCAGAATCTATGATAAGGTGAAGGGTAGTGGTTTGCAAGTGATTGGGGGAGATGGAGGTGCAGTGATGTGAGGGGGGTTGATGGTGCTGAAGTTGAATGTGAGTGGGGTTGGAGAGATGGGTTGGGCTATCAGTGGAGCTGGGGGGAGGAACAGGTGAACTCTGGGGAGGATGCAGACTGTGGTTGAGAATACAATTGTGGGAGTGTTCATGGCAGGGGAGGGTCACTGATACAGTGTTGGTGATGAGGGTATGTATGGGGAAGGGTAGACCTGGGGCATGCTCCTATGGAATATGAATGACTTCAAGTTGTCATAGGGTGTCATTTCAGTGGGTAGAGACCCACAAAATAACCAACAAAATATTGAACTCCCATCCTAGGGAGTCCTGCTACATTCTCAATAGAGTGGCAAGAATCTCTAGAGTACATAGGCAGTGCCTAATAAATGGAAACAGACAAATATGCCAGGTCTACGATATTATTACTTGTACTTATGAACCTTATTCTTGTAAAATTGAAACTTAGCCAAATAATAACTATTGCATAAGAGTTACCTCTTGAAAACCTTGTAACTCAAGTGTGGTCTCTCTCTAAGCCAAACTCAGTGAGTAAACTCACTACCTTCCCCCAAGCATGGGAAATGACTCACAGGGATGAGCCCCCCAGGCACCAAGGGATTAATACCAAACATCAACCAACGATGCATTTGGAAAAAGACCTTGATCAAAAAGCAAAAACATTAAATACAAAAGAGTTTCTAGGGCTAAGAGATTTAAAAGTGAGTTGGGAGGTTATTCCAGCGGTTACGCGTATGCATGTCTTAGGTGGATCTCACTATCTGCCACAGTAAACAAAGCCTCAAACAGGGATGCTCCCAAGGGTTCTAGAGATATCTGGACACTAGAGGCAAGGCACACAACCCCAAAAAGTCAATACCCCATCAGTGGACCTTACCTTGTAATATATGATAATCTATTTTCCCAATGTAACAGAGTTAGACTCATTTATAATTTCCTTAGACATGCTTCTTCTACTCCTTTTATTTGGACCTACATTTAGCACTATACCTGTTAAATATGTCCCAAGGGCTTAAATCTTTGGTCTGTTCACATGCTGGTTGATCCTCAAATCTCAGCAGTGTTGGTGGTCACCACCTACCCTCCAGTTCACCAGACTTGCCCAGGACACCTAACAAAATGGTGGCAATGGAAAACCCCCATTCCAAAAAACAAAGAGTATCTACAACTGCCAACAAAAACTTCCGTCTATCTGCCGCATAAGATCTAACCCCCCACCCCCCATTCTGAAGCAGAGCAGGCATCACCACCCCCAAATTCCCAAGAATGAGGAATGAACAAACATAGAGGTGAATACAACCATGGACCAAAATAGGCTTATTTATATTATTGTAATGGAAGAACTTGTAACATTGATATAAAGATAATTGATATATAGTGGTTACCGCAGGTTCTGTGGGAAGGGGGAGGAAAGAATATGTGGAACATAGGGCATTTTTTAGGGCATTGGAATTATTCTTCATGATATTGCAATGACAGATGCAGGCCATTATACATTTTGTGAAATCCTATAAAACTGTACAAAGTCAAAAGTGTTAACCATAATGTAAACTGTAGACTTTGGTTACTAGCAATGCTTCAATATTTGTTCATCAAGTGTAACAAATGTACCACAATGATATAAGATGTTATTAATAGGGGAAAATGTGGGAGGGGGAAAGGATGTGTATGTGGGAATCCCCCATACTTTCTATGTAACTTTTATGTAATCTAAAAGTTGTCTATAAATAAAGTTTATTAAGTGGGGAAAAATAACTGTGGAAGGCTGAATTTGGTCCTTCAAAGATGTCCAAATCTTAATCACTGGACCCTGTGGATATTCTACTTTTCAGATGAGATTATATTAAGGATCAGGAGATGGGGAGATTATCCTGCAATATCTATCTGGGCCCAATGTAATCCCAAGGGTGGATCCTTATTAAAAGAAGGCAAAAGTATCAAAGTCCATAGTGGGATATATAACAAAATAAGCAGAGGTTGGTGTATTGAGTTGCAAGCCAAGTAATGCAACAGGCCACTTGAAGCTGTAAAAGGCAAGGAAACAGATTCTCCTCTGAAGTCTCCAGTAGAATTACAGCTTGGCCAAGACCTTGGTTTTAGAATTCTGACCTCCAGAATTGTAAGAAAATAAAATAGTGTTGTTTTATTTAGTTAGTTTGTGATATTTTGTTACTGTATAGTAGCAATTGTAAACTAGTACATTAACCCTTCCAGTAAGTGATCAGTTTGGGATATGAAACAATATCTTCTGTCAAAACAATGCCCTCTTCTCCCCAACCACCAGTCTCAATTTCCTTATACTTAAGATGAGTTGATGATAATATATGATTTCTGAAGTCCATTCCAACTAAAAAAAATCATGATTCTATGTGTGATGGGGCTAGATGATTTAAATGAGGGAACAAAATGTTATGTGTACTGGCTTTTGTATCAAATAACTAATCCTAGGTATAAACAGAAGTACTAACTTTAAAATAGTTAAAAAAATACCTGCAACAGATTTCTACTAGTTCCCCTAAAATTCCAGATATGATTGCTGATTAGTAAATATTCTTAAAATATGCAATTATGCGATCAGAAAAACATGAAAGACAGAAACGACTGCTAAGTCGTTTCTGGAATTGTGGATTCAATCAGCTTACATTTACAATAACAGATTGTGAAACATGGGTGGGAAAAAAAAAGTCTACTGAGGTAATTTTATCTCTAATCCATAATCCATAAAAAGGGAACAAATTATGTGCAATCCATCACCTTTTAATTGAGCTGTGAATTTGAACTGTTTTAGCAATAATTAAATGAAATCCATTTGCACAATTATCTAAATGTATAGTTTCCTTTATACGAATAAAATTATTTTGTGGGGCAATGAACCATGAACAATAAATTGTGGTGTTAAGTTTTAAAACTGAGCTTAACATCATACAAAATAATTTATAACTATATAATTATAAAATTACTGTGCTATAGCTGTTTAGCATTATTAATGTTTAGGGGGCTTCTCTGAAAAGGATTAGATAATAGTAAATTGCAATACCCTTTCAGTTTTAAATATTCACAAGGTGTGGAAGGACAATTAAAAAAGCAGAAGGGAATCAGTTATATTTTGAACTCTGGGATATTCTTAGTATACTAAGTCCTAAGAGTGACCTCTACCAGGCATGCTTTGAGTATGAAATAATGATGGGAACAATTAGCCCTTCTCAAATTAACAAAACTAATTTTGTTCTCATTTATCTATGTGTACAAATTATGTTCTGGCAGTAATTTTGGTCTCAGAATTTGCATGAACTGGAACCTTAAAAATGGTTATTTAAATTCAGTTGGTTTTTTAAAAGTATAATAACAATGAACTTTTGTTATGAAGAACAATATAAGGTCCAAACTATAGTACTCCTGAATAAATAATTCCTTATGAGAATCATAAGGTGGAGTTCTTGGCTTCATATACTAAGGCCAAGAAGAAAACAGTAAAATACAAGGTATCTATTTTAAAACCTAAAGGAAGATCAGATTTTTCAAATATAAATTTCAAAAATAGCACCCTCTACCAACACCAAACATATTATATTATTGACTGCAGATGATATATTCCTAAAATTTATTATATTTTTATCTTATTGGTAGAGGCATAATTTTAGTGTTGTAGAATTTCTTTCTAGGGGTAATTCCTGTCCAGAGGGATAATTATTTGAGTGATGCAGTATCATCAGGATCATATTTTTGCAAGCAAGAAATAAATAAGAGCTATTAATACAATAGTAAAAAAATATATGTATATATAAGTAGAGGAAGTTATACAAAGGGCATATAGTCACTATGGCTCAACTATATTGCATTTTATCATTTTAATCAAAGACATTGCTTGGGAAATTTTTAGACCAAGAGAAACTTTGTGAGCACGCTTCTTCCATCTCAGATACATCCCAAATTATCAAAGTCTTTCATCGGTTGAACCTAGCGAAACCCAAAAACCCGGTTCATACATTGATTGAGCATTCAGTGAGATATAATGCTTGTTTCCACCTCTTTATATAGCCTATAAGACAATCTTACTCTGCAATCAATGACTAACAAAATATGTTTAGAGTTTATGCCTTAGAGAATGGTAAAGAATGTGCTCAATTCTGGAAAATCCTCAACTAAAATAGAAGTGATAATAATATATGACTTTACAAATTCATAATGAAAAATTCATTCCATTTCCCCTATCGTCTGCTTTTTTAAATAGTAAAGTATCACCTGAAATAAACCTTGTCTTACTTATCTTTATTTTTATCACCGTATTTAGCACAATAGGTGGCAATAATATGGTGTAGTGAATGATTGAATACAAATATATGTTCACCATGGAACATGATATTTCAACTGAGTATAGTACATTTAAGATACTAGTTTTATGCTGTATACAAATTGTGGACTCCAAATTGAGAGCCAGAGACTTGCTGTTTTGGAATTCGACGTTGAATAATCCATCAAAAGCTTTTATGGCAGGATAAGGAGAATATGAGAGAAAAAAATATCTGGAAATAGAAAATAAATGGAAATTCATGCAAGGTTAGGCCTTGTGGAAGGTTTTAAAGTCCCCTCCACCCCCAAGGATATCCATTTCCTAATCCCTGTTACTTGTAAATGCTACCTAATTTAGAAATAGGGGCTTTGCAGATGTGATTAAATATAGGATTTTGAGATGAAGTTATTGTGGATTATTCTGGTGGACCCCAAATGCCATCGCAACTGCCCTGATAAGAGAGAGGGAGAGGGAGCTTACACGCACAGAAGAGGGGGCAATGTGACCACAGAGGTTGAGTTTGGGGTGATGAGGCCACAAGTCAAGGAATCTTGGCATCAACCAGAAACTGGAAGAGGCAAGAAACAGATTTTCTGCTAGACCCTTCCAAGGGAGTTTGGCCCTATGCACACTTTGATTTTGGCCCAATGGTACAAATTTTGGATTTCTGTCCTCCAGAACTGTGTGATAATATATATCTGTTGTTTTAATCCACTAAGTTTGTGGCAATTTGTTACAACAACCATAGGAATCTATAATATAGGACCATAAAAATAGTTAAATGATTACTTTGTATAGAAAGCAGAGCACTAGTCATTATTTAAACAATTTGCCCTAGCTTTTAACAACTTTACTATCTGATGGAGTTGTATGGAATATGGTTGCTGGTACAAAGAACTAAAATTGTTTTTACTTTCAGTATTTCTATATTGTACTTTTCAAGAATCAGTCTGAAAAATCTTGTAACAAAAACCAGACAGAATTTGAATTACTTTGGTCAGTTCCGTATATAGTTCAGAGATATATCATTTTGACCAGTTTGTGTTGTGGTTTTATAATTAAATACATTGTATGTAAGGTTAATTTTAAAGCAATAAAATAAAAACATATTAGGACTGACACTTTGGTGTAAGTTAAATGTTTCAGAAATGAGAGTAGAATCTTATCTGAACTCTTACTATAAGGAAAGGCCAGAGACTATGAGTTACTATTGATTATGGAAAAAACTAGCCCAGTTTCATGCTGTGATATATTTTCTTCAAAACATGATTGTTAAGAATTTTGTAAGGCTTTATATTTTACTAGTGTTATCATATTATCTTAATTGGTCTAGCATGTTATCAGTGTTCTAGTCTTATTTATCTGCTTTTGATGCCCTTCCTCTTGAATTTCTCATTGTTTGTTAAGGTTTTCCTTAGTGGATTGATTTTTAAAATGTCATGTGAAGGGCAAGTAAGTGAATTATGAAGAGAGATTCATAAAACTACATGTATGTTGTAAATGATGTGGGAGGCAGAATTAAAGCTGAATAATATTAAATCACTGAAAGAGTTCATTTAAATGATCATAATTTTAAATATCTAAATATCCTAGCAAAAGATGGCTATTAATTGCCTAAATTTTGCCAGTAATTGTTCTTTTTAGATTGTGTACTTTACTGAACATAAATATTACTAGTCTGGGTTGCCTTTTCCAATAATTTCAATCATTTCAAAATCACTACTATATCCCTGACAACAGCACAGTTTCTGTCATATAGTTGGTGTTCAGGGTAACTAATTCAATGAAATGTGATTGTTATGATGTGATTACTGAAATTTTTTCATGCCACCACATAAGTGATTAGAAGGGTAATTTTAAATCCTGCCCAAATAGAATTGCTGTAGTCTGGAGTTACTGTCTTGAGTTACTCTTTTTTATTTTATTTTATTTTTTATTTTTAAACAATTTATTGAAGTATATCATTCATACAGGAACATTCATAAACTATAAGTGTTCAATAAACATCGTGATCTTACAAAACAAACATGTATAACATCATACAGGGCTCCCACACATCACCCTCCCCTCCCCCACCAAACATCCTGCATTGTTGTGAAACATTTGTTAACAAATCATGAAAGAGCATCGTCAAAGTATTATTACTAACTATAGTCCAAATCTTCCTCCCCATACATGTTTTTAAGGATTTCTTTCTTTCTTTTACTTTTATCCATTTTTTACCCCACCCCCACCCCGTTTTTGCTATTTCTGTGCCCATTCACCGGGCAACTCTCTGTGTCTGTTTTCTGCCCTCTCTTCTCATCCTTCTCCTCCTGTCTTCACTGGGATTTGATCCTCAGAACCTCCAATATGGGAGAGAGGCGTCCTACTGCCTGCGCCACCTTAGTTCCTGGTTTTTCGGTGCATCTCTTCTAGGCTCTCCCTTGTGTCACTCTCCTGTTATGTCATCATCTTGCTGCATGGCTTGTGGGGCCTGGCAGCGCACCCGCACACATGACCTGGTGGCCCATGGGCCTCCTCTATTTTTCTTTTTTTAAGTTTTACTGGGAGGTCCCAGGGGTTGAACTCGGGTGTCTCCATATGGGAGATGGATGCCCAACCATTTGAGCCACATCCATACCTCTGCTATATCTCTTAAAGTTGACCAAAGATACCCAAAGTTACAGTCTTTTCCCATACAGGATGATCATATAATAAGTCAGGCTTAGTTTATCACCAGCATTCTAAAAGCCAGACCTATGGAGAAAAACTAGGTCTGGGGACACATGCATGGTTTCTAATATAGTGAATGTTTAGCCTACCCTGATTATCACAAAATCAGGACAGCGAGAATATTCACATTTGAGTTACTCTTAAGTAGTTCACCATTTCCATATAAATTCTTTAAATATTTAAACTGAGAGATCAGATAAAAAGTGTCACAGAAATGATATAAATTTTCGCTGAGAGGTATAACTAAAATAAAATAATATAAAAATAAAATGCACAGATATTAAAGAACAGATCAATGGATTTTGATAATTGTATATTCTCATAAAACCACCATTGAAGTGAAGACAGAATATTGCCTTCATAATAGAATGTTCAATCACATCTCTTTTATTCCTATTCTTGAACTCAATATAAAATAGCATTCACGCAGTAGGTACTCTTTTCTGTCTGACCTCTTTTGTTTGGCATAATGTTTTTATGATTACATGTTGTTCCAAGTATCCATAGTTTGTACCTTGCATTTCTGTGTAGTATTATATTGTATATTAAATGTTTGTACATTCTCACATTAACTGACATTAGATTGTTTCCAGTTTTGGGCTATTATAAATAAAGCTGTTAACAATATTGTTCAAGATTTTTGTTAAACATATGTTTCATTTCTATTACGTAAATATAAAGGAATGGCATTGCTGAGTAATAGATCACATATCTTTTTAACTGTTTGTGAAACTTCCAACTTTCAAAAGTGTTTATACCATTTTATACAATCAATAGAAATATGTGAGAGTTTCAGTTACTCAGTATTGTTGCCAATATTTTCTTTATCCTATTCTAATATGTGTGAGTTGGTATCATAATATGCTGTAATTTTAATTTTCTTAATTAAATTGTATTAAGCACATTTTCATTTGCATATTGTTCATCAGTATATCTTTTTTCTATGAAGTACATTTTTGGATCTTTTGCCAATTTATAATTGAGCCAACACTGGTTTGTAGGAATCTTTACATAATTTGGATATGAATCCTTTTTGAAATATATGTATTGAGGATATTTAATCTTATTCTTGATTTTACTTGTTCTTAATCTCTTCTGATATGCAGAAATTATTAATCTTCATTATGTAAATCTATTTTTTTTTCTTTTATGTCTAGTGGGTTTTATCACTTGTATAAAATATGCTTACTCCCAGATCATGCAGATATATTCATATTGTCTTTAGAAGATTTATGGCTATAGTTTGAATCAGGTTCATGATTCATCTTGAATTAATTTTTAATTTTTATGTTTGGAGATAGACTTCTCAAGGACTTTTCTCCCATGTGGATATCTAATTATTCCAACACCATTTGATGAATAGGTTTTTCCTCATTAAATTACCTTAGTATGTATGTCAAAAATCAATTGACAAAATATGAATGGGTCTATTACAGAATTTTTACATTCTATTCCATTGACCAATTTGTCTTATGCTAGTAAAACACTGTCTCAGTTACTTTGTCTTCAAGTAATATAAATATACCATACTTGTTCTTGCTTCTTCAACTTGTTTTGGCTATTATAGATTATCCACATTTCAAATGCAGTTTGGAAACAGTTTGTTACTTTTTTAAATTAGAGAAGCTATAGGTTTACAGAAAAGTCATGCATAAAATACAGAGTTCCATTATAACATCCTATTATTAACATCTAGCATTAGCTTGGGACGTTTGTTTCAATTCATGAAAGAACATTTTTATAATTGTGCTACTATCTATAGTCCATCATTTATAATAGGGTTCACTGTGTTATAGAGTCCTATATGTTTTATAAAATTTTATTCTAGTAACATATATATCCTAAAATTTCCCCTTTTCACCACTTGCAAATATATAATTCAGTACTGCTAGTTATGTTCACAATGTTGTTTTACCAAAACTGCTATAATTTTGTATAAGATTGTGTTGAATTTGCATATCATTTTGAGAAAAATAGATCCCTTAACAATATTTATATTTGCAATCCAGAAACAGAGTATAATTATCCATTAATCAATATATTTAAAAATATTTATATAATGTATTTTTGATACTATTGGGAAATGATATTTTAAAAACTTATGTCCAAAAGTTTATTTCTCTTTAATATTTAAAAATACAATTGATTTTTTTTTAATTAATTATTTTTTATTGTGGGTAAAAATCAAAATTTTCACAATACATACCAATATTTGTAAAATGATATATAAATATAAATGCATATATGTGCATTTGCTTACAAAAATGTTATTTATATATATATATAAATATATTTTAAGAGGCACTTAGATTACCGAAAATATTACATGGAACCCACTGGGATTCCCATGTTGCCCACCTCCCACACCTCCCACCACATCCCACACAAACATCTCCCACAAGTGTGGCCCACCACCCTCAATGGACTTACACATCGTGGGGCATTGCCACCAACCATAGACCACAGTTCACATCGTAGACCACACTCTCTCCCACACAGTTCTGAGTGATGTGTGCTGATTTAAAATGGCCTACATCCGTTGCCATAACGGTACTCAGGACAACCTCCAAATCCCAGAGAAGCCCCTGTATTTCAACTGCTTGTCCCCTCCCTGCCCCAAAAGTGTCAAGTGGCCACTGGCTCCACCTCATTGTTATAATTTCTTCCATTGCTAGAATCACCATATGTGAACAACAGAATATCATCAAGTCCACTCTAGTCCATAGTTCTTCCCCCAATCCTGAGGGAACTGGGATGGTGATGTCCACTCCACCTCCAAGTGAGAGAGGGCTTATATCCCATGGATATGGTGGGTGGGATGATACTGCATGCAGATGCAGGCCCTCTCCATTCCCTGGGATGGCCATTGCCTATCGTTGTCTCCTTGCCAGGTGACTTGGATGAGTCCATGGAGCTGTAGAGTAGAAGTTGCAGCTCCACCGAGATTCCATGCACACCTGGCTCATAGGTAGGCCAGAGGCTCCAGTCTCTGGAAGTATACCTAAAAACTTCAGCATCACATACAGGTTTGAATAGAAGGGACTGATGAACCATGTGCAGGGAAGTCCAATTCTGTCACTTTCAGGAGCACAGATTCCAAAATAGAGCCCACTGATAAGGCATCAGTCTCTGGGTCTATCCCCCCTTATATAGGACCTGGTTGTCTTCAGAGCTCTCAGGAGCCCCTCTGTGTGGGGTGATAGGCACTTAGATGTTCTATGAGCTCCTACTGAGGTGTGCGTAAGAGTTACCTCTGGGATGACCTCCCGACTCTCTTTGAAGTCTCTTAGCCACTTGAACTCATTTGTCTTTACCTTTTCCCTCTTTAATTCAAGGTCTTTTTCCAGTTGTGTTGCCAGTTGGCACTTGGTATTAATCCCTCGTTGCCAGGGAGGCTCATCCCCGGGAGTCATGTCCCACGTTGGGGGAAGGTAATGCAATCATATGCTGAGTTTGGCTTAGAGAGAGGCCACATTTGAGCAACAAGGAGGCTCTCAGGTGGCAACCCTTAGGCACCCCACAACTGCCAGCTAAGTCTCAGTTACAAGAGCAAAGACTCACAAGGGTAGTCATCAATAAAAAGAACACATCAGTGGGTCATCCTCTTTTGACAGACACTGTCCCTGCACTCAGAGGACTATTGCTGCTCCCTTGGAGACTGTGGCAGAGCTCTCCAGGCTAGGAATTCAGATTCCCTCATTTATTGTGTGATTGTCCACCCATCGTGACCATGCCCCATCTTTTGATCTTTTGAATGATTTTGTATATCTTTCATGTATATTCGGATGAACTAATTCCCATGAAACCCCCCTTCCTGACACCCCCCACCAATAATCCCCTG
>JAKSZT010054487.1:31450282-31550906 GCA_026826555.1 Tolypeutes matacus | reverse complement strand
CAGGAGGCCCCGGGAACCGAACCCGGGGCCTCCCATATGGTAAACGGCAGCCCTACTGATTGAGCCACAGCCGCTTCCCAAAATAAAATATAATTAACGGATTGTGACATTCAAAAAATGGGCAAAAAAGCAAAGGAAATACCTTTAAAAAATATATATATATAAATATATATATATATATATATATATATATTCATTTTTTTTTCCTTTCTCTTTTCTTTTCTTTCCTTCCTTTTATCACTGTGTTATCGGATGTCCAGTGTGCCGTGACACCTTCCCCCTCTCAATCCCCATTGTCTCCCAATTTTTCATTTAATTTTCAAAGAAGTTTTTGGTCACAGCAAAGTCACATACGGAGTGCCAAACCACCCCCCCTTCCCCACCCAATATTAACCCCCCCGTTTTTTTTTTTGGATGTTAGCATTGTTATAACTGTTATACAGATAGCAAAATATAGCAATTAAACATTGTCAATGATTTACAGTATAGTTTACAATTTAGATGATACAGTTTAATAATGTTGATGATATTTACCATGTCCTGTGTCCATTACTGTAAGGTAATGAAAAACCTTCCCCATGACCACCAAACACCCCATTAGATCTTGACTGTTCCCTTCCCCCCAGCTCCCCAGGGCCCATGATACCACCCTCTCCCGACCCATGGAATGTCAAGATTAACAGTTACATGCTCTGGGGATTTGAAACTGCCCTTTCTAATCCACCCACCCGCCAGTGCTGCACCACCAAACCCAGGAACACCACCACTCATCTGCCCCATCCCCCAACATGCAACCACACTCTATCCCTTTACCATAGATTATGTCCATATGGATGATGGCTCAAAGATTGCTCTTCTCTTACTCTCCTTTGTTAACCTATCTTTCAGACTATGGTTCTCAGAGACTGCTCACTTTCCTCAGTTCAGATCAGTGAGGTCATATACTGTTCATCCTTTAGTGCCTGGCTTGCTTCACTCAATATAAGGTCTTCAAGATTCATCCACGTTATTCTATGTGTTAGCACTTTGTTCCTTCTTACAGCTGAGTAATATTCCATTGTATGTATGTACCACATTTTGCTTATCCATTCGTCTGTTGATGGGCACCAGGGCTGATTCCAACTTTTGGCAATGGTGAACAATGCCACTATGAACATTGGTGTGCGTATATCTGTTTGTGTCTTTGTTTTCAGTTCTTCTGGGTATATACCCAGCAGTGGAATTGCTGGATCATACGGAAGATCTATTGTTAGTTTTAAAAAATAGTGACCTTGTATCCTGAAACTTTGCTGATTTCATATACACATACAAACACGTGATTAAATATATATACAATTAAGTTTATGCATTTGAGAGTTTTCCTACTTCTTTTTCATCTTTATCCCTCTCATTTATTTGTCTTTTTTTGCACTGGCTAAGAATTCTGGTGAAATATTGAATGGATATGATGAAAGCAGACATATTTGCTTTGTTCCTGAACTTAAGCATTCAGTATATTCCAATTATACATGATGGTAGCAGAAGTAAAACTCTCCATATTTGCAGATGACATGATCCTATATAGAAAGAATCCTAGAAAATTCACAACAAAGCTAACTAGCACTAATAAATGAATTCAGCAAAGTGGTGGGTTATAAGATCAAAACACAGAAATCAGTGGTGTTTCTATACACTAACAATGAAAAATCCAAAGAGGAAGTCAAGAAAGAAATTCCATTTATGATAGAAACTAAAAGAATAAAATATCACAGGATGTATTTAACCAAAGGTGCAAAGGACATTAACACAGAAAACTGCAAAACATTGCCGAAAGAAATCAAAGACTTAAATAAGTGGAAGGACATTCTGTGTTCATGGATTGCAAGACTAAATGTTATTAAACTGCCAGTTCTACCCAAAGTGATATACAGATCCAGCACAATTCCAATCAAAATTGCAACATAATTCTTTACAGAAATAGAGAAGTTCATCATCAAATTCATATGGAAACATGTGGCCCCAAATAGCAAAACCATCTTTAAAAAAAAAAAAGAACAAAGTTCTTTCCTGATTCTAAAATTTATGACAAAGCTACAGTAATCAAAACATGTAGTGCTGTCACAAAGAAAGGTATATGGGCCAATGGAATAGAATATAGAGTTCAGAAATAAATCCACACATGTTTGGCCAGCTGATTTGGACAAGAGTACCAAGTCTACCCATTGAGGAAAGAATAGTCTCTTCAACAAATGCTACTGGGAGAACTGGATATCCATAAACAAAATAATGAAGGTGGTCTCTTTCTTTAGGACCTTGTGTTAAGCAGTCATTTCTTAGCCTCCACAGCAAAAGCATGAGCAAGAAAAGAAAAATAAATAAATAAATGGGACTTAGTCAATGTTAAAAATTTTGTGCATCAAAGGGCTTTCTCAAGAAAGTAAAATTACAGCCTACAGAATGGGAGAAAATATTTGGAAAGCATATATCTGATAAAAGCTTAGTATGTGGAATACAGAAAGAACTCCTATTATGAAACAAGACAAAATACCCATCTAAAAATTGGGAAAAGGACTTGAATGGACGTTTTTCCAGAGAGGATATATATATATGGCCAATAAATACATGAAAACATGTTCAATGTTATTAGTCATCAGAAAAATGGAAATCAAAACCTCAATGAAATACCTTTTCATACCCACTAGAAGAGCTTATTAAAGAAAATGGAAAATAACCAGTGTTGGAGAGGATTTGGACAACTAGGAACCGGCTTACATAGTTGGGATTGTTAAATGATGCAGCCAATGTGAAAAACAGTTTGGCTATACCTCAGAAAGTTAAGTATAGAATTGCCATATGATCTGATAATCCTGCTTCTTGGTATACACCCCAAAGAACTGAAAACAGGGACTTGAACAGATTTTTGCACACCAATGTTCATAGCAGCATTATTCAGAATTGCCAAAAGATGGAAGCAACCCAAGTACCTATAAAAAGATGAATGGATAAACAAAGTATGGAATATACATACACTGGAATATTATTTGACAGTAAAAAGGAATGAAGTTCTGATACCTGCTACATCATGGATGAACCTCGAAAACATCATGTTGAGTAGAATAAGCCAGACACGAAAGAACAAAAATTGTATGATCTCACTTACAAGAAATAAGCAGAATATTAAAATTCATAAACTTAGAAACTACAATTCAAGTTACCAGGGTCAAGATGTAGGTGGGAATGGGGAGTTAATATTTAATTGGTACGGAGTTTCTGTTTGGGGTGATGGAAAAGTTTTGGCAATGGATGATGATGATGGAGGCACAACTCTGGGAATGTAATTGACACCATTGAATTGTATATTTGAAAAGGGATGAAAAGAGAAACTTTAGGTGGTATATAATTTACCACAGAAAAGGACTGTACAATGAAAAGAGTGAACCCCAATTTTAAAGTGAGGGCTAATGTTAAAAGCATAAATAGAATGTTTCATAAATTGTAACAAAGGTATCACTAATGCAACATGTTAGTAGGGAAAATTGTGAGTGCAAGAGTGGGGTATATGGGAACTCTGTACTTTCTGCATGATTTTTCTGTATACTGGCAACTACTCTAATTTTAGAAATTTAAAGATTTTTTTTAAAGTATCATTATTGTATGCTCTATAGATGCTTTTTTGTATCACCTTCAGGAAGTTTCCTAAAATATGTAAGTATTGTATGTGTGTACATGAATATATGCATGCATATATATGTGTATATTCTTACATAGTAGTTTTCTAAGTGTAGTACTTTGCTAAGCATATATACATATGTATATGTATTTACATATTTACATTTATGTATACATTCCTATATAGGTGGGAATTTTCATGCACACACATATATATATATTCTTAGCAGTCTTCCTCAACTATCTGTATATTCTTGTATATCTGTGTATATATTCCTATATAGAAATTTAGTAAGAAAATAATGTATATGCATATATACACACATCTATTTATATTCTTAGCAAAATTCCTCAATATATATTCCTAAATATAAATATTTGAGTGTTCAATTTAGTGGAAAATTTTGGCCATTTTTTCTTCAAATATTTCCTTGGCCCCATTAAATATTTTCTCTTTTCTTTATCTCTGTGACTCTAACTACATATATGTTAAACTATTTGATATACATCCCATAAACCTTAGAAACTCTCTTCAGTTTTTCTTTTTAATTTGTGTGCTTCAATGTAGATGATTTCTATTGTCTTGTCTTCAAATTCACTTGCTATTCTGCTATGCCCACCCTTCTCTAAACCTATCAAAAGAATTATTCCATTTGATTCTTTTTTATGATTTTTGACATGTTGCACAAATGTTACCCTGATGTTTAACATATTTGAATCATAGTTAAAAGTCCATTTCTGCTGATTCCAATGTCTGCATAATCTGTCAATCTATTTGTTTCTATTATGTCTTTTATCTCTTGGTCATAGGTCTCATTTTTCTGCTTTTGCACATTTTGTAGCTTTGGATTTTATGCCAGACGTTGCTTGTAAAAGAATTATAGAGACTGAAGTGGGTAATATTTCTACTTAAGTTTCCTTCTCTGTCAGGCTGCTAGGTTAAAAGAATAAGTCAATTAATTATAGTTAAGCTAGTTCTATGTTTGTTTGCTTTTGATATTTATTTTGATTTGGTATAAAAATGGAAACTTCGACATTTAGCCAGCTTCAAATGAACTGGAGAGTAGGTGTTGCAACTCTGGCTGATATTCAGGGCTCAAGTGGCATATGAACAGACTGAATATTTAAGTTCTGGGACATATATCTAACAAATATAGTGCTAATTATAGGTTCAAATAAAAGGGGCAGAAGAGCCATGTGTAGGAAAATTATAAATGAATCTAACTCTATTACATTGAGGAGTATATATTCCAAAGTAAGGTCCACTGACAGGGTGCCAAATTCCTGAGATTGTCTACCCTGCCTATAGTGTTTAGAGCCCTCAGGAGTCCCCTGTTTGAGACACTGTTTATTGTGGCAGTCAATGAGATCCTCGTATGTGTGCATAAGTGCATGGAATGACCTCCCAACTCACTTTTAAACCTCTCAGCCATAAAAACTTATTTATCTTTAATAGTTCCCCCTTTTAGTCAAGGTACTTTTCCAAATGCATCATTAGTTGGCACTTGGTAATAATCCCTCAGTGCCAGGGAGGCTTATCCCCGTGAGTCCTATCCCACGCCAGGGGGAAGGTAGTGTATTTATATGCTGAGTTTGGCTTAGAGAGAGGCTACATTTGAGCAACATGGAGGCTCTCAGGAGTTAATCTTAGGCAATATATAATACTAGGCTAAGTTCCAATTTAACAAGAACAAGGTTCATAAGTACAATCATTAATATCAAGGGCCAGGTGTAATGGTCTGTCCTCCTTCGCTAGGCACTGCCCACGTACTTGGGGATTCTTGTCACTCTATTAGAGAATGCAGCAGATCTAGCCACCAGCTTTTGAGTTGCTCAGGTTTTCTCTTGGACCTCCAGATCTGCTTCTGGCTTTATTTTACTTAAAAAGTCTCTCTTAACTGTGTTGTCCTTCCCCAGACTTTGCTGGGCTACTGCTTTGCTTACTGAAGATTTTTTGTGTTTTGGGAAATTTCTATGGGCTATCTTGGTCTTTACATTCCCTTCTTTGGCCCCTGAAGTGCACTTAGCAAAGTTCCATTGTTCCCTGAGGCAGAGGTTCTTAACCTTTTTTGTTCCATGGACCTGTCTGCCAGTCAGGTGAAAACCACGGACCCCTTACTAAGTCCATACTATACTGTCTATTATTTAATAAATATATCACACCCACATGAATGTATCCCTATAAGAATAATGTTTTTTGTTTTTTGTTTTTTTTTTTAATTCAAGGTCTTGGACCCCTTGTTAAGAACCCCTGCTCTGGGGGATCTCTCTAAGTTCAATGTTTCTACCATCAGTTGTTTGGCTAACTGCTACCATGAACTCACTTGCACTTGGGCAATTTCTCTCCATTTTCCTATACTATCCCTAGCATTCAGAAAGGACCCACACACCTTGAGGTGTTTCCATAAGCAATTCTTAATTTCCTCCAGTCTCAAAAAGCTGCTGCCTTCCTCTTGTAGAAGGCCAAGTACACCTACAGTTATATTTCACGGCATTCCTGCCCTGCCCACAGTCATTGACTAGCTGGGTGATGCTCAGTGACTAAGGATGCACACTCTTGGAGGTTCTTTCTCTGCCATACTTCTTTGTCTCAGCTTTGTTGTACTCCTGCTATGCACTCAGGGGAGGATCCTTAGGAGAGAGTTGGCAAGATTATACAAGTTGGGGTTCCTTAAAATTCTAATGTGTCAGGCCAGGACTGACATGGCCATTAGATGTTTGTGAAAAGTCTGACTAGTTATTCTTTACCCCATTCTCTAAAGGGTAGGATTCTCCTTGTTTGCTGGCCAAGATTGTTAGCAACCATGGACTTCTTCTCTCAAAAAGACTTCTTCTCTAAATCATTGTCTGGAATTTAGTTCATTTAGATTTCTTTGTGTCCTCAGCTCACTAATGGTTCTATTAAAAATGAGATAGTCAGTCTTCGTTTTTAGTATGGAAATGATCTCTTGCAAATTTTATATTCTAATTAGAATGGAAAGCCATATGGCATGAATTTTATCTTCTGAAATTTTGCTGCAAGAATAAGCACTTGAGGGAGGTGCATATTATTATTTTATAGGTTCATCAACTATAAACTGGATTTTTCAGAAAAATTTCCCACATTTATAATGCATAATAAAATCATATTCTGGTCCTGGAATCAGCAAATGAGAACAAACTTGAATGAATCTGTGATTAGATAAATATAAAATTAATAATTTAATTTATTTGAGTTGTAGTTAGTAATCTGTCACTGGTTCTTTTCCAATTTTTAAATTCATTGCCTCTTAATAAAATGAAATAAAATTTGGACTTTTTATCTGTCATTGTCATTTGGCTTTTCTTTTATAGCTCATCAATGAAGCAATACAGTTTTACCTTGGTGAAATGACTTTGCCTGCTTCTACTTTTAGTACACCAATTGATGATAGTTTTATCATACCATATTATGAAAACTAATTATTGAAGGAAAAAATCCCCCCCAAAATATATATAGAAATACCAAAGAGTAATTTTATGTTGAAGAAGTGTATTTCCAGATCAGACAGTCTGTTTTTTTATATAATATAAAGTGCAAGTCTTAATAAAAATATACACCCAAAATCCATTAAAAGTCATTATACTTTGCCCTCACACTGGTTTTGCTGAGATAATTATGATATTGCCTTTATGAACTTACTCTATTAGAGGGGGAAATGATTTTGTCCTAGTTTTTACAGTTAAATTAATATAATAAATATTCGTGCTGTGATGAAAGGGGTCATTGATTTTACATTCACACTTAAAATGATTTTCTTATTTAAAAGATGATTGCCACTTTACATTGCTTATTGAATGATAACTTCTGACTAAAGCAAATTGTATTATAAGAAAACAGGTCTAATGATATAAATTCATTTTTTTCTCAAAACAGTGTTTTCCATTTTGTTGTTCAGATATCTGCTAGTGCTCTAGGAATTGAATAATTCTGTGGTCTTCAAACTTTTGGTATAAGAATTTCTTACATTCTTAAAAATTGAAGTCACCAAAGAGCTTTAGTTTATGTGTTATATGTATCAAAAGGTTACTATATTAGAATATAATGCTTAAAAATTTTATATATGCTTATTTTTCATTTAAAAAAAAACAATATGAATATATTATGTGTAAACTAAATGATATTTTTGTGAAAAATAACTATATTCCAAAATATTGTCATTTCTTGTTAATGTTTGGCTAAATACAACCCAAATAAATTTTCATATCTCCTTTTCAGTCTTTTGTATTAACACATACAATGCAGCTTCAGGCTACTGCATACTCTTGAGAGAATGAGAGTGAAAAGACAAATTATGTCTTAGTATTATTTTTAAAATAATTTTGGCCAGATATGTTACTTTGAAGATTTCTTTGGGATCTCCAAGTAGGTCTAACCATACTTTTAGGACCACTGATCTGGAGTTTAGAGAGTAGCATACAAATATAATTGTTTAAGTATCAGTAGTTTGTTGATAATTCATCCCTTCCTTTAAATGCTTCTAACTTCATGATGCCTCTATGATTGTCTCTTAAGGATTTTAAAAATTTCCCCAAATGACTGAGATCATGAACATTCTCCTACCTCCTTTCAAAGGGAACTTGACTCCTATAATATGATGTCTCTAAGCTCTAAAACTTTGTCTGTTTTTCTATTAGCTTAATAATTGTATGTCTAGGGAATAAATGGTTCATTGTAGCAGTTTCCTACAGTAAATTAATATAGAGGGTTCATGTGGTTTATAAATAAAGCTATGCATAATTTCTGTTTCCTGGTGCAAGGTGGATATCCAATTAATGTTTTTTGAGTTAACTTCTAAACACTTATTAATTAATGACTTGCTTACTTATTTTAGTCGGCAGCTTCTGAAATGGCTCCTAATAACCTCCACCTGTCAATCTTCATGCCCGTGTCCTCTCCACATAACTGGTAACTTGCTTCTAAACAAGAGAAGTTAGCATGAATGATGATATATCACATTCATGATTAAGTTTACGAAAGTCTGTGACTGCTGTCAGTTCTCTTCCTGGCACTGTTTCATGCCTTCTCTCTTTGATCTGATGAAGCAAGGTGCCATGTTGTGAGATACTTTATGAAGAAGCCCGCATAGCTTCCAGACAATAGCTTATGAAGAAATGGAGGCTCTATCTAACGACCCATAAGGAACTGAATCCAGCCAAAACCGACAAGAGTGAGCTAGGAAGCAGATTTTTCCTAGGCAAGGCTTAAGTTAACTGCAGGCTGTGAGAGACACAGAGTCAAGGACTCAGCTAGACATACCCTGACCCACAGAACCTTTGAGATAATAACTGTTGTTAATTTAAGCCACTAAATTTTGGCATAATTGGTTACACAGCAATAGATAATTAATCTCCTTAGTTAGTATTGAGTTAGAGAATGATAATAACCAGGGCAAGAACCTGTCCTTGAGATACTCAGACTGTTGGGGAAGATAATTCACAATATAGTTATTTGTGGTTTTAAAAAGAACAAACTCAATTCTAAATGTCAAATTGGTAAAATTATTATTACTTAAGTTATTCATTTATAATTGAATATATTACATCATTTTGTTTTTATCTTAAACTTTTAGTTGCATTACAATTTCTACAAATAAATTTATCCTAATATAATACATATACTCACTTTTATGCCATACTCATACCTATGCCTATACCCATTCCTATTCCTACATCTATATCTACACCTATATCTCTATGAATTTGAATTGAAACTATTTTTTTATTTCCTTTGACCATGAATGTCTAAGATTTAAAAAGTCCTCTGAAATTAAATAACATAAAAATCAAAATGATTATACAATGGCCTTATTAAAATTTTGATAAATAATTATCAAATATAAAGCGAAATTATGGAATTGTACATTTAGTGAGATTAATAGGCCTATTTCCCAATTTATTTTACATATCCAATGGATATTATTACCCACTATAAGAAAAAAGGATTCATTATCAGCTTCTTTGAAAATCAAGTTTAAAATAACAAGTACAGAGAATTTGAAAGTTGTATTATGATAGTGTCACTTAATAATTTTGCCAAAAAAGTTCATGCATCTTACCTGAATTCTTTTGGGTTGAATTCTTTTGGTTGAAAACCATCTGAATTTCACAACAGTTTATTACCCAGTAATTAGAGACATTCATTTTGCAGCACCAATATTGATATTTCAAATTGTTTTCAGACATTAAAATAGTCTCTCTAAGAGTCAAGGGAATATTTTCTGTTGGATTATGCATTCCTGTAATAAAAGCACCATAATAAGATTAAGGATTGGTGAGAGTAAAGTCATTTTCTAAATAAAAGTAGGAGAAATAAGAGTGTGGAATAGAGGATCCTGCATGTTGTCCAACAACACCCATTTTTTCAGACAGATTATTTTATGAATGAGTACTTACTGAAAATCGGGATTTGAAGATTGATTAAATGAAAACTCGATATGCCTGTGCACATTTCCTGAAGACAGCTGCACAAGATCATTGGGCATAATTAGTACTTTTCCTTCTTACCATGCAAAACACATTTCACCAAGGAAACAGTTTCAGGATCTATAAAGGTATCTGTACTTGCAAAAACTACTTCCTGATATTTCTTTATTTAAATTGTGGATTAACTCCTACACTCCAAAGAGAATTTCAATTTTCACTTGTGTACACCTCTTCTTGTACTTAAAATCTTAAAGAATAGCTATGTTATCCACTCAATTGTACAAGCCAGAGATCTGGGAATCATCATAATACCTCCAATGCCTTAGCTAAGAAATCATCATGATTTCCCTATTTGATAGAAACTTCCATCCTATATAGATCTAGTACCCTTTCTCTAGTTAAGGCAGTCATATTCTTTTGGTTTGGTCATTTGCAACAATTTCCTAAATGTTCTTCCTTCCTATACTCTTGCCCTAGTTCCAAACCACTGCAAAATGCTTCTCATGTGGCTTCTGTAACAATCACATTCAACCATGTCACCTCTCTCAAAATTCTTTATTGGCTACCTATTGCTCCTAGGATAAAATCAACATTAATTAGCCTACTGTGTAAAACTCTCCATGGTATGATTTTCATATTCTGACAAAGTTGTGATTATGCATATGTATTGCCATAAATTTTCATTAATAAAACAATGCTTTTATCTGGTACACTCAACTCTTTATTTACCCTGCATCAAAGCACAAAATAGTACACAGTTCCATAAAGCTTTCTCAGTTTCATATGCATTCGCACTGCTTTCTCCTGCTCTTTCTGGCAGTTTCAATTACCTTCCAAGCACTCTTCCAGCAATAATTAGGAGGTATCAACTATGTGCCCATTGGGAAGCTAGACCTTGGAAACACAACTGTGATTAAGCCACTGTCTTGCCTTGGAGGAGTGCACAATTTAATGACAAAGATTACCACCTTCATGATTTTACCCCTGGTGAATTTTTCCTTATTTTTTTTTTTTGTCTTATCTCCAGTGTGTCCAACTCTTAGGAGGTAAATCCAGACTTTTGAGGCAGGAGTAAATAATTTTTACCTATGATCACAATATGTCTTTTAAATTCATTCAGTATAAATAGCATTTGGAATATCACATTTTAAATATCTATGTGTCTAACTACCCATTAGATGGAGACTTTCTTCAAATCAGAAGTTTTTTTTGCTGTTTGTTGGATATCAATTCTATCTAATGTATACTTGTGCACATAGTACAGGCTCAATAATATTCATTGAATTAACAAGTGTTTGAGGGCCAATGCTTTGTAAGTTTGTACATTTGCAACCTATTTTCTTTATTTCTTAGATCATGTTTGTTTCACTTTGCTAATAGGCAGCATAATTGGTAAAAAAAAAAAAATGCAACAGTATCTTATTAATGAAAAAACATGGCAATAAATAACTACAATCTTGTCAGTGTTAAAGCTAGTTAAATTTGAAAGGAACAAAAAGCCATCCAGTTGAACTTTTCATTTTAAAGATATACTAAAAGAAGACTTATAAAATAGAATAGGAAAGTGAGGTTTATGATCTAGATCGTCTGCCTTCCAGAGCAATCAATTCTTTCTTTATAGAGGACATAATTCATGTATTTCTTTCTTCAGACAAAGAACAGCTTTCTTTTGCTTAGCCCCTTTGGCCACTGTTAAAAGATCCTTTCTGAAATGTTCATAATTTTGGTTATAGAGGGCATAATTAGCAGCTCATAATGATGTTCTGTCCTCAGAAAACAGTTTATGTGGAATCAAGATGATCACCACATAATTAATGTGTCCACTATGTAAATTGGGATTTGCTTTTCTGTCCATTGCAAAGTTAAAAAGATTTTAGTTCTAAGAAATAGAAAACTCAGTTCAAACTTATTTAAACAATAAGGAGAAAATATTGACTCATATAATTAAAATTTCTAGATACAGTTTGCTCAAGGCTCTGGCATGATTTGTTTAAAATTCTCTAAGTTTGTGATCCTTCTGTATCAAATTCCTCTTCAAATTGGCTTCTCTCACTTTTGCAAATGGCTTCAGCAATTAAAGTGCTCAAGTTAACAGACTTATCTTGTGCAGATTAAGCTTGCAATGAATTAACCATGATTTGCTTCATCTTTTTGGCCAAAGGAATACCATGCACTAATTATCTTAGGCTTCGTTTACCTCATACAATCACTATGGTAATCACAAGGGGAATGACGGGATTTGACTTACTGGTTTATCACCGAAACCCCTTAACTTCCAAATGAAGAGATGATAGACAATGGTGGAATATGTATAGATCTGTGGAAGACAACTACAATAGCCAGTATAAACTATGACATAAGGGAAACACTAACCTAATTCACTTTTAAAATTACTGATTTTCATCTATATGGTTAGAAAAATTCATCAGAAGTACTTGTTTAAAATAAACTGCCTGACACACAGTGGGAAACATTTTGATCAATTTTTCCAGTTTTCCAGATTGTTGAGAAAACACACACACACACACACTTGACTTCCCTTTCCCCTACCCGTATTGTCTCATTTCTCTCTTTAATTTGATAGCAAAACTCCTCAAAAAAGTTTATATACACAATTTCAGTTTATCTTCTTGTATAGTTTCCTGAACTCCCTCAAGTAATACTTTTGCTCCACTTTTGCTAAAGTCATGAATGATTTGCATATTTCAAAATCAAATTGTTTCTTCTCAGGCCACCTCCTATTTGACTTATGAGGGACATTTGACCTAGTTGAGAGCCCTTCCTTTTCCGGAAATGATTTTTGTTTTTTGTTTTGTTTTGTTTTGTTCATTTTGTTCTGTTTTGTTTTACTTAGCTTCTAAGACACCATATTCTGTGTGTGTGCTTTTTTCCCCCTTGTAACTCACTGGTCATTTCTTCTTATTCTCTTTGCTAGTATTCTCATCTCTAGGAACCCTTAGAAGAAAAAGATCTTTTTTGTATTCCCTTTTCTACCTACACTAGTTCTGGTGACTTCGTGTAATTCCATGCCTCTACTATCTCCAGATGAAAACTTACATCAATATATGTCAATGCTTTGGTACTCTCCCTTTTATTATATTTTCAAATATCCAGTTACCTACTAGATATATCCACTTGACAATTTAAGTGGAATCTCAAACCAATATCCTTAACTGGCTCCAAGTTCACTACCTGGTACCACATGCAGAAACAGGCCTGATATTCCCTACTAAAATAGCTGACTATCCCAGTTCTCCTGTTTATCATGCCAAAAACTCCAGTGATGCATTCTTGATTCCTTTCATTCTTTAACATCACATATCAAAAAATCTTGCTGTTTCTACCATTAAAAAAAATATTAAGAATCTGACTCATTCTCAGCACTATTACTGCTGTAACTTTAGACACATCCACTGTCATCTCTTCCCAGATCATTTTGCAATAACCTCCTAACTGGATACTTTGTTTCTACTATTGGTCCTCCACAGTCATTATAAACTAAAAATCAATGTGAGCCTGTTCAAACGTAAGGCATATCCTGCCTCCTTTTCTCAGAAGCTTCCAATGGTTTTCTCAGTTGGAGTAATGTCAAGGTCATCACCAACGATCTACAAAGCTGTAAAGGATCTGGCCCACGGTGCAAACCTTAACACACACTTCAGTCTTCTAAGTAGTTTTCCCTGGAAAAACTCACACATGTAAAACCATGTTGAATTTTGCCTATGCCCTATGTTCCTGGAAAACAGCTGTAGTTAAGAAATCCCTCCACCCTTTTACATTCCCGAAAATGCCTTCCTGAAAGGAACCACCCTTCCTCATATGACTTTGATGAGACTCACAGATGCCTCCCTTGTTTAATTGTGACAGGGCCACACACAGACGCAACCCCCACCCTATTCCCATTCTTGCCTCATAAATATTTGGTTGAACTGCTTGGCCCACTGACAGATGGAACATATTGTATGGTACCAAACTTTGTTTAAGATTCTCCATCTCTCTAAGGTCTCTGAACTTTGGCCCACTGTCAGCCTGTGGCAGCATACAACCCTTCCTTAGCAGCCCCTCCTGGAAATAGGCTGACTCAGTGTAAAACATTCTGTGATCTACTGTCCTATCATGCCACTCCTGTTCATTCCACTTACCCATGCTCAGTTCTTTCTAGCTTTATTTACTACTTCCTAAAAAAGAAAAATTCTTTTGGTCTAACTCCTAGGCACCCGAAGGTCTTACGGTCAGGGAATATTGCCTGTTGTAATAATCCCTTTCTGTCCCTTATTTCAATAGTCCCTTTTCTCTCCTTGCAATAATCCTTTTGCCTAAAGTCACTCCTTAGCAAGTCCAGATTTGTTTTTCTATTTGACAGCCCCAGTCACTCACTGCATTTCACTACAGTGCATAGAGATCTATCAGTGCTGAACGTCAGATTGCAGAAGAGGATTCTATGACTTTGGGACTTTCATGCTATATACTTAGGAAAGTACTAGCCCCTCCAAGGTCTGTGGTAAGGAGCTGGGAAACAAGAATAACAAGAGATGGGAATTTGGCTCCACTCCTTCTTACAGCTCAGCAGTCATGGTTTGGACAGTTCTAGCCCTCCCCCTCCCGCCCCCCAGCATTTTGAGGCTCTATAGTCAGCTGTGTAGTTGACAACATAGGTTTCCTGGGGCACTGAGTCATAGTTGGTTTCCATGGAACTTTGCAGGAGGGCAACACCAATTCAGGGAGGCCAGACCAAAAGGGAATGACTGTAGACAATTTCATCCTTACTGTTCATGCACCATGTGCCTCTTGGAACTCATCTTTTACTCTCTGGTCCTCCCTTGCTTTTCTCCAGACACAGATGTCTCTTCTTTTCCTTTGACCACCATACATGTTTCCTCTTGGGATGTTTGAATTTTATGCAACCTGGACCTGGAATGTTCTTTCCCCGGAGAACAAGCTGGCTTGTACCACCTTTAGCTCATTTTCACATGTCTTCTCCCACCACCCTTGACCTTCCAAGGTATCACCCATCTGGGTTTTCTGCTTTTATTTTCCCTTCATAGGGTTAACACCACCAAATGTACTATGTTTAGCTTATCACTTATTTGTATATTCTGATTGCATATTTTCACTAGAATGCAAGCTATTTATATGCTGGGGTCTTTGTCAATTTATAACTGCTTTATCCCCAGTTACTTGATAAAAGTCCATCATATTGTAGGCATTCAATAAATATTGGTGTAATAATTGATTAACAAAGGTACCAGGCATGCCTCTTATTCTATTATAAGAGTGGTATTAGATATAAAAATGATTAATGACGAGTTTGATATAAAATTGGGTTTTGCTATATATATATGATATAAACTGGATCTATAAGAGAAACTAAGAAAAAAATCTGCTATAGAATTTAGTCACATTAAAAAGATTTAAACGGATGGTACTTTAGTTCTTCAAAATCATATTCATGAAAGGTATTAAAATAAATTGCTCTGATAGTTCCTATCATTAATTTTAAAATGTCAGTGAACAATTTTTTAACCTTTGGTTCCTTTCCCTAAATCATGCAATCAGCTTATTCTTTCACAAATATACTTATGTATTTGTTTTTGTTAAAAACTCTACAATTTATACTTGGACAATTAAATGGCATAAAGATGGATGGTGCTAAATAGACATTCATGGTCATTGAAACATGGTGTCATTTGCATCATGTATAGACTGTTGTAGAAGTTCGAGCTCTGAGTTCATAACCTACTCTTCACCCTTTGTAGGAAAATTACCAGGCTCCTCAGAATATATTGTGTTCTCCATTCTATCTTGTTATTTTCATTTACTGTGAAAGCATGATAAATGCATTATATATAAATTCCAGTCCTTCTAGTAAATGCGGGGCATAGCCATTAATTAAAGTGTGACCATTCCACTCTATAAAGTATATCTTCACTGAACTGGCAGCTGTTACAGTTACTTCATTTCTTTTTGTCCCAGGAGGTAACAAGAATGTAATTAACTCATTTTTCACCACATCTGTACAATTTTATATCTGCTTTATTAAACACTGAAGTGCACACACACACATGTTGTAAATCAATAAGTTACATGTGCAAATATATACACCATTACATGTTATAAATGTGATTTTCATGTGCAAAATACATTACTAAACTCTTTAAGTTTAAATATATGCTTTCCAGACCAAATACATTGCAAATATATGCAATCTATTTATTACTATTAAACAATATATGTTAATTTGAGGTTTATGAAATCTGCTTAAAAAGGAAGTAACTTTTTAAATTAAATAAATTTTAAAATTTAAATAACATTTTAATGGCCCATGTATGCCCATTTAAATAACCAAATAGTTCAAATAATCAAAACATGCAAATGTTATAATTTTTTTTTCAAGTCCAGAAGCAGATAATTGTTGAAGTTTGAGGTTTTAATCAACTACACAATGGTCAGATTCTGTTAATAAAATATTTTAATACAAACTATTATTACCTTAAAATTCTAACAAATGGAAGAAATGCTATATTTGAATGACTTTTATTTATATTAATAACACCTACTTTTTTAATCACTGAAAACCAGGTGCTATTTAACACTAAGGAATAAAATACTGGATTTTAGCTCTTTGACACTTATTCCAACCTTATTCTATTGGAATTATAATAAAAATGAACCATATTAAACTTTGGCCCTGAAATTATAATATTATATAATTTTATAGGAATTCTATTTTTGCATGCAGAGTTATGTCATTTTAATGATGCATGAGGGAGAGAGGCAGAGAGAGAGTGAGTGTATCTGTGGCAATAAAAGTTTTAAGTCAATTGTAGTGCTGTATTATTATCCCCAAAATAGGCAGAATGTGAATCAATACCAAAAATCATTTTCAGCTTGTTCCCAAATTTATCATTACATTTCTTAATCCTAATAACCTTGCTGGGTGAGCTTTGTTATCCAATGAGGGAGGAATATTAAGCACTTCCTATTGTTGAAATAAATAATTTAATTAAAACTTACCTAAAATTAAAATGCAAAATAATTATTTATTATAACACTTGGGAACTAGACCCAGTTCTATAAACTCTTGTCCTAAATGGATCCACTATCAAGAATAGTCAATTCCAGAAAACAATGTGTCAATCACTAGGTAATAGACATGTCAATAATTAATAGCACAAACCTTTATCTGACACTTACACAGTGTTTTTGTTACTATATTAAATCAATTAGAATTTGATTCTATTTCTATTTGCACCTATTCTTTTAGAATGATTGATACCTCTCTAAATCGTCCATAGCTTATTTTCATTACATAATTTTACTTCCTAATTTTCTGTCAGTTATTAAGAAGCTTCCAAATAAAAAATTTGACTTGGGCATTAAGAAATAGTAGCCATAAGGATCTCTAAAGAACATTTTTAAACAGAATGATACAAACCACAAGCAATGACTTGAAAATCTCGAGAATATTTGCATAATCCATTCTGTCACTTTCCGTTTTCTTTGTGACCATTCTACTGACCTACTCTTGCTCATAGCACTTGGCCTTTCTCACTGCCAACTTCTTTCTAAAACCGTCCACATTTGGATACCCTGCAAATACTTTTTACTCACTTTCCTTTCCAATATTCATTCCGAGCACCTCTAAAATTGTGAGGTAGCTGAGAATTTCTCCAAGACTTGCCCCTATTCTCCCTTTGATACTGTCCCCCATGACCTACATTGGTCCTCTTATTTTAATTAATTCTGTTCAAAGAAGGTTTATAAATATAAGGCACCTTCCTTGACACTCCCCTTTATCACCATCATTGGGCCCAGTGCCATATTTACTAACTGTGATCTCTACTTTAATTCACTGAAGACATTTCAAATGTATCATTCCCAAATTGAAACCGATGCAGATACCTCCAAATTTCTATTTTATGATTTCTATTTCCTTTCTCTGGTTTTTGGACTTGTGAAAGATGCCCACAGATCTAACTCAAGGAGAAAAATTTTATTATTGAAGGGAACCCTAAAATTTTAAATACGGGTCCCAATCTTGTTTCAGCCACTTACTTGTGCTGTGGTCTGGGTCAGATTAACTAATCTCTTCTGGACTAGAAAATCTACACACCTTTTAGAATGTGTCTTTTAAGTATGCTGGCATTAATGATATGTTTAATAAAATGAAAATTTATTATAAGAGTGAAAAGCTGTATTTAACCAATTCAGTAAATTATTAATGCAGGTTCACTGTAAGCCAGGCCATATTCAAAGCCCTGGAGGACATTAGTGAACTTGACAAGTACAAATCACTATCCTCTTGCAGCTTGAATTCCACTGAGGATGACAGATACTCAAATGAGTAAATAAAATGTAAAGAATGTTAGATAACGATAACTGTTATGCAAAAACACAAATGGGTAAGAGGTAATATATGCTGTTGGTTAGAGGGGTTGTAATTTTAAACGGAGTTGTCAGGGAAGGCGTCACTGGGAGGTAGACATTTAAGAGAAGTCCATAAAGAAGTCAGGGAATGAGCTTGGTGGATCAACCAGGAAATGGGAATTTCAGGCAAAATGAACAGTGAGTACAAAGTGAGGAGGAAATAAGATATTATAATATGAATGAGATTATATTACTGGTATTAAAAAGTAATAAAAATATTGATCTTTTTGAAGACTATAATCGTTTCATCCATAGTTACAAGAGAGTTCATAGAATATACATATATAGATGAAGAAAGATGTTAAGATGTGAAAATTATTCGCTGCTTATATTTTCTCAGTGAAAGAAGAAGCACTGTCATCAACCAACAATTAGAGTGGGGGAAAGGTGCTGTGGTTTGAAGAGAAAGGAATGTAGATAATATTTCATGATTGGTGGGCAGCATTAGGAACTCATTTGAGATTAATGATTATGAAATTCATTACCAGTCATCCTAGTAAGTATTGCATGTTTATGTGTGTCTGCACAGTGCTAATTGCTTTATATATCTATATCAACATTGATCTTTAATAACAACTTTATAAATTATGTATTATTACCTTGTTACCAATGTGTAATTTTTACACATTCACTGATTTAATAAATCACCATGTCATTTTTGAAATTAAGTTCAGCTGATGTAAAAATTATGGTTTTTGTACTATACCACAGTACAAAGCAGTGATCCAGTTATTGATCAAATCCAAGCTGATTAAAAGCTAGGATATGGAAAAGTAGTCTTTCACTTACATAAAATTGACTCCATAATCTTCACATTAATATGATGGCATTTTGATTTTTAAGATTATTATGTCCATGAGATCATGAGATATTTGGACGATATAATCAAAGAATGACTCATTTTTACATCAGTCCATCAGTCATCAGCAATCATCAGTACAGTTTTTACATCTTGGGCTTTCTGTTCCCCCAGACCCAACTCTCTAATATTAGAACATGACTAATGGTATGAATTATTATTTTGGTTGTAAGCATTAGAACATTATGGGCTTCAACTTTGAGAGGATTTCCTAGAAATGGTGACCTCTCTTAGGTTATTTGAGACATTCATCAAGTAAATTCCTCCTGATTAGATCATGATAGATCAGTCTGAGCTAAATGAAAATTGAATAACGTCATATCTAATTATTGGAGGCAAGCAGAGGCAGAGAATAAGTTTCTGGGAAGCTCAGTGTCTTCTTTTGACACAAGAGAGATCAGCTTAATAGTAGATGTTTTCTGTATTAGCTTCTCATGTTTTAATCCATGATACGAGTTTTTTATGTTCACTTCTAAAGGGATATTAAAAGCCAATATTGTTACAGCCAGAACAGTGATAAATTAGATTGATGTTTAATTGCTTTTCCTATGCCTTATATATTTTTTGAATGTTATTGTGAGGTTAGATAAAAGTATATCTAACTCAGTTTCCCTAGTTCTTACCAGGCTGTGAGTAAAAATTATATTAATTTACAGAAATTATTTTTTTTCTGTCTTTTGCTCCTATCTACTAGTACAGGACTTGTATCCTCTGCAATGTGCCCCTGATGCATTTCTAGGAGTCCACACTGAGTATGTTAACATATTTAAAATCAGTTTACTCACAATGGCAATGTCATTTTCTGATTTATTTTTTCTGAAATACCATTGGCCATCCACAACTGCTAGTGGCTTCTGCCATTTGACTTTCCTGAGACCTTCATACACTAAAATCACTTTGGTCGCTCTTTATTTGAGGGTCCCAAAGTGTTCCTCCCATTGTCTTACAGAGTATAATGAAAGAGTGATTACTTAAAAAAATATATATATGGATATATATGTGCATGCCCCTTACGACCCAGAAGTCTCACCTTTTTTATTATTTCCTTTTAGAATTTGAAGTAAAAGACACAGTGTAACCTTTGGCCAATTTGATGTAATTATGAATTCCAAAAATATAATTGGATCATGCTTGTAAACTGATTTGTTAATCTGGGCATGATTAGGTTAGGATTAGGGTGTTGAGCCCCACCCCTTGGTGGGTGGGAAATCAAATATAAAGGCATGGCAATAACAGTTTTGAACAGCAGTTTTTGAGAAGCAGTTTTGATGTTGGAAAGAGAATCAAGCCGTTTGCCTGATTGTCTACAGCTGACCTTGTGGAGGAACCAGAAGAGCTAAGCCCAGAGAGAAACACAGCCCCAGGAAGAGAGGAACCCCAGAAGCTTGAATCCTGGCAAACGCAGGCAGTTGTCTTGCTCTAATGCATGGCAATGGACTGTGGTGAGAGAAGAAACTTAATGCTTTATGGCCTGGTATCTGTGGACTTCTACCCCAAATAAATACCCTTTATAAAGACCAACCCATTTTTGGTATTTCACATTAGCACCCCTTTGGCTGACTAATACACACAGGAAGTAAATTTATTTATTCATATAGCTTTTTCATCTATTTGTATTGCATGTACATTATACATAAATTCCCACATTATACAGTATGTAAATTAAAAATTAAAATTGCTCATTATATATGAGCCAAAGCTTACTGTTGTGATAGGATCCATAAGCAGTTTGCTGTGTTACCCTTGATTAAAAGCCTGTACTAAGTCTCATTCATTTTATTTCCATATTCTTAACATGATTATATAAGTTATAATTTAATATCTCCCATTTTGTGTGTGTGTTAATTTTTCTTTGAGAGATGGTTGTGGGGAGAGGATGGAATAAGGGAAAGGAAAAGCAAGGTAGTGTACATGAATGTCCCTACTGAATATTGTTTTTTTCTTTTTTTTTTTAAAGATTTTATTTATTTATTCATTTATCCCCCCCTTGCTGCTTGTGCTCGCTGGGTCAGCTAACCACGCCGTGCGGGCGGGCTTGCCTTCACCAGGAGGCCCCGGGAACCGAACCCGGGGCCTCCCATATGGTAAACGGGAGCCCTACTGATTGAACCACAGCCGCTTCCCTGAATATTGTTTTGATTATCCCTGTCAGAAAAAGAGATAAAATTGTATTGGCTCTCTTTTGAATGTGATAACTTGATAGGAAGCTTCCTAGAAGAATATATTGATTTCAAGTGTAACCAAAATCCATCTTTTTACAGATAGAGTAATAAAAATATGAACCTCATTCCTGTGACTGGGTATTAAAGGAAAAAATAGGCCCCAATCCTTACATAAAATTTTGCCATATATTGGGCTATATCAAACATGCCATTTTCTGATTGACAAATGTCAACGTCGCTGCAGCATAAGAGGGGCAAAACAGTCATCTCTTGCTAACTTAGACAATATTTTAAGATAAAACTCAAATTTTCTATTAATCTATTGAAAAGCAATGCTCAAAGAATAGACTTGGGAGCAATCAAGTCATAGTCTGGGAAGAATTACCAATGTAACATTTCTTTCTAATCACATCCCTCCTGCTGAGGATTTTGTTACAAAAATTGCAACTGCAAATTTTGTTTTGGATCCAAAATGGCAGTTTAAGGCGATATGTGGTTATGCCATTTCTCTTTTCCTTCTAAAAACAAAGCCACCCCTTCTTAAGTGGGTGTTATCCATTACAATTCATTTGAAATATGACAGTGGGCTCTGAAAAATTAGAATAACCACATCTCCGTAAAAAACCTGCTAATGTTTCATGATCCAACTCAAATGCTTTTCCCTTTTTGAAGACTTCTTTGACAACTAGATTTTCACCTTTCTTGGTTCCTTTAATAGCGTACATATACTTACCACAATGTACTGTTTTTATTGATTTATATATATCTCTCCTTTACTAGGTTATAAGCCTTCATGATAAGAAATTGCTGTTTTTCTGTCTTTGTTTCACACACATAAACATTGTGACTGGCAAATGAAAGATACCCAATAAATGTTTGATGATTAAATGAATGAATGATTGATGAGAAGACTGTCGGTAACATACTTTGAACTTCAATTTCCGTACTTTCTTATAAAGTATTATCATTTCCTTTAACATTATGTCATTGTAATATCTCTGAATCCTTTTTTAAAACTAGTCTGAATTACACCTTTCATTGAGGAAATGCTGTTGAATAGATAAATTATTGAAGCAGTTCCTTCCAAACTCTTAAATACCAGTAGACAGAGTTTTATTTTAGTCATATTTATTGTCTATTTGGAGTTAGTGAGCTAAAAGTCAATGAGCCATAGTAGAAAAATCAAATGATGAAGAGTTTACAGGAATTCTATTTGATGTGTGGCCTTTTGTTTTCCAAGTACTTTTCTCATGTCACTTATACATATTAAGTAGCATGCTGCTAATTGCTCAGTTATTCATTTGATTAAGGCAATTGTTTTATGTATAAATTTCTTTAAAATGTTACTACATATGAAAACAAATCTGATGTATACTAATGGAAAATATCTCATAAAAATATAATTTGCCTCTTGGAGCAAATTTTATTAATACTTAGATCATTTCATGTGGATAAAACTAATATTACACAATGACTCTTTTAAACAATATGGAAAAGAACTTGAAACCTGGTTTTGGACAGTCCTTCACCATTTTGTTTCATTGCTAATTTTATTGTGAGTCAGAATTTTAATTGTAGAGGCAAAATAATGGTAGTAGGAAATCTTAGTAACATTTCCAGTCATTAAAATTGAGTATAAACTTAAAGAGGAAAAAATAAAAAAGATTCCATTCTTATATTGTAAACGAGAGTTATGTGTATAAGAATCTATGGAAGTATGAACAAACTTCCCCTTCTGATAGTAAGGGATATTAGCTTTGTCAACAATAACACAGCTTGCTATTCAATACAGTAGGTGAATATGATTGTATCATTATTTTGAAATATGTTTCCTTCTTTGTGTATATTTCTTTGGTTTTCATTACCAAAGACTAAATATTGTTTGAACGGCCTTGAAGCAATGGCCATTTATATCTTGTGGGAACAGGCCTTTAGAGACTACAGGAGTATCAAACTGCAATGGAGAGGGAAACAATTTCTAATCTCAAACACAGTTCTGTATTCCAAGGGCAATCAGATAAAACATTTGTGACCTTTCATCCTTATTTTAAAATATGATTGAAACATTTATATATAATACATTCTTTAGAAAAGGCCTTGCTGATAACAGGGTTTTAGAAGATTGATGGCTCAGAATAAAAACTATTTTGACCTTCAATACTGAACTTTGTCATGTCTTTGAAAAAAAATCTTTGAAATTTCAATAAAAACTTTAAAACATTATATTTACTATATAGCATAGGTTGGCTGGGTGTATTATTTAATTTCAGTTAACAATCTTGGGTAGAAATTATATATGTTCGCTAGTAGCAGTAACTGTTCAGTTCAGTTAAAATGTGTGATTAAGGAAAGGATAGGCAAAGAGCTGAACTTTAGGGATACTGTGAAGTACAATGTCAGCACTGTACTGGGACAGAGCTACAGACTACTGGAAATGATAGGGGAAAAGACCGTCCAGCAGGGGGAAACAGCAATCAGAAAGGGGCAAGACTTCTGTGGAATAAAGATTTGGGCAAATTCCAGGTCTATAATAGAAAGGTCAAACAAAATATTAATTGAAATCAAACTTTTTAAGTGTCTTCAGAATGAAATAATCTGTGGTCACAGCTTTTTCAACATAGGCAAACTTTGAAATAGCCTTTTATTATGAATGAAAAACAAAACAAAACATCATTTTATGAAATAATTAAACTTCATTACCAAACATATCTTAGACTTGGAAAAGTGTAACATTGTATAATTGTTGGCATTTCTCAAGCTTATCTTTTAAGATAAGCTTATCTTTTAAGTAATATTACATTTCAACTGTAGTCCACCATATTTTGAAGGCCAAGTTTCCCACTCAAGATGAACGGTATACAGGTTATAAGTTCCTAATTTTCGCTGTCAAGTAAATTCAAGGTCCACTTTTTCTGCTTTCTTGAAAGCTCACTTAACTACACCAGTTGGACATAGGCCAATTTTGGTGACTACCATGACCATAGCCTTAATGTAAGGAAATTGCCAAACTCACAGCCCCAGCAGAGAGAATAGCTCAGAGGGTTCCCTGGGAAAGGATAGCCATGTTTTTGATCAGATGAAACAATCACCTTGGTAATGAGCTTACTGAATCTGAAAGGATCAGTTAACCCAAGGAAGAGAACCCATGGTTTGAGCAGAAACCTGCAAGTGTTGTTTGGCAAGAAATCTTTGTCAAACAGAGATGGTAATTTTACCTGGGTCAATCTGATTTTACCCAAAATTTGAACTGGAAATATGTGAAGGGACAGCTATACAATTAAGAGTGGAGATGGCATTGAGTAGACACACAGAATTAGATATGGAAAACAGGTGAAATACAGTATTCACAGAGCAAATATAGGATGGAGCATTGAGACTATAATCTAGACCTTGGAGCCTTTTAAAATTATTCAGCCTTCTAGCTACAAAGCTATTTTCTTGTTTTCACAAGTCTCTTGAAACTCTTTATTGCCAGCAAAACCCTGCCAATTGGGTGAGTAGAGTGTCTTTCTTATTAACTTAAACATTCTAAAATTATTCTTCCGGGAAGCGGCTGTGGCTCAATCAGTAGGGCTCCCGTTTACCATATGGGAGGCCCCGGGTTCGGTTCCCAGGGCCTCCTGGTGAAGGCAAGCCTGCCTGCACGGCGTGGTTGGCTGACCCAGCGAGCACAAGCAGCAAGGGGGGGATAAATGAATAAATAAAATCTTTAAAAAAAAAAAAAAATAATAATAATAATAATAATAAAATTATTCTTCCTTTCCTTAAATCCTATTACTATTTCTAGGACACTTTTAACACTTAAGAACCTTCAGTCTTACATAATTCACTACTGTTTTATAATCTTGGCTAAACTCTATGTCCATACTGCATACTGAATAACAGACACTCAAAAATTCTTTGTTATAAAACTAGTAAACAATTAAAAGCTAGTATGAAAATCCAATGATTTTCCAGTTTATAAGACTTTTACACATGCTCTATCTTTTGCTCTGCATATTTCTGTGGAAAAAAAAGTAGAGAGAGTGGTTAATTTTTCAATACATTAAGACCAGAAAGATTAAAGATTTACAAAGGAGATGTGATACCCCAAGGATGTAGACAGAGTTTGTTGCTCCAATTCCAAGTTCAATATTCTTCCCCACATGACACAGTTTATAAAACAACATACAATGGAATATATATTTAAAACTACATATTTAGATATTAAAAAGGTAAAGTTTCAATTTAGTATATTGCTTCCTGCATCCCTTTTTCTATTTTCTCTTATGAATTCTTTCTTACTTGTCTTACAGTGAACACAGATTAGATCATACTGAAGCTGAATTGATGATTTCAAAGAAACTCACTATTTATGGGTGAAAAATGTTTCATCTTAACTAAGTTTTAGGCAATTGAAGGCACAGGGGAAATAGCATTCTCTGAGCACTAAACTAGTAGTGCAATCGGAATTAGAAAATCATCAACTTTTGCATTATAATATATGTGCATTCATACAAAATTAGCAATTTGGGAACAAATATCTTCCTACTTGTAGACAAATCATATAAATCACATTAATAATGAAACTTTCAACTTGCTTACCATATGAACAGCAACCACCTTCCATTGACAACACACATATACACTCCTTGTTCTTTGGAGCAATAGTAATGCAAATATGTAAGGGTTATAAAAAGAGCCATACAGAAGTCGTGGTAAGAGATCACATCAGGGTTTTTCTATCTATTCATATGACCTAGACAAATTTCCATGAGTCCCTTCTTTATGTATACTATGAAAAGGCAAACCTAACAGGATCCCTTTGCCACTCCTTCCCTCCTCTTAACACACACATACTTATTTATGGATTGTTGTCAGAACTGACAAAATTCCTACATAGAACCTTAGGTACTTTGCAATAAGATGGTCAGGCTGAATATAAGGTGAGAGAGACAAATTTTAGTTGGCTCTAAGTTTACCATACAGAGCCTTTCCTCTGATTAAACTTTCATTCACCCATTAAATTAATATTGTCCCTCGTTCATTTAAGTGATGTTTGTTTTCCCAAGCTAGGATTGGGGAATAATTTTACTATACACACACACACATTCATTCCTCTTTTCAGATACGAAAGTCTGAAATTCTGAGATTCCTACTGAATTGAGAACTTCTCAGAGGATTTACAATGTGGGTAAAAGAAAATAAATCCATGCAAAGTTGTATTTCTCTGAATATGAATCTGTGTTACCGTCATATGGGATCGATTGGCTTTTAATGCATTACCTTTTAAATGCCTTGAGATTCTTTGGTGAGTATTAGAGGAAACTGAAAAATGATAGTTGAATTTGTTTTCTATATTTCAGCTAAATAAGTTCCTTACTCTTTTTGACTGCATTTTGTTGCTAGATAAACAAGGCAGAGTTAAATAGACTCACTTTGCTTTTGCATAAAAGCAAAATATTACTTTTTATTGAGGAATAATTTAATGGAGCAGAAAAATTTCTCTCTATGAAAGAAAACTATGTTTCCAAAGTTTCCTGTCATATGATATTTGGTATTTCCAGATCTCTTTGCTAGCTCTGCATATATGAAATTTCTGCAGTAGCTATCAAGGAAGAAATAGCAGTGTTAGCAAATTGTAAATCCCTTAAAGGAAATGAACCAGATTTCATCCTATGTGGTATTGTAAAAATTTCTCCACAATCTTATGTAAGATGCAAACCTGACCCAATTCAGATCACTGAATGCATCTATTCAAAGTAATTGTTTTTCCCTTACATGAAATGGGTCTATAGAATGAATGTGAGAAAAATAAGAAAATAGAAAATAAAGTAGTAGTCTGAATAGGCAAACGGTACTATAAACAATTTTGTACATATTTATTCATGGCTTCTGTTTAAATTGTTGAACATTTTGAATTTGAAGTGATGCCAAAGTGAGAGAGGGCTGACTGGCTTTCACAAAGCCTCAAGGTTAGCATCACATTGTTGAATTAACCAATATACAGGCTTTTCAAGACTGAAACTTTCAGTCTTCAAGGTACATAAACCTTCTTTATCAAAACCTGAGAGTGAAGCCCAATTTTAAGGGTGGTCTTACATTAACCAAGATCCCAGAGATAATATATAAAACACAAGGTAGAATTTATTAATTTTCAATGGAGAAGTATGACTTTGATTCATATTGTAATGGTTGAGTTGCCTTGACTAGCTCATAGGTAATAATGAGAATACAAATTAGAGTGATAATAGGGTCATAAGCATGGGTTGTGTGGCCAGTATTCCCTGTGACAGCTGAAAATCCTTGCCAAACACACTAAGAGCCTTACAAAATGCTTGCATGGGCTCTATAAACATGACTTTTTTGCTTGCACTGCTTTGATTTTGGTTTCAGTTTTTAGATATTTTTATTTTGAACAGCCCTGAAATTACATTAATATATTTATTTCTTTGGTCCATGTTCTGCCAAATAATATTTTATTGACATTTTAACATATTCTTTTTTTTTAAGTAGGTGATAATTTTGTATCATCGTTCTTTTTAAGATACAGGAGGATAATGTCTATCTCTCCTCTATGTTTTTAAATTTATTTAATTTTTTAATGATAGCCTTACATTTGACTATGTTACATATCCATCCCCTTTCCAATTCTGTTTTCACTAATTGCTATAATTTATGTATTTCACAAGTCAATGTGATAGCCTATTTTATTTCCCTATCATAATGAAAAAGCATAAATATTTGCATTGCTTTATATTTGTTTATATATCAGTCATAAGATTTTTATAAATTAAAATTATTGTGTAAAGATTTCATCTTTTATAGATTGGTTTGTGTCAAACTGAGATATATGGAATCCATACCCCATAGAGCCTCAGAAACACATTCTCCACGATCTTTATGTTTTTATTTTTATTTAAAAGAAATCCACATTACTCTATTTTGTGAGACACTGGACTTTATTAACTATACCAAACCCACTATCGTTTACATTAAAATACCTAAATAAAACTGCATGATATCACAATATGGATTCCATGTTTCACTTTGATTTATTATCTACTGAAATGCAAACACAATGCTAAAATTCTTATATCCTTTAGAACTCCAAATTTTCCTTTTTTCTATTGCTGGGGAATAGGTAATTAAGGATTGTCTACCTTTCTCTTAACTTGTTAGGCAATTAAGATTTTTTTTAAGAATTATGTTAGGTAATAACAGAATTCTGCTGGAAATCAGAGCAGTGAGCAAACATTAGGGTCCATCCAGTTTTCAGAGATTTATGAAAGACAGTATCTTGTTATATTTTTTTCCACTGGAAATGACTCAAAAGTGGCATTTTCAATATTATTTCAAATTATTAATTATTTCAGTATAGCTAACCAGATTTTCCTAAGCAAATCAAACATATAAGCCTAATTTCCAGGGGAAACTTCTTCTTGGAATTGAAGATTATATGACTAGAATCCCAATTTTTAGTACTGTTTTCACTCTCAACCTGACTGAAGACTTTATAGAATTCTATCCCATTATCTTTTATTCTGTGCTTCCTTACTTTTGATGCTATGTAGATAAACATCAAATATTTGTAATCTCTAATCCTTTTTTAAGCAGGAAGGAGAAAAATATGAATAATTTGTGATTAAATAATAAAAATGACCACAATTATAATATAACCCAGTTAATATTTCGTGTATAACATATACTTCTAAGAAGTAATAATATCAACAGGGAATGAATTAATTTACTGTGAATCCATACTTTATTATAGTAATTTGTTTTACATTCTTATATTTCTCAAAGAAAATATTCAAACTGGTTCTAAAATTCAGATCAAAATGTAAGGGAAAAAGTCGTTTGATTAAAGGTTTCTCATTTAAATGTTCAAGAGACTATTGGATTGTTGTAGTGGTGGGATTTATTGTAGTACAAGCTAATGACTATCGGGATTTCAGAGGCATCAATTCCTATACATAGAGCAACATGATCAAATAATGTTTTAGTTCATTACTGTATCATGCTATTGAATAGTCCAAGAAGGGAAAAAGAATAAGAAAATAATAGACTTGAAGATTCTTTAAAATTAAAAGATAAAGTAGTTTCCTAGGACTGCTATAAGAAAGTACCACATACTGGATGACTTAAAACCATAGAAATTAATTTTTCCACAGTTCTGGAGACCCAATGTCCTAAATCAAGGTGTCAGCAGGGTCAAGCACCATGTGAACTTGAAGGAAACAACCCTTCCTTGCCTTTTCTAGCTTCAGGTGTTTCCCAATAATTCTTGGTTTTCCGTGGTTTATAGATTGACCCGCCTCTGGCTTCACATGGTCCTCTTCACCGTGTCTGGCTCTGTCTCTTCTTCCCTGCTTAGAGGGCCAGCAGTAATTCAGATCCAGCCTAATCCAGTGTGGACTCATTTTAAATAATCACATCTGCAAAGACTATTTCCAAATAGGGTCATATTCTCGGGACCAGGGGTTAGAAGGTGAACATGTCTTTAGGGCAAAAGATTCGATCCATAACAGGTGTGTAAACTGTCAATGACCTGACAGAAAACAGTTGCCAAACCCAAAATGTTTCCTTAGAGAGCTGTTTAATAAAAAGGTGTTTACAAGGTGATGGCAGGATTAAGGGACGCAACAAGACTTGGTGAAGCACTCAGTGACTAGAGACAATGGGAAGTTATTACCTTCTCGACACACAGAGAAGGAGCAGGGTAAATGGTACAGAAAGAGCTATAACTGTGAATGAGGGACTGGCTTACAGAATCAGGGCCATGGAATAGGGAGGCAGCCTTTCATAAATTACAGAAGGGGAGCAGGGAGCAATAATTAGTATTTTAGTATTTAAAATGCCCTTTTTTCTCTCTTATGCTAATTCTCTCTTCTCTCAACCTAAGTGATGACAGTCCATAAAGAATAGACTCTTTACAAAACAAAACAAAGGATAGAAAATGGATCTAAATGGGCAAATAGAAAATACCAAGCATTTGGTACAAAACATAGCACTTTAAAAAAAATCCAGGTTGTACATTTAAAGTACTAATCTATATTTCTTGTTGAATACTGTTTTCTGCAAAAAGAGTTCTCAATGTTTAATGAGAATACTCTGGAATGCAAATGTAACGCATTGATTTATGTTTTCTTTTTTCATTTCATTTCATTTCATATGAAACTAAGGTAATGTGAAAGAACAGAAACACACTTTCAGTGGAAATTGCATCCCAGAATTTTGTGTAATTTTTTCTACTTATTGTATGGCATCGTATTATTCAAAATTTAGGAAGTTTCAAAATATGGCATTGCCATAATCTTTTCATTCTGCATTCAAGACTGACATAGAATGGTGTCAAGCTTACTCAAACATGGGATAACCATGGCACTTTTATTTGTAATATAATCAATTGTGCAATAATACAGTACTAAGGTAAACTGGAATGAAAAGTATATAGTTAAACCATAAAGTACAACACCAATTACAGATAAACACTTGAACTTCAATATCTGCCAAAAACACATTTATGAAAATATGAGTTGTCTAGGATGAATTGACATTCTTTCTTGACTTAATTCAATAATTAATTTATAAAACTTTAGTTCAGAAACCACTGGTTTATGAAATATTTTATTTTTAAGAATATTATTCATTATATTCTATTTCCTTAAAAATATATGCTGACTGCAGAACTCTAAAAATAGTGCAGCAAATCATATAGCAAAATATACAAATCCCTTATCATTGTATAAGCCAGACAAAACCATTCGTGTTATATTTGAATCAAGAAATACATCTAATGTTTAAAAAGATGGAGATACTTTAGTGCATGGGAAAGAATCATAGAGATTATAATATATTATCTTATATAATATATAAAATATTATCTAAAATATAAAGAGATTATATTATTTTAAAGTACATTGTTAAAGGTTTTCCAAGTTCAGTGCCTTCTATGTCAATCCTAATTATTATAATTTTGTTTGTCATGGTTATCTGAAATTAGCTCCTGTTTTTGCCCTTTATGACTTCAGTGAATTATTTTAAGTTCTCTTCCACATTGAAACAATATGCATGAAGACACATTCTAGAGTCAAATATTTAAGGCTTTAAGGTTTTTTAAGCTCCAAACTCAAATCAAGTTTGAAGGCCATCATAGGATTAACACAATTTCCTATAATCACCTGCACTCATGCCCTTTATCTCCTTTGCTGTTACTGCAAACCTTGATTGTACCTAACTAAGGACAATCCTTCAACTTGTGCCTTCCAGTGATAACAGGAAACTCCTACTTGCTTTTTATTTATTTTTTTAATGTCTCTTAGGCATCTCTAATTTTCTCTCTCTATTGTTGTATTGTTTTTGTTACATATTGATGCTTAGAAAACTTCTTCAATGTATAATATTAAGATAGGAATGAAAGAAGTTCCATAACAGTGACATTCAATGCTATGATTTCATCGATTTATAGTAAAGAAAAAAAAAAATTTTTTAATGGTACAGTCAAAATTTATTTTTAATGATAAGTTGACAACCCAAATAAATCTTTTAAAAATTTTATTCTTGAAAAAAAAATCTAATTCCACCTTGATTTTAACAAATAATTTCATTGATACATATTAATAAAGCATAAATCCATCCAAACTGTACAATTAGTGGTATTCAGTATAATCACATAATTGTGCATTCATCACTTCAATCATTTTAGAGCATTTTCATTATTCCAGTAATAATAATAATAATAAACAAAAAACAAACAAACAAAACTCATCACCTCTCAATCTCTGTTTCTGTTTATATTTTATAAAAACAGTGTTCTATATGCAAATTCACTCATATTTGTATTTTACATGAAGATTCACCACACTATACTACTCCATGTTACATTTTTAGCTTTCCTTCTAGTAATATACATGTCCTTAGACTTTCCCTTTCAACCACTGTCATAACCATATGACATATGACTCTGCTAGTCACAAACATGATGTGCTGTCACCATTTCCATTCATTTCCAAAGATTTACAATCAACCTTTGAACCAATTCTGCACAGATTAACTCTCAGCTTTCCATTCTCTACCCTCATTCTATTTTCTGGTGAACTATATTCTAATTATTAATTCCATGTGTTTACATAATATATTCAGTTCGTAATAGCACAAACATGCAGTATTTTTCCTTTTGTTTCTGGCTTGCTTCACTCAACATAATGCCCTCCAGGTTCATCTATGTTGTCATATGCTTCACGACTTCATTTCTTCTTACTGCTGCATAATTTTCCATCGTATGTATAGACACAATTTTTTTATCCATTCATCAGTTGATGGACACCTAGGTTGTTTCCCACTTTTGGCAACTGTGAATAACACCACTATGAACATCAGTGTGGTTGGTGTGCAGATATCTGTTCATGTCTCTTCTCTCAGTTCTTCTGGGTCTATACCTAGTAATGGTATTGCCGGGTCACATGGCAAGTCCATATTGAACTTCTTTAGGAATTGCCAAACAGTCCTCCACAGTAACTGTACCATTCTTCATTCTCACCAATTGTGAATAAACGTTCCTATCTTTCAACATCCTCTACAACATTTACAGTTTTCAGACTTTTAATAGTGGCCAGTCTAATAGGTGTGAAATGATATCTCATTGTAGTTTTGATTTACATTTTCTTAATCGCTAGTGATGTTGATCATTTTTTCATGTGTTTTCTCACCATTTGTATTTCTTTTTGGACAATTATTTTTTCAAGTCTTGTGCTCATTTTCTAATTAGGAAGTTTGTCTTTTTTTGTTGAGTAGTATGAGCTCTTTATAGATCATGGATATTAAACCCTTACTGGATATGTGATTGCCAAATATTTTCTCCCATTGAGTTGGTTGCCTTTTCACCCATTTGACAAGTCCTTTGTGGTGCAAAAGTGTTTAATTTTGAGGAGGCCCCATGTATCTATTTTTCCTTTTGTGCTTTGGGTGTAAGTTTTAAGAAACTGCTGCCCACCACATGATCTTGAAGATGTTTTCCTACATTTTCTTCTAGGAGTTTCATTGTTATCCCTTTTATTTTTAGGTCCTTTACCCATTTTGAGTTAATTTTTGTATGAGGTATGAGAAAATGGTTCTCTTTCTTTCTTTGGATATGGCTATCCAGTTCTCTGAGTACCATTTGCTGAATAGACTGTTCTAGCCCAGCTGGGAGGGATTAACAGCTTTGTCAAAAATCACTTGACTGTAGATGTGAGGGTCTATTTCTGAGCTAGAATATGGCTAATTAATATGGTTTAAAGTCAAAAAGTGAGAGTCTTTCAAATTTTTTCTTCTTTTTTAAAGATATTTTTGGATATTTGGAGCCCCTTACCCTTCCATATAAATTTGATTACTGGCTTATCCATTTCTGAAAAAAAAAAAGAAAAAAGATTTTTGGGATTTTTATTGGGATTGCATTGACTCTGTAAATCAGTTTGAGTAGAATTGACATCTTAACGATATTTAGTCTTCCAATCCATGAACATGGAATGTTCTTCCATTTATTTAAGTCTTCTTGGGTTTCTTTTAGCAATGTTTTGTAGTTTTTTGAATATGGGTCCTTTATGTCCTTGGTTAAGTTTATTCCTAAATATTTGATTTTTTAGGTTACTATTATAAATGGAGTTTTTTTCTGATTTCATCCTCAGATTGTGCATCAGTAGTGTATAGAAACACTATTATTTTTTTTGTATTAATCTTGTATCCTGCCACTTCACTGAACTCATCTATTAATTCTACTAGCTTTTTAAAATGGATTTTTCAGGATTTTCTAGGTCTAGGATCATATGATCAGCAAATATGGAAGTTTTACCTCTTCCTTTCCTATTTTAGTGTGTCTTATCTCTTTATCTAGCTTAATTATTCTTACAAGAACTTCTAGCACAATATTGAATAACAGTTGAGACAGTGGGCATCCTTGTCTTGTTTCTGATCTCAACAGGAAAGATTTCAATCTTTCACAGTTGAGTATAATGCTAGCAATAGGTTTTTCAGATATGCACTTTACCATATTGAGATAGCTCCCTTCTATTCCTTTTAGAGTGTTTTTATAAAGAAAGGGTGCTGTATTTTGTCAAATGCCTTTTCTGCATCAACCAAGAGTATCATTGATTTTTCTTCTTCAATTTATCAGTGTGGTTTATTATACTACTTGATTTTCTTTGGCTGAACCATCCTTCCATACCTGGGATAAAACCCACTTAAAATCAACACTGTTCTCCAAGTCTCTCCCCTTGGAGGTTTTTGATGACTATTTCAATCTCTTCACTTGTTATTAGTTTGTTGATATACTTTGTTTCTTCTAGGGTGTATGCAGGTGGTTCTTGAGTTTCTAGGAATTTGTCCATCTAGTCTACATTTTCTAGATTTTTTGGCATACTGTTTATAATATCCTCTTATGATCTCTCTTATTTCCATGGTGTCAGTGGTAATGTTTCATCTCTCATTTCTGATTTTATTTATTTGCATCTTCTCTCTTTTTTTCTTTGTTAGTGTAGCTAACGGTTTGTTGATTTTGTTGATCTTCTCAAAGAACCAACTTTTGCTTTTGTTTATTCTCTATTGGCTTTTTGTTGTTATTGTTGTTCTTGTTCTTGGTTTCATTTATTTCTGCTCTGATCTTTATTGTTTCTTTCCTTTGTCTTTGTTTGGGATTAATTTGCTGTTCTTTTTCTAATTAATCCAGGTGTGCAGTTAGATCTTCAATTTTAGATTTTCTTTTTTAATGTAAGCTTTGAGGGCTATAAATTTTCCTTTCAGCCCTGCCATTGTGGTGTCCCATATGTTCTGATATATTGTGTTCTCATATGTATTCATCCCAAGATATTTGCTGAATTCTTTTGCAATTTCTTCTTTGACCCACTGATTATTTAAGAGTGCGTCGTTTAATATCAATATACCTATGAATTCCCCCTTTCTTCATCCATTATTGATTTCCAGCTTCACTCTGTTATCATCAGAGAAAGTATTTTGTATAATTTCAATCTTTTAAAATGTATTGAGACTTGTCTTGTTACCCAACATACAGTATATCTTGAAGAAGGATCCATGAGCACTTGAAGAGAATGTACATCCTGTTGTTTTGAGATTCAATGCTCTATAGATATTTCTTAGGTCTAGCTCATTTATCATACTATTCAAGCTCTCTGTTTCTTTATCCTCTGTCCAGATTGTCTGTCCAATACTGACAGTGGTGTATTGAAGTCTCCAACTATTATTGTAGTGATATCTATTTCTCCCTTCAGCTTTGCCAGTTTGTGCCTCATTTCTCTTGGGGCACTCAGGTTAGGTGCATAAATATTAATATAGTTATTAGTTTTTGTAAATTGTACCTTTTATTAATATGTAATGACCATCTTCATCCCTTATAACAGTTTTGCATTGAAAATTTATTTTGTTCAATATTAGTATTGCTACTCCAGGGTCTTTTTTGGTTCCTATTTGTGTGGAATATCTTTTCCAAACTTTCAGTTTTAACCTAGTTATGTCCTTTCATCTGAGGTGAATCTCTTGTAAACAACATATAGATGGCTCATATATTTTTATCCGTTCATCAGGCTATGTCTTTTGATTGGGGAGTTCAAGCCATTAACATTCAATGTTATTACTGCAAAGGCATTACTTCCTACTCTTTTTGTCCTTTGGCTTTCTTTTGTCATATTGTACTATTGTCTGACTTTTTATCTTTTAAGTTATCCTTCCTAATAGTCTTCATTTCTACACTCTTCTCCATGTCTCTCGCTGTTGTTTTTTCCTTTCAGGTTGGAACACTCCCTTTAGTATCTCTTGTAATTCTGGTGGTTTGGTAACATATTCTATAAGGGTTTTTTTTTTTTTTTGTCTCTGAAGACTGAACTCACCCTCATTTTTGAAGGAGAGTTTTGCCAGATACAGAATTCTTGGTTGGTAGTTTCTCTCTTTCAGTATCTTAAATACATTATACCACTTTTTTCTCACCTCCATGGTTTCTGATGAGAGATTGGCATTTAATTTTATCAGGGTTCCCTTGTACGTGATACTTGCTTTTCTCTTGTTGCTTTCAGAATCCTCTCTTTATCTCTGATATTTGTCATACTGTAAGTGCCTCAGGGTATGTCCATTCAGGTTTATTCTGTTTGGGGTGAGTTGCCCTTCTTGGATATTGATATTTGTCTTTCATAAGGGTTGGAAGTTTTTCTGTCATTATTTTCTCAAATATTCTTTCTGACCCTTTTCCATTCTCTTCTCCTTCTGGGATACTGATGCGTATGTTTGTGCCTTTCACATTGTCATTCAATTCTCTCAGACCCTGTTCATTTTTCCCATTCTCTTCTCCCTCTGTTCTCCTGTCTTTTCCAGTTCAAATGTTCTGTCTTTGAAATCACTAATTCTGTCTTCAAACAATTCAAATCTACTCTTATGTGCCTCTAATGTATTTTTTCCCCTGCTTATTTATTTATTTATTTACTTTTTAAATTTTTATTTATTTATTTTTTATTGTGGGTAAATGTGCCAGGTGTGCATAGAATCTCGGTGGAGCTGCAACTCCTACCCTACAGCTCAATGGACTCATCCAAGTCACCTGGTGAGGAGACAACGATGGGCAACGGCCATCCCAGGGAATGGAGAGGGCCTGCATCTGCAGGCAGGATCATCCCACCCACCATATCCATGGGGTATAAGCCCTGTCTCACTTGGAGGTGGAGTGGACATCACCATCCCAGTCCCCTCAGGATTGGGGGAAGAACTATGGACTAGAGTGGACTTGATGGTATTCTAATGTATTTTTAATCTCATCCATCATGCCTTTCATTCCCATAAGGTCTGTTACTTGTCTTTGTGGCTTTCAAATCATTCTTTATGCTTTCCCCGTATCTTTCTAATATCCTTTATCTCTTTAGTCATATTTTCTTTCAATGTTTTAAATTGATTTAGGAGAGTTGAGTGATTATCATTGATTAATTGTTTTAAATCTGTGTCTCTTAAGGATATTTGATTTGTTTCTTTGGCTGAGCCATCTCCACTTGTTTCCTAGTATGGCTTATATTTTTTTTGCAGATGTGTAGGCATCTGAATATGTAGGTGAATTTACTCTGATGACCGATTTCTCTCCCTTGCCTATTGTTTTGTTTTGTTTTTTTCTCCACAGCTCTTCTTTGATATTTGGTTTAGTTTATTCTAAGTCTTTAAAATTGTCCAGAGTAAGTTATTAAAATCAGGCCAGGAACTCACTAGTGGGGCACAAATTTTCACACAGGAGTTAGGGTACAGTGAGAACCAAAGGCAATTTTTGTTCACACAAATTCCAGACAGGCCCACAGATGGTCCTCATTGGCACACCTTTCCATGGAGGTGTTTCCATCTTAGCTTTCCTATGTTTTGGTCTGTCCAGAGCCAAGTTTCAAAGTGGGCTTTGCTGGCCAAATTCACTGAAGAAAAATCCTTGATTCTCCCTCCCTTTTCCATTGTAACAGCTGACAGGGAGGAATTTGTCTGTTCCCCACTTAGTCAGCTGCAGTGAGCCAGGGGTTTTACTCCAGCTTACTATTTTGGGGTGGAGGAGAGGAGCCCTTCCAAGCTAACATGGGGGTTTGGTAATTCACATTTGTTGTTTTAGGTTCTTGGTCTCTTTTTTCCTTCAAATTCCTGGGAGTTGTGTAACACTGTCCTGGTCTGCTGACCCCAAAAGCAGGTCCTTCAGACAGCTTTTGTCTCTTTTGCCATTGTTTTTGTGATAGAGTTGAGCCCTGACTTACTAGTGTGACCTTCCCACAATTCTCCACCTTGATTTTTGAATGTCTGAAAAATATTTCAAAAAGTTTATCCCTAATTTTTTTGTAGGAGGTACAGGGATTGAACATGGACCCTTGATTGGGAAGCAGGCACTCAATCTCTGAGCTACACCCACTTCCCCAAATTTTTAAATGATCATATAACATACCCATTTAACCTGGTATAATGAGAAAATGCTGGAAAAATAAAATTATTTTAAATTTCAATATACATTTCACAATAAAATATTGTTTAAGTAATTTAAGCTTTATTTCATACTTTCAATTTTAACAAAATCTTGAGGCTGTATATTTAGTCATAACCACATTTAGGAATATGTTTCAATTCAGAAAAAAATATATACCATTTGTAAATTCTTTGTAAGTCATTTGAACACAATATACACCATGGAAAATGCTGGCAAAGACTGTTCGGTATCAAATCAACCATCAACTCTTGCTTCTTTATTTCAGTGAAATATGATGCTAACTATTAAATTTAAATGCTTCAGAGAATATTACAGGAAAATATGTAAAATAAATTACAGAATGGACATTTCATGAGAGAATACTGAAATCACTTAAGACAGGAATAATGTAGAACAAATGCAATTGCTTAAATTAAAATCAGTTTTAATATTTTAGAAGAATGAGATAATACAATGTATTCATGTTATTGAACATGCAATAATGAAATATGTTATTATGAAATGAAGCGTAGAAGACACAGGTTTTGCAAGAAATATGTGTATCTCAACCACAGATATTTAATTTTAAATAACTTGGCATAAATAGACACTAAAAAAACATCTTTTATTTCCTCCCACAATCGAGAAACACTTTGCCCTGGGACTGCATCTATATAATTGAAAATATCACAATAGAATAAAACCAGAATATCAAAATTATCTTCCTTTTTAAGTCTTTACACATTGAATTATTTAAAAGAAAATATTCAAACACGTATCTTTTGGAAATGAAACAATAAAATGAAAAGACATAGGTGAAGTTTCATTTACATTGCAATCACTTTTTAAAGCTTTAAATAAAAAAAATTCTTCTGAAATTCTTTTTACAGAGTATGATCATGACAGATTATCTTAATGGAAAGCATGGTTTTTATACCTAAACTGTCAAGGATATTGTCAAATTTTTTATATATCAGATCTTAAGTTTCATTTTTAAAAATTCTCTTGCTTTTTAGGGTGGTAGACACAAATTCTAAAGAAAGTCATAAATATATGTATGTATATATATATATATATATAGCAATTAAAGAATTTTGCACTGGGTGGGCTAACTATTATAGTATCACCATTCTAACATTGCACGTATATCTCAAAAGAATTAAAATTTGGCTTCAGATTTTGTTGTCACACAAACACAGGTCCTTTAGAGAAATATCCTTTGCCTTCCTCCTTCTTTGCTACTCATCTTCAACAGTTTTAAATGTGTATTCCCTACAAGTATAATCATTTGGAATTGGATGTTTTCCAATGAGTTGGATGCTGTCAGATTGGAAAGGCTCAACATGAAATTGTTCTGATGAACATCACAAGACTAAAATAAACAAAACAGAAAAAAAATTCTATATTATTTCCCTCCAAGCTGCAACAGAAATTGTGTGAACTTCTAAAATAAGTTATGATATGGTTTTATTCTTAGCATTGCATTAAACATACCCATAACTATAGAGGCTGCTGTAAAAGCTATGTTATTGTTAAAAATCACCAACTCCCAAGAGTCTATTAGCAGAAATAATAACATTAATTTCATATTTAACTGATATCCATCTCATTGAGGAAATATGCTCATTATTTTATTTCCTTATGGTGCTGATAGTTCATTTCCTGAATAGGCAATTTAATCAAATTTAAAAGACATTCAAACACATATACTTCAGATGATAATTTTTAATAAATTTTAAAAATCTAGATGATTGTCTTCTTACTCATTTGAATTATGGAGATATGGTTATTCGCCTCACAAAATAGTATCTTAAAAATAGGAAGATTTTATTAATAATAATCACTACTATAAAATATATTACCTTTCTGAGATATTGAAGGTATTAGTTCAAGGACCAAAATGTTGCATAGAAATATAGAGTAAAAAAGAGGCATACATAATACTTTATATCCAAACCACATTTCTAAAATGAGATACCTGTAGTCAATCCTATGAGCTAAGATTCAAGAAGAATATATCAATGTTGTTAATATATTTTAAAATGAAATTAATGTGCACAACCCAATATAGAATATCAGTTCAAAGAAGAAGACCAAATTTCATATCCAGAACTTATATTATTTGTAGTATTTAAAATGTTCTTATTTGAAAGACCAAAACTAAAACCATGTATGGGGTAAAAAGGTTATTTTATCCTAAAGACTAGATGAGCCCTTAGGTAGTAATTTTAGAATTGGAAGCCTTTGGTCTCAAAGGCTATTAATGCCATAGGAAGCCAATTGAAGACAAGACAGAATTCTGAGCTGGAAGCTGCCTTGAAAATGCCTTGAAAATGTCTGGAAAATAGAGAATTTGGGGAAAAGCTCACATTTGAGGCAGAAATTATATAACTCCTTAAGGAAGGGACAAATTATTGCTCTGTGTTTTGAAGCAGAGCCACATACACTAAACAAAACCAAAGATTCATGTATTTTGTTTGTTTGGTTTTATAAATTCCTTAGCCTGTGTTCAGTACCATAATGTGGCTAGAGAAAAACAGAAACATGTTAACTGCTCTTATTTTATATTCATGCCCAGACACCTCAAGCAAGCACTCAGCGCTGAATGGACTTCAGGCAGCTTTATGTAGACAGCTTATTGTAGCAGGAGGAAGTGTAGGGGAATGGACACAATCACATTTAAAGATGTGGAAGTTCATTTTCTCATTACCTCTGAATTCTCAATGTATCTGAAAACAAATTTAGCAGCTAAGGTAGAGGAGGGGCACATGGTAGAGTTCTTTGAGTAGAGGGAACATTGTGGGAAATAATGTCCTCTCTGAAAGTAGGGAGTTAAGTTGATTGAAAACAAAGTATTAGAAATACATAATCATTAAAAGAATTTCCTGTTTTTTTAAATTTTGCTTCTTTGCTGTAAATTTGGAGTGATTGCTAAAGAAATTACAATATAATTTCCTAATTTTTCACAATCTATTCAAAATTAGTATTGAATCATTCCATGTAGAATATAAACATCTTGAGACAGTATATCTACTTGCCCCATCATCCTTTATGCTTGAATTGTTATAGGTATTACATCTATATCACCTAGAAGCCTCACAAGAAAAAAAAATATATTCCTTAAACTGTCATTTAGATTTAAAAAGGTTAAGTGGAAAAATAGTCTTTAATATACCTAAATAGTCACCATATTCAATGCTGTTCATTCCTTCTTGAAGGACAAAAATTTTCATCGGAAATTTATTTCTCATCAGTCTGAAAAATTTGCATTACTTTTCTTGTAGTACACATCTCATAGGGATAAATCATCTTAATTTTTTTTTTAATTAAAGAAGTTGTAGGTTTATAGAAAAGTCATCATAAAATACATATGACACAGAGTTCCCATATATCACCCTATTATTAACACCTTGCATTAGGGTGGTATATTTGTTACAATTCAAGAAAGAACACTTAAAAAAATATGATGAACTGTAGTCCATCATTTACAATAGCGTTCACTGTGTTGTACAGTCCTCTATTTTAAAAATTTCTATTCTAGTAACATATATACAACCTAAAATTTCCACTTTTAACCTTGTATAAATTTGTATTTCAGTGCTATTAGCTACATGCACAGTGAGTTTTAGTTTGCTTTTATCAGAAAAAGTTTTTATTTTACATTCATGTTTGGAGGCTGTTTTCACTGAATACCAACTTCTGGGTTGACAGTTGTTTTCTTTCAGCACTAAGTAGGTATTGTCCCCTGTGGCAATGTGTCCTTTTCTTTTCTCTGGCTGCTTTCAAGGTTCTCTGCTAAACTTTGATTTTCAGCAGTTTACTATGATAAACCTAGGTAAAGTTTTCTTCCTATTTATCCTCCTTGGGCCATACTGAGCTTCTAGAATCTGTCATTTGATGTATTTTATTAAATATGAGATGTTTCTGGCCTTTATTTTTTCAAATATTTTTCCACTATTTGGCTAGTATTTGAATCTAAGATTACGTCTAAGAGAGGATGGCCTATAAGAGGCTTTTCTTATAATGTTCTTTTCAAGTTTTGAATCAAGATTATGGGGGTGCTATAAATGAACTGGAGCTCATTTCTTCTTTCTCTGTTCTCTGAAAGTGTTTATGTAATTTGGTGTTATTTCTTAATGATAGGAAAATTTTACCAAAGAAGCCATCTGATTCTGAAGATTTCTTTGTAGGAAAGTTTTAAATTCACACTTTTAAATGTTCAAAACCAATTCCATTCCTTTGCAGATTTTCTGTTTCTTCCCATGAATATTTTGGTTAGCTTTTTTTATTTCACAGAAAATTTTTCATTTCATCTAAAATATCAAGTGTATTGGCATAATATCCTTCATAATATCCCCTTATTAACTTTTTAATATCTTACAAAATGATGTGATATCTCCTTCTTATACCTGATATTGATAATGGTGATGTATCTCTTTTTTCTGTTTCAGTCTTGCCAGAAACTTATCAGTTTAATTATTGTATTCAAAGACCCAGGTTTTAGCTTTGCTGATTTTCCAAATTGTACGCTTTTTTCTCTTCTATTAATTTTTGGTTTTATCATAGCTTTGTAATGCCTTCCGTCACCTTTATTTTACAATAGTGTACTATTCTTTTTTTTTTCTTGTGGTAGATATTTATATCATTGATTTTCCAACTTAAATTTCTTAATCTAAATTTATTTGAGTATAATATTTTTATCTGTGCCTAGCTTTAGCATGTGCCAATTTTTTTTTTCATTTTGATAACCTTTATTTTTAATTGGAGTATTAAGTCCATTTATATTTAATGTAATCTGTAGCATACTGATATCTACCATCCTAGTATTTGTTTTCAATTTTTCCTAAGTGATTTATGTCTGTCATCTTTCTTAGTTTCTTCTAGAGTAATCAGTTGATTTTGTTTTTCAATATTTATCTTGTATAATTATTTTATTATTTTTATTAATTATCTTAGAGATTATAAGATGCATTCTTAACTTATTAGGGTTTAATCTAAATTACTACTTTTATTACTTCCTAGACAATATTGTATCTGTGTAAATCTTTAACTCCAATTACCTCCCTCCCACATTTTGTTATTCTTGTCATGAAGTTTGATTTGACATCTATTTAAACTCTAACAGTCAAAATATTTACATAAATATTTTCCATACTTTTGGCTGCACATTCTCTGATTGCGTCTTCATATTAAAATATTTTATAATATAATTTTCTATCTGGAGAGTAGACACATAACACAACCTGACATCTAACATTAGTTGCTTGAAATTTATGTTTTATTATTAATGGTTAGGATATAAGGAAAGTAGAAACATACCCTAGGTAAACTAAGTTAGACCATTTTTACTGAGGCACTCACTGACCCCTACACTGAATCAGTTTAGAAGATAAAAAGGGCAGAGGCCCAACTATAGCTATAAGTCAGACATCAAGGCTAATTACCTTCACTTGTCTTTTCTTTTTCCTTTGTTTCTTATTTTATCACTAAATCATTGTATACTGGTCTGTGCTGTGAAATAAAATTAATGAAGACCATCAGATGAATTTTATTATTTCTTGCTTCCCTTTTTTTTTTTTTTTTTGTCTTTTTTTTTTTTTTTTTCTTTATTTTTTCTTTACAAACCCTTGTGTCGAGGGCTGACTTTCAATAGATCGCAGCGAGGGAGCTGCTCTGCTACGTACGAAATCCCGACCCAGAAGCAGGTCATCTACGAGTGGTTTAGCACCAGGTTCCCCACGAACGTGCGGTGCGTGACGGGCGAGGGGGCGGCCCCCTTTCCGGCCGCGCCCCGTTTCCCAGGACGACGGGTTCTCCGTACCGGACCCAGGTCCCGACGCTGGGCGGGGGACGCCGCACGCGCGGGCGCGAGCGAAGGCCCGCCGGCGGGGGTGAATTTTATTATTTCTAATCACACTTTTCTGATAAACATTCCAAACCCCCTGTGACTTTCTTTCCAAGAGCTCCATCCTTTATGTGTGCTGCCTTCAAAATGGTGCCTTTTGCTTATTTTTTTCTCTATCTGAAATATGGTGATAACTAGCTGGTCATACATACACTGCTCATATCCATGGATAGAGACTGCAGGTGCTATTTGCTTCAAAAAGAATACAACAATACCTACCACAGGATAAGTGCTTAACGCATGTTAGCAATATTCAATCAACTGAAACAATTTCAAAAAATACACTTCCTGGGTTCAAACCTAATTTTATTTCTGAGAAAATATCACCAATAAAAACAATATTTTAACATTTACTGAGCCCTTACAATATGTCAGGCAATATTGCATTATCTTATTTAATCTTAGGTAATATTGTCATTCACATTGTATAATTCAAGAGATTTAGGAACTAAAAGGAAACATTTCTTAAGGTTCACTGATAGTGAATATGGAGCCAGGATTTGAATCCAGGCATTATATTTCCAAAGTTATTACTCTTAAACCATCACCTTTTACAATCTCCCATTAAGAAGTATTCTAGAAATGTTTTAGGGTATTTTCCCACACAAACTATTTTGGAAGGAAAGGTTCTCCAGAATAAATGCTTGACTGATGAAATGTAACTACATTTAGATACTTTGTGTATAGATACAAATTAAATGTTAATTTATAATAGTTCACATGCATAAAGCATTTTCTTTTTGACTATCTCATAAATAAAATGAAATCATATATTTAAGAGAGAATTTTTAAAATTTGAATGGCCCCTTATCTAATTATCATCAATTTCTTTTACTAATCTAATCATTCATGTCCTTTTTTGACCTTATTGAAGATCTATATATATTAAAATAGTAAATAATTATATATTTAAGTTATTAAAATAAGTATTAAAATTATGTGAGCATTTATTTCTCAAATTTATTTTGGGGTAGGTGCTGCACTATCTAAGATGCCTTGCATTTTAATTTTTTATTAACATACAGATTATCTTTCATTTTTCATTTTTGGGCTGTAATTTCAAATTATATATATAATCCCCCCCTCTGTTTATGGCTATTCCTACTCAATTCCTACTCCTCTACCATTTCTATGTCTGTCTAATCTTTGTCTACTATCTCCTTTATTATTCTTTTTAATAACTCATTTCCTTAAGAGTTCTTTTTTATTAATGACAGTTGTAGAATGTTATTCTGCCAGTCCCTGTTCTTTTAAGGGAGGCTTAATCTCTAGAAGCTATTTCTTTCCTTGGAACTAAGAACGTAATTATTAAATAGATACTCTTGGGTGCAGTAGGTGTGTTAGTCAGCGAAAGGGGTGCTGATACAAAGTACCAGAACTCTGTAGGCTTTTATAAAGGGATTTATTTGGGGTAGAGCTTACAGTTACCAGGCCCTAAAGAGTCAAACTCAAGGTTACTTCCTCACCCAAAGTCTGTTGCCATGTGTTGAAACAAGATGGCAGGTGACCTCTGCAAGTCTTCTTCTTCTTAAGGCTCAGTGGGACAAGCTTCTTCTGATCTCAGCTTTAGGATGGAGGGCTTGTTTCTTTCCAGGCCATCTCAGCTGCTCTGTTTTCTTTACAAGGTCAACTGTAAACTATCCAGGAAATGGCTCCTCTTTCCCCAGGCCTCCAGCATCAAAAGCAAGTCCTCCCCTCTGCTATGTCTTTTTCCGTGTATCTACTCCTCTGTTCTCCTTCAATGAGTATCTGTTTATATAGCCCATGAAGGGGGTGGGGACTCAACCCTGCATACCCTAATGATATGGTCAAATCAAAGCCCTAGTAACATAATCAGGTAAATTTAAAACGTTTGAATTTAATACAGTCAAAGGGTATCACACCCAATTTACAAACATAATCAGTATTTCTTTTTGGAATTTATAAATAATATCAAACTGCTACAGTAGAGATCTTTTTATCTGATCCCTCAACATATAAAACTAATCTGAGTAGGAAAAAATAGAAGAAGGTAGCCCACCACTGTAAAGGTCCTTAGAATTTTCAAGGGCTAAGTGATAAATAGAAAGGATAGTAATAAAAATAAAGCATGGACTTTTGCATCAAGAAATGTATGAGCTCAGATGAAAGACTATTTTGTATATATATATATGTAAAATCTATATTATCTTTAGGCTCAAAAGGAGGTACAGAGTGTGATTGCCATTGAAGTTTGGACTTAGCTACATAAAGAAGCAAGGACAGAAGAAACAAAATATAAACACAATTCAAAGGAAATATATTATAGCAAGTTTGGGAATGTGTGATAGAAAAATTTACTTTTTTGAAAAATGGGATTCTTGCAATGGAAAAATAGAAACGTGAGAGGTTCCAATGTGGGAGATGCCAGGATCAGGGATGGGTTATGGAAATGAAGGAATTCTAAAAATATTTATTTGGGTCAGATAACTGAAAAAAGTATTATTTTGGATGCTTGAATTAGGAATTGAGACTCTGGGTTATTTCTACAAACACAATTGTGTGATCCTTACTCAGTGAGAAATGCATGGAAAATAACTGATGAAAGATGAGCAAAAGCATATTTTACATAAAAAGACAAACTCAATATGTTTAAATGCTTCCTGCAAATGCAGCCTTGTGAAAAGATGAAAAAGCAGCAGCCATTCCTTTATTTTCATTTCCTTCCACAATCTAATCAAAGTAGAGCAATAGCAAAATTCATTTGAGGTAAGTGATCTTGATGATTTCACTTGCAAAACATAAATACATACATAAGTATACACACACACACATATATAATCTAGATTTTAATGTGATTGTTTTGACCAAGGAAAGAGTAAGCTTCAAGTGTTTGTGTTAAAACCAAACTATTAATGGGCAGATTATGATTTTACCAGAAGAAAGATAATGCTTTATGGAAAAATCTGAGGGTTTCTGAGTACTTTTGCTACTGAATTTTATTTTGAGCTTAGAGTTTTATAGTATGAAACATTAAACATGTTAGCTATTTTCAACTTAATCAGGTCATTAAATCTTTACAGTAATTGAATGGATTCTGTGGGTTCCTCTATATAACTAAGTGTGTATCATTTGGGGGATGTATATTTACTTAATATAAGGTTTGTACACAGGATTGAAATACTGATAGAAACACATGAGTAACTATAGAAGAGTTTTGAATGACTCAGCAGATCAAAGATCAAAAAGACTCAGAAACATATTACTCTGACAAAAGAGGCAGAGTCTATTGAAGATCAAGGCAGGGATTTATTGTAATCACAACTCAATTTCCAGTTCCAAAGACAGTGCCTAGCATTAACTGGACATTCAATGAATATTTGTTAAAAGGAAAAAAAGAAAGAAAAGAATTTATGAATAATATAAATAGCTAAATACTGTAGGGCTAGTCAGATATTAAGTAGAACTATATCAGATTATCTATACTTGCTTGCTTTGACCTATAAATACAACAATTTCATATGGTTTAAGCTATAGCAGCCATGCAAACAAATAAGATGCCGAAGCTTACATTAAGAAATATATCTTAAATCTGTGAGCTATGAACTTGAATTTTTCTCATTCTATTCATATCCCTTAGTCCATCTAATATGAATATATGTTATAGCAAATCAGAAGTTTCCTTCTTTTTATCTTGTTTAGAAATTATCAACAAATCTGATGAAAAGCACATGACATGTTATTCCTATCTACCCTGAAACTTGCATATTATCATGGTTGCCAGCCTTGGCCCATTAAATGTTGTTGCTAAAAAATAAGAAGAACATTGTGTTTACATAAATATAAAATATAATATCCTATTAATAATTATTATTACAAGAAGAATAGCATGGATAGGACCTGATCAACAGAAATGCATATGAGTAACTCTCAGTACAGAAGACACCTTAATATACTGTGGAATTGTGATATTATAGCAGCATCTAACCTCTACTCTTGATAATTTAGGGTTCTTTACTGAAGATAATAACTCTGGATTTAAATTTATGTGTTTATTTCTGAATTCTGCTCCTTAAATTCCTTAACAGAAAGACAGAAGCATGTCTTTTGGTGTAATAAAAATTACCATAAAGTATGGAATAAAAATTCCATAAAGTATGGAAGAAAACATAGCACTTGTCCTTGCACAAAATAATAGCTTATAAATCTCCATCACTAGATTTTAGGGTTTTCAATGTAAGTTCTATGATTTATCACTGTGGTATCCACAGCTCCTTGAGAATTTCCAATCTCAGAGTATGCACTCAAATAGCCAGGAAATCTTAGGAGAATAGAGATAAAGGACATTTTTTTCCTAGTATAGATAATGCTTATTGGTAATGCTTTGGTAATTATTCCTGAACCCAGGGTTTTAGAAAACTTCTCAACTTAAAACAAAACAAAACAAAACCAAAAATATCTGTATGTACTTGTATATCAGTTATGAGAAATTTATCTGAAAAAACTAAACAATTAAAATACCTATTGGTAGCTTAAAAATTAGGAGTGGTGGTAAGCAATAAAGCATTTGTACAAACAATTTTCATATTTTTCCTTCAACAACTTTAATGTATTGTCTTTCATACTCATACTTGTTTTCTTATGGTCATAAAAAGACTGCTTTCTCTGGGACATTACTTTTGCCTCTCAAGCAGGAAGAGTGGAAAAAACAAAGAATAGGAGAGTATAAAGAATCAAGCCACAAGTCTGCTACTTTAAACCACGTAAACAAAATATTTTCAAGAAATGCCACAAGTCAGACTACTGTTTATGCCTCTTCAGCCACTAGATTTATAAAGGCCCTCTGACCCTAATCACTAATCAAAGAAAATAAAATTAGACCTGTGTGAATTTGGTATCCCTAGTATTGAGAATGCTTTTACTGATATGCTAACCATATCATTGATAATCATATTTTCTAAATATTCAAAAACCCAAACTAATGTCCTATATTGTTCAACTTAAAAAGCCAGGAAAGTCTAAATTTTAGTACTATTTTCATTACTTCTTGACAATAGAAAAAACATGTATTCTTTCCGAGTCTTGATCTTCTGACCAATAAAATGGGAAAGGGGGTGTGTTTTATTATAAGACTCAAATAAATTTATGGATATAAAATTATAAAGATCTACAAAAAGGAAATACAGCATTGAAAATTCCAGGAAATGACGATATATTGAACATGTGGCATGATTCTGAGGGTTCAAAGTATCATTTGAAAATAGTGTGGATTATTTAACTTGTTTATATTATGCTGGCAAATATCTTCTCACTGAACATTTCGGCATATTCGTAAGATAATTTTTCTTATTTAACTCATTTCTGAAGTAAAATTAGTTTTCAGACACCACTGTGTTGATTGTGGCATTTTTCTTTTATCAGACATCAGTGCATAGCATTAAAATAATTTGTCCAGATTATTTGTGTGGGCTTTCTTTTGCTCATGTGTCAAGAACATTTTTGGGAGCAAATACATTGGATATTTCCAGAAATAAAAAGAAGTTCCACATCATAGTTACTTCAATTTTCAGGTCAGTGGCAAGTGTTATGCAAAAATGCTAAAAACACCCTTGGAATATTTGCTTACTGACTCTATCATGTCCTTTTCAGTCTGTTAAAAATTTTTCAATGTCATGATTCTGGGATAACAGAGTAAAAAGTTTTGAGAAAACAAGTAAATCCATATTTTATAATAAAGTTTTTTTTTTAAGATTGGATTTCAAAGGAAAGAATTAACATTTGGGAAAATACACATTTCATTTTCAACCTCTTCTGTTTCATTTTTTGTATACTGTTTGACATGTTCCCCTTCAATGAAAAACAATCTCTGATGTTTATGGAAGAATTATTATAGAGTGAAGAAGTGAGGCATTTTTCTTGGAACAGTGGTTCCTAATGATTTTTTTTTTTTTTTTTTTTTTATGGTTCATGCATCTGTTTCACAGATAAAATTATATTTTAGTGTGTGGAGTTTGCATATACTCCTAATATTTTGGATATTATTTCAATTCAGTGGCTTCCAGACCATACTCAAACCATTTAATGCCCTCCCTAGAGGTTTATGGATTCCAGGGTTTCTTTTTTTTTTTTTTTTTTTTTTATTATTATGGGTAAAAATCAAAATTCTCACAATACATACAAACATTTGCAAAATGATATATAAATATATATGCATATATGTGTATTTGCTTACAAAAATGTTGTTTATATATATACATATATTTTAAGAGGTGCTTAGATTACCCAAATATTACACGGAACCCACTGGGATTCCCATGTTGCCCACCTCCCACACCTCCCACCACATCCCACACAAACATCTCCCACAGTGTGGCCCACCACCCTCAATGAACTTACACATCCTGGAGCCTTGCCACCAACCATAGACCACAGTTCACACTGTAGACCACACTCTCTCCCACTCAGTTCTGAGTGGTGTGTGCTGATTTAAAATTGCCTACATCAGTTGCCACAACAGTACTCAGGACAACCTCCAACTCCCAAAGAAGCCACTGTATTTCAACTGCTCGTCCCCTCCCTACCCCAAAAGTGTCAAGTGGCCACTGGCTCCACCTCATTGTTATAATTTCTTGCATTGCTAGAATCACCAGGGTTTCTTTATCGTTCACACAGAATAACACAGAAACACAGGGTTTTACCTGAATGGCAGTTCTAGGATCTGCTCTTCATCTTTAAATAAGTTTTATTTTAGAATCAAATCTTTCTGACAGCATATTTGGATACAGTTGGCATGGGTATGAATCCTCTTTACTGATATCTAAGCAGATATTCACTCATTCTTTCAATGCATTTTGATTGAGTGCTCACTGTGTTTTAGAAAAACGTTGACAGTTTACAAAACGCCGATTAGATATTACTTTAAGCTTTTAAGTGGAAAGATAGAACTTAGGGGTATTATGATAACAAAAATTCTTCAGAAGGTTTCTTTGAAAACAGAACCATCAGAAATCTAATCAGCACCTGCCCTCTACAGATGTGATAGTGGCTGGAATACAGGTTACAGTGTTTTTTTGTTTCAAATAATAGAGATATATAGGATAATAAATTTGGGAGAGTCTCTGCAGTAAGAGGTTGTCAGTTGAATTTCAAATTTTGTTTTGAATCTAATTGAAAATAGACATTAAATCAGAATTTTAAAACTTTCGTTCCTCATGAATAGGAAAAAAGATTTTTACAAATATCTTATGTATGGAAGTAGTCAAAATTTATGTATCTCTCTTACTGAACTCTATTTGGCAGGATTTTTCAGCTGATTTCAATTCATGTTGTTGAATTTCTGTGCTTGACTTCTACAGGCCTACACTTCAGTTTTAGAAACAACCCAATAATTTGCAATATTACAGATTCACTTGGCATAGCAATTGGCAACTCCCCTATGCTTGATAAAATAAACCAAATGCAGCAGCCATTATTTGAGAGAGCTTGTAAGATATAGGGAAAATATCAAATCATTTATATTAAATTAATAAAAATTAGCATTATTTTCAAATATAAGATTAAATGATTCTATGTGATATTTTATCTTTAATTACTAAAAGAAAGCAAGAATTTTCTGAACACCCTAAGTTTCATAAAATTGTTTATTCCTTACAAACATAATAAGCTATTTCTATTCTGAAATTTATCATCAATGCTTCCCTGAATTAAGTTATTATGTTTTCTTCTGAATTTCTTCATTTCATCAAAATTTGTTACTTGTCTTTTATCTTTTATTTAAATATGTAAATGGGAATGAATAAAATGTCCATGAAAGTCTCTGTTAGAATTTGTTAGGAGTTTCCAGTTCTAATTTGCAATGAGTATAATTTTGAACTTATTTTTATGTTTCAAAAGCCAGTCAATACAACATAAATTAGTCTGTCTCCCTAGCCTCCTAGGGCACGTTTACAAAGAATGAATTTGTTAAACCCCGATTCTCCCCATAAGAGAAAAAGTCATTGGCAGTCTCTCTCAGGTACAATCAGTTACAACTTCATTTTCAATTTCATTGCTCCATTGCTGTCCAGAGTTATTTCTGCAGCTGGGCAGAATATTATTTCAAGTTGATTTCTACCTCTTAGACGAAAGTATAAGTTCCTCTCAAGGGAAAAGAGTTGGAGAATTGTAAAGAAAAATTGATGCTAATGGATAACAGAATAAGAGTAAAGGTTCTCCAGGGCCTTAGCAGTACCTGTCAGGGTAAAGCCTAAGCCTGCAGAGAGGTACCCAGGTGAGAACTTTTTAAAGAAGCAAGATTGTGCTCTGTCACCCTAACTTAAAGAGACACAGATTCCAAGTTTGCTCTGGACTCATGTGAATAAAAATTCAGTAAAACTGAATGACAAGTCCATAAACTACTGTTTAAGATTGACTAAATGACATGAAAAGAAATAAGTTATTTGGCAATTTCTATTAAAAAAACATCATTTACATTTTCATATTCTACTTTTCAAATAACCACATGCGCTAGCAAGGACCTAAACTTACTTGTTATAAATAATTAACTTAACAATATCTAAAATAATGCTTTCTTTTTACAAGAACACAACCTTTATCCTAAAGTAGGGATAACATTTATGGCTCAAATTTTGTTTTCAGTCATATTTACCTTTGATGTTTCTTGTGATTAACATGTGGAGGCCACTTGGTTAGTAATTATGACTCTCACAATCAAACAGTAACAAAGTTAGTCTCCTACCTCTATTTTCCAGTAATAACACAACAGAATAACAAGCAGACCTTTTTATTCATGAAATGATGCATGCTGTGAGTGACTGGTGGGATTGGAAGTTGTAGTGAGAAAAAAATGTTTTTAAATAACATTCTTAGCCCATATTCCCACTTCAGGGCTTTTACTTTCTGTTTATACCCTTCTTGAAGTCAATAGACATTTCAGACTCAATATGCAATGGTCTCTTAGTTTCTATTTAATTCTAGTGTCCTTATACCATTTTGAGGGAAGAAAGTTGCTTCTAAAGGAGGAAAAGAAACTAATGTTAATTAAATCCATTGTGGACTGAAAACAATATTAGATTATTTATAAACGTGTATCTTATTCTACCCTTAAAAGGGATCTATAAATTGTGTGATATGGTTTCAATTTCATGGGTGAGAAAATTGAGGATAAAATTAATTGTAATACACCTTGAAATCTATCAGGTGACATGAAGTATAATTGTGACTTAAAATTCAAATCTATGATTTTTCTACTACTCTATGCAAACTCCTGAGATTTGTTGTCCTCTAGGACTGTGTTTGTTTTCCATTGCTGCATAACAAGTCGCCACAAACTTGGAATTTTAAAATAACACACATTTATTATCTCACAATTACTGTGGCCAGGAGTTTGGACATGCCGTCGCAGGGTCCACTGTTCAGCATTCACAGGGTGAACTCAAGGTGTAGCCTGAGCTGCATTCCTTTCTGGAGCACAGTGTATTCTCCAAGCTCATGTGGTTGTTGGAAGAATTCAGTTCCCTGCAGCTGTAGGACTGAGGTCACCATTTTCTTGCTGGCTGTCAGCCTGCAGCTGCTCTCAGTTCCTAGAGGCTGCTCCAGTGCCCTGCCATGTGGCCTCCCACATGGACTTTCACAACCTTGCAGCTCATTGTCTGAAGGCCAGCAGGAGAATCTCTCTCCAGTCAGCTAACAGAGATTTATGCAATATGACCTCATCAAGGGAGTGATATCCCTTTAGCTTTGCCATATTAATCCATTGGAGGCAAGCCACAGGTTCCACTTGCACTGAAAGGGAAAGGGAATACACAGTGGCATGATGGGGGGGGATGGGGCATCATCTTAGAATTCTGCTAACACACTTCACCCTCTGATCCCCATTGATTTATGTACCTCCCACATGCAAAATACATTCACCCTGTCCAAAGATCTCCAAAAGGCTTATATCATTCTAGCATCAGCTCAAAGTCCAAAATGTCATCATCTAAACCAGGCTCATGTGAGCTGAGTCTCCAGAGTATAATCCATTAAGCACACCTTCTGGGATACAAGTGAGCTCCATTTGCTGACCTAAGAAACTAAAGAGACAACATATCTGCCCTTAACATACTAAATATGTGTATGTGGGGACAGACTTAGGGAAAAGCAATAAGCATTCTGACTCCAAAAGGGGTGAAATGGAACTTCAAGAGAGGTTGCTGTCCTGTTGCAATTCTGAAATCCAGCTGAGCAAATGTTGGGAGTCTCCACTGCTCCCAGCTATGTCCTCTGGCTTCTGGGTTGAATTATCTTACTTTTTCATGAAAGGTAGCACATATATGCAGCTGATAAAAATAATAAAATCAAGAAAACCAGAGATTAGGCAAGATGGTGTTAATTTAAGTGGGCACTCACCAGCTTTCTTGTAGAAAATGGCTGGGAAGGGGCAAGATGCTGCCTGAGTGAGCTGTTTTGGGAACTCACAGAACAAGAGGCTTCAGGGCATCTGCCTGGAGGGAACTGGACAAAGAGATAAAATGCCCAAGGTAAAATTGTGAGTTTCTTGCCCTGGTGGCTGGAAACATCAGGTGGCTAAGCCCCACCCTTGAAACAAAAAGCCGTTGTGAACCCACTGACTCCCACCAGCCACCAAGCGAGAGGGAGTGTTCTCCGGGAGTAAGAGTGTTCTGGTGAAGGGTGGAGAGGGGTTTCCTTTCTGTGGTTTGGTTACCTAGACCCCCTTTGAACTTTAGGGAGCTTATCAGCTGGCAAGAAGTGGCTCTGGGAAGAGGGGAGAGGCGAAGGTACTAAGTCAGCCTGATTTACCTAGCCAACTTGGAAGAGATGAACTTGGGCTGGGAGACAGTGGAGTAAGGCAATTGACTACTCTGGTGCTGAAAACAATCAAAATTTCACCCCCTAAGGGAGGCAAGCAGTAGGAAGTGCTTAATAACCTTCCAAGGGCCTATTTAGGGCCCCCTAGGAGGAGGGGGAAGGTATGGAAGAGAGTTCGGATAACAGGGTCCCATTTGAATTTCAGAAGGAACTCAACCTGACCAGGAGAGGCAAGGAGGCATCCAGTCACACAGGCTGTCACATCCTGTTTCCCTGGGAAAGAAAACAATAAGAACAGAAGAAAGGCAGAGACAGATAGGCTCCTAATCAGCAGGAACCTATTCAACTGCAAAGAGTCAAACCTGCCCTAGGAAAAGTGACTGGATATCTCTCTAGCTAACTGGCTCAACAAGAAAGTTTAGTTCAGTGGAGGAGTCTCTCCTTTAAATATTCGAGGTCCCTGGTTCGATTCCTGGCTCTCCTTAGAGGAGTGATCCACCAGGTTATCAAACACCCAGCTGGTACTTTAGAACAGGGAACACATAGACATTATTTTTGTATTAGCTTCTCTTGGGTCTCTAATTTTTCTTTTTTTTTAAAAATTTAACTTAGTTTACTCACTAAAATCTGATTCAAAACCTGCAGAGGGCAGGCCGCAGTGTAATTGATTGATGAACACCAGCAGTCTGGAAAGCTCCTCAGGGGCCTAAAAGGGAAGGCTGTTTTTCCAAAGCTTTTGTTTGATTGCTTGCTTGAGTATTTGTTTTCCTGTTCTTCATTTTTTCCCCGCCCCCCACCATTTTTTTTCTTTTTTTTTTAATTAGGTGCTGCTGTCTTGTTTCTTGTTTGCTGTGTTTCCCCCTACCCTTTGTTTCACCTTTTTTGTGTGTGTACCAATTTTGTCTACCTATGCTAATTCTTTTCCTACCTTCATCTTCCTATCTTCTGCTTTCTGTTTTTGTTCTCACATTCCATCTCTCTTTGTTTAGTATTAAATTTTTCTTGTTTTTATTTCTATCTCCTCTATTCTCTGTTTTCTTTCTTTTTTTAACTTTTTTTCTTATTGTCCTGTCTTTTCTCTTTCCCTCTCTTCTTATCATTCTAGCCTGTTAATTAATTCTAGATATTTTTCTCTATTCAGTTTTTCATTTCATTGTTTTACCCCACTTTTTAATTCTTTTTCCTCTGCACTTCTTACATGAGCTAATTATTCATTTTCCTAGGTCTTAGATGGTTCCTCTTCTACATTTTACTATTATTATTACTACTATCCTTTTTCTCTTCTTACCTCTTTCCTTTTCTCTGGCCCTAATCTTTTTCTTTCACAGGAACATAAGCAACAGCAAGGAAATAGAATAAGAGTAACAAAGTATCAAAGATAAAACTACCACACACACAAAAACAGCAACTAAACAAAACCCCAGAGTAGAGAGAGAAATTAATCAACTGAATAAACCCATCAAGATAAAGAGATGGCTAAACACCAATAAAAAATTATAAAACGCACTAAGAAACTGGAAGACATGGCCAAGTCCAATGGACAAACTAAAAACCAGGAGAAGATGCAGAACATGGAACAACTAGTCAAGACTGTCCAAAAAAACTTAAAGAAGTGAAGTAAGAGATTAAGGATATTAAGAAAACAATGCAAGAACATACTGAAGAAATTGTAAACATACATAAAAAGATAACAGATATGATGGTGATGAAAGGTATAATCTAAGAAATCAAAAATACACTGGAAGCAGATAACAGCAGATTTGAACAGGCAGAGGAAAAAATTAGCGATGTGGAAGATAGTACATCTGAAATCAAACAGATAGTAGAACAGATAGATAAAAAGATAGAAAAAATCCAGTTAGGGATCTGAACAACAACACAAAACACACAAATGTACACATTATAGGCATCCCAGAGGGAGAAGAGAAGGGAAAAGGGACAGAAGGTGTGCTGGAAGAAATAATGGCTGAAAACTTCTCAACCCTATTGAGGGAGATGGATGTCCATGTCCAGGAAGTGCAGCATACCCCAAACAGTATAAATCCCAACAGGCCTATGCCAAGACACATATTTGTCAAATTGTTCAATGCTCAAGACAAAAAGAGAAACCTGAAAGCAGCAAGAGAAGAACCATCACATACAAGGGAAGCTCAATAAGATTAAGTGCTGATTGCTCATCTGAAACCATGGAGGCAAGAAGGCAATGGTATGACATAGTCAAGGTGCTAAAAGAAAAAAACTTCCAGCCAAGAATTCTCTATCCAGAAAAGCTGGCATTTAAAAATGATGGAGAATTCAAAATATTCACAGATAAAGAGAAATTAAGAGAGAATGGCAATAAGAAACCTGCCCTTCAAGAAATACTACAGGGAGAGCTGAAGGTTGAGAGGAAAAAAGAGAGTGAGTTGGAGGAGAGTGTAAGAAAAAAAGAGAGAGAAATAAAAATAACATATAATATACATAAACACAAATAAAATATGGCTAATGTAAGTAATTCCTTAACAGTAATAGCACTGAATGTTAATGGATTCAACTCACCAGTCAAGAGACACAGATTGGCAGAATGGATAAGGAAATATGATCCATCTATATGCTGTCTACAAGATACCCACCTTAGACCCAGGGATTCAAGGAGCCTGAAAGTGAATGGATGGAAAACAATTTTACAAGCAAACAACAACCAAAAAGGATGGGAGTAGCTATATTAATATTGGACTAAATAGACTTTAAATGGAAAACTATTTTAAGAGACAAAAAACAGACACTATATATCAATAAAAGGGGCAATCTTCCAAGAAGAAAGAACAATCATAAACATGTATGCACCTAAACAGGGCACCTCAAAATACATGAGGCAAACACTAGAAAGGCTAAGTGGAGAAATAGATGATTTTACAGTTATAGTGGGAGGCTTTAACACACCATTGTCACCATTAGACAGAACATCTCAACAGAGAATTAATAAAGAAACAAAGATTTTGAATAATACATTAGAGGATCTGGGCCTGATAAACCTATACAGAACACAAAACCCAAATACAGCAGGATATATTTTCTTCTCAAGGGCACATGGATCATTCTCAAAGATAGACCACATGCTAGGCCACAGAATAACTCTCAATGAATTCAGAAAGATTGAAATTGTACAAAGTAATTTCTCTGACCACAATGGAATTAAGCTGGAAATCAGTAAGGACCAAAGAACCAGATTAGGTACAAAGATATGGAAGTTAAACAACACACTCTTAGACAAACAGTGGGTCAAGGAGGAAATCTGAAAAGAAATCAGTAACTACCTTGAAATTAATGAAAATGAAAACACAACATATCAAAACCTATGGGATGCAGAAAAAGCTGTACTGAGAGGGAATGCATAGCCATAAACACATATATCAAAAAAGAAGAAAGAGCTAAAATCAAAGACCTAACTGCATACCTGGAGGAATTAGAAAAAACAAACAAACAAACAAACAAAGCCCAAAGGAAGTAGAAAGAAGTAAATAACAAAGATTAGAGCAGAACTAAATGAAATAGAAAAAATTAAAAAACACTAGAAAAATAAACAAAACCAAAAGGTGGTTCTTCGAGAAGATCAATAAAATTGACAAACACTTAGCTAGAATAGCAAAGAAAAAAAAGAGAAAAGATGCAAATAAACAAAATAAGAAATGAAGAAGGGGATATCACAACTGACCCCATAGAAATAAAGAGTATCAATAAGAGGATACTTTGAAAAATTACATGCCAAGAAGAACAATAATTTGGAGGAAATGGACAAATTCCTAGAAACACACAAGCATCTTACACTGACAAAGGAAGAAATTGATGAATACAACAGACCAATCACAAGTAACAAGGTTGAATTTGTTATAAAAAACCTCCCAATCAAGAAGAGCCCAGGACCAGATGGCTTCACAGGTGAATTCTACCAAATATTCCAGAAAGAATTAACACCAATCCTACTTAAACTCTTCCAAAAAATAGAAGTAGAAGGAACATTATCTAACTCATTCTATGATGCCAACATTTCCCTAATACCAAAGCCAAACAAAAATGCCATAAGAAAGGAAAATTACAGACCAATCTCTCTAATGAACCTAGATGCTAAAATATTCAACAAAATACTTGCCAATCATATTCAACAACACACCAAATGAGTTATACACCATAACGAAGTGGGTTTCACCCCTGGTATGCAAGGATGGTTCAACATAAGAAAATCAATCAATGTAATACACCACACAAAGAGATTGAAAGAAAAAAATCACATGATCATCTGTATAGATGCAGAAAAAGCAATTGACAAAATTCAGCACACTTTTCTGATAAAAACACTGCAAAGGATAGGAATAGAAGGAAACTTCCTCAACATGGTAAAGGGTATATATGAAAAACCCACGGCTAATATCATATACAATGGTGAAATCCTAAAAGCTTTCCATCTAAGATCGGGAACAAGACAAAGATGCCCACTATCACTGCTCCTATTTAACATTGTGTTAGGAGTACTTGCTTGAGCACTTAGGCAAGAAAAAAGATATAAAAGACATCCAAATTGGAAAGGAAGACGTCAAAATTTCACTATTTGTAGATGACAGGATCCTATACATAGAAAGCCCTGAGAAATCTACAGCAAAGCGTCTAGAGCTGATAAAAGAGTTCAGTAAAGTGGCAGGTTATAAGATCAATGCACAAAAATCAGTAGCATTTCTGTACACCAATAATGAGCAATCTGAGGAGGAGATCAAGAAAAAAATTCCATTTACAATAGCAACTTTAAAAGAATCAAATACCTAAAATAAATTTAACTAAAGATGTAAATGACCTATACACAGAAAACTACACAACACTGTTAAAGAAAATCAAAGAAGACTTAACTAAATGGAAGAATATTCCCTCTTCATGGATGGGAAGACTAAACATCATTAAGATGTCTATCCTATCCAAACTGATTTACAAATTTAATGCAATTCCAATAAAAATCAACCCAACATTTTTTACCTAATTGGAAAAACTAACCATGAAATTTATTTGGAAGGGCGAGAAGCCCCAAATAGTTAAAGACATATTGAAAAAGAAAAATAAAATTGGAGAAATCACACTACCTGACTTTAAAATGTACTGCAAAGCTATAGTGGTCAAAACAGCATGGTATTGGCACAAGGATAGACATACCGACCAATGGAACCAAATTGAAAGTTCTGATATAGATCCTCACTTATGCAGTTATCTGATATTTGACAAGCCCACTAAGCCCACTCAGTTGGGAGAGAATGGCCTCTTCAACAAATGATGCTTGGAGAACTGATATCCATTTCCAAAAGAATGAGAGAGGAACACCATCTCACACCTTATACAAAAATCAACTCAAGATGCATCAAAGATCTAAATTAAAGAGCCAACATCATAAAGACCTTGGAAGATAACATAGGGAAGCATCTACAGGACCTTGTAATAGGAAATGGTTTCATGAACTTCACACCCAAAACATGAGCAGCGAAATAATAAATAGATAAATTGAGCCTCCTCAAATTTAAAACCTTTTGAACCTCAAAGGTGTTTGTAAAGAAAGTGAAAAGACAGCCAACACAATGGGAGAAAATATTTGGTAACCATATATCTGATAGAACCTAATATCCAGCATATATAAAGAAATCCTATATCTCTAAAAAAGACAAACAATGCATTTAAAAAATGGGCAAGTGATTTGAACAGACACTTCTCCAAAGAAAAAATACAAACGGCTAAAAAGCACATGAAAAGATGCTCAACACCACTAGCTATTAGGGAAATGCAAATCAAAAGTACAATGAGATACCATCTCAGACCGGCAGCCATAAAAAAACAGAGGACTATGTGTGTTGGAGAATGTGAACCCTCATCCACTGCTGGTGGGAATGTAGAATGGTCCAGCCATTGTGGAGGACAGTTTGGTGGTTCTTCAGAAAACGAGCTATAGATCTGCCATATGATCCAGCAAATCCACTGCTGGGTATATACCCAGAAGAACTGAAAGCAGAGACGCGAACAGATATATGCACACCAACGTTCATAGCAACATTATTCACTATTGCCAAAAGTTGGAAACAATCCAAATGCCCATCAACAGATGAATGGATAAACAAAGTGTGGTATATATATACAATAGAATATTACTCAGCTGTAAGAAGGAATACAGTCCTAATACACAGGATAACATGGATGAATCTTGAGGACCTTATGTTGAGTGAGGCAAGCCAGACATTGAAGGACAAATATTACATGACCTCTCTGGTATGAATTAGTCAAATCAAGCCAACTCAGAGAGCTAGAGTCTGGAAGACAGGTTACAGGAAATAGAAAGGGAGAAGAAGGTTGTGAGCCAACGCCCATATGGGTGAAATCTATGATAAGGAGGAAGTGAGTAGATGTGTAGTGAAGGGATATGATGGGGTGTAGTGATACTATTGGGTTGGGCGGTACAATTTTGACAGGGGGGGTAAGGTAGCAAGGTGGGTTGGACAGTCCATGGAACTGGGGGGGAGTGTTGGGGGAGGGAGCTGGTGAACACTGGGGATTTGTGGGTATGTGGTTAACACTACAATGTTGGGAATGCTCTTGGCAATATGGCAAAGAAGGGTTACTCGTTTAGGGTGTTGGGGGGAGGCATCTGGGACAGGGCGCACCTGGGGCAGTCTCCTAGAGAATGTACAAATGATCATTTTGACATAATGTGTTGTATTAGTGGGTGGAGACCCACATAATAAGTGGGAAGGAGTTGGATTCCCATCCTGGGAAGGCCCAATATGTTGTCAAACAGAGGGGTGGGTGTCTCTCAAGAGCATGAGCAGTTTCTAATAGGAAAGCAGACCAGTGTGTCAAGCCCTCAGTGTTGTTGCAAGTAACTATGAATTTTATCCTTCAAGGAGTGAAGCCTGGTGGTCGCCAAGGGCCACGAGGGGAGGGGGAAGGAGGAATAGAATATATGGAAGAGGGGGTATTTAGGGGGCAATGGATGTGTTCTGCATGATCTTGCAATGGTGGATATAGGCCATGTTAAATTTCATCAAAAATTTATAAAATTTTATGGTATAAAATGTAAACCATAACATAAACCATTGACCCTTGTTTGTAGCTATATTTCAATTTTTGTACATTAGTTGTAACAAATGTATCATCCTCACTTAAAAAGGTTATTAATACAGGAAGGGAGAAAAGGGGGAGGATGTTGGGTATATGGGAGTCTCCTATATTCTGTATGTGACTTTACTGTGACCTAAAACTTCTTTGAAGAAAAAAAGAAAAGTAAGACACTGGGGAAGAAATGGAAAAAAATGTCACTGTACATACAGGACAACAGATATTGCAGTAATGAGAGGTAAAATGTCAAAAATTTTTAAAAATATTTTTCATTATTTTTTAATATCCTAATTTTTATTTTAATTTAGTTTTAGTTTTTCTAAATTATTATGAATTTTATTTCTTATGTTTAAACCTATCATTATTATTTCCTTTTCCTGTTAATTGTACTTGGCAATATTCTTGGCTTCATTTTTGAAGTTTTAGACCACAGAAGGGTTATAACTGTGGCAGGGGAGGATCATTGGCTTGGGGTGTCAGTGATGGGGGATACGTGGGAGGAAGTTCACCTGGGCATACATATAAGGTATATAAATATGTTCAAATGTTCATGAGCCATTGTCACAGTGGATAGAGATTCACATCTTGGGGAGATCTACCACATTCTCAAATGGAACAGCAACAATCCCCCAAGTACAGGGGCAATGACTCATAAAGAAGGATGGTCCATTGATGGGTCCTTGATATTGACAACTAATGCTTATGAGCCTTTGCTCTTGAAATTTCAACCTAGCCTAGTGTTGTAGGGTGCTAAGAGTTACTTCCTCAGAGCCTTCATGTTGCTCAATTGTGGCTTCTTTCTAAGCCAAACTCAGCACATAAATGCATTATCTTCTCCCCAGCACAGGAAATGACTCCTGGGGATGAGCCTCCCTGGCACCGAGGGATTACTACCAAGCACCAACTAGCAATACAAATGAAAGAAGACCTTGAATTAAAGGGGAAAAAAGGTAAAGACCAATGAGTTTATATGGCTAAGAGACTTTAAAGTGAGTTGGGAGGTCATCCCAAAGGTAACGCTTATGCACATCTCAGCCGGCTCACATAGACTGCCAAAGTAGTTATTACCCCAAATACTTGGGCTCCTGAGGGCTCTGGAGACACCCATGTCCTACGGCCATGGCAGATAGCTCTAGAGTGTGGTGCGTTGCCAGTGGGTCCTACTTAGAAGTTTGTGCTCCTGAGTGTGACAGAGTTGGACTCAGTTGTGACTTCTCTATACATGCCTTTTCTGTCTCTTCTATTTGAACCTATAATTGGTGCTGGAGTTGGTAGGCGTACATATAAGAGACTTGAATCCTTGGCCTGTCCATGTGCCATCTGGGCCCTGAGCCTCAGCAGAGTTGCAACACCTACTCCTCAGTTCATTGGATTCACCCAGGACAACTAACAAGGAGGTCAGGATGGACCACCACCATACCAAGGAACCAAGAGAGTCTACAACTGCAAGCAAGAAAGTCCCATCCATCAGCCATATGGGATCAAAGTCCCCTCTCAATTAGAGGTGGAGTGGGCATCACCATCCCAGAATCCTCAGGATTGAGGAATGAAATTTGAACTAGAGTGGACTTACTGGTATTCTACTTTAGACTTGTTGTGATTCTAGAAATGGAAGAAATTATATCATTGATGTGGAGACAGTAGCCACTGGAGGTGCTGAGGGCAGGAAGAGTGAAAAAGAGGTGTAATATGAGGGTGTTTTCAGGACTTGGAGTTGTCTTGAATGACATTGCAATGACAGATATGGGCCATTGTATATCCTGCCATAACCTATAGAATCGAGTAGGAGATAATGTGGACTACAATGTAAACTGTAATCTATGCTTAGTGGCAATGCTCCAAAATGTGTTCATCAATTGCAATGAATGTACCACACTAATGAAAGAAATTGTTAATATGGGACAAAAGGGGAATGTGTGGGGAGTGGGGCATATGGGAATCCCTTATTTTTTTTTATGTAACATTTTATGTAATCTAAGTATCTTTTAGAAAAAATAAAAAAAAAGAAAACCAAAAATTGGCTCTTTGAAGAGAACAATTAAATTGATAAACTTTAGCCAGGCTAACCAATAACAAAAAGGGATGACACAAATTACTAATATCAGATATGAAAGGTGAGTCATAACTACTAATCTCATAGACATTTAAAGGATAATAGAGGAATACTGTGAACAACTGTATACCTAAAAATTTGATAATTGAAAAAAAATGGACCAAATTGTTAAAAGCCACAAATGATCAAAACTCACACAAGGAAAAATATATAACTGGATTTATTGTTTGAATTTAAATCAATAATTGATAGCCTTCTGAAACAGAAATCACTATGCCGAATGTTTTCACTGATTAATTCTAACATTTATTGAATATTTAATACCTTTTTTCCCATAATATTTTCAAGAAGAATGAAGCACTTCTACCTCATTCTATCAGGCCAAGAAGATTAGCCTAATATCAAAATCAGATTAAGATGTTACCACAAAATAAAACTAAAGAGCAATATCTCTCATAAAAATAGATACATATATTCTTAATTATTTATTAGCAAATCAAATCCAACAACTTATTAAGTGTATTATATACCATGACTAAATGTGATTTATTCCAACTATGCAAAACTTGCTTATCATTAGAAAGTCAATCCAAGAAATCCACCATATCAATAGGCTAAAGAATAAAATAATATTCTATCAATTGACAAAGAAAAAGCATTTGGCAAAATCCAACACCAATTCATAGCAAAAATTTTCAGCAAACTAGGAATAGCTGTAACTTCTTCAAGTTGATAAAGAATGTCTACAAAAAAATCTATTCCTGACATTATAATTAATGCTGAGGGACTAGACACTTTTCCACTAAGACAGAGAACTAGGCAGGGAAGTCTTCTTTTACCACTCCTATTCAATACCACTCCAGAAGTTCTAGCTGCTGCCATAAGACAAGCAAAGAAATTATAAGGCATACAGACTAGAAAGGAAGAAATAAGACTATGGTTATTTCCAGATGACATGATTGTCTATGTAGTAAACCCCAAAGAAACTACCATAAAACTCATGGAACTAATAAGCAATAATAGCAAGTTTACAGGATGCAAGGTCAATATACTGAAGTCAATTTCTTCCCTATATATCAACAATGAACTATTGGAATTTGGCATTAAAAGATACCATTTATAAGAGCATCAATAAAATGAAATATTTAGGCATAAATCTAATAAAATATGTATGGAATCTGTTTGCAGACCAAGTATTTTTAAGATGTTAATCCTCTCCAACTTAATCCATACAGTCAAACCAATCTCAATGAAAATGCCAGCAAACTCTTTCGTGGATTTTGACAAACCGATTCTAAAATTTTACTCCCCACACACCCCCCTTTTGCCCCACATAAAAATGCAAAAGAATAGCCAACACAATACTGAAGGACAACAACACCAAAGATGAATAACTAACACAAATAGTCAATTGATCTTGACAAAGGAGCAAATAAATTCAAAAGAGAAATGATAGGCTTTCAAAAAATTGGTGTTGGAACAATTGGACATTCATATGCAAAAAATTAACTTAGTTATAGACCTTATACCTTACACAAATATTAATTCAATATGAATCATGGACTAATGTGCAAAGAACTCTAAAACTCAACGAAAATAAGAAACAACCCCATTTAAAAAAGGGCAAAAGATCTAACAGACACCTCACAAAAAACATATGCAGATAACCAATAAGCCCATTAACAGATGTACTTTTTTAAAAAACAATTTATTGAAATATATCATTCATACATGAACATACACATAAACTATAAGTGTTCAGTAAACATCATGAACTTACAAAACAAACATGCATTAACATCATACAGGGCTCCCACACATCACCCCCCCCCACAAATACCCTGCATTTTTGTAAAACATTTCTTAACACATCATGAAAGAGCATCATCAAAAAAGTATTACTACCAACTATAGCCCATATCTTCCTCTCCTATACATTTTTAAAAAGATTTATTTATTTACTTACTTCTATCCATTTTTACCATCCCCCCCCATTTTTTGCTGTTTCTGTGTCCATTCACTGGGAGACTCTGTGTCCGTTTCTTGCCTTCTCTTCTCATCCTTCTCCTCCTGTCTTCACTGGGATTCGATCCTCAGAAACTCCGACATGGGAAAGAGGCATCCTACCACCTGTGCCACCTTAGTTCCTGGTTTCTTGGTGTGTCTCATCTTGGCTCTCCCTTGTGTCACTCTCCTGTTCCATCATCATCTTGCTGAAATGGCACGCAGGGCCTGGCAGATCGCACGCGCGGGAGGCCTGGAAGTGCACCCATGCACGGGGCCTGGTGGCCCACGCACCTTCTATATTTTCCTTTTTATAAAATTTTTACATGGAGGTCCTGGGGATCAAACCCAGGTTCTTCCATATGGGAGATGGACGCCCAACCACCTGAGCCACATCCGTCCCCCTGCTATATCTCTTAAGGTTGACCAAAGACACCCAAAGTTAGTCTTTTCCCATACAGGATGGTCATATAATAAATCAGGCTTAGTATATCACCAGGATTCCAAAAACCAGACCTAGGGAGAAAAACTAGGTCTGGGGACACATGTATGGTTTCTAACATAGCGAATGTTTAGACTACCCTGATTATCACAAAATCAGGACAGTGAGAATATTCGCACAACAGATGTACTCTTGATATGATATGATTAGAATGGCACTTTTTCTATGTGGCCTTCCCTTTGAAAAACCATAACCCCAGTATAATAATGAGAAAACATTAGGCAAATTCCAAATGAGGGACATTCTACAAAATATCTGACTAGGATTCCTCAAAACTGTTAAGGTAATCAAAAGCAAGAAGAGTCTGAGAAACTGTCACAACCAAGGGGAGCCTAAGTACACATGATGAGTAAATGTAATGTGGGGGAAGCGGCTGTGGCTCAATCAGTAGGGCTCCCGTTTACCATATGGGAGGACCTGGGTTCGGTCCCTGGGGCCTCCTGGTGAAGGCAAGCCCGCCCACAGGGCGTGGTTAGCTGACCCAGTGAGCACAAGCAGCAAGGGGGGGATAAATGAATAAATAAATAAAATCTTTAAAAAAAAAAAATAAATAAATGTAATGTGGTATACTGGAAAGGATTCTGGAATATGAGAAGGAAATTAGGGAAAAATAAGTGAAATATGAATAAAGTATTGTATTAGTCAGCCAAAGAGGTGCTGATGCAAAATACCAGAAACCTGTTGTCTTTTATAAAGGATATTTATTTGAGGTAGAAGCTTACAGTTACCAGGCCATAAAGCGTAAGTTACTTCCCTCACCAAAGTCTGTTGCCATGTGTGGGAGCCAGATGGCTGCCAACATCTGCAAAGGTTCAGCCTTCCTCTTTCTCTTAAGGCTCAGTAGTCCCAGCTTCTTCCAGTATCAGCTGTAGGCTGGGATAAGTCTCACCTCTCTCCAGAGGCTCATTTCACTCCAGGCTCAGCTGCTCTGGTCTCTCTACAAGGTCAGCTGTAGACTACCAGGCTCTCTCTCTTCCAAGGGAGTGGGGACTCAACATCCTACTGACATGGCCCAATCAAAACCCTAATCATAATTTAATCAAGTAAAAGTGAAACCTCTGAAGTTAATACAATCTAATATGCCCAGAGGAACAGGCTGGCTTATAAATATAACCCAATATCTATTTTTGAAATTCAAAAAACAATGCCAAACTGCTACAAGGGTAGATTTAAATAAATAGTAACCTATAATTATTGGTCCATTAATTATGCCAAATATACCTTGCTACTGTGAGATGTTAAAAATAGTAGGAACAGCCCGCCAACTTCAGGAGGATTCAGCCTCTAAAAGCAACTGGCCTTTCTCACTCTTGTGATCCAGTATATCATAACTGGCCCCCCTTTTGGGGCCCATTTACCACCATCTTTTTCCTTTAGTGGGGCCATATATCTTCAAAATTCTAACTAAGTTTATTTCTTCCAGAATCAACACCTTACAAAACAAGATATTAGTCACGTGGGGATTTCAGCCAGTTCTAACCACAGTGTCAGACTCGTCTTCCCTCAACTTCAATAGAATAGCCAGAGAGGTTTATACCCTGTCAGGCGGGGACTGCTGCCCTAACCAGCAGGAAGTAGCTACAGAAGAATGATCATTGCCCATCAGCAGCCCCTTAAGAATAAGGGCATGAAATCTCTGAGGGGTAGTTGAGGAGGGTTAGTACAGGGTAATGGAAGAGAAGATGATCTACAACATGGCTGGCAGACCTCATGACCAGCAGACAACATGGCTGCAAGACCTCAGTGGGACCTTTAGTTTAACCTTGAGGTCCCAGTTTCTCTTTCCGAGACCTCCCCTTGGCCCCGGATATTCCAAAAAGGCCTTACCATTGGCCTCCACCATAGGTGGGTAACAAATAACCACTGAGGCCCATCCCCTTATCATTAGCAATGGGGTGGAATATTAACAGTTTAAAAGGTAATCACACAAGGCAGAGTGCGGTCTCTGCACAGAGGGGCCGCACCAAATCTTGGTGTGTATTTCTGTCTTTCTCTCCCATTTCTCAGCAAGCTCTGTTTTTTCCCCCACTTCCCAAATAAATTCTTTTTACTGGCCTAACTTAAAAAAAAAAAAAGTAGGAACATGGTATGTAACTCTCTGTACTATCCGCAGAACTTTTCTTAATGTATTCTAAAATAAGTGTATTGATAAAAAGCTATCACAAGATAAAATTGTTTTTCAAATTTATTTATTAATTCATCATACATTTCTCCATAACAAGTCAATAGATATTCCACCGTGGTCAAACACACTAGGATAATTATCTATGAGTTCCAATCTGGTGGCTTTCATAGATTAAAAAATGTACATACACATTATTTTAAAAAGGCATAAAAAGGTGTCATGAGGGATATAATTATATGCCACTTCAGAAAAGAGTGAAATTATGTTCGTTTGATGATGAAAGAAGATTTTGTTGTATTTAGAAGTTTAACTACATAGATTAATGATGCATATATTTTCTCTCCATTAAATGTCATCATTAACATTTTAAGGAATATATTGAAATATTTCCATGAGAGTATGAAATACAATGCTTCATCACATTAGAAATTCTTTAACATTCAGTGACACGGATATTTAAATGTCTTAATCTGGGTCAATGTATTTATTTATTTAAATGTAGCATACATATAGAAAAGTGCAGGCATCATAAGTGTGGGCATGGGGAGTTTTCACAAAATGAGCACATGCATGAACCCAGTATCCAGATCAAGAAACAGATCATCCCAGGTACCCAGGAGCCCTTTGTAATCCTTGAATGAGGAAGACAAGATAAGTCATAGAAGGCCAAGATGATGATATGTGATACGGATTTTGAAGGGAAGCTAGTATTTAGTATTTGGAGGTGAGATGTGGCAGAATGGGCATTATGGGCAAGGAGAATTAAATGAGCAATTAAATGGGTAAAATCACGCATATGCATTCAGCTATGGTGGGTTATGTAGTCAAACTCTTCACTACATAAAAAGTAGTTTATGCTTTAAAACTCTAAGCAGGCTTTTGGACAATTTCTAGAGGACTTTAATGTTCATATTGCATTTTATGTGGTAGACATAGGGACTAAAAGGATTTTGAGTTGTGAAGTGACTTATTTTTGGACGATACATCAGAAAAATTGCAGAATGGATTGTTAAGAAAAAATTTGCAGAACAACTTAGTAGCCATTACTTTTTCTAGTTCAGTTTCTCTTCCTTTTATGGCTCTTAAAGGCAACCAGTGGTATTGACCATGCAGATATGTAGTTAACATTCTATGGAGTGTTACATGCCTTTAAGAAGATTTGATCTGAGTCTTCTAGGCTTTCCTAAGCAAACATATGCGACTATACAGAATGTGTCTATGGATCTCTTTTCCTGCACCCCTAGTTCATTCAGTTCTGGAGAGAATCAGGTGATAACTTTCTTTTATAACCCCAAGAGGAATTTTCTAGTAAATCATCCATGATGTCCACAAAAAAAAAACCCCAAAAACTATAAATATGAATCTTAATGGCCACAAGACATTTTATTTAAACGTCTCCCATAGCACCATAAGGGTCATATGAAAATATTTACCTGTGAGAAATAGACAAACTAAACAGTAATAACTTGGAGATGCAAATACATATATATGTAGTTGCTTCTACATTTTTTTGTGTTGTTTTTCCACGGAGATGTCTAAATTCTTAAACTTAGTCAATTCTTAGGTAATTGATGATTTCCCTAGACTAGAGAATCACACATATAAAACAGCTATGCAAGTGTTTGGTTTCCAAATGCAAAAATTGACTCTATAGAAGCTTGGAGAAATAAAACATAATTTTGTTGAGGTGGCTGAGGAATGTAATAGGATGGAGGTAAAGGAGAAAGGCCCTGAACTGATGGAGAGAAGCATGGAGAACATTTCAGATTTGAGAAGAATAGGGATTAAAAAAAAAACCTCTCCACAGAAAAAAGGACAACCATTGCATCCAAGAGAGTTACTATCCAGCGTACACAATAAAAATATTCTTTGGGACAAAATTTGACAGGTTGCTGATTTTGGAGGATAGCATCTGAACACTGCCCCAGATACAACGAACACAGTCCATGGCTGTGTGGAGAGATGTCTGCTTGCCTTGAAGCTATGATGTTTCTATTGTTTGAACAATGACTTTCAGTATGATCAAAAAGAAGAGGTATAGATTATTTTTATAGTGAATACATTGCCAGAAATCACATCAGGTTCCTATTTGCCAAATAATTATTCACCTTTTCATTTAGAAGTAAGCATGATTGAATAATATTTAAGACAGGAGATAATGTTTTTAGAGAGGCAGCAGCTATTGTTTGTTCTCATACTAAAACCTCTATTTATTGGTTGTAGTCATGTACAGTCTTAGAGTCACATAAATTATACACACACTGATATATCTTAAAGGCTTGATATAGTTTGATGATTTTTATAACACAAGGAAAGCCATATTTTGAATTTACTCTGGCTAGTTCAAATGGGTATCTTTTTTTAAAGGCTTATAAAATTTACCCTTTTACCAAGTATAAATTTCATATTTGCCTCCTATTTTCCAACCCCTCCCATCATCAAAACAAATAGGAATATTATCAGAGTAGAATTAGTCTCTTACTCTTGGTACAGGAATATTTCTTGGTTTCTTCCTCATGGCCTACATACAGTAACTCAGAGAAAAAAAAAATTATAGTGAATGCACTTATATTAAGGGAAAAGCATCATGCATTTGGAAAGGGGAATTTGCTATCATGCATAGCTCTGTTCAATAGTTAAAGAAATGAAATACGGTATGCTCCAATGTTAGCTCATCCTGGAGAATCAAGAGGGAAAGAAACATACCAACTAGATCAGCTTTGACTCAGACCACTACTTTTTAAACAGGGGATCTAGAAAATAGCTCCAAGTATAATGAAAGCTGTAGAATCAATTCAAGCATTTGGCATCTCTATCTTCACTATTGAACCTAAGCAGTAGAGTTAAGTTCAGTATGTTAACTGAAGTATTTCATCTGTGATTCTCAATATTAAAATTGTATTTGAACACAACTGTAACCAGCAATCATTGCTTCCTCCTTCCATCCACCTTCACACTCCAGTGACTAAAATGTCTTCATAATTTGCAAATTGATAGATGCATCCTTGGACAGTAGTTATTTTCTGATGTAACAAAAATACTTCCCTAACTGAAAAAAATAAGAATTAAGCAAACTAAGTGGAAACATAAAGACATATGCAGATCAATTCAATCTAAGTTTATTCCTATAAGTACTATGAAATTCAGAAACTGCTGAGGAAAAAGTCATTGGAACACTGAGGATTTAAACTATGCATAATTTGATTGGGCTCTTTTGGAAATTATGAAGCCAAAGTTCAATAAATAAGTCTTTTAAAATACTCTTTGAAAACAAGGCAAAACAGTAAAACGGCATTAGGTCTGGCTGAAGTGCAGAGATATTCAGAACATCCGGTGAAGTCTTATTCATCATCTTTAGATTAAATTTAGATTTGAAAACACTTTGAGAACAAACTGTATTTAGAGATAGGGGAATACTCACAAGATCTGGGAAGTGAAGAAACTTATTTAACTTTTATGTATATGAGAAGTGTGATGGCTTTATCAACTTGAGTGGGCTACAGTATGCAGTTATTCAATCAAATACTAATCAATTTAGGTATTACTGTGGAGGTATTTTGTAGGTAAGTTAACATCTACAATCCATTGTCTTTAAGCAAAGGAGAATGTACTCAATAGTGGGTAGGCCTCATAAAATCAGTTGGAACGCCTTTAGAGCAAAACTGAAGTTTCCCTGGGGAAAAAATAAATTTTGCCTCAATGCTGCAGTATCAGCTCCTGACTGAGGGCTTCCAGATGCCTGCCCTACAGAATTTGTAGCCAATGAGGTTTATCCGAGGCACGATTATTGCTAATTGAAAACTTTTCCCAAGTGCCAACTGGCAACACAATTAGAAAAAGACCTTGAATAAAAGGGGGAAATGGTAAAGACAAATGAGTTCAAGGGGCTAAGAGACTTCAAAGAGAGTCGGGTGGTCATCCCAGAGGTAACTCTTAGGCACACCTCAGTAGGAGCTCATAGAACATCTAAGTGCCTATCACCCCACTCAGTGGGGTTCCTGAGAGCTCCGGAGACACCCTGGTCCTATATAAGGGGGGATAGCCCCAGAGACTGATGCCTTATCAGTGGGTTCTATTTTGGAATCTGTGCTCCTGAGAGTGACAGAATTAGACTCAAATAAGTCCTCCCTGCACATGGTTCACCAGTCCCTTCTATTCAAACCTACATGTGATGCTGGAGTTTCTTAGGTATACTTCCAGAGACTGGAGCCTCCCGCCTACCTATGTGCCAGGTGTGCATGAAATCTAGGTGGAGCTGCAACTCCTACCCTACAGCTCAATGGACTCATCCAAGTCACCTGGTGAGGAGACAACGATGGGAAATGGCCATCCCAGGGAATGGAGAGGGCCTGCATCTGCAGGCAGGATCATCCCACCCACCATATCCATGGGATATAAGCCCTCTCTCACTTGGAGTTGGAGTGGACATCACCATCCCAGTCGCCTCTGGATTGGGGGAAGAACTATGGACTAGAGCGGACTTGATGGTATTCTCTTGCTCACATATGGTGATTCTAGCAATGCAAGAAATTATAACAATGAGGTGGAGCCAGTGGCCACTTGACATTTTTTGGGTAGGGAGGGGATGAGCATTTGAAATACAGGGGCTTCTTTGGGAGTTGGAGGTTGTCCTGAGTACTGTTGTGGCAATGGATGTAGGCCATTTTAAATCAGCACACACCACTCAGAACTGAGTGGGAGAGAGTGTGGTCTACAGTGTGAACTGTGGTCTATGGTTGGTGGCAAGGCTCCAGGATGTGTAAGTTCATTGAGGGTGGTGGGCCACACTGTGGGAGATGTTTGTGTGGGATGTGGTGTGGGAGGTGGGCAACATGGGAATCCCAGTGGGTTCCGTGTAATATTTTGGGTAATATAAGCACCTCTTAAAATATATGTATATATATATATATATATAAATAACATTTTTGTAAGCAAATACACATATATGCATATATATTTATATATCATTTTGCAAATGTTTGTATGTATTGTGAGAATTTTGATTTTTACCCATAATAAAAAAAAAAGAAAAAAAAAAGAAAAATAAATAAATAAATAAATAAATAAAAATAAACACCACCTAAATATCCTGAAAAAAAAAAAAAAAAAAACTTGTGCTTGAGAAGATATTAAAGTTATCACAAAGAATATTACTGTGTTTACGGTAATATTGTTTGTTGAAATTGGAGGCATCCATGCTATACTTGAAGAATATAGAAGTTTGAGTCATTTGAACATTTATCAGTTCTAGTTTCTAATTTGTCCAAGGAAACAACAAAAATTACTTTACACATTTCTTTTCATGTGTTAAAGATTTTATTTAACTCAATTTTAATGGGGAAATTAGGAGGATGTTAATTGGTTCAAGGGAGAAGTCAAAGAAACACAGATTTTATGTAGTGGTAAAAGAAATTTGCAATGGGGTGCAAATAGTCATAAAACTGACTTTTTCCATGAGAAGGGAAGTCAGCATTTATTTTCACATCAACACAGTATTACTTTGCATTGCCATGAGTTACCTGAAACATAAAAAGTTATAATATAACCCAAAAGCATAAATAAGCTAGAATGACCTGAGAGGTCTACTATATAGTTAATAGTATAAGAATGTTTTTTCATGAATTATAACAAATGTATGATACTAACACAAGGTGTTAATAATAGAAATGTTATATAGGGGGAAATATACCTAATATAAACAATGGATAAGATAGAACTATTTTAGTAATCTTTCATTCATTGTAACAAAGGTAGCTACTGTTAAAATATATATCATACAATTATTTAAAAAGTGCTATCATCAATAGTAACAAATGTTCTGCACCAATGCAAAGGTGCTGGTGTTGGAATGGTATACTTGAATCCTGCATTTTATGCATGATTGTTTTGTAAACTCATAAATTCTCTAATAAAAAACAAACAAACGAAAAACACTAATTCCAAAGAAAGATTATTCTTGATCATAAATTAAGGCTGGTCTCACTCGATTGGGCTGATTGTTTATATAGGTAGAGCCTGAATGTTTATGTACCAGTTAGGCCTTCTTTAGTTTGCTTTGCCAGAAGTTTGTATAAGGAAACTTAGATTGGACTGTTAAAGGCTTCTATTATTAATTATCCTGATTGTAGAATGCCAAGTCCCAGAAAATCTTTCCACCAGATTATACTTGTAGTACCTATGAATTTGGGAGAATTCTTTTTTTCTCAATTTACCAAAAATACTCTAAGGTTCCTTGCCTGTGAGAACTGACCTTCCTCACTGTCTGCAAGGATGGAATCTTGAAAGTCAGATACCAGGTGTGAGGTTAGGCTTATGTGTCAACTTGGCCAGGTAATTGTGCCCAGTTTTTTGGTCAAGCAAGCACTGGGCTAATTGTAATACAAGGACATCTTTGGGCTTTAGTCATGAGTGAGTTTACTGCATAGATGGCTGATTACATCTATGATCAGCCAGGGAGACTGCCTGTCAGCAAGGAGTGACATTATATCTAATCAGTTGAATGCCTTAAAAGGGGAATTGTTTTTAGCATTCAGAGAGAATTTCCCAGCCAACTTCTCCCGGAAACCCATCAAGGACCTTCACTGGGCTTTCATTGGAGCCCCTGGTTTGCAGCCTGCCTGCAGAACCTGGACTTGTGCATCTCCATGGTCACATGGACTTAAAAAGTCTCATACTATTTACAGATATCTCCTGTTGATTCTGTTTCCCTACAGAACCCTGATTAATACAGCTTGGTGCCAGGAGTGGTTCATGAGGAACAGAATCTTAAACATGGGATGTCTGAGGTGGTTCTGGGAATATTGCAATTGACTCTCTACTCTAATTAGATTCAAAGGTACTAATGACTCCCTTTCCAATAATGAAGAGGCCACTAATAGTCCATGGCATGAGTTGGCAATGGAGATACACAGAATATCATCACCGGATTCTCCTACTTCCTCGCTTCTAAGAGGCAAGGATGTTGGTGAGAGTGTTTTCAACACCTTAACAGAGTTTTGTGGAGTCAAAAGGTATAATGATATTGGCTGGCTCCTCCTGGATACTCTGGATACAGTTACAAAAGAAAGAGATGAGCTAAAGGCTTCAAATTTGCAACTCAAAAGCCTCATGAATAATGTGAAAGTTTCTATGTGTGCTAAAAAAAAAATCTTGTTTCCTGCAGCCACAGGCTTGAGATATCTAGGAACCAAACTCAAACTCTCATTTTATGAGTAGCAGAATTACAAAAGAAACTAAAATCTCAACCCCACAAGTTATCTGCTGTTAAAGTGAAGACATTGATTGGAAAGGAGTGGAGCCCTGAGTATTGAGATGGAGACATATGGGGTGATGATAATATTGGTGGGGACACTGGAGCCCTAAAGTCTGCTGAGACTTGAGCAGATAAACCTGTGATGGCCTGCCCTGTAGAGACCACACTTTGTCAACCTTGTATTACTCAGCCTCCAGCCTGCCCAAGGGAGTCTGGACTTCCTTCCAGCAGTGAGGTGAGTACCAGCCAAACTAAAGCTTGCACTGCCCAGCCTCTGGCCTGCCGCAAGAAGTCCAGACCTCCTCCTAGCCCTGAACTAGGTACCATCTCAACTCCAGCAAGCACTGCCTAACCTCTACCCTGCCCTGAGGAATCTGCCTTCCAACCCCTGCCTTCCAACCCCTGCCTGAAGAGATCAATCCTGTCTCACCAGAAAAAAAATGCAAAAGAATGCCCTAAGGTCAGTAGTTTGCAAGAAAATTCTAATTCTTCTCCTTTTTCACCCCTACCACCCCTCTTCCCTTCCAGAACTAATGCTAGACTAAAATCACAACAAGACCCTAAAGGTGAAATACAAAGTGTGACCCATGAGGAAGTAGGTTACACTCTGAAAGACCGCATGAGTTTTCCAACTTATATAGACAGAAACTAGGGAAATATGTGTGGGAATGGATACTAAGGGTATGGGATAATAGTGGAAGGAATATAAAGTTGGATCACACTGAATTTATTGATATGGGCGCACTAAGCAGAAATTCTGTATGCAGTGCTGTAGCTCGAGGGGTTAGAAAGGGCTCTAACAGTCTGTTTGGGTGGCTGACTGAAACATGGACCAAAAGATGGCCTAGCATGTCTGAGATTGAGATGCCCAATTTGTCCTGGTATACAGTAGAAGAAGGAATTCAAAGGATTGGAGAGAGATTGGAATGCTAGAATGGATCATTTAAGACCTGCACACCCACCCCAGGAATGTCCAGAGGACACACCTTTTACCAGGACTGTGAGGAATAAATTTGTAAGACTAACTCCATCTTTTCTGAAGAGCTCTGTGGTTGCTCTTCTCTGTAGTTCAAATATTAATTTAGGGAGGGCTGTAATGGAATTAGAATCAGGGATTAGTAGACACTGGCTCAGAAGTGACATTAATTCCAGGAGTCCCAAAATGTCACTGTGGTCCACCAGTCAGAGTAGGGGCTTATGGAGGTCAGGTGATTGATGGATTTTTAGTTCAGGTCTGTCTGACAGTGGGCCCAGTGGGACCCATTCTGTGGTTATTTCCCCAGTACCAGAAAGCATAATTGGAATAAACACACTTAGTAACTGTCAGAATCCTCACATTGGAACTCTGACTTGTGCAGTAAGAACTATTATGGTTGGAAAGGCCAAGTGGAAGGCACTAGAACTGTGCCTACCTAGCAGAGTAGTAAATCAAAAGCAATACCAGATTCCCAAAGGGAATGCAGAGATTAGTGCATCATCCAGGATTTGAAGGATACAGGGGTATCCTTGTACTCCTATTTGGCTTGTGCAGAAAACAGATGGATCTTGGAGGATGACAGTAGATTATCATAAACTTAACCAGGTGGTAACTCCATTTGCAGCTGCTATCCCAGATGTGGTATCATTGCTTGAGCAAATCAACACATCCCCTGGTACCTGGTATACAGCTGTAGATCTGGCAAATGCTTTTTTCTCAATTGCCATTAATAAGGACCACCAGAAACAGTCTGCTTTCAGCTGGCAAGGCCAACAGTATATCTTAACTGTCCTGCCTCAGGGGTATATCAACTCTGCAGCCCTATGTCATAATATTGTCTGCAGGGACTTTGATTGTCTCTCCTTCCCACAAGACCTCACACTGGTCCATTATATTCATGATATTATGCTTATAGACCTAGTGAGCAAGAAGTAACAGACTCTAGACTTATTGGTAAGGCATTTGCATGAGAAAGGATGGGAGATAAATCCAACCAAAATATAGGGGCCTTCCACCTCAGTGAAATTTCTAGGTGTCCTGTGGTGTGGGGCATGTTGAGATATTCCTTCAAAAGGGAAGGATAAGCTGTGCATCTGTCCCCTCCTATGACCAAAAAGAGGCTGAACACTTAATTGGTATGTTCGGGTTTTGGAGCCAACACATTCCTCATTTGGGTGTGCTACTCTGGCCCATTTACCATTGTCACCAGAAAAGCTGTTAGTTTTGATTGGGGACAGAACAAGAGAAGGCTCTGTGACAAGTCCAAGCTGCTGTGCAAGCTGTACTACCACTTGGACCATATGATCTAGCAGATTCAATGGTGCTGGAAGTTTCATTGGCAAATAAAGATGTTGTCTGGAGCTTTTGGCAAGCCCCTATAGGAGCATCACAACACAGACCCTTAGGATTTTGGAGCAAAGTTCTGTCATCCTCTGGAGATAACTACTCTTCTTTTGAGAAACAGCTTTTGGCTTGCTACTGGACCTTGGCAGAGACTGAATGCTTAACCATGGGCCATCAAGTTAACATGAGACCTGAGTTGCCTATCATGAGTTGGGTATTATCTGGCCCACCAAACCATAAAGTTGGGCGTGCAAAGCAGCATTCCATAATAAAGGGGAAGTGATATATATGAGATAGGGCTTGAGCAGATCCTGAAGGCACAAGTATGTTACATGAGTCCAAATGTCCATGGTCACCACCCTTGCCATGTTACCTTCTCCTTTCCAGCCCACAACTTTGGCCTCTTGGGGAGTCGCTTACAATCAGTCGACTAAGAAAGAGAAAACTCCAGCCTGGTTTACAGATGGTTTTGCACGATATGCAGGTACCACCCGAAAGTGGACAGCTGCGGCACTGCAGCCCTTTTCTGGGACATCCCTGAAGGACAGTGGGGAGGGCAAATCCTCCCAGTGGGCATAATTTTGAGCAGTGTACCTGGTTGTTTCTTTCGCTTGGAAGAAGAAATGGCCAGAGGTGCATTTATACACTGATTCATGGGCTGTTGCCAATGGTTTGGCTAGATGGTCAGAGATTTGGAAGGAACATGATTGGAAAATTGGTGACAAAGAGGTCTGGGGAAGAGCTATGTGGATAGACCTTTATGAGTGGGCAAGAAACATGAAAATATTTGTGCCCCATGTGAATGTTCACCAGAGTGTAAATTCAGCAGAAGATTTTAATAATCAAGAGGATAAGATGACCCACTCTGTGGCTAATGCTCAGCCTTTTTGCCCAGTCACTCCTGTCATTGCCCAATGGGTTCATGAACAAAGTGGCTATGGAGTCAGAGATGGAGGTTATGCATGGGCTCAGCAACATGAACATCCACTCACCAAGGCTGACTTGGCTACATCCACTGCTGAGTGCCCAATCTGCCACCAGCAGAGACTCATACTCTTCCCCCACATATGGCACCATTCCCTGAGGTGATCAGCCTGCTACCTGGTGGCAGGCTGATTACATTGGACCACTTCCACCATGGAATGAGCAGTGATTTGTTTTAAATAGAATAGATACTCCAGATATGGGTTTACATTTCCTGCACGCAATGCTTCTTCCAAAACTACCATCTGTGGACTTACCAAATGTCTTATCTACCACATGGCACTCCACACAGCATTGCTTCTGATCAATGAACCCATTTCACAGCAAATGATGTGTAAGCATGGGTACATGCCTGTGGATTTCATTGGTCTTACCATGTTCCCCAACAACTTGAAGCAGCTGGTTTTATAGAATGGTGGAATGCCCTTTTGAAGACTCAGTTATGGTACCAACTAGGTAGCAATACCTTGCAGGGTTGGGGCAATGTTCTCTAAGAGGCTGTGTATGCTCTAAATGAGTGTTCACTCTATGGTGCTGTTTCTCCCATAGCCAGGATTCACGGGTCCAGGAATCAAGGGGTGGAAATGGGAATGACCCACTAGGCAAATTTTTGCTTCCTTTCCCTGCAACCTTAAGCTCTGCTGTTCTACAGGACTTAGTTCCAAAAGTAGTGCTACCACCAGGGAACACAACAATGATTCCATTGAACTGGAAGTTAAGATTGCCACCTGGCCACCTTGGGCTCCTCTTACCTCTGAATCAACAGTAAAAAAGGGAATTACTGTGCTGGCTGGGGTGATTGATCCTGACTATCAAGGGGAAATAGGACTGCATCTACAAAATGAAGGTAAAGAAGAGTTTGCCTGGAATACAGGACATCATCTTGGTCTCCTAGTACTACCATATCCTGTGATTAAAGTCAATGGAAAATTGCAACAACCCAATCCAAGCAGGACTAACAATGGCCCAGAATCTTCAGGAATGAAAGATTGGGTCACTCCACCAGGCAAAGAACCACGGCCAGCTTAAGTGATTGCTGAGGGTAATGGGAACATGGAATGGGTAATGGAAGAAGGTAGTGATAAATATGAACTTCAACCATGTGACCAGTTACAGAAATGAGGACTGTAATAGTCATGAATCTTTCTTCCTTGTTTCTTTGAGTATGACTGTATATGTAAACAAAATGAATTTTTTTGTTTTCTTCCCCAGCCTTATCCCGTATCATATGACAAGTTGTATTAGTTTCATGTCATAATATTTAAAGATGTCAAGTTTAGCAGTAGATATTACCCAAGGACTTGCACCATATTCTGTAAGGAATTAATGTGTTTCTGGTTGTATGCAGGAGAGTTGAATTGTTAGGCAGAAATATGTATATATATGCATGTCTGTTATTGTTTTTACTTAGAGACTGAGTATGGTTTAAAGTAATGTGTGTGGTTGCCAAGTTGACAAGGGATGGACTGCCATGGTTAGGCTAATGTGTCAACTCAGCCAGGTAATTGTGCCCAGTTGTTTGATCAAGCAAGTACTGGGCTAATTGTAATACAAGGACATTTATGGGCTAAAGTCATCAGTGAGTTTACTGCATAGATGGCTGACTACATCTACTATCAACCAGAGAGATTGCTGTCAGCAATGAGTGATGTTTTATCCAATCAGTTGAATGCCTTAAAAGAGAAAGTGATTTCAGCATTCAGAAAGAATTTCCCAGCTCATCTTTGGACATCCAGCGTCTCCCAGAAACTCATCAAGGACCTTCATTGGACTTTCATCGGAGCCCCTGGTTTGCAGCCTGCCTGCAGAACCTGGACTTGTGCATCCCCACAGTCAGGTGAGAGACTCATATAAAACCTCATACTATTTACAGATATCTCCTGTTGATTCTATTTCCCTAGAAAACCCTGACTAATACTCCAGGCCAGTTTTTCTAGAGAGTTTTCATAAACATTGGCTCCATAAAGTAAAACTTAGTTCCTTACAATTACCTTATCATACCTGATTATTTGAGCATCATTCTGAAATATCAGATTCCAGGCAAGGCCTTGGTTACATAACCATGTTTTCTAATTGTATATTGACAAAAAGAGGGCAGATTCTCAATGATTCTATGCAATCAAATATCTTGCTATGAAAAATAAGAATATTCAAGGAGAGCTTCTGAATTGAGAAATGGGTGGCTGGTTGAAATAAGGCATTTAAAAATCTTTTATTTCACTTTACAAAATCTGAGTCTACTAAGTTGTTTTGGTTTCCAGATAGTTTAAGAAGCAAAATCCTTCCTTAATTATCTATAATATAGAACATTATACAACATAAAAAAAAATGCATTCCAAATACATAAATGTAATCATCCCTCATGAGTTCATTCAGTCCTATGTAATGCATTCTTATTTAGCTGTTTTGAGATAAGTAGTCAAATGAAGCTGTCTGCTTTTTGAATAAAAATAGTTCTAGGACATCCTGACTTACAGTCAACTGGAACAGACGGAAATTTTCCTAACTGATGCATCAATTAGCCTACCTCAAAGTCTATTTTTTGAAATATCAATATTTTCAAGTGTCTAGTTAAGCCGTTTTCCACAGAACTCAGACAAAATCCTTTCTTCAAGATAAAAACTGTTGTTGGTAACTGACTGCAGAGCCTTCAGGGAAGCATCAGAGCAAAACAAATCCTATGTGTAGATTCTAGAGACTTAAAAGAGCTGTGTTTAATTTATTACTGTTAATTTTCAAATGTAAAAGTTATGATGAGCGTTCCTAACAAAAACAGTGTAACTGACAAAGACAATTTTGTAGTTTCTGTGGCATGCAAAACAAGTTAAGAGAGATTTGAAAATACATTTTAGGAAAAAAATCACTAAGGATAATGAGTAAGACTCATTTCAAAAAAGATATTGAGTGTTATATTGGATTTATAAAAATGGATGAAAATAATTTTAGTAGAAGAAAAATGTTGATATATAACAGTAATCCTGAGGCATTAGATATATATAAATTATGATATGATATAATATACCAAGTACATAACAAGAATATAAGAATATCAAGTAATATTTTCATGTAGCCTGAAGTAGGCTCTCGACATTTGTGTTTTTATAAGTCTAATGTTTTATAAGTCTACGTTAGATAAGTCTAATGTGTATCCCCAATTAAAAAACACTAGCCTAAAAAATACTATATTAAAATTTAAAAAGGAGGTTGCGGGTAAGTTTAACATTTTTGACTGATAACACAAGTGTTGTGACTTTTAATCATTAGGCAAAGATCTGATAATTATATTAATATTGAATTTTCATACTAACTGTATCAATGTTTAAAAGATGTTATGAAAAGTGAGAGCACTGAAAAATCTCCAGGGATTTCACATGAATCATCTAAGTTTTAAATATTGATATTAATAATATTTTACCTATATTAGTTGAACTGAGGGATGATTAATCATATCTTCTGATTTAAAATCTCTTCCCATCCAATTCAAAGGTAACATATCAAGTAAACCAAGTTATTTCTAGCTCACCTCCATTTTTTTTTTCAGAGGTCCTCTGGGGTATCTTAGAATTAGTTTTTAGTACAAAAGATATCTTTTGTCTATATTTACGATCTGATTTGGGGAAGACCAAAACAAAAAGAAGCTGCCAGAGCAATTTTGAACACTTGAATACAATAGGATCATGGATGTCTGAGAAATAATACTTGTTTATACATTTTATCCTAGTGACAATAAAATATTTATTAATAACCATACAAATTAGCAGGACTGTAAAGAACATTAGCTATTTCATAAGTGAGAATGGTTTCCTTGATTTCTTAAAAAATCAAGAACATAATAAAGTCAACATAAAGAGTAAAACATTTTTCTGGTAAAACACAGACTCGAGGCAGATTATACAAAAAACAAGAATATTCCTTCATATTGCAAAGGCAATGAGGAAATAAAGCATAGAAACAAGTCTACTAAAAACTGATCAAACTTTAAAGTTTTTAACATATTTCATACATATTTACAACTCAGATACTTGTTAGCCCCAATTGGCAAAATGGTCTGCCTGAGACCCCCAGCCAGCAACCCCCAGCCAGCGTCAACAAGAAAACAGATGGCCAAAACCCCTATCCTCTGTCCCTGAAAGACAGAACGTGCATTCCAACATGTACACTTCATCCTCCCCAACAGAGTACAAGTAAATACTTTTTCACTGGTCTAGCTAATACCCCACCCTTAGGCTATTTAAGAGCAAACCTAAGTCAGTGGAACGGGCTGAAGTCTCCCTTCAGACCCCCGATGCACCAGCCATCTAATAAACCTTCTCTGCCTGAATGTTGATCTGTCTCTGAACCTTATTGAACCGGGATCTCACATTTTGGTGCTGAAACCTGGGAGGCCTTGTTGAGACAGATCAATCCTGTAGCAATCATCTACCCTGCCATTGCAGCATCACCAACCCACACCAGACACTGATTCATCTTTGGGTGAGTCTTGGGAACTCTCCAGAGGATCCTGTCTCTTTTTTGGTCACCTGCCTCCTTTTCTCTGAAAATCCTAGTGCTAGGTCAGTGATCCTCTCCAGCATAAGAGAACTGTCCCTATCGTCTGACCTCTTGGCTCTGCGGACACCCAGCTCTGGGTCCGGTTACCTGTCTAAACGGTTTGAGAACAAGAGATCCGAGAACGCTTGCTTCTCTTCTCTCATACCCTCTTTTCCAAAGAGGTCCTTGAAATCACCCTCTCACCAATATCCAACACAATGGCAAGTGGTCTGAGGTCTCCTACATTCAGGCTTTTCTTCTTTCTCTGTAACCATTCCTCCCTCTGCCAATCCTGCACTACCTATCAAATCTTCCTTTTTCACAGCTGACCCCGTCTCCCACGCACAAAAAATCCCTCTTCCAACCTCAACCCCTCTGACCATACCGCCGACCATATGCCCTATCAGCACCCTATGAACCTACTATATCCTCCTCCTGTTCCCCTACACCTCCCCCTGAACCTCCTCCCTTCTCTCCACCTACCACCCTCTCTCAAGCCCAAGTCCCCACTCAACCCCCCTTCCCCAGCTCCAGTCATCCCTCTCTGAAAAGTGGCTGAAGCAGAGAGCTTTGTGCATGTTCACGTCTCCTTCTCTCTCTCTGATCTCTCATGTTTTATTAATACAAAAACCACTTATCTCTGCCTTCCCTGAATTCCCTGAACCCTTAACTCACTTCTTGATCTCAGTAGTCAGGCTCAATGAAATAGTTTCATAACCCCTCACAACCTCTCTTTTGCCACAGCCACCAAAAAGCCACCTGTTCACCCACTCACTCCCTCCTCTGCTCCCCCTTTTTCCACCAAAGTGTCAATCTGAAAGTCTGAAACACTGAAATTCCTATCATTGCTGCCCACCAAACCCCAATATCCTGTCCCTCTTGATGGCCTGCAAAATATCAAGCCTACAATTATTCATGTCTTACAAGTAAGCCTTTAGCTTACTCCTAAATTTTAAGTCTAAGTGTATTCCTAAAAAGTAATAATCCAAAATATATGTTTTAAATATATGTCTATCTAAACTGCTAAATTAAAACTTAACTGCATTTATACTGCTCAAATATTCCCAACTGGTTACTAATTACTAATAAAAGTGTTTCCAAAAACAAGCTTGCATATTACAAGCAACACTGATTCCAAAAAAATCTTAAAAGCAGTAAAATCAGAAATGTAAAATAATTAAAAGCTTAAAAAAACAATACCAAAGAGGTAAAAATTATGAGTCAAGTTAATGAGCTTTATGTTTTGGTTGGTGTGTCTTAACTAGTTTTGTTTTTGTCTGTCTGTTAAGTGTATATTTTGATACCTCCAGATGATAATATTAAAGTAACAAATGAAAATTCTTAAAAAGAGCTCTATTCAAATGGCCAAAAATTTAAATGAGTACTTATATTAATAAAAAAGTATGGATGCTAATAAGATAAATTAGCATTATATATGTTAAGTCTTTAAAATGATGAAAATTGTAGGTTTTGAATAATGAAGTTATTACAAACCTCTTCAAGAAATTGTTTTTGCCTAAATTGAAATGAATAGTTTATTTTTCTTCACAGAATGGGATGAGAAATGTGAAACTTAAGTGGATATTGAAAGAAGTAAAATGTTTATGGAAGTGTTGTCTTAAAATTTGATGTTTGTTTAAGGGAATGTGTTTTGTCCTAAGATAAGATGGCTGGTTTTTCATAAAAACAAAATGGAAGTATGTAGCACAAAACTTGAATACATATGGAAAGTTGTAAAAGATATTGCAGAAGGTAGCATTAAATAAGGGAATGTTTTCTGTGAAGGTGAAATTTGTCTTAAGATGAAGTAACTATAGTCTATGTGTTTATAAATAGTTATAAAAGTTTGTAAAAGCATTGTTTAAACTGAAATATTTAAATTAATTCCAGAAAATCATAAAACAGAAACTGAATTGATGCTAATAACAAAAAATAACTTCATGACAGAAAAACTGGTCAGAGGCCACCTCTATCTGCATATTAAAGTGGTGGTAAAGAGAAGTTCCTCTTGATTCCATTGAGAATCTTAGGTTTTCATAAAATATTAGAGAAAGTAGTTTTTCCTATACTGCTAAAATAAAATATCTGTTAATTATTGTAATTATGGTAATTGTATGTTATAAGTTTGCTTTAAAACAGTTTCCAAAGTCATTTTGGTAACTTAAGTATGGAAAATATATAAAATGTGTTTTTATTATTAAGAAAAAGAAAGTAATTTTGTCCTAAAATAACATGACTGGTTATTAAGAAACAGGAAAATGTGGCACAAAACCTGAATGAATACAGAAAGTGCAAAAGGTGCATGGAGAAGAAATTTTTATGGTTAACTTTGAGTAAAATTTATTGGGTGTATCTATAAAGTTTAAAAACTGTAGTATCAAATAGTATACCGATACAAAATTAAAATTTTGTTCTTTCTCTGTTAAAGTAACAAAGTTTCTTAAATCATTGGTCTGTTTTAGTAAAAGTTTATGAAGAATTTTCCCCTGAATAATCAGTATACAAAGAAAAACATCTGTTTTATCAAAATAGCCTTCTTGTATTTTAACCTTATTGTTTCCTTGATTGTTTAAGGAAAACAAGTTTTATCACTTTTAAAGAAAATGATGTTCAAACCTAACAACTTTTGACATTTGGCTTTCTCAAAGTCAAGTCCTGGAAAATATCTTTATATTTCAAATTATTGCAAAAGATTTATTCTTTCACCTTGAAAAAAAAGTGAAATAATAAAATAAAATTCATTTAATATAAGTTGAATTAAAAGTATTTAAAAATGTTTGAAAACTGTTATAAAATTAAAAGGGACTCTTTAACCCTCTGTTAATGGGTTGTATGAGTAAAATATTCATATGAATACTTAAAAATTGTATAAAATTCCTAAAAATTTATCAATGTTTTGGCATAATATTAGATAAAAGTATAATGTTGTTAATCATGGTTTTAATTATTAAAAAAAAAAAAATGGTATGTGTCACAGAAACAACCTCTCTACCTGAAAATCAAGAGGTGGATGCTTTAGCTCATGTTCATCTGATTTGCCCCACCTCTGCTAAAAAAGCAGCTCTATAGCTGTAAAAAATTACTATCCATTGAAGGCTGCTAATGGGTGCATAACAATAAATGATTATAAGTTAAAGTAACACCACTGCTGTATACAGCAGTCCCAAATATTGCTAGTTTTTTGCAAGAAATTAATATCCAATTATGTCACTATCACTTTATTTAAAATTTTGCTAAGGCTTTCTTTAGTATTCCTTAGGCAAGTCAAGCCAGCCTGCATTCACTAGGTGAGAAGGCCAATGGTGAATTTTGCAGTGCTTCCCCAAAACTGTGTGCATAGCCCAACCATCAGTTCTGGCCTGGTGACAAAAGATCTGCCTGCATAAAAGAAACCTGTGGCTGTAACTTTTTTTGTTATATTGATAATATTATGTTAATCAGTAATTCTTTTTCAGAATTAAAAGAAGCATCAGAGACAATGGTATCTTATCTTAAGAGCCTGAAATGAGCAAACAATTGAGACAAGCTGAAAGATCCTTGCTGCTCTGTCAAACTTTTAAGTGTGGTTAAAGTATAATGTTTTCCCACACCACAAATTCCAAAATAATGAATGGCCTTTTTGGGGATGTAGGGGTACTAGAGACCCTTCATCTGCTGTTTAGCTCAGATATTAAAGCCATTGTATGTGTTAATCAGGAAAAGTTGTGCATAGAAACGAAAAAAACAAAAAACAAAAACAAAAACCCAGCAGGCTCCTTTTTAACGAAAAAAAAATGGTAAAAAGATTAATAACACAAACTCAAGCATTAAGGGGGTTTGACCTTAACTTACCCTATGAATTGGATGTGGCCAGCACCAATAATGGCTTTGGGTGGAGTTTGTGGCAGAGGCAACATTCTAAACAAATACCCCTTGAGTTTTAGTCACAATTGTGGGAAGGGGCCAAAATGCAATATAGTCTCTTAGAGAAGCAACTATGTGCAGCATACCAAGTCCTGTTGCAAACGAAGGGCTTAACCCAATAGCATCCGGTCACTCTGAAGACTGCCATCACTATCCAGGAGTATATTGCAAATACTAAGAATGAGACAGAAATAGTGAACTGTCATAAGCGGCCCTCTGTGGGGGAAAGATCTGTGAAAAAAACATCTGAAATGCCTTCCAGCAGTAGCTTCTCTCTATCATGTCCCTGCCCATTCCTCTAACACCCTTCTCAGAACTGTTGAAACAGATGCCCTCGTGAAGATCCAGAGCCATACTATTGAAACGAAAAAAACAGCAGAGTGGCTTCACAGGAAAAGTGGACATCATGACTACCAGACACTGTGGTGCCCAGTTGAGTAGTTCCAGCTGCCTCTTACTTGTCAACAGCTTGTGAACATCACCTACAAGTGTCCAGCGTGCTTACTCCAATGACTGCAACATCAGCCCCCTCCTGCTCTAGGAAGGGACAAGGTATGCTTTTACTGATGCAGACATGCAGACATTACATTGAGACTCTTGTAAACAGCCAGCTACTATTTGCTGCCTAGAAAACATAAGTGCCATGTATGGAATGTCAGTCCAAGTTGACAGTAACCAAAAAAACTATTTATCAGTCACTGCATGAAGTCTTAAACTACAAACGAGAATATTGTTTGAACTTTTTGTTAAAAAATGATGAAATGAATGGCTTTGTAATAAAACAGATAAAGGACAATAAAACATCCTTACAACAATGAACTAAGTTTAAATTCAGTGCTTAAGCTATAGCCACAGCTCCAATTAAAATGCTACCAGCAAGACCAAAGCAGGCAGTAGGGCTACAAGTTAAAGTGCTAGCTGCCCTATGGCCCCAAAGGGGAAATAATAATTAGTTGTTGTTGCCTATGCCTCAAACTATATAAACTGGGGGAAAATAAAATCATTTTAGCCATAGGCCTATGAAGCCCTACTGGTTGGGAATCTTAAATCCATGAAAAATAAAAATCACTCAAAAACATTTTTATAAAACCACAGTTAATAATCTAAAGTCTCATATTCCTGCTAAAACTCTACGTGTATATGTAAACTCTTCTTATACCTAAATTGATTTGTAATGTGCTTATATACTGCTAAACCCACCAAATTATATAATTTCACTGTCAACCATTAATGTTCAATGTTAAGTTACCTTCACTCTCTTATTTCTCCTAACCCCTCTCATATTAATATTATTACTCCTCTTCAGACTCCTGGTAGCGATAGCCTCACAGCCTACCCTGAATTTCATGGTTAATTCTTACCCCACTTATAACTCTCATTCTCCTCATATCAGCAAGTCCATATATCTTCCATGTGATAACTCAGTTTACCCAAACAACCATCCAAAATGCTACCCATAATCATGTAGACAATCTTCTCCTGCTGTGGAAAGTACAGTTCCAGCTGCTGACCAAAAACCATGTTGAAAAGGAAACAGCAACTAAATCCAACGATGCCCCACAACAACAGGAAGCAGCTCAATGATTCACCACCCCAATTCCTCTCTCCTCCCTACCCCTTAATTATATCAAAAGGAGTTGGGAATTTTAGCCCCATTTGGCAAAATGACCCACCTATGACCCCCAGCTGGCAACCCCCAGCTGGCACCAACAAGTCTCCTCTGCCCCAATAACAGATGGCCAAAACCCCCACCCTCCATCCCTGAAAGACGGAACGTGCATTCCAACACGTATACCTCATCTTCCCCAAGACTCCCTCTCAATAGAGTAAAAGCTAGTACTTTTTCACTCTTCTCACTAATACCCTGCCTCTAGGCTATTTAAGCGAAAACCCAAGTCAGTCAAGTGGGCTGAAGTCTCACTTCAGATCCCTGCTGCGCTGGCGATCTAATAAATTTTCTCCGCCTTAACTCTGATCTGTCTCTGACCCTCATTGAACCAGGATCTAACAATAATATAAACAATGGCAAACAAAATTTATTTTGCAAACACACACAAAACATTTGCCTTGAAAATCAGAAGACATACGTGTAACATTTCTCTGGCACTATTGCTCCAAAATATAGCCTCAGCCATTTATTTATGTTGATTAAAATTTTTAACCAAAGTAACTCACTATTAGCAAGGTGACCACCTCATTCTGGTTTGCCAGGAACTTTTTCATTTTTAGCATTGAAAGTCCCACATCCCAGGAAAACTGTCAGTCCTAGGCATACCAGGAGCGAGGGACTGTAGTTGAGAACTGTCTGTCATCCACCTGCATATTAGGAGAGCTTATAAATACACTTAATACAATTTTTGGGATAAAAATCTCTTATACAATTTCCCAAACTGGCAAAAATGAATAGTGTTGTAGATTGAATTATGTACCCCAATTTAGACTTGTTCTTAATGAATGTTAATTCGCATTTCTGTTTTAGAGCAGATTGCTATATGGTATGACATGGGATCTCAGGCTTGGGCACAACCGAAACTTTCATCAAATAGCACAAATGGTACCAAAGATCAGGGGAAGAGATCCCATCATGGCCAATTTCCCAGTGAGACCAACTCCTTGGGTCAGGCTCTGTTGATGGCAGCTGGGAACACCCCCACTTCCATTAGAGAAGAGGGACAAATCTGAGCTGCCTGAAATTAGGCTGCTTGTTCCCTGTTTCTGGGTTAAAAGTATTGTCTGGCCTTTTAATTAGACCTAACATCTCCCCTGGGCTGTGGAATTGAAATAGACTGAAGTATCTGCACACAATTGAAAAGAAGGGGGCAGGTGGACAAGGGCTTGGAGATGGCCAGTACGCATCTGTCTGTGACTTCTCCAGCACCTGGGGGTGTGAACCCAATGGAAATTGGACCTCTTAAAGATGTCATTTTACTTAAGGTGTGGCACAGCTGAATGAGGGTGAGCCTTAATCTGGATTAGTGGAGGCCTTATGAAGGCTGCAGGGAGGAGTGTGTGAGAGTTAAAGACATTGTAAGGGCTAAAGACTCTGGCAGCAGCCTGACCGCTAGATCAGTTATTAGCTCACAGAGCCTTTTGTCTCCCAGTTCAGCATGCCTTGTATCTAAATCATTAAGTCTTTGGCTCAACACATATACTCCCAAAGCACAGCAGAAATGATTCTGAGGAGTTGCATTTTGTGTTCCTTCTGTGTAACATTTAAGTGATAACAGTAGTGTATGAATAACCCTGCAAATAAAGAATGGCCATGCTTGCTTGCCTGTTTGTCTGGAGCACACTGCAGTTGTGCCAGTATGAGCAAACATCCCTCTCTGCCTAAGTTTTCTTCCGCCTACCTCCCTCATGGGCTCCCGAGGTGGATGCAGTGCACAAATGGCGTAGTCAGCAGGATTTGACATGTTCTTCCACTGCTCCCCTGGCAGAGGAGGTAGGGAGTACAGACCCTGGGTGGCCCCCGCTGTGTGTGGGGGGGCTGGTGTAGCCAAGTGGCTATCTCAGTGTTGTGTGTGTCTGGATGTGACACCCACCAATGACCCCACAGCGCTGCTAGGTGTCCTGCAGCAGGCCGAGTCAGCCATAGGGGAAATGAATTCCCACGCTGCTGCTGCATAGGTGGGATGGGTGTTCCTGTCTTTGTTATGAGATACCACCCAAGAAACATTGAAACAGGAGAGGGAAATTCACCAGTTGCATGAGTAACTGCAGCAGTTGCATGTGCAGCTGGAGTGCCAAGCCTTGTCAGTTGGTAGTAGTTTGGATGAGGTAGAAGAAGTGAGACTCATCTGACAAGCTCATCTGGTCATGATGCAAAAGGTGAAACATGATCAGGACATGGGGCAAGGGGGACACCCCAATGGGCAACCGCACGTGGTGCGGCACATCATGTACCATCCCTATTTGCAGGCAGAACTGGTTGAATTTGGGATGGCAATTTCGGCAGAAGCCAGGAGAGCCCATAGCTGCATGGCTGCTGTGCCTGTGGGACACAGGTGTGGATGGCATTGTGTGCTCTGGGACTGAGATAGAGAAGTTAGCATCACTTACTGGCCATCCTCTGCTGCACCAATGTCTCTTAAATGCGTGGCAGCATGCTGGGGGAAACCCCGATCACACCTTGATGGAGTGGCTCCAGACAGTGGTTTGTATGGTCTGCAATGATGCAAGGAAGTTGCTGGACTCGGTGAGCTGGTGGACCACATATGCTGATCTCGTACAAGTAGTCTGGGAAATAGGCGTGTACAGTGCTGTCTTTGACCCTAATAACCAGGGATGCGATGCCAAGAGGTTCATAAGTCAGATGAGGCACCTGCTCATGCAACATGCTACTGTCCCCTCATTTGAGTCCCTGATGACTATCTTGACTCCGTATGTGGGGCACCCGATCCATGAGGTGACAGCCATAGTGGTTAGTCTTGGCGAGGCCGAGAGCCAAAAGACCAAGGTCTGTCTGGTGGCGACAAGGAGAGATGCGCCCCTGTCTCATAAAACAGCTAAGTCCGCAGGCCAGGACTATAAAAGAGGTCCTTTAAAAGTCATGCGGAAGCAAATGTGGAATGATTTGGTCACTGCTGGGATAGACCCAGCTAAAATAGATGGGCAACCGAATGTGGTCTTGTTAGGCCTTTGGAGACAACTAGAACTTGCTCAGCAGCGAACAGGAAGAGTCCAGAAACCGTAGGTCAGGGAAACTGCACAACTCAGTGACTACCTGCTAAAGGACTCCGGGCGTTCCATGGTGCCGGTGCTTACCTTTACATAGGATAAATGCCGAGGCGTCCGAGATGGGGATCCTCAGAAAGACTGGAGGCCCTATGTGGAGCTAGCAATCCACTGGTCCCCACAAAATGTGCAGCATGTCTGGCCCTTGTGGATATGGGTGCAGAATGCACCCTTCTTTATGGCAACTGGATAAATTCACAGGCACCTATGTCTACGTGGATGGTTATGGTTATACCTGACAAGGCACCTTGCGGGTCATCCAGACAAAAGTGATGTTGGGAATTGGATGGTTGCCCCTGCAAATGTACACTATGTGCATTTCTACTGTCCCAGAGTATATACTGGGTATAGATGTGTTGAGAAACTTGACCCTGCACACCACTATTGGTGAATTCTGTCTACGAGTACAGGCAGTGAAATATGTGGTGAGGGGACGTGATAAACACGCCCCTGTTGTGTTGCCCGAACCCTGCAGGATAGTGACCATAAAACAGTACGGTTTGCCAGGAGGGCATGAAGAAATATCAGCAACTAGTAAAGAACTGGTCAAGGTACAAGTCCTCCGTGAGGCCCAGAGCCTGTTTAATGCTCCAGTGTGGCCCTTACGAAAGCCTGATGGGACGTGGCGTATGACTATTGACTATCAAGAGCGAAACAAGCTGGTTCCTCCTTTACATGCAGCTGTGCCCTCTGTTCTTGACCTAATGGATACTTTGACTTTGATACTGGAAACTTATTTTTTTTTGGACTTGGCAAATGCCTTTTTCTCCATTGTTATTGCTGATGAAGCACAGGATCAGTTTGTCTTCACATGGGAAGGCCGACAGTGGACTTTTACTGTATTGCCCATGCGCTATGTTTACAGCCCTACGATTTGTCATGGTTTAGTGGCTAAAGACCTAGAAAAGTGGAAACATACCAATACCATTCGGGTGTATCATTATATTGATGATATAATGCTAACCTCTGATTCTCTTGCAGATTTGGAGGCTGCTGTTCCCAATCTGGTCACCCACCTCAAAAGTCAAAGATGTGCAATAAATTGGGACAAGTTGCAAGGGCCTAGGTTGTATATCAAATTGTTGGGTATTGTATGGTCGAGTTAGACAAAAGTAATTCCTGAAGCAGTAATTGATAAGATTCAAGATTTCCCATGCCCCACAGCAATGAGACAGCTGCAGACCTTTTTGGGTCTCCTGGGTTACTGGCAGTGTTTATTCCTCAATTGGCACAGGTCCTAAAGCTTTTATATAAGTTAACAAAGAAAAGAAGTGAATGGGACTGGACTGATGAGGCCGAGCAGGACTTCATACAAGCCAAAATGGCTTTTAAGCAGACCCAAATTTTGTTAGTGGCTGACCCCGGCTGCCCATTTGAATTAGATGTGCGCATTACAGAAGAAGGCTATGGTTGGGGTTTATGGCAACAGACTGAGTGGCTGGGACAGTCAATAGGGTTTTGAGGTCAACTATGGAGACAAGTGGAGAAGCGCTATAGTCTCATAGAGAAGCAATTGGCAGCCGTGTATGCTGCCGCACAGAGTACTGAAACCATAACCCGGGAAGCCCCAGTAAAGATATTCACCACCTACCCTATAAAGGGATGGGTGCAGAATTGGATCACCTGGCTACGAAGTGGCATAGCCCAGATGGTGACACTGGCTAAGTGGGGGTCTTATTTGGAACAGAGAAGCACGTTTGCTTCCAGACCACTGAGTAAAGAGTTGCAACAAGTTTTAGGTCTCCTGGCATGTGCTAGGACACTGGGAGCAGAGACCCCCTTGCTAGTCCTCATGAAGGACGTTTCCCCATACAAAGCCAGGATAGGTACCATGCCAAAGGAGGCATGACACTGAAATGGAGCCAGTCGAGGACAGGTGGCTCAATGGATTGCTGTAGCCGTGTGCCCTCTAACTGATACCATTTGGTATGAATTAAGGGTTTGGTCAAAGCAGCCAAAGGGCTGAATTGAGAGCTTTGTGGCTCATAATGGGTCATGAAGCTGGCCCCTTAGTGATATCTACCAACAGTTGGGTAGTATTTAAAGGTCTTACCCTGTAGCTGCCGGAGTGGAAGCACATGGATTGGTCAGTAGCCCATCAGCCCCTGTGGGGATGTTCCATGTGGGAAGATCTATGGGGATGGGGGTTGTCTAAAGAAGTAACACTATACCATGTAACTGCTCACTGTCCCCTTTTGCATCCAGGCAACGATGAAGCAGATCAGTTGACTAAGCTTACCCTGTGGGTAAATAGTGTTCAGGACGCAGCTGTGTGGCTGCACTGAAAACTCCTACATGCTGGAGTCCCCACAATGATGAAGGTTGCATGCCTTTGGGGTTGACTGTGAATGCGGACGCCGCTTGGGCAGTATGCCGTGCGTGCCCCTAATATTTGATGTTACATCGAAAACCACTGCCCAGGATTATGGGTCAAATTGAGCCAGGCCGTGTCCTACTCACGTGATGACAGATAGATTTTATCAGGCCATTACCTTTGAGTCCACAATGCCAATATGCTCTTACAGCCATTGACATGGCCACAGGTCTGCTCTCTGTGTATCCTGCCCCCCAGGCAACCGAAGCTGTAACTGTGTGAGCATTATAACAGCTGTGTGACATGTATAGCCAGCCATTGACTATAGAAAGTGACAGAGGGTCCCATTTCAATGGGCATATAGTGCAGCAATGGAAGCTCCAACAGGGCATACAATGGGTATATCACATGCCCTACAGTCCTTTAGCAGCTGGCATAATTGAACATTATAATGGCCTTCTTAAAACAGGCCTGTGGGCCACAGCCCAAGGAACTCCAACCTTGCAGGGTTGGTGTGATTGCCTTTGGTTGGTAGTGCAATGTTTAAATAAATGACCCCTGCAGGGAGGAGTGGCACCAATAGAAGCCCTATTTCAGCATGCAGCTGCCCCCATTCAATTGCAGGTTACTACGAGGGATCCAATGTTAAAACCGCAATTGCAGGGAGGGTAAGTACTGCTGCCAGCACCCTCAGTAATTCATGGAGGAGAAACAGTCTCTGTGTCATGGCCTGGACTTTAAAGGCTCCCCATGTTCGATGGGTAGCTCTGGTGGTGCCCTGGGGATATGGGGCACAGAGTCAATTAACTGTAGTCCCCTGGATTACAGATGTATGGCCACTAAGGTTTACAGTGACCATGCCTGCCACTGGGGCCACCATAATGAAAGGTACGTTCATTCTGTAATTATGGCCCATCATAAGATCCCCCATCCTGTTATAGGTTGAAAAGAGTGTCTTACCGGCTGTGCCAGAAGGCCTGCGGGTATGGTATACTCGTCCTGGGCACACTCCACAAAGTGGCCCTTTGCTGTCTAAGGATGAACAGCAGGGATGTGTCCTGTTAGATGGGCATGATCTGCCTCTCCTAGTTACACTTACACATTTGTCTTACCACCCCTAGGAGTTCTGCCAACAACTTGCAGGCCAGTGGTTTGGCCTGGAGTATCGCGCCGCAGTACAGGACAATTGGGCGTGGTTGGAGACGGCCGACTGAACAACAGCCGAATGGGAAGCAGTTCAGCGGCATGTTGAGAAACTTCTCCACCGGGACATGGATCCACATCCTCTGTGGTTTAGCTATGCCTTGTATAATGGATGGGGATGGCTCCCTACCGAACATGTTGAACTGTGGAGCATTGCCCCAAAGTGTATAGAACAGAAGGGGGATCCCAAACAACTAGCAGGGGAGGTACCTCCAAATTTATGCAACACCACCCAAGTAGTGGTAGGTGGTTCCCGCTGGTGGAATGGCCAGCCATACCTTAGAACCAAACCCACCAACAGGTTGCCAGCTGGGTACCTGTGGGTTTGTGGGCCCCATGGGTGGCCATACCTCCCAGCCAAATTGGAGTGGGCATTGTACTTTGGGACTCCCCTTCATTCCAGGTCACATTGTTTCCACTCTAGATCAGAAACCCCAAAATTGGGACACAGTATATCATAGATGGCACAGGACCAAATGGACACCCTGGTGGTTTTACCCATTAGCTATTCTCCTTGCTGGGGGAAGGGCCATCAAAGTTGAATTAAATGTAGAAGCCTTAGCACATCACACTGACCAAGGCCTGAATGCTTCAGAATATACAATTGCCCAGTTAACAGAAGAAACTGATCAAATCCACCATGTTGTGTTACAAAACTGCATGTCCCTAGATTTACTTACCGCAGCACAACGAGGCACATGTGCATTAGTACATACTGAATGTTGCATATACATTCCTGATAATAAAAATCCATTCAAGGAGCCCTGCAGGAAATGAATCATAAAATACAAAATATCCAGAAAACACAGGTAAACCCTGTACAAGGCTGATAAGAATCCCTAAGTACTTGGAAATGGGCTCTTGGGGGAACCCTAATAAGTTTAGAATGCGTACTTCTATGTTGGTGTTGTCTATATAGCTGCTGTGGTGTTTAGTTGCAATGTACCCCCACCGCTGCTAAGGCCATTGCCCTGGGGGGTGGAGTGTGTGAGAGTTAAAGACACTATAAAGGTTAAAGGCTTGGGCAGTGGTCCAACTGCTGAATCAGCTTTTAGCTCACAGAGCCCTTTGTCCCCCAGCTCAGTATGCCTTGTATCTAATTCATAAAGTCCTTGGCTAAACACACATACACTCAAGGCATAGCAGAAATGATTCTGAGAAGTAGCATTTTGTGTTTCTTCTGTGGAACATTTGAGTGATAACAGTAGTGTATGAATAATCCTGCAAATAAAGAACGGCCATGCTTGCTTGCCTGTTCGTCTGGAGCAGACTGTGGCTGTGTGTCGATGTGAGCAAACTTCCCTCTCCACCTAAGATTTCTTCCGTCTACCTCCCTCGTGGGCTCTCGAGGCGGATGTAGTGCACAAGGAGTCAGAAGAAGGAAGCAGCCAGAATCTGGAAGAGAAAGGAGAGGGCATTCCCATGTGATGGGAAAGTCAAGGAACCACAGTTATTTCCAGCCAGCCAGAATGCTACCAACCCTGGAAGAAAGCAAACCTTTTAGCCTCTGAAACCATGAGAAAATAAATTCCTATGTTTAAGTCAACGTATTGTGTGGTATTTACCTGGAAAACTAAGACAAACACGTTCATAAAAATAACCCAAAGATATATCTCTTTGTAGGATGTAAAAATTTGAAGCAAAATCATATACATTTAGAATATGCTTAGTGATCAAATTTTTATTCTATCTTACTTGGAAGTATCACATGATTAATTATTTTTCAACTCAATATCAGTCCAAGATTTTAAGTTACCCAAATATCTTAGAAATTATATTCAACCTGATATGGTATAAAATGCAAATAATGCTGAATTTAAAAAAAAAATAAAAAGAAATCTGTCAGAAAAAAAATGATTCCATTTAGTTTTTAATAACCAAATGGGAGTGGTTAGACATTAAACACTTGTACAATGAAAGTTAGATAATTTCTAAATTAAAAACATGTATATCGACAGACTGAGATTACAGCTTCATTTAATGTTTCAATTCTATAATTTCTGTCATGGGTTATGAATAAACACAGAAACACAAAAAAAGCCAATGGTCCAAGTATCAAGGAACTGATTTCCTTTCCAGTGGGCATGGGGTTCTTAATTAATTTAAGCTCAAAATGGAAAAATGGGCATGTAAACAAAAAAGTCTAACAGGCAGATACTCCATTAACTCCCATCTACCAGAGAATAGATTTCCATAAATCATTAATCCATTTATCAAATAATCTGAGTTTAAAATCTGTTTTCCAGTCATTGCTGCCACCAAGGGGGGAATAACTTATCAAACATAAATGAACCAAAAAATAAATACAAAAGACAATATTATAGAAAGAAAATTAAAACAAACTGACAAAAAAAAAAACATTCAATTTCCACTTGGGATTTACCACTGAAAACCAAGAAAAGAAGTGCCTGGGCTTGATCAGTTCGTATGAGGTGCATGTCTCTGGAAATGTTCACCTGTCTCTTAGTGGAATTCATATGCCATTTTGTTAGAAGACCTCAAAAATTGGCAATAGATAATTTCGTTTTTTTAAAAAAGGTAAAATTATGATTCTCTTGCAGATAATAAATGAACATCTGTTAAAGATTTTTAACTACTTATTAATGGGGAAACCTGACAGATATTACAATGAACTTCAGAACATTTTATGTTCAAAGTTAATACATATATGAAAACACAAATGCCATCTATAATGGCATTTTATATTTAATTACATTTATAAGTGGTTTCTCCATTTAAAATATTTTAGTAGTATCATATCTAACTTAAAATTTTCCATTTTAACCATTTTACACAGTTAATTGGCATTAATTTACATTCACAATGCTCTGCCGCCATCACCACCAAATTTGTTGATTTTTTAAATAAAAATTTAATTCAGTTTTTCGATTTTTGACCCCGGGAAGTATTTGAATTTTGTTTGGGGTATTTTTTTTTTTTTTTTTAGCCATTTTTATCCATGACCCATATTCTTTCATCATTATTGATTTCAATATTCATACCAGTGACCAATTTAAGCCTATGGCTTTAAAGTTCTCAACCTCCTTACTTCAGATGATATTTATCTCCATTTCACTGTAGGCACTTGCAGTATGTCCAACATCAAGACCTGGTCATTAGGCTGAATTGCTGGCTTATCAGGACTTCAAATTTTATTTTTCTTAGATTGACCATGATCCTTATATATATCTGATAATTGAATTGTTAAAAAAGTTTCTGGGTCATATTCCCAAATTCACCCTGGTGAACTAACAAAGAAATGATTAATGAAGTAATTTGTTTTCTCAATTCCTGGAAAGCATATTCCAGGATCCACTACACCTTTCCTAACGGCCACTATTCTATACCTGTTACATTTTCACTTAAGAAGCACCCTATTTAACCCATCACATTCAGTAGTGATTGTCAACATTGAAATATTATTAATTTCAACAGATATCTGCTCATATAAGTTTTTAAATATGAATGCACTTTATTAAAGCATTTTATCAAGCATTTAGAAAGCCATAATCAGCCCATTTAACATATGAAAAATGTCCATTAAGAATTAATTTGCCAAACCAGTCCTTGCTGTCAAACCAGACTTATTTCCTGTTAGAAAAAATCTGACATCTTTCAACTTAAATAAGCATGTTAATATTTATTTTGAGGAATATTATAAAATGCATTAATAATTGCAGATGTTTTTTTGAGATATTATTAAAAGTATTCAAGCCAATATGAAGATGATAAAAAAAATTAGAATGACCATATAATCTTTGATTAAAATCAGAACAATAATAAGAAGGAAAGAGAACATTCTTAAATAATTATGCCTAAAATACTGATGTATAACAAAATGATTCTTATTGAACTAAGCCATCTTATGATTTATCCACTTTTGAGACAAATTTAAAAAGAACAAACAAGTCAATATGCTGTTTCTCATTGCTTCATTTAAAACAATACAATGCAATACATAAGTAAAACTATGTTATATAAACAAGTGAGAATCATGGGAAAAGGCAGGATTTCCCTCATTAACCATGTGTGAGTGCAAGTATTAAACTCTACTATAAGTTTTTTGATAATTTAAAAGAGAATTATTTATAAAAATTAGATATAATTCAAAAAAATTTGTAATATACAGTGATTGAATGTTTCTAATGTACCTTAACGAGGGAATAAAACATATACTGTAAAACTAATCAGTACATTCAAGTATATAATATTGTGTTTTTTGTCAATAGGAAGTAAAATATGAAAAGATTTAAGGGGATGATATAAGATGTGAAATGACAGAAGTTTGAATAAATATTTCTTAAAGGATTTGATAAATTCAGGTTCTAACTCCTTCCTATATCCATCTCTCTCTCTCTCTCTCTCTTATATCTATATCTATATCTATATCTATATCTATATCTATATCTATATCTATATCTATATCTATATCT
>JAKSZT010054487.1:31421539-31450272 GCA_026826555.1 Tolypeutes matacus | reverse complement strand
TATATCTATATCTATATCATCATCTATCTATCTATCTATATACATTCAAATTGAATCTGCATGAAATTATGAGAAATTTTATGCATTGTACATATTCAGTGAAGTTTGAGAAATTTAGTAGCCCTAGAAAATATTTCAGTTTCATTTTAAAGTATCAACTTCACTAACCTGAAATGCTTTAGCTCTTAAAGAGAGCATACCTTTCCACAAAATGGCATTTCCTAGTGATTGGTTCTGAGAATCCATGAAATAAGTTTTAAATTTAAATGTGTGTGCCAGGGGAAAGACATATTTAATATCCAATGTTTCTTACTAATAAATTTTATGCTCTCTTTGGTTCCCTGAGACTTTCCACAGGCACCTCCATTCTTTGAAAATAGAGGATGGAAAAGGTGAGGTGGTTAAATAATTGGCTCTATAATATATTGTTTTCAATGCTGGTGCTTCCTTCTGCTCGGAAATGTTGATAAGATACAGAAAGTCGCAAAGACTTTTGTAGTGCCTTGATTATTTTAACATATGTGTATATTGTAATTACTATATGCTGGGCATTGTTCAAGCACTTCTATCATTATTCCCTTTTTCAATCTCCATAGCACCCCATATGGAGTAAGTACTAGTAACATCTTTATTTTGACAGATGGTCAAACTGAGGCATGGGGAAGTGAAATGACTTGCCCATGTCCAACAGAGCATAGTGCCAGGGTAGGAATTTCAAGTCAGGCCATTTGGCTCCAGCCTCTGCAATGTTAAACCATAGTGTGCTCTGCAGCCTTTACAGAAGGTGCCCCAGAACAAATATTTAAAATCATCTCTTTTGTACCCAGAGAAGTTTTCTGCACCTGGGGCAATGCATGACACCATGATTTAGGTTTGGCGGGCTCCAAGTCTTTCTTTTTAAAAATGGGAACAGGAAAATGAGAGGGAAAAGAAGAATTTGTAGACTGCCTCATAGACACAACCACAAGTGGATCAATTATAAGAAGAGTCCATACAGAAATTAATGATACGGGCACTCATGGCATTAAATATATCAGTACCCAAATATCCCTTGGAAATTCCTCAATTAACCTTCAGAGTACAAGTACCTCATTTGGAAGACCATTTAGTAATATTTAGTGGCAAATGGAGTCTAGAGAAATTGCTGAAAATTTCACATTTGAGACTGCAAGCAGCCTCTTTATCATGGCTTTTGTATTAATTCTGTTTTTAACTTCTAGCTATGTAATATATTAAATGACAGGAAATATTACTTGTGTTTTCTAGTTCTGCTTTGATTTTGATTAGTTCTTGTTTGACATTTAGCTTTCCATTTCAGTTTGGAAAATTAAGCATAGAAAATCCTTTCCAGTTGGATTATTAGTTTATTTAGAATGGGGTTATTTGAATTATTGAAAAAAATATTCATCTTCTATGACATATATAGATATATATTTAACACAGAGTAATTCAGGTCATGAAAATTACGAAGAAGAGTCAATCAAAGAAGTTTTACCAGACATTATGTACCACTCGGAGTGGCATTCATTATATGTGTCTTTCTGGTATTATTCTATTAGCAGGTGACAAGGAGGCAAAGAAAACTCCTAAGAGCAGAAATGAAGCCTAAAGAAAAACGCAAAATTAGCTTAATATATTGGCTAAACATAATGTAAAGGAATGCATTAATCCTTTTTAAGAGATTAAAAGTGGTATCTCAATTGCTATAATTTCTACTGCATTCAAATACAAATGGTTAAAAAAGGATCTGGTTTAAATCTAATTAAATGTGCTATATACTTTTCAAAAAAGAGAATATGCCCAGGAATTAAATAATTATGGTTAGCATTTTCAAAGATTGCCCTTAAAATATAATTTCCTCTCATACTAGTATTATCTAAAATGAAAAACTGTATCAGAATGAAAATCACACTTATTTCGGGTTATTACTTTTTCTTTCAGATATTTGTCTTTTTTCAGTTGTTTTTCAAAGGCACAAGAACTATGTTTATTTATATTTATAACAGGCAATGGAAATTCTTTGATTCCAGTAGAGGCCACAGTGACTTCTAGAATGAGAGAGTTTTGTTTTGTTTGTTTATTTTTTTTAATGCCCATGAGATATTAAAGAACATCTCACAAAGAAGAGTAAGAAATTAAAAGATAAAAATCAATGTGAAAGTAATGGCTCTATAATTCAAGACATCTGAAACCCTAAATGGTATTTAATAGCACTTCCTGAAACACATCAGATTATCACATCTTCATTTTGCAGTCTCAAAGATCTTGTTAAAATCTATTCAATAAAGGTCTTGTATCTTGCTTGCTTATTCATTGCAACTAATTTTTTAAAGTAATGAATTTCTATCTGCCCTATATAAATGACTAAGCTGATGGACCAGTTTTCCAATAATTATTATGAGATTGCAGATGTAATTGTTTAATTTTCTTCTAAATTAGGAATATAAACTTTATCACATCATGATATTCTTTATAAAAGAATATTTGAAAGCACTAAGCTATATATTTTTACCCTTCTTTCTCTAAGCACAAAATCTGATTGAAGAAAATACTTTCAGGGTTTTAGATGTTTATATAGTCTATATTAACTGAAGACTACGTAACACTAGGGATTATTTTCTTCAATAAATTCTGGGTTTTAAAAATTCCATATACTGGTTAGAGAGAATTAAAATGACCCATTACCAACATCACTACATTTTTTCACTATCACTTCCTTATTTTCTGGCACTACAAATTGATCCAGGATTATCTTATATATTTCTGTGCCAGTTCTATATTTAGCCCATATAATTTTTACTGAAATTCCACAAATGTTAATATTTTATTTTATCACTTTGTACTGCTTTATCATTCTCTTCCCCCCCCCACCTCTCTCTCTTTAGAGCTTTTATAATCTGTCCTCAAAACTACTGTATTTATTTCTCAATGCATTTTGTAATGTTCCTCAAAATAAATGTGAGCATTTATTGGAATGGAATAGTTTTTTTGAATGGAAAAATACTAATACCTAATCCATATATCTTATTCAAAATTCATAAATTGTTCCAATAAAATAAAATATCCTTATCCAGGATCCAATCCAGGATCAGTCATTGTATTAATGGTATGCTTTTTTGTTGTTGGTAAATTTTAATCAGGTGCAGTTCCACTGGCTTTCTGTCTTTTACTATCTTATCATTTTTGAAGTGTATGAACTTTTATTTTGTGAAATGTGTCCCAATTTGGGTTAATCTGGTCTTTCCTTATGATAAGATTTTTTTTAGGAGGTATCAAGGATTGAACCCAGGACCTCAGACATGGGAAGCAGGTGCTCCACCACTGAGCTACATCTGCCTCCCAATGAGAATTGTGTTTTTTTTTTCATTTGTTTTTTTTGTTTGTTTGTTTGTTTGTTTGTTTTTAGGAGATACCAAGGATCGAACCCAGGACCTTGTACATGGGAAGCAGGTACACAAAAACTTGAGCTACATCTGCTCCCCTTGTGATAAGATGATAAGATTTTGGTGAAGCATTTTTTGCAAAAATGGTGTAGTGAAGAAGTGACTCGTTATATTTGGAACCTCCTGATATTTATTTGTTTCTAACTGGTGATATTGACTTTAAAACTTTGATTTATATGGTATCTGTCATATTTCTCAACTGTAAATTTACTATTTTTTTGTAGTTAAATAGTACATTGTAGGGACAACAATTTGAGACTATATAATTATCTTATTTCTAACCCAATGTTCGCTCACTTGTTTTGTCATCAATTAATGATTTTTTCCCTGAAACCACGTGGAGGTTGCCAAATGTTGAATTTCTAACTCAGTCATTCTTTTAGATTTAGTTTATTTTTTTATTTCTCCCTACCCCCTTATTGTTTGCACTTGCTGTGTCTGTTTGTCTTCCTTGTTTCTTTAGGAGGCACTGAGAACTGAACCTGGGACCTCCGATGTGGGAGGGAGGTGCCTAATCACTTGAGCCACATCCATTTCCTGTGCTTTGTTGCATCTCTCATTATGTTTTTTTCTTCTTGTGTCTCTTGTTGCATCATATTGTTGTGTCAGCTTGCTGCACCTGCCCATCACGTCAGCTCACTGTCTTGTTCATCTTCTTTAGGAGGCACCAAGAACCTCTGCTCCCTGCTTTGTTGTGTCTTTCACTATGTTTTCCTTCGTGTGTCTCTTTTTGCATCATCTTGTTGTGTCAGCTTGCTGTGCCTGCCCATTGTGCCTGCCTGTGTGCCAGCTCGCTGTCTTCTTTAGGAGGCAATGGGACCCAAACCATGGACCTCCCATGTGGTAGGAGGGAATCCAATTGCTTGAGCCACTCCACTTCTCTCAGTCATTCTTTTAATATCACTTATTCTATTGTAATAAAGAACTTCAAGCTCTCTTCTTTTTGTCTCTTTTTTATTCAATGGCTCAAAATCCATTACTATATTTATATTAATGCTCCCATTGCCCCATATTTGTCTAATGGGATCCCCTCCAGGATCGTTTCTATGTTTTTAATATTTTCAGTTGATTGCTATAAAAGTGACAGTGTCTCAAGAAATGATTTCCAAGAAACTAAACACACAAAATTATCACTGAAAATATAAATCCTTCCTCCTTTTCATAAATTATTAAACATTTGAACTGCATTAAATGAAAAACAAAGCAAAAATAGAATTTTAAACAAAATTTTGGCTAAAAATAATTCCTAGAAAGTTCTGAAATCATTTTGGTCAGTTTATATATACTAACTAGAAGAATGATTTTCTTTAGTTTTGTTTTCCAAAGAAGAAATCTGAAAAGGATTGACTGAGAGGATGGAATTCAATTTCCAACCTGGGGCTACATTTTACTGTGAAAGACTCATGTGAGGGATGCATGAATTTCTTCAACCTGTTTATCAAGCTCTAGTTTCTCTTGACTCCACCAGCAAATGACCTTGCATTGTAACAGCTGCTGAATTTAGTAGATATGTGTAATTTCTGAAGGTAATCATTGCTTCTACTCTAGTGTCTCCCTGCTGTGTCCAAGGATTTAAGAACAATAGATGATGATGGCTAAATAATTGAGTCAGGGTAGGAAACCTGAGTAGGCTGTTGTTGTTTTTTTAAAATGGTGCAGAATTCAAGAATTGTGAGGAAAAAAGGAGAGAGAATTTTGTATTTTACTGCAAAAAAAGTATGTCAATTTTCATAAATCATGTGCCTTTACTATTGATTTAGCTAGAGTCATGGTTGATGTGCTCTAATTAAAAAAAAAATGTAAATGTTTAGCATGTTTGTTTAATTATATTTTAAATAATATACTTATTTTAATGGTTAAGCTCAAGATACTAATCTGTTCTTTATCAAATGTATTTTTAAAGGTACGTGCTTGCTTGCAATCTCAACATTTTCAAACAAAGAAATCATGATATTCTATTGAGTTGAAAGAAACATTATGTCTCCTGTGGAGAAATTGAACTTAATGTAATATTCCTGAGGAATGTTGAAGGCTGTGACTAGTCATATATGCCAGATACACTGGCAAGAGCAACCTTGGAGACACTGATAAAGAATTAAGAAGAAAATTAGAGAAAGTCAGTTAAAGACTTATGACTGTTCTTATGAAAGAACAGAATGTCAGAGTAAACTCAATGTAACCACTGACACAAATTGAATATAACTGTTTACCAAAAGTAAGATAATATATAACAACTATAGTTGTTTTTTTGTTTGTTTGTTTTTTTGGAGGTATCAGAGATTGAACCCAGGACCTCATACATGGGAAGCAGGCACTCAACCACTGAGCCCTTATACCCCTAAACAACTATAGTTTTTACTATTTAAATCAAGTGGAAAATCCACTACAGCTTCATAGCCTACTTGCTTGCCTGTGCATGTATTCAGGGTATTTGCTTTGCTTAAAGATAAAATCAGCTAATTCTACATTTATGTATTAGAGTGTCCTTTTGAGTCTCTTTACCCTCCAATACTTCATGCAAGTTTATTCCAACCAAAAAGGAATGTGGGAATTATATTAATGTCTTAAATTGGGGTTGGGTTCAATACAACTAAATAAGAGAGCAATTATTTAGATTTTTTTTCTTCTGTATGTACCTACATAAAGTGTCTACCATGCAATCATGGAATGATATTGTTAGAAAATGCAGAATTAATTTTAAAACTTTTTTCTTTTTTCTTAAACTTGACATACTTTTGATGAACTAGTCCCTTCAGAATCATGGAACTAGAAAAAATGGGGGAAAATATTGGTAAATTAAACTTTATTCTGGCATAGAGGACTCAAAGACTCTTTAAACAGACTTCCAATTTGGAGATACTGCTGCAAGGTTGATGATTCTCCCTTTGGCTGTTAGTATTCGAAAAAGCAGCAAGAAGAATGAAGAGCAAACGTGCAAACTTTATCTTCAATGAAATCCAGAGAAACTTGAAATCCCAAACCAGAAAATAGAAAAAGATTAATGAAAATTAGAGATGATTAAGCAGGAGGCTAGGGAAAAAAAAGCCGATGGCTACTGATCTCAGAAAGCTCCAAAATTATACAGGTATCACTGCAGTTTCGGACTCCTGCAGCAGCCGGCAATGGCTCGATATGGCCAGATGTACAATGGACATTGCCTCCAGACTGGCTCTGTTTCATAGTGCGAAGGGCGCTATGCACCATGCTGGTGAAACACTGGAGCCTTACCTTTCTAGTCTCTCTCTAGGATCAGCAGTGCTGCAGCATGCTGGCTGTGTGAAGTGGAGCAATGATTACCAGAGTGATGTAAGTTGAACTTAGACACAGTTGGCATTATGGCTTACTCCCATGGAGGGATAACATGTATGGCATTGCAAACCTGGAGCTTAGATCTATTAATTGCAGTTCAAAGAGGAACTTGTATATTGATTAGTATTAAGCACTGTACCTATATGCCTGATGATTATGATGATATCTTTTCTATTCTAGATTATATGCAGAGGGATATGGAACATGTAAAAGTCCTGGTAAACTTAATTCATTTTCTAAGCAATTAATGAATGTGCCTATAAGACAAAAGAATGCCTTTCTTAAGTGCTGTGTTTATTTTGCTTGTCATGTGCTTGTCTTGTTATTGCCCATACTGTCTTTGTAAGTTTATGTCTAGGGCAGTGCCTCTCTTCATACCTCTCCTAGCTGTCCTAAGCATAACCACCACCGTGGGAACTGGGGTTGGCAATTTATACCAAAACCAGCAGGTCTACGTAATCTCTCCCTAGAACTAACCAACAGCATAAAAGAACCCAAGGAAGAATGCTGTTTCCCATCAACTTTTGGAAGATGCAGCCTCTGAAGACACCTGGTCTCTCACTCTGATGATCCAGTGTGCCATGGCTGGCCCTCTTTTGGACCTGCTTATCACCATCCTCTTTATCCTTTTAATGGAACCATGTATCTTCAAAATTCTAATTAAGTTATTTCTCACAGAATCAACACCTTATTAGTCATGCAGGTATTTCATCCAGTTCCAACCAGGGTTCTGCAGTAGAATAGTCAGAAGGTTTTACATATTGTCAGGTAGGGCTTACTCTGCCTAACCAGCAGGAAGTAACTGCAGAAGAATGACCATTGCCTTTCAGTAAACCCTTAAGAATAATGGTGTAAACCTTCTGAGGGGGGAGTTGAGGCTGGTTAGTATAGGGAAAGAGAAGACTTGGGTCACAACTGAAGATCCAGCCGACAACATGGCTGATAGAAGACATGGCTGGCAGACAACATGGTCGGCAGACCACATGGCCATGAGACCCGGCCTGGAAACCTCCTGAAGGATCCCACAAGACACTAGAATGAGAAGCTCATTGGCAACAGGAATCTCATTTGGAATGAGATTCCTATTCGGGGTCAAGGGAAAGCTCTGGATATCCTCAAAAGGCCTCACCATTGGGCCTCTGAGAATGACAGAACAGCAAACAGACTTTTAAAAGCCCTGAACTAGGGACCCACACACACAACTCACGCTGCAGTGCACCCGCGGCCCATGCCTTGGCATGAATCATGTACTTTTCTCATTTTCTTGTTTCTTAATAAACTCTTTTCTCCCTTACCTGCCTTATGGGGTGTCCTTAAATTCTCTTATGTGACATAAGCCAAGAACCTAGAAGCCCAGAAATCAGAGCCATCAGGTAACAATATCACAGATGAATGAAGCAGAAGGAAAACCACAAAGTGTTGGGGAGATGGTCATGTACCATTTATGTGAGTCCCCTAGATCAATTCTGTTTGGTTCAGTAATGCAGAGAAGGTAGATAGAAATGAAAATCTACACAGGTAAACCGAGTTTCTAAGAAGTAGTGTGTCTATTGCTATGGGGTAATGGGGAGAAGAGATAAGTTACAATTTGAATAGTCACATAATTTCTGTCCTCCATTGACTAGGCAGACTCATCACATTTAAAAACAAAGAAATCAGGAAGAAATCAGCACCAGGAAAACGAAATTTCAGCAAGAAAAACAAAAAAAAAAACAAACAAAAAAAAAACGCCAATTATTACAATATATCCAAAAAATGTTGCCACAGAGTTCAGATCCACAAACTTTTAAACTAATGGCCAGATTGTAAAAATTTTAGGATTTGCAGGACATATGGTCCCTGTTGCACCTACTTGCTCTGCTGTTGTATCAGGAAAGCAGGAAAGCAAACTGCATATGCAAATAAATTGAGGTAGCTGTCTTCCTATATTTATTTATTTACTTATAGATCCTAAAGTTTGAATTTCATATAATTTTCATGTATAAATTCTTTTGAAATTTTGTTAACCATCTAAAATGCAAAAATTATCCCTAGCTCACAGGCTGTAAACAAATAGTCAATAGCCAAATTTTGCTTGCAGACCATAGTTTGCAGAGACCTGCCAGAGGGCACATAAAACTCATGAAAAAGGAGTGGATGTGGCTCAAGTGGTTGAGCACCAGATTCCCACATGCTGGGGCCCAGGTTCAATCCCGGCTACAGGTACCTCCAAAAAAAAAACAAAAAACAAAAAACAAAAAACAAACAAACAAAAAAAAAAACCTCATGAACAAAATTTTCTGCAAAAGCTGAATATGAGTTTGCATGCATCAAAGACTTTTCCTATGTAAAAAAAAAAAGTGGCACAAAACAGAAATACAGAAGGCAAGAAAAGAGATTCTGAGCTAACAGGAGATGAAATTTGAGCTGACAAGACTCAGGAAAGAAGTAGAAAAAAATATCAAATAAATATATGGAAAATAGTGGTGTATTAGTTAGCCAAAGGGGTGCTGATGCAAAATACCAGATATCTGTTGGTCTTTATAAAGGATATTTATTTGGGGTAGAAGCTTATAGTTACCAGGCCATAAAGCATAAGTTTCTTCCCTCACCAAAGTCTGTTGCCATGTGTTGGAGCAAGATGGCTGCTCCACGTTTGCTAGGGTTCAGGTATCTTGGGTTCCTCTCTTCCCAGGGCTCCATTTCTCTCCAGACTCAGATCCTCTGTTTCCTCCACAAGGTCAGCTGTAGACTATGAGGCTCTCTAGGCTATGCCTCTCTCCACAAGGCCAGCTGTGAACTGTCAGGCGAACAGCTCGTCTCTTTTCCTAGGGCCTTCCTTACGACCAAGCTCCTCTGTGTGCTCTGTGTGATTACTTGCCTGGGCTGCAGCATTAAAATTCTGTATCAGAACTCCAGCATCAAAACTCCAACTAACTCTTCTGCTCTGCCATGTAGTTTCATCTCTGAGTCCCTGCCCACTAAGGGGTGGGGACTCAACGTCCTACTGACATGGCCCAGTCAAAACCCAGATAATAATTTAATCAAGCCCAGAGGAACACACCAGTTTACAAGCATAATTCATATCTATTTTTGGAATTCATAACTATATCACACTGACACAAGTAACAATATAAATAAAAATAAATGTATTTTGCTGAAAATAGTAAGAAACATGGAGGACAGAAGTATGTAAAGTCAAGAAAAGAAAATAAAAATAGACTTGAGAAATTTAAAGGAAATGATGGTTATGAGAGTCTAGGTAAACACTCTAGAGAAGAATTTTCTAAAGAAAGAATATGAAATAATGGAAGAGGAAAATATATTTGTGATGACATAAGCCTAGGAAATATTCTAGGGCAGAACCTGTAGGGTCTCATATGTCATTTTACACATTTTCACTATGGCTTTATTGTGAAACAAAGAGAGCAGTCAATGTTGAGTCCACGGTTTTTGGCTCAAAAGACTGGAAAGACAGATTTGCCATTAAATGAAATGTGCAAGATAGTGGACACATTAGATTTTGGGGGAAGATGGGATGTTCAGCTTTTTATATTCTAATTTTGAGACATCTGCAAGCATGCTTTTAGTTTGTTCAATGAAGTCATGAAAGACAATGCTTATTTATTAATTCAATCATAACTTTTATCTTTTGAGAAGGTGGCTGTTAATCTCGACCATATCCAGTTTAAAACTTCTCACTGATCACATAGTGATTTGTAGTGAATCTGAAATATCCTTACCTCCTTATTTGGACACAGAATGTTGTGAATAACTAATATTTGAGTAGCCCATTAAAAAGGAGCTAGAAAATAGAGATAGCAGGGATAAAATACTGGAAAATGAACCAATTACATTTGTGATTTCTCTCTCTTTTTTTTTTAATTAATTTATTTTTTATTGTGTGTATAAAAAATCAAAATTTTCACAATACATACCAATATTTGTAAAATGATATATAAATATATATGCATATAAATAACATTTGCTTACAAAAATGTTATTTATATATATATAAATATATTTTAAGAGGTGCTTAGATTACCTAAAATATTACGCGGAACCCACCGGGATTCCCATGTTGCTCACCTCCCACACCTCCCACCACATCCCACACAAACATCTCCCACAAGTGTGGCCCACCACCTTCAATGGACTTACACAATCTGGAGCCTTGCCACCAACCATAGACCACAGTTCACATCATAGTGCACATTCTCTTCCTGTGATTTCTCTTTAACCTTAATAATGGCTCACAGATACATACAATAATGCAAATATTGGCAATATTGATTAGCCTACTAGACAACTTTTATTTCCATATTTAGTGCACTAATTGAAAATAATTTATCCTCTTCAGGCTATTTTCAATTTTTTTTTTCCAAAATCATTTTTATTCCATTAGAATTATGTAGTCTTAAAATTTCAGAATATTTTCTATTTTCTGAAAAACACTTAATATTTTCTAAATAGATAGTCAAACAGTAAAAGGATAGTCAATGGTTACAGTTCACATTTTTTAAAAGACCAAAAAGGTGAATAGTAAAACTTCTGAACTTAAAATCCATTTCATAATGATATCTGCAGGTGTCATTATCAAATGAAAACTTTGGATTGGTCAGTTCTAGGACAGTTCCCTTTTATAGAAAATTCCTCTACGTAGAAAACAGAGTTGTAGTTTGTTGCTATTGATATGCAATTACTTGTTCCTCTTAGTGAGAGGTAAAATATATTGAATAACAAAGGTAAAATGACATAACAATTAGTGGAATACAAAAATAAATTAGTAAATTCCTTGAGGTGAATTTTCGCTCTGGCTACATCAGAATGAATTAATTTTAACAAAGTAATAAAACTCAAATATGGTATACCTGAAATGTTAATATCCTAACTAAGACTTTGCAAACAGGACTATTAATTTTTTTCCCTATACATCTTTAAAAATTTTATTGCTATGCTTGGTTAACATATTTCAAGAAAAAAACCTGTGACAATTTTTACAGTAAGAAAATACTTTTAGGTAGATCTAATTTTTTGTAAAGTTAAGTTTAGACATCTGTGCAGAAACATTTTATTAGATTATCATTGCTGTCTCCTTCACACATGTGCCCACAAAATACATCTCGCGATCTATGGAAAGACATTTACAAATCAGGATGTTAAGACATAACTTTTCTTTTCTTCCATCATAGCTCATTATAAGAACTGGCAATTCTCACATCAAAATTAATAAATCATAATTCTTATATGTTTCTCCTGTTTCAAAAATTAACATTTAGTGAACATGAGACATTGAAAATTGCATTGTGCTTTACAAATTACTTCTGATTATCAAAATTGTCACTAAAGAAATATGGGATTTTGTTAGGTATACATGTGCTTAAAAATATTGTAGTGTGACAAACAAAAATCTCTTAGTTGAGGGTCAAAATCTATGGGCTTGATACATAATTAGACAATATTATATGGCAACCAAAGCCAAGATTATTATGCTTGCTGATCTTAAGATCCAGAGAAAAGTCAATAGCACATATGTCTATTTTGATAGCACAACCTCTTCCAAGCTCCTAGAATAATTTATATTAACAATGTGACTAAATAATTTAAAAAATGAGGATCATGTTACTGAGTTGGAAATTCAAACTGGACAAATATCAAGTGTATGCTTTGCACAGGAGTAAATGAAATATTAGGTGTGCATGGAACTAATAATTATAGCTGGTATATAAATCAAGTTATATTGATAAAACATTGAAAACATACAGAATATTGTTAAATGAGATTACACTAAGAAATCAAAGAAAAAGTAAAGCATTCTAGCCCTTTAACATATATTTGATGTGATTCATAATGTGTTCTAAATGCATGGATAGTCTGAGAAATTTATGCTTCTTATTATATCTTGAGTACCTTATATAATTATGACTGGGCAGCACAGATGTGAGCATAAAGGAAAAAGAAAGAGATGTAATGCTGAGTGGTCTGTACTATTTTAGCTTTCAATTTTATTAGCATGCCTGCTATTTTTCTAAGCTCTTTCTTCTGTTTTAACATTTCTGTTAACTTAATCCTTAAGTAGGATTTGTCACTATGTCATGAATTGATTTGTTGAAAAACATTAGTTTTCAATTCTGATAAACCTAACATATACTTTTTATGATGTATTTTGTAAATTCTATCATCACCGTTCTGAAATCGAATTCAAAATAAATAATATATCTACAAATATACTTAAACTAATATATCAGTAACAAAATAAGAAATAAAACGAAACTTATTTGTGGAAGATGTGTAAATGTTTGGGCAAACTCCAATAAAAAACACATGAGGGAACCAAATGCTTGCACCAATATGCAGAATCACATAAATAAGATGTCAGCAAATGTAGAGAGATACAGGTTTGTTGTATTGATAACTTTCATACTTTAAGTGTCGTTCATGGGTAATTTTCTGAAGATAGAAATCCAAATGATTGTATATTAAAGCTGTGCAAAAGATACACTGTGTTTTACACAAAATGGAAAATGGGGTTAGAGTGTAAACTCAGATCATCATAAGCAGATTTTCACTAACAAGAATGCCCAACAGGACAAATGAAAGTCACATTGGTTAAGGGATGCTTCTTTGCTATGCATGACATTTCCCATTCCCTACTCTGTAGTATATATAGCATCCATGTTTGGTAAATGACAACAGCTCTCTCCAAAAATCATTGTATCAGCACAAAATTTCCCCCCAAATTTCTAAACATTCCCAGATGAGAAGCGATAGCCTAAGGGCACTTAATCTACAAGGTGGTTTGTGCAAAGGAGTCTGGAAATTAACACAGAGGCAATGAAGAGAACAAGAATGTGTCTCATTCAAGGACAGCTCCAAGGACTGAATTTAAGCCCTATACAAAGAGAAGCTGAAGGTACCAGACCAAAGATTCAGACCAGAAATTCTTGAGACAAAGAGCTCCAAGCATTGCTTATTTATAACTCAAGTGACAAGGTCGGACAACGTACATGATCAATGTATTACGGAGCAATATATTTTGAGCCAATTGTTTAACCACCTCAACTTTTCCATCCTCTATTTACAAAGAATGGAGGTACTTGTGGAAAGTCTCAGGGAACCAAAGAGAGCATCAAATTTATTAGTAAGAAACAGTGGGCATTAAATACCCATAACCCCCAAAAGTTTGAGAAATCTACCCAAAGCTAGACAATGTAAAAATAGATGTTTAATGAGTGAGGATTATGGAGTCATCAGTAGAATTTGTAATTAGGAAAATCTCCTTGGAAAGGATGAACATAAGACTAGATCAAGGAGCCATGTGCGAAGGTTAAATAGTTACAGGGCTAGGAGAATATGGACGGGTGGGCAAGGAGGGCCTAATGTATTTTAAGTTTATATTTGATCAATAACAAATTGGAACTGATAAACAGGTGAAATGTTTTAAGCAAGGAAATGAGATGATTAAAATAAATAAATAAATAGCTTAGCACAAAGCCTGGTACTCAATAAGACTTCAGTACATTGAATTAATGAAGAAATATATAGTATTTAAAGAGGGTTCTCATACCTATGCATTGGATGGATAGGATTTAAGCACATCAAAGGCAAGGGGCTGAGGGTCTTACCTACAAATATCAATAATTTAAATATTTTAAAATATTCTATTGATGATGGATGTGTTTAATATGAAGATATTTAAAATGTCTTTTTGTGCAAAGGTGGTCCAATTCTTTTCATTTTAATAAACTTTTATTTTTGTAGTAGTTTTAGATATACAGAATTATTGTGATGATAGTACATTCCTGTAAATCACACACACCCATTTCCTCCTATTATTAACTTCTTACATTAGTATGGTATGTTTGTCACCATTAATGAACTGATATTGACATATTATTATCAAATAAATCCATACTTTATTCGGATTTCCTCATTTCTTACCTAATGTTCTTTTCCTGTTCCAATATCCCATCCAGGATACCACATTATATTTACTCTTCATGTCTGCTTAGGCTGCTTTGGGCTGTGTCAGTTTCTCCAACTCTCCTGTTTTTAATGTCCTCAGTTCTGTGGAGTACTGGTCAGATATTTTGTTGAATGTCCTTCAATTGGGATTTGTCTGATGATTTTCTCATGATTAGACAGGGGTAATGTGTTTTTCTGAGGAGGATCACAGAGGTAAATTACCATTCCCATCACATCCTATGGAGGTGACATGCTATAACATCATGGATAGTGTAGACATACTTGTCAACATCGCTGTTGATATTGATTTTAATCAGCCAGGTGTGGTAGTGTTTGTCAGATTTCTCACTGTAAAGTTACTCTTTTCTTTGCCTTTCCATACTGTAGTCTTGGAAAGAAGTCACAATATACACCCTATATTTAAGGGGTGGGGAGTTATTTGGATTTCTTTGAGTGATTTGTCTTTTCTCTATACTTATTAATCTATTCAATCATTTATTTATAATGGCTTAAACTCATGGATATTTAATTTTTACTTTGGGTTATAATACAATAAAGCTTTATTTATTTTCTTTTCCAAATTGTTTCAGCTCTGGCTATTGGGAGTTCTTTCCGTTGGCTCCTGTATCCCTTTAACATGCCATTTGTCCAAAAAGTCCTAGTTTTATTTATTGGAGAATGATATTAGAAACCAAGAAATGGGTTCAGTGTGGCTTTTTTGGATGATAATTATCACGTGGATCTCAAGGCAGATGCAATATAATGGGCATCTCTCAAAATATATAAGGCAGAAACTTTACTGACTCTTTAAACATTGCCAATTCAGAGACATGTTATGTCTTTTGGCTGCTTTAAAGTTTTTTCTGGTTATTGAATATATTAACAAGTGTTCTTATTAAACAGTGTTCCAATTTTAGAGAGATAGAGTGCTGCAAAGTAGTTAAGAACATAAGACTGCCAGGTTTTCAATTTCAATTCTACCAGTAAATAGCTGTAAGACCATGGGCAGGTATCTAAACTTTCTGTGCCTGTTTGCTCATCTATAAAATAACAATATGAATAATGCCTCATAACTCATGTAATGTAAGCATTGCATGAGTTAATATATATAAATTCATAGATCAGTATCTAACATATTAAACATTCTAGAATGCTAGCTATTATTATCAATATACTTAGAGATAAGAATATTACTTATATGCTTATATTTAAATGTGTAGGAGCTTGAACATTTTCAGTGGTAGATAACTATGGAGATAAAATTCAATTCCTAAATTTTTAAAATTTTGAGTCCACAACTGGCCTTTAAAAACAGATGAAAACATTGCTTCTTTCTCTCAAGTCAAATGTTCAAATAGCTCAGTGAAATCCATTTAAATCTGTTATTTTTCCACATTGGTAATTTAAATGAATTAAATGTTCAGTTGAAATGATTGTTCTGATTGACTTTGTACCTACAGCCCTAAACTCTTCATGCCCCCCCCCATTAAAGTATTTTTGCATGTGTGTACTATATTTCTCAACATATATATGTATATTTCTGACATCTTATTATAGTTTCCCTTAGTTTAATTCACTATTTCCATTTTCTCTCATTTAGGCTAAAATGTTAACCTCTTATTTTTTAATATAAGGCCCAAATTCATAAAGCATTTAGCATCAGGGAGAGAGAAGGAAAGAAGTTAGGAATATTAAAAGACAAACACGATAAATGTGTTCTGTGAGACTACACTAAGTATTTTGGTCTGGTTTCTAAATCTACCACTTTGCAAAATTGGTAGTACTGCTATTAAAGGAGGATTCTTTTTCCCTGTTCTTTTAATGTCCCCAGCTTCATTAGCTTTCATTTCCCTACATTGAATTTCAAAAGCCACTTAGCTGCCCATGATCCTAGTTTATCTAAGTCATTCAGCATTTTACTACTCAGCTCCTTTGCAGTGATTGGCTCACCAAGCATTTCCAATAATCGGGAGAATTCATCACCTTAATGCACACTCTTCCTACCAGGTCACTGTGGAAGCAGGAGTTTCTCTTCAGTCCAGTCCCTTGGCTCTGCCTCTGAAACATTCCAAGGGCTCAGCAAGTTTTTAAATCTGCTCTCAGATTAACCTTTACTAGCCTGTACTTTCTAGTGAGTAGAACTCAATAAAGAGTTCTAATAAGAGAGAGGTAAATCTAGGGTTCAGGTTTTGTGCCCTAAATACTGAGAATTCATTTTCCTCAGTTTTTTCCTTGTTGCTCAGAAGTTATTTTTTCAAATTTGGCTGAATATATGACCTAATTAAGTGGTACACATACACACACACACACACACACAAACAAATACAGAAAATAACTTTCTCTGAAAATGAATACGTCCTGATAACTACCTGGATTTAGAAGAAGAATATATAACAAAATATGTTAATCATTTACCATTCATATTCCTCCCTAATTCAAACTTTTCCGCCCCATTTGGGACAAATCATTGTTCCCCAGCCAGAGTTGCCAGTGACTTCATCTGAAGTGCTACAGTTTTTTTTTTTGTTTGTTTTGTTTTTCTTATTTGTTAAAATGCATCTTTTCTATATTTAATTTCACTATGTTTAGATTTTATAATTAGAAAAGAATCATATGGCAATTCTGGCTCATTGGGCTACAGACATAAAATACAATAAATTTATCAATGGACTTTTTAAAATTTAATTTTGGGGGCTGTTTATAACCTAACTTCAACAAGTCAATCATGGTTTGTTCAAATAAACAAATTTTGAAGCAACTGTCATTAGTTTGATGTCAAAGTTTTAATGACTGTTTAATTAGTGTGATATACCACAACTGTACTCTTTTGGAGAAATGGAATAATTGGTCATTGGTAGACTCTAGGGAAAAAGAGTATCTCACTTGTTTATCTTTTTATAATCAAATGTCAATATCTGGGTAATTTTGTGGGGAATGTAGCTAGGCTTTTGTTTTCATAGATATGTAGAGATGGTCCCCACATTTCATACACTTATAAAATGTAAACATTCATATGTATCTTATGACACCACTGAAATCACCTTCCTGTGCTCAATTTGAATTTCATGTATCAGCTGGTACAAAGACATTTCAAATGCTGCCTGCTAAATCATACTTTAGTTTCATCAGTGTTGACTTTTCATTTGTATAAGCACAGATTTTTGTACAATTGCTTGAATATTATATTTTGCCTCTCTTATCTTGTAAAAAGTGGAAAAAAAAAAACCATAAAACTTGAAGTGTTTAAATTTGTGATAATCTAGTTAAGATAAATATAGAAATCATTAGGCATTCCAAAGTAGCAATATTTAAACCTTAATTAGATTCTTATTGGACCTAAATTTTCAGTTGTGTTTAATTTTGAATGTAAAGCTAGAACATGTAAGACATTCTAGAAATATATTCTAGATATCAACTTCTCAGTACAGTTTAGTGAATGGCCTCTGGTTTCCAGGTGTCCTGCATATCACATAAGGGGAATTGTGCATAGGTATCAAATGAAGACTTTCCTTATGTGTGTGCCTTTCTCTGTACCAAAGAAAAGTAAATCCAGTTTTCTTAAGAAAATGGTATTTTTTAATCATCTCAACTTTCTTGAAAACTTTATTATTTCAAAATAAATGCCACTGCATTTCAACTTTTTATCCATATATTCATGTACCTGGTTACACAATGATAATCCAATTATATTATGCGTTATTAAATGGAGTACAACTCATATTTGGGGTTTATAGTAAAGAGTTAAGATGAATAGATGTCTCTGAATCAGGTTGATTATGCTCTAAATAGCTGTTTACATTTCAAAGAGAGGATTGCTCAAGCTAAAATATAATCTCAATGAAAACAAGCCCATTTAAAATTTCTCACTTATTACTTTGTTTGTAATAAACTGCAAGTAGTTTTTCTAACCTGCACTGAATTATTTTTATGGGACTCCCAAACCTACCCCATGTCATGGCCTGGTGTATCATTTTGAATGTTGAAAAGCTGGCTCAATATTGACAATTACTTCTTGGAAAATGGGCAGTGCTATTCTTGCAATATCAATACAGCAGGCATAAAAACAGTTCAAAACGAAGGCTGAAGCTGACTATTGAATGAATCCAGTCATATCTCCCTTCATCTGGATCTACACAGTGGTTGGTTATATATGACTCTTTTGTTAATAAATTAATTTGGAACTTAAAAATCTGGAAAAAACATAAAATAGCTATTCTTCCAAGTATTTAATGGCTCAGATCATCTCAAGAGGCCCTGAATGTTTTGTCTAAATAAATATTATTTAGATACATGCATAGTCCAGTTACTTGCTACAAAAGTGTGATTCTCTGCCAGCTGCTGCAACACTTAGGACTGTGTTAGAAATGCAGAATCTCAGGCTCTTCTCTCAATCTCCTGAATCATAATAGACATTTAAAAAATATGCCCCGGATGTTCTTAAGGAACATTAAAGTGTGAGAAAGCCCTGTTCAGTTGGATTCATGATGTATCCGGAATTCAAAACTTAATTCTATTTATGGCACATCAAGTTTTTCCTCCATTCAGTTGTGTCTTTGCATAGTTAGAAAGAAGATGACATGGACCTTTGTTGGTGTTGTTGATTTTAGATTTATGCAGTAAGCATGCATCAAGTCCTCATATGTGTGACTTTTTGTGCTAGGTGTCTATCATAGAGAGATGGCGAGAACAATGCCCCCGACATTTTGAAGTGTGCAGTCCAGTGTAAGGACAGCTAGGGAAATTATTACAATTCGGTGTTACAAGTGCTTATTCTAACAAATTTTTAGAGTTGAAAAATACACCTCAACATGGCAGTAAATATTTTGAAATGGCATAAATACTTTGATAAGCTTGTTTATAAATTGACTCCTAAAGCCAAATAAATCAGTTTTTTTGGATAATTGAAATAACCTATGCTTTGCAAACTGTACTACCAATCAACTTGACCAGTATATATTTTCCTATCAATTTGTAGATAATTAAGTATATGTAATATGTAAAAATATATATGTATATATGTAAATAGATATATGAATTATATATATATAGCCTCATGTTATCTACTCCATACATACACTTAATAGGGAGATAAAGATTAAAAGGGTAAATTTAATGACCCTATGGTAATAGAACGGGTGACAGAGGGTCAAGGTGCAATTCAGGTTAATTTATGCAAACAAATTTTCATAAGCATTTCCTTGCTAAGTCCCATCAGATTGCATTCAAGCAATTTACATTGTAATAATATTTCTTTCCTTAAAACAGCTATTTTTTGTTATGTACTGATAACATCTTTGACTAATGAATCATAGACATGCTTTTTTGACTGGATATATGGTATAAAGGACCAATTTATCTTCTTCCAAACATATCTTAATCAAGTCTCAAAAACACTTTCTGAAAACATTTACTTCAGTGGAAATTTTATGGGAAAGAAAAAATAGTCTTCAATAATATACTCCACAATTTCAAACTAATCACTCTTTTTTAAGTATTTTAAAGAGTTTTAATTGTCTTGTAATTCTGATCAATTTTTAAGACATCATAATTGTCTCTTCCTAAATGTGAACTGTTTAAAATTTTTAACTGTCATTGCATCCAAGAAGTCGATGGAGTAAACCTGAGCTTTTGGGCCCTCCAACAGGAACAGATGGCCTGTATGAGATCTTGCAGATCAGAACCAAGCCTAATTTAAAATCAGCCAGAAAGCAATAGGCAGTGTTCAAACCCTGAATGCAGAAGAACTAAACCTTTTGCTAGGTTTATTTGGTAAAATCTGTGGCAGTTGGGCATCTGGGCATGACAGAAAGAAGAATGTTAAACTATCATTGAAACTTGTCCATTTGAATTAGATGATCCATTCTCTGTAATTAAGACTAAGTAGTGGGTATCTGCCATGAGCCAAATTAATACAAATTAATTCAAAAATCTTGAAAAGGACATGCCATGCTGATCTGTGTAGCATGACCCTGAAGAGGACATCTTATTATATGGGTAAAATTTCATCATCAAGAAGAAATGTCACTGGCAAATACTGAATAGGCCAAGTAAGCTTTTCAGAGGGTAAAGTGCTTACTAATTAGATGTAAATTAGCATGCTCAGGGCACCAGTTGATAAATGATTGCTTCTAGGAAACTAAATGGTACCCTCTTGTCCAGAATAGTCACTCACTCAAGGGTGAACACACTGCTCTTAAAGAACAGTCTATTCCTTTTATATTCTTATTTGCTTCCTCTTTAGTTTAAAGAGCTGCATAGTGAGTTTAAAATTCTCAATCATTATAGGTCTGTGAAAAACAGTTTGAAGAGAAACATGGTAAGATCCCTCAGTATATTCAACCCATTTGTGATTCCTCTACAAAAGTAGAGACATATCAGAAGATGCCAGAGATGAAGTACTTTATTAATTGAAACCTGATCAAACTTGTGATATCAATATATGGCAACTTCTAGAATCTTCATAGTCATCACAGACTCCAGAAGGGCTCTAAACAACTCTTTAAATATAGTAATGCTTTCTAGGTTTAGAAGTGTATTAAGCATATTCTATTGCACTTTGATCTTGGTCTTCTACACAGAGGTATATAGGGATCTATAATAATGGCATGTGAGAGATTAAGAATTTGAAGCTTTTCAAATGCAATGAAATTCCTTTCCCTAAATCACACAACAACTAAGTGGAAATTCAAGTCATTCTACCAACAGTAGTTCCAATGCAAACATGCATTTTTAGAATTGGCTTTCCAGTCATTGCCCATAAACCAATACTTGTTTGGATAATAATGACATTATACCATTTCAAGGAATTTGTCATAAGTTGAGTTTTCATAGACACAAACTCAGATAGAGATGTAGGAATTTATTAGGGAATGCTTTTTGGATCAATACCTATGAATGGAAAGGTAGGAAGCAGGATTGAGCAGAGGCAGGAGTTGGGCTGTAATGTAGTCTCAACTAATCTCTAAATCACCTCCACGGAAATTGTTCTGGGTCAGGGAGAGGCGCCAGGACTTTATGTACCTGAAGCAATTGCTAATTTGATATACACTGCCTTGTGAATGGGTGGGGCCATGGGCCTGGGGACACTCCTCAGGCAGGTCAATTCCAAAGTTGACACCCAAGGACTGTCTGCCAGCAACAGTCCCAGCAGTACAGAGATGAAGTTCGTTAGGACTGAAAGGGCATCTGGGCAGGCATTGCAGTAATCACTACAGCGTTATCCCATACCCAGTTCTTATTTGTTCTTGATAACCCTGCAGGGTAGTCAATAATTATTAACCATGAAGAAAATTAGTAACTGGAATTTAAAGTTAAACAAAGAAATTATTTGTTATTAAATACAGCATTAGCCTACGAAACATTAGTAAAGAAAGTTATATAAAAAACATCCACATATTCACACTTTAACTTGTAATATGTGTGGAAGAGATTTAGAGTAATTTGATGCTACAGAGAAAAGCACATAGAAAACCAAAATTTAATAAACTTTAACAAATTTATGATGATTGATGGGGAAGTTGAAATCTCCTGCTGTGATTCAGAATAGACTGTAGCTAATATCTGCATTTAAATGTTTACAATGACACCTAGTCTGAGGTAACTAAGCAATAAGATAGTTCATAGAAATTTTTCTTTGTCTATGGTCTTTATGTTTTCCCATGTTTGTGTGTGTGTGTGTGTGTGTGTGTTTAATGCTAAAACATCAGATAGGCTCCTGCTGAGAAATGAAGGTAGATGCAGCAGTGGCTCATGTTTTTGACAAGCCCAAACCTTGGTGACCCATGCACAATATACTACTTGCCACTTTTTTGTCAACATCCTGACAAGGTCATCATGCATTAAAGAGAAACATTCAGACTCTAACACCCTAATGCTCACTTTTCTTGAAAAATTATGCAAAGAGTTATAATTTTGATACATCACCATTATTTCTGAATACATAGTAGGCAGTTTTGTTCATTGTAAGTAAACTTTTTGCATGCAAATCAGTCCAAAAGTAAAGTGTCCCAAGCACTACCCAGCTACATCTTTGAAAGATGCATTGGTTGACCCCTAAGTATTACTGCAGCTTAAAACTAAAACAAGAGAGTTTAAGCATGTTTAGTAGTAGAACCCTGTCATAAAAAAATGGAGATGCTGTATATATTTCATATATATAAAAACAGGGCTTGGAGGCTGGTTCACTTGTCCCTCCCTCCACCACAATCATAACTAAGGATTTAATTTATGAAAAAGCCAATAGTACTGTAGGGTAAAATTTGAAAAAACTCTTACCTTCTGCTGTATTTTAGGCCACATCAAGGGCCTATAACAGCTACATTCCTACGTATAGGACACATTTTGAAGGTCTCTCAGACTTTGACACTTGTATGAGGCTAGTTTATGCATGCATAATTATCTTTCTGTCCATATTTTGACTCAGGATTGTGCATTTTTTCTCTTTCTATGATCTCTCCCCATATTAGCTGAATAAAAATCTGACACAGTTGAATTGAATTGAACAGAGAAAATTGATAAATATTATCTTAGCAAGGTTATCAAACTCATTGCAGCAAATAACATTTCTACATTTTTATTCCTGTTATAAAATCCTAATACTTACATGAAAAGAATATGAGCATGAGCCAAGAGGTGTAATTACTATGCATCAGAATCTATCTACTCTTTTTCTTGCCTTGAAAAGTTTATATGATTAGAAATGCAATTTCCTCAATGTGATCAGTAGCAAAGGACATCATGGATGAATGGTGGAAAAAAAAAAGAGGGAAAAAGGATGCACTTATAAAGTACAATACACAACTTATTTTGGATGGAATTCCCAGACATGTCAGTTAACAAGCCCAACAAAATTGGATTTCACCATATAGTAACCATTTATCTTGTAATTTTTCTTTATTATTTTTTTTATCTTGGAATTTAACAGTGTACTTTAATCTTATCTTCATAGAAATCTTGGTGTTGATAGGATATTTCTTTGGCTAGATTACATTGATTTCTATTTCTGGATACTAAACTTATCAGGGGTCTAGGGTCTAAAAGCTTCAGAAGTTTTTTTTTTTTTTTTTTTTTTTTTTTTATGATAGAAGAGTCAATAGTGTGATGGTTAATTTTATATATCAACTTGACTAGGTTATGGTAAGCAGCTGCTTGGTCAAACACTGGCCAACTTGTTAATGTAGATGGGGTGAGCATCTGTAATCAAGTGACCTTTACCCTCCGTAATGTGGTTAGGCCTCATCCAATCAGTTGGAAGTCTTAACAGCAAGAACTGAGGGTTCCAGAGGTCAGATGAACTTTTCTGTCAAGACTCTAACATGAATCTTGCTGAAATTCAAGCCTGCCAGCTTTTCCTGGGGAAATTGGACTCAAGACTTAAACATCACCATTATGAGCATTTCTAGCTTGCCACGTGCCCTACAGAGTTGGATTTGCTAGCTTCCACAGTTGTGTGAGCCAATTCTTTATAATAAATCTCTTAATAAACACACATACACACACACATATCCTGTTGTGTCTCTTTCTTTGGAGAACACTGACAGATACAAATAGACAAATGAAAATATATATCTTTTGAAATATAAATAGTTTTTAAGAATACTATAGTAGGGACAGTATAATTTTTTTCTTTTTAAAAAAAATTTTATTTCCCCCCTTCCCCCAATGACCCCCTCATCTGTCCACTTATCTTCCTCAGTAGGCACTGGCAACCGAACCAGCACCTCCTAAGTGGGAGGCAGGAGCCCAATTACTTGAGCCATATCCGCTCCCCATATGTTTTTTTCCAACACTTTAGATTTTTGACCATTAATTAAAACTTAAGCATGAAAACTTATTTGCTATTTCTTATGGCAAATCAACACCAAAGGCTCTTGTGGTTAATTTTCCTCTTCTCTTTTAAATTCTGAAAAAAAGAGTTGTTATCTACCACATATTCTAAAGCTTCCTAATCTAGAAACTCTCCAATTCTCCAATATACACACTAGACAAAGACTATACCACACACACACGTACATGTATATTATTCACTCCCATATTTTAGAGGTGAAAAATTGAATTATAAATATATGTATATATATACATAACTATATTTTGAATATAGTATTATATAATTAGGCTGATAATTCCAAACTTTCATATATTATGGAAAAAAAATAAAGCTTATTAAACTCATAAACCCAACCTTCAATCACTTTAATAAAAGAAAATTGTTCAAAATCAGTGGAAAACATAAACCAATATTTTGCATGTTTGCATAAAAGTTTACTCTTAAAAATAGCTACACAAAAAAGGAACCAAAGCTTTGCAGCTAAATAAACTAAATACAGTAATTTTGTTAATGCTTAATATAGTCCCCTTGATTTGCAGCTAAATAAACTAAATACAGTAATTTTTTTAATGCTTAATATAGTCCCCTTGAAAAGCTACTTAACTCCAACATAGGTATCTTAACCTACACTGTGAAGACTCATAGCGGAATTTATATAGATTTATAGTGGCTCACCAGTCACTCTAATGAAATTTATAGAGGACAGACAGTTTGAAAATATTGCATAGAACACAAGTAAGGTAAGAGTACTCCCCAATGAATTCTGATTAATAAGCTTTCTCAAGGAAACTTAATATTGGTCACTGTTCAATAAATAAGGGGCAAAGAATCCCAAGCCTGAAATATTTGGCTTCAAAATTATTTAATTTATATAGAATAGTAGCAAATACTTAATTTCATGCATGTGAAGTATAATTATATTTTTAAAAATCAAACACTGCATTGATATTAAAGACCTCATTGGTTTTATCATAGATATATTCTTTATGTGTCCTTTATATTGAGGCTTCAAACTGTTGACAAACAAATTTTTTTTACTCACTAACCAATCAGACTATGACTTGAAAAAACTGATTTATTTCTTAAAAACGTATTATTTTATATTATAAATCTGACAGACTTCCACAATATTGAAAAATAATAAAACGACCTTTAAAATTTATAGAAGCGTGTAGTTTATAAACATGTTCACATTACAGTACCTCCTTCAGATTTTGACCTTCACAAATCAATGATCTTGAAAAGTCAAGTATTACTACAAAGCATCAATAACTAAATTGGGATTTGAACTTGCATCTTTTTTTTTACTTTATATGCTAAGCAACACTACATTTTCTAATATTAAGCATTAGTAAGGAGAGTGAATATTAGATTCACAAAATTAAAAAATTTTCTGTTTTCTATATCTTTAAAATGTAATGCTTAATTAACCATTGTTCCATGGAAAACCCAGATAAAATTTTGTTCTGGCTTGCTCCCAGGATACTGCTCTGGCTTGACTGTCACTGGTCTTGCAGAAGGAGAAGCCAAGAAAGCACTGAGCCAAAAGGACCATGAAGATCAATCATCATCATCACAACAAAGCTGATAATGATAACAACTGCCAAAAGAAAATACAATAGTGATAATATGGATGCTGAAGCAATCAACAGTTTTGTTGAGTCTTGAAAATTATGCATAAAATGTTGTGTGATCACAGTGTTGTACCCCTGGGAAAGTATGGTGTGTTTAAACATCTCTCCGGCATACTCTTTGCTTGTTTCTTCTTTGTCAGTACCATATTTGCTTAGTCTTTTAAAGCTTTAAGTTAAAAAAATAATAATAACAACGATAAAAGGTAAAGCTTTCAATTTTCCTAGGACTGAATTTCTAACAGAATGACATTATAATAGTTCAGTTGCAAGCAGTGTAAACAGTTAAAATTAACCAATAAACCTGGCAGCACAAATAACAATCTTTAAGTACAAGTAAATCCCTACTAGTGGTCAGTAAGGCACTGAAAAACTGCATTGCTAATGCTATTTCTGAACTTAATTCAATATTTTATAAAACTGTGTCTCTCAAAATGACAGCAAGCAATAAGACCTGCATAATATTTTACTTCCATGATTTAAATGGAAGACATTTTAAAGTGATAAAAAAATTCCATGACTAAAATAAATGATATAAACGAGCTGTTTTAATTGCATTTGGCTGAATATAAAATGAAAACCTATAAAATATTATTATATGATCAACAACTATAATGATAAGCTCAAGAAAGTCAGTGCTTTTATATATGCTTTTAAGGACAAATGTGAACAAGAGAATAGTGGGTAGGGAGGGGATGAGCAGTTGAAATACAGGGGCTTCTTTGGGAGTTGGAGGTTGTCCTGAGTACTGTTGTGGCAACGGATGTAGGCCATTTTAAATCAGCACACACCACTCAGAACTGAGTGGGAGAGAGTGTGGTCTACAGTGTGAACTGTAGTCTATGGTTGGTGGCAAGGCTCCATGATGTGTAAGTTCATTGAGGGTGGTGGGCCACACTGTGGGAGATGTTTGTGTGGGAGGTGGGCAACATGGGAATCCCAGTGGGTTCCGTGTAATATTTTGGGTAATCTAAGCACCTCTTAAAATATATGTGTATATATATATATATATATATATATATATATATATATAAATAACATTTTTGTAAGCAACTACACATATATGCATATATATTTATATATCATTTTGCAAATGTTTGTATGTATTGTGAGAATTTTAATTTTTACCCATAATAAAAAAAAAAAAAAAAAAAAAAAAAGGGCAAATGTGCAAGTCTTTGAACACATTTATGATTCTGATTAAAGCAAAATTGCTTGGACAGTTTAAAATGTCAGCTAGAAAAGAAAAGAATATACTAGTAATAGTTATAGTAACATGGGGCACTTTTCTTATATTCCTATAAAAGTTCAGTTGTCTCTGCTTGGAAAGGTGGTTCTAAAGGAATATGCAATGTGCAGTGAAGGAAAAAATGTATACAGCATTACATTTGTTCCATATTGGACTTAGCAAAGAAGGAAATACTTGGAGAAGACTCCATGTTGAAACAATTCATAGAAGTATATAACTTAAAAGGATCTTAGAACCCATTTGATTAAATCCTCCACTGAAAGGTGAGAAAACTAAATCCTCCAAAAGTCTAATTAATTTCCCAAGGTTACAAAACGGTGCATGACAAAAATAAATTCTACAGTCCGTGTCTGCTCAATCTTAACCCTTAAAACTTTACGATATACCTCCTGGAGGCTTAAAACATAACATGCAATCAGCAATATTTAGGATGACTCAAATTGCATTAAACTGAGGATTGACTTTAAAATTATTGTGTAGAAGCTATAAAGCTAAAAACTAAATATAGAGGAAATGATTGTATTGAAAATAGGTTAATTTTGTTCTTTATGAGCTTGATTTTACTAGCACAGAAGTCGTTTCAGTATTATTAAATCACTATATGACCACGTAGGCAATGACAATACACTAATGAAATTCCACAGATCAACTCCACTTGCCTCACAAGAAATTCAGTTTCATCAATGAAAAGAAAAAGGATAAATATTCATATAAGGCATGTTTCTTCCTAAATATCACTTATTTTCACAAAATTTCATATTTATATCCACCCGCAATTCAAGGCAGAGCCTGAAATATACAGTGGATAGTCAAATTCTCCTCAGATACATCGTTACAGGACAAGTGTTTCATGTATTGGACACTTCTTGTGTACTTCCTCAAAATCCTCTTAGAATCCCAGCTACTTATTTCCACCACTGTTGTGACAATTATCAATCAGCTTCACGAAGTTACTATCCTATAGTGCCTCTCTTCTGAGCCATGTTGCCTGCCACGTGCTTCTTGCTCTGGGCTTCTCTGATGCTGCAGCATGGGATGCCTGTAGAATTCACCTCAGGCCTCACATATTGCATATGGCTTGGAATTGTGGATTTAGTGCCCACTGACCCACCATTGAAAAATGCAGACCAAGGGTCAACAGATAACAAGGGCCAACAGATAAATGCTTCCCCCTTTTCTTCCCCTAGGTGGAAAGTTTGGAGACCCATTTCAAGGGCTTCTCTGAAGTGATCTATAGATATTAGAATCTATTATCATAAGCATATCTTATTTGATTTTAATAATCATATAAGTTAGGTTTTTTTTTTTTTTTTTTTTTTTTTTTAATTTTT
>JAKSZT010054487.1:31245420-31421439 GCA_026826555.1 Tolypeutes matacus | reverse complement strand
TTTTTTTTTTTTTTTTTTTTTTTTCAGTTTTAAAGCAGAGACAATTGAAGTTTGGACTTTATTTCCTTTCCCAGAGATATTATAGCTCCAACAAATCAGCTTTAGAAATTGACATCAAATCTTATTCTCTTGACTTTGAACCATATCACTCTTTGTTTGTCATCCAATTAACTCTTTAGCATTGTTAAGAAAATCTATGTGAACTGAATTAAGCAACCAATGAATAGTTTTCTTATGCTAATTTGTTTTATATATGTCATATATGTGTGTATATATATATAAATACATTGTTAAGATACATATTATCTATAGAGTATACCTATATTAGTGAGTACCTGTGCTCTGAAGACAGTATATGGATATTATTTTAATCTATATATGAAATTGTTCTTAAAAGAGTATGTATACATATTGGATAACAAATTCTACAAGGCACATGATACCTTCTCTGACCCTCAGTCACAAGTCACACTGCAACTCCTCACCTCCCATTGCATGTGAATTATTGACTCTTCTTCTGGTGAACAAAATAAAGCTTGGTATCCACATATTCAAAATTTTCGTCCTATGTAATTCCAGTTAAGAAAGAAAAATAACATGGGATAGGGAGGAATATGAGTTTCACTAAGAGTTTTTAGACTGAAGGTTTGATTTCCATAGGTAGATTCTAATTCTTTGAAGATGATTTTCATGATTACTGTCACACGAAATAATTTATTTCCCTCCAGTGTGCTTGAGTTTACAACTAGTGATCTGGCTCATAGTGATCAGAAAGCAAATAAAGATACTTGGGGAGGTGTTGAACTGTTAGCTGTTTTTATTCTCCAGTCTTGCAGTCTGAAAATGCAAATGTTACTTTAGAGATAATATACAGGAATCTAATTTAAAAATATTTAAAATATATCCTTTGGAAATTTGGCAGTTGTGAGTACCAACTGCACCTAATTATATTCTCTCTGCTACTTCAATCTACTCTTGAAAAAAATTTAATCTTTTCAGTACTCAAGATATTTTCTGGATAAGCAGATAAATGTTGGGCTGACAATATTTAAATTGTAAACATAAAGAGAAATACTATCATTATCTGCCCCTTCCCAATTCATCCACTATGCTACCCCATGTGAATCGTTCCAAAATGCTAATGTCATCATTTTACATATTTCATTAATATTATTTAACATATAATGTAATATATAATGTAATATGATTCCATTTAGGTATCTTGTCAGATGGATACACAAAAATATTATTGCTGGATGCCTGGAGTGATGTGTTGAGAAGGAATCTGAGCTACATCCAACATAATCAAGAGAGACTATGTCAATTTTTAAAATGATATCTGTCACAGAGAATAGAGCAAGAAAGCCCAGTACCTTTTAAAAGTCTATAAATTTGTGGTTGGTATCTCTCTGCCAAACACTTTAGCCTTAGATATTCTTCCTCCCCTCACTGCCTCGCAGCCATGTGGATGCAGTTCCTGAATATGCTATTCCATCTCTTTAGAGCTTTTGTTCAAGTTCTTTGTTCTGCTTGTTATGTCTGATTCCTGCATAAGTCAGGTTAGCCAGAGCCTATGTGTCTTAGAAGGCTGAACTTAATCATTTCTTCCACTCTGAAATCTTCCCGGATTCACTCAAACATAGTAAATTACTTCTTACTTGGTTCCTTTATCAAACTTAGTGCACAGATTATTTATGCACTCATTCATTTAGTCTTTTATTCAACAACTATTATATCAGTAATGCAGCACATACATGTAGCCCATGCAAGGCCCTGTACGTATGACTGTGAATACTATAGAAATGGTACCTGCTTGTATGGATATTTTTGTCTAGCTTAGAACCTCTATGAAATATTCATAACTATATTATAGTTATTTATTACTCTCTGCCTCCCATATTAAAATAGCACCTTGAAAGAAAGATTAGAGCACATATTTATTTTTATTCGTAACATCTGGCACAATGCTTGACATAACGCAGATGTGTAAAAATGTTTTTAATGGGATTAAACTGGGAAGCGGCTGTGGCTCAATCAGTAGGGCTCCCGTTTACCATATGGGAGGCCCCGGGTTCGGTTCCCCGGGCCTCCTGGTGAAGGCAGGCCTGCCCGCACGGCATGGTTAGCTGACCCAGCGAGCACAAGCAGCAAGGGGGGGATAAATGAATAAATAAATAAAATCTTAAAAAAAAAAAGAATGTTTTTAATGGGATTAAATTGATTTACTAACCAATCAAGATAGAATCTTCTTATCGTATTTCTTTTCTTTAACTCAGTTATTCTTGCCTGGACATTATAACTCATATGGTTTACAGTACAGTATTGGTTCTAAAGTGGATCACTTGGAGACAAGGTGAGGAAGGAGGACTCCTATAAGTGACTGCCAAAAACCCAGTGTAAATCTCCTGAGTATTTATTGCCAAGCAAGACATCACAGCTCATTACATAAACATTATCTCAAAGTCTTTTGTTAGAAAATCAAATGAGTACTTTTATTTAAGAGAATGTTTCTTAAATATTTGAAAGCAATTAGTTTTGGAGACCTTAGAAGAAAATTAAATAATTAAATGAGAGTAACATAGAATATCCAGGGAAAGATAGCAATATTAATTTGTGAAAATAATCCGTGAAGAAAAATCAATTCACAGCTTCATAGTATCATTAATATGCTTAAACAACATAAGAAAAACTCAGCATCTGTCTATCATCTATCTTTCATTTATCATCTATCATGTATATATCTTCCTAGAGAAAGAGAGAGAAAGTGGGAGAGGGAGAGGTTGAGCAACTGGGAAGAGAATGAGAATAGAAAAAAGATGAGATCATCATAAGCAGTTTATTATTTTACCTCTGGTTATAACTAAATATATTATAACTTAGCCTATAAAGATATTCTTAATTGTCTAACTCTGTCATAATGGCAAAATTTTAAAAATGAATAAAAGAGCTTTGATTTACTTGTGTGCTGAAGTTCCTAAATTGTCTTTCTACAAATTATGAAGTAGCTGGAACAGTTGACTGATTTGTCTCTCAGTGTCATTTTCTATTATTTATAAAGGAGATCAAAATAAATCAAATTCCCTCTGTCTCTCTCTGTCTCTCACATACTCAAACACAAACACAAACACACAAGTAATATCTGACCTAGTAAGCAAAGAATATCCCTCTAATAGATGTTGCTGAGAAATGTGTGTAGGATCTAAAGCTGAATTCAAGATCTCCTTCCATTTATGGCACTTAAAGTGCTACATTTATTAGCTTAATTCAACTGGACAAATCAAAATTCAATCAGGCCATACAAAAGTGATAACAGAGTTATTAATGGATTATTAATTTATACTTGTTTACTTATATTTTAAGCTTAAAGAGTGAACTTTTTTAAGTCACTGCCATTAAAACCATCAGTTTTCTGCAAAAGAAGTTTTTTTATTTAATCCTTTTATTACTTTTTTCATGATAATTATCTTTAATTGCTTCTTGGGAAAAGTGTGCTGGAATAAGATTATAAAGGGTGAGGGACAGGGAAATTAGGAAACTGCGAAAATAAAAATTGATGATGTTAAAGCTTAAAATAATCAATGATTGTTCTATTAGGTAAAAATTGCCAAATACAAAAAAATTATTAATTATAAATTGTAGTTATATAATTGTCACCAAACCTGGGTTATACTACTGAGATTATGTAACATCAGGCATAATGATAATGCTAGATGGATGACAAATGATAGAAAAATAGATAGAGGTTTAGGTGTGGATATAGATGTAGATATAGATATACATACAGAAACATATATGTACATAGAGATATACGGAAAGATATGTACAGAAAAAAATCTTAACAAACTCTCCCCATTTGACAAAAATCTTTGCAATTTGTAGTATTACAGGATATTTCGCTTTTTAAAAGACACTCCTAGTGTACATAGCCACAAGTAGGTTCAAAATTTACCTATAGTGGGATAACTATCTCTCTATTATAGATATCTATCTATAGTGGGAAACATCTATCTATTTCATGTTAAATATATGTTATAAAATATTTTAAAACACTTTACAAACATAATTTATTTTTTTCATGAGCAATATATATGAGTTTTAAATTTTTATGAAATCTGGTATAAAAACTTTTAGAAGGTCTTGTACTCCTTGACCAGCTGGCTATGAGACTATCCACAAGAATGTTAATCTCTTTGAATCTTTTTTTTTTTCAGGTACAGGGGGTGGAGGAATTGAACCCGGGACCTTGTATGTGGGAAGCTGGCACTCAACCCCTGAGTCACATTGTCTTTCCTGAATTGTTTTTCTGTTTGTTTGTTTTGCTTGTTTTTTGTTTTCATTTATTCAGGAGGTACTTGGAAACTGAACCTGGAACCTCCATGTGGGAAGCAGGCGCTCAGCCGCTTGAGCCACATCTGTTCCCTGAATCTTGTTCTCTAGCCTCAGAAATGGCAAGTACTGGACAAAATGACCTCTAACATACCTTTAGCTAACAACAAAACATTTACTTTTCTATAAGTATAAATGGCTGAATTCATGCATGAATTTTGATATTCGTGGGAAGAAAAAAATCTTTCTTGCTAATGGTGTTTGCTTCTTAATTTTTAAAAAATGAATGCAACACACTGCTCTGTTGCCCTCATTCTCCTGGCTCTCTGAAAATGCATGTGGTAGCCTCTGCCCCTGCCCACTCCCCATGCAACTTCCTATTTCCTCCTTCTGTGCTCATCTTCTGTCACTGGTATCTCCTACATATTTTAATATCTTGGGGGACTCTTCATTTCAGCTTTCCTGATATTGAACATTATTTTACCTGTTGCTGCACAGTTACCAGTATTGGCTCCTTATACTTGCAAGAGCAAGCATTGAATGATCAACTTTACATTTACTCTATCACCCTTTTTTCAGTTTGGATAAGGTTACCTACATTTTTCAAATCCTGAAAAAATGTTCTTCCACTTTCTTTGTTTCACTGAAGCCAATTTTCAATGTGGGAAAAATATTTCTGGCACTCTCCTCAGAGGAAAACACTTCTCCCACATGCCCAGATGGAGGGGAAGACAGTTCATATTCTCTTAGTTCTGCACTGCCATTCTCAGTTTGCTCCTCAGTTCTATAGTCTTCTGCTTTAAGACTCAGGTATATATATGAATTGATACTATCATTTTACCTTCCCTCAACTCTACTATCTAAGAACACTTTGGTTGTTCCCCCCTGTTTTTGGAAAATGGCTCAAAGACAGTTTCCAGTCTTGCTAACTGGTTGATTTTGGTTTGGACAAACCATCTAGAAGCCTGGCCACAATTATTTGTCTTCCTCAATTTGGTGACATCTTTACTCACCCAACTATTGCAAAATTATTCACAAGCCCCCCACTATAATGTTGGACCTTGGGCCATGGAATAGGCATTTTTAATTTGATACACTTGAGTCTCAGAAATGGACCACCCTTTTCTGTTAAGACCTAACCTTTCTGTCTTGCTTGAAAATTATCATGGACCTTTGCCCTGCAAGGCAATACATGCTACAGCAGAATTTCTCCCAAGTTAACCTCCTGGCAGGTAATACATAATTTTGGTCAAATCATAGAATAATTAACTGATAGGTCTTCTGAGGAAGGAAAGTGGCCATATCGAGAAGGAGTTTCAGGACCAGTAGGAGCTAGTGGAATATATGTGGGACTCAATTCTGAGGGTGCTGGATCAAAGAAGGCAGATCATAAAGTTGGATAAGTGAGAGTTTATTGATTGGGAAATCCTGTAATTCCCAGGATTTAACTCTTCGATAAGAACTTAAGGAGATGGTGCTAACCCAATCCCAGAATGGCTCTGAAAAGCCTGGAGTCTGCAATCATCTGCAATTAGGAAAGAAGAAAAACTAGACCTGCCTTAGAAGACAGTGGAAATGGGGATAAAAGACTCAGAGAAGCCATGCTATAGTGGAAATACTATATAAGGCTGGAAAACCCATCATAAAATTATATTATTTGGGAAGGCCTGGAGGAAACTATTAATAAATCAATAAGAAATATACTGGTAAGGGAGAAACCAATATAACTAAGAAACTCTGTAGTGAGTGTCTTTCGTGAACTAGAATTGCAATGGGCTATGCATTAGAGCACTGGACTTGCTGATAGCAATGAAAATTATTTGGTCCTGAATCCAGAGGCCAGATGGTAATACTTTACACTTAGATGCCAGGCAAGTACAATTACCATAAGGCATGGCAGGGTTAGAGTGCCTACCAGGGATCCTAAAGTACTGAGAGCCATGGAGGTAGGTAATAAAACTTAGCATCCTTAAGCACAAGATAAATGGGTAATTAAAATGTTATTGCTGAAAGAAGTTGGAATGGTAGAGTAAGAAGTTTTTAATGGACACTCTCCAGCAAAATAACTATTCAGGTTTAAAACATACACACACATGTACAATTATTTAAAATCTCTGAAAGTTATCCTAAGGGCACACAGATAATGGAAAAATAGTCATTCATGAAAATCTACTAAATTTCATTAAGAACAACTAGAGTTTGTGGCATTTGAGCCCTAACCTACTCCCTCACCCCTACCCCTCAGCTCCATTTAATGGACGTTCTACCCCAAGATCTCTACTGTGGACAAGTAGAAATTTCCCAAGAAAATAGGAGTTCTCTCACTTCCTAGTTCCCAATCACAGGCTATAGTTTCACTCTTGGAAGGGAAGTCTGCCCTTTCTGAACCCCACATCATGTTACAGAAGCTCTATTGAGGAAGCTGTCCACTAGTTCTGGCAGGCAAAGAATACTGGGGACATGATTGCCCCCACACTAATTTGCTTGTAAGATGGAGCTTCCATTTTGAGAGGGGAAAGCCAACAAGACTAGGGGCTCTCACACATTGCCCAATTGTAGACAGTGGGTCTTATTCCTGGAAAAGCAGGTCCCCGCCACCCTTCTTCTGTGCAGTGCAGCAAGCGTTCTGTTCATGGAAAAAGCATGCCATAAGGATGAAGAGCTCTGCAGCTCTGGATGAGGGGACTGAATTATTTGGAACAGAGTATGGAGAGCTGCAAACCTAGGTTAAGTATTATTGAAAATGATGGTGATATTGGTGGAAAGCAATTAATATGAGGCTGGTAGTTACATGATACAGGCAAACTGGCCTAACAGCATAAGCTTAACGGAGATTATAAGGGAAAGTGATGGGCAAAAAAGCCCTCTGATCATGGTCAACTCTGGGTGTGGTGAGGACTGTGTACCCACTCAGGAGCAATCATAGTAGAGCATGAGGCAGACCTGAAAGCATTCCACAAGCTGCATACAGACCCATCAACACAGGGTAGAAGTCTCATTTACACAATGGCTTAAAAACAATCTCACAAAAATTGACTGAACCATATGTTACTCGGGCAACTCCTAGGAATCCAGTCTTATAAAAGAAATCATGCTCATACCTAGCAGTTTGGAAGTCTCTGTGTGTGCCCAAGCCTGCATCTTCTCAGGGGTGATCAGAGAAAGAACTTCCAAGCTGCTACTCTGTTTTAGTTTGTTAAAGCTGCTGAAAGCAGACACCATAAAATGAGTCAGTTTTTAACAATGGGAATTTAGTGACCGTGACCCCTAGGTAATCAGGATAAAGTTAAAAACAAGGAAAAATATCTGAGCAAGGATATTAGAGGCTGTACAAGGTGGGGAAAATAAGCTTCACAAGATCAGTTCAACCAAGTTGTTAAACACATAGATGAAAAACAAACAGCAAACAATCCTCTGGGAGTGAGGGTCAGTATCTAGAGTTACAATACAAGAGGCATGCCAATAAACAGGAAAACATGACCCATATACAGGAAAAACAACACAACAAAGCAGGCATTAGAAACTGCCTTTGAATTGGCACAGATGGTGGACTTAGCAGAAGAAGACTTCCAAGAAGCTTGAATAAATATCTTTCTAGAATTAAAGGCAACCATGTCTAAAGAATTAAAGGAAAGTATGAGAATGATGTATCACCCATGATCAACTTCCCAAACTTGCTTTTCCTTTCACACTACTTATATTAATTATATACTAATCTATCTAGTAAAGAGGAAATTTTTATGGAAGCATATTTATTTGCTTTCCCCTTGCTTATTTCTTTAACATCAGTTCCTATTTCTCTCATGAATTAAACAGTAGTCTTTTACTTGCTACCTTTGATCACAGATTCAAATCTGTACTAATCCTTCCTCTGCAAATAGAACAAAAATTTCAACAAGCAGTTTGACACTTAGTGTTCTCCTATTTAAAGCCCACACTGACCTAATTTCTTATTTCACTAAATCATTTATTTTTCCCAGAAAATATTATGCATTCACATGATGTATCAGTTATGATGTGTTTGGCTGCAAGTAACAGAATGACAGTCAAACACATTTTAAAAGCCAGCTGTTTAATTATCTCTCATAATGAGAATTTAGAGATGGGCAGTTCCAAGTTTAGGACTAGCAGCTCAAAAATATCTGCAAAGACTCAGGTGTTTTCTAGCCCTGCTCTGTCTTCCTCAGTATGCTGATTTTTTATTCTTATTTTGTATCCTCATACAAGGAGAGAGTCACCACAGCCCCATAAAAATATTCCATGTGGGAAGAAAAGGGATGAGCATAAATATGAGCCTTTCCTCTTTTTGTCAAGGAAGCTAATTTTTCCCGGTAGACATACAGAGTAGTTTGTCCCTTACTTACATCACATGCCCACTCCTAGATAAACTATGTGCAATGAAGACCAGCATTACTAAAACTGGCTTAAATAAGAGTCTGTCAAAACATTTTATCACAACCTTCAGAAGGAAATTTATTTTATATTATTGATTATATCTCTATTCATATCTATTTATCTGTATGGGAACAAAATCTTCATTAAATGCTTTAATATCATTGATGCATTTTAGCAATTTTAATATATTCTAGATTCTAATGAATATGTTCTATCTTATCTAATGTTGTTAGATGTTAGTCACAATCCAATAAATTGCTTCAAAAACTTACCAATGAGTCTATAGTAGAATAACAGTGACTCTACTTTAGTCCATAGTTCATTCCCCAATCCTGAGGATTCTGGAATAGTGTTGTCCACCCCACCTTTAATTGAGACTTATTGTTAATTGAGACTTACTATTATTCTACCATAGACTTATTGTGATACTAGCAATGGAAGAAATTATATCATTGATGTGGAGGCAGTGGCCACTGGAGGTTCTAAGGGTAGGAAGAGGGAAAAACCCGGTGTAATAGGGGGGAATTTGGGGGACTTGAGAATTGTCCTGAATGATATTGCAATGACAGATACAGTCCATTATAAATCTTGCCATAACCTACAGAATTGGGTGGGAGAGAATATAAATTACAATGTAAAATTTAACCCATGCTTACTGGCAATGCTCCAAAATGTGTTCATCAATTGCAATGGATGTACTTCACTAATGAAGGATGTTGTTAATGTGGGAAAATGTGGCAGGTGTGGGGAGCAGGGCATATGGGAATCCCCTATTTTTTTATGTGACATTTATATAATCGAAGTATCTTTAAAGAAAAAAACAAAATTTACCAATGTGTAACTATGTTCATATTTAATGAGTGGGAAAGAAACAAACTGAAATATTATTTTGGGGTTTATTAGAGAGGAGGAATAACTTTTTCTGTGCATATTCTCATGCACATTGATGCTTGCATGTACATGAACCAAAATGGAATTCTTTTAAAATGGAAGAAGGGGAATGTTGACTGGTCATATAAGCAAACAATGGTATATGCAACACAGTCTTTCTTTGCCTATACAGAATTAATTTCTCTAGTTTCTTTAACTAATTCCTAAAATTATTTCAAGATCTAAAGGTGTCTCTTCCAAAAGAAGTTGTACTTAATTGCCATAAAATTAATTAAATGTCTTTCCTTTGGTCTCTTACAACATGTTTTCCTTACTGTGATCATGAACCTTATGAAGCTTTGGAGTAACTGTTGTTCTAATGTCTTTCTTCCTTCCTTCCTTCCCTTCTGTGTTAGTCACCTAAAATGGTGCTGATGCAAAGTACCAGAAATCTGTTGGCTTTTAAAAAGGGTATTTATTTGGGGTAAAAGCTTACAGTTACAGGGCCCTAAAGAGTCCAATTCACAGTACCATAGAGGTACTTCATCACCCAAAGTCTGTTGCCATGTGTTGAAGCAAGATGGCAGGGATGTCTGTGAGGGTCTAGCCTTCCTCTTTCCTCTTAAGGCTCTTGTGGTCCCAGCTTCTTCTGATCTCAGCTGTATGCTGGCATAGGGCTTGTCTCTCTTCCTCTGGGGATTGTTTCTTTCTGGGCTCAGCTGCTCTGCTCTCTTCACATGGTCAACTATAAACTGTCAGGCTACTGGCTCATCTCTCTTTTCCGGGGCCATAGGATCCTTTTCCATCTCTATGGAACTGTTTCTCTTTTCTGCTTCTGTGTTCTCCTTGAGTGAATGTCCATTTAAATAGCCCACCAAGGGGGTGGGGACTATTACACTCTACAGACATGGTTGAATCTAAGCCCTAATCTTAAAATAATTTAATCAAAGACATCTCAGCTGATTCTAATACAATCAAAGGGCATCATGCCCAGAGGAACAGACCAGTTTACAAACATTATCAAATATCTTTTTTGGAATTCATAAATAATATCAAATGACCACACCTTCCCTTCCCTTCACTTTGCTTCCCTTCCCTTCCCTCCATCCTCTCTCCTCCCCTCTCCTCATCTCCTCTCCTCTTCATTTCCCTCCCTTTCATTTCCTTTTCTTTCCTTGCTTTCCTTCACTCTTTATTTTCCCTTTTATTCAGGACTGTGAGTCTCTCTTACACACATCAATTCTCATTTAATCATTTTTATCAACACGTCAGAACAGAGTGTCTGGCATATATATTTAATATATTTATTGAGTGAATTAACACCTTTAAATAAATCTCAAAAATTATTTTTTTTAATTTTCCATAATTTTAGTGTTTGTGCATAATATACCCTTCAAAGTATATAGAAGACTTTTCTTTAATTCCATGTAAAAACTTATATTAGACAATTATGCAAACAAAGTTTTTTTTATCTTCATATACTGTAGTAATCAGGGTTCTCGAGGAAAAAAGTACCGACAGAAAATAAATATTTTTCCTTAATAAATGGACCATATTCTCATATTTTGGAAACCATGATAATTTTTCTTAGAATTTTGGTAAAATCTCATGTTCTAGAATATTTTTAGGCTAACAATATTACTTTAATATATGCATACACACATATATACAAATATATGCAGTTAATATGTATATGTATACACACACATATACATTTATTTAAAATGGCATACACTCACATGATCTAAATGAGGACATTTAATTAATTGGCAAATGAAGTAAATATCATCATCTTCAAAATGTTTAAAAAGAATTTTATTTTTTAAATTAGTTAAATCTTAGTTAACTAGAAAAATTAAAATGACAGAGTACATCTAATTATCCTAAACATTCTAGTGAATTGAGGTAGACACTGAAGAAGATAAGACTTCAGTATATACAAATTTCTGTAAAAAGAATGTGTTCAAAGGTGGTTCTGAGATGTTTAAAGCTAGAAATTGAAATAATACACATCATTGGATGTTCTATTTTACTGTTGATATTTTACTGCTACAAATTAAAAATGCACTCAAATCAAACTTTATTTTTCTTGATTAAAATTTAGTTGTTTTATCAACTAGACATCATCTTATGGTATATTCAATACAGACAAACTGTAATTACCAAGCTATCTCTATGTTGTATGAACTACATAAGTAGATAGCAAAATATATTTATTGTGACTTTGTTTGTGGATATGAAAACAACACTTTATTTCACCTAGTAAATCCTGAAGCACCACATAATAAAAGGTATGATTTATATATTATCTCACATTAAATTACCTTTATTTTCATAGTTTATGCTTTGTGTAAGAGTATACCTACATGGCACAGGACAATGTTTCTCAGAATTTTGAATTTCATACAATTATAAGGAATTAGGGATGAGTGCAATATCATTGGCAACATTTCCTTTTATTGGAAGAAACTATTAAAGCAAAACAAATAAACAAATCGAAGAAAAAGGAGGCGGCGGAAGAGGATGAGGAAGAGGAATCAAAGGAAAAAATTGTCATTTATCAGCATTTGGATTGTCAGTCAAGAGAATTGTGTGGCATTTTAGTGCTTTATTTTTGGAAGGAAAGTAGATGCTGTACATAGCTTTTTCATTTGGAACTGCTGCTAAACAACTACAGCAAATATAATTTCTAAGAGAAAACTAAGCTATTAATGACTTCTTAGGACTTAGAGAGGTATTATAAATAGTTCACAGAAGATCATCCCAATTAACTTTATTTCTACTGTGAAATCTACTGAAATAAACAGCAATTAATTTTGCTTCCTATAAATAAAAAAATCACAAGATTTGGGAGTATTTATTTGGTACTTTATATACCATAACAGGAAGTTATGTTGGAATTGTTTAATTTTGGAAAATAAATGAAAAATACTCAGATTCCCACCATAGAAACCACTCTCCAAAACCAGTATGGTAACCAATGAGTGTGAAGAATTTTCACATTCTATTGAAGACACGAGTTACAAGGAAGGAATTAGGCGGACTAAAAATTCTCAATCAGAAGAAAAAACTTTTAAGAAGGAATGTTTTCATAAAAAAGATAATAATCAAGTAGATGGTAAATGGAAAGGTTGAAAACCAAGAACCGTTTTCTGTCTCCATCATCACCAGAGTGGAGTTTCTGTAAGAGAGGATTTAAGAAATTGTTCCCTTCTGGCTCTGGGCCTATAAATGACAATGCTATACCAGCCTCTAGTAACTTAATAATAGAAATGATCCAATTCCTTTCCTTAGTTCTGATTTGATGTGGGTAATCAACTTTCTGATTATAGATTGTCTCTTAGCACATTCTTTTTCAGGAAAAAAATATACTGACCATTAGCAACTAGGGTTTTAATCACACAAACAGATTTGGTTCTCATTGAAAAAAAGTGAATTTATTTAATTTGTCTCTGACCTTTGAACATTTTGTTCTCTACCTACCAAGATAAAAATCATGTTTTTTGGCATAAAGAAGTTACATTTATATATCACATGTGTGATAGGCACTTTTTTATTACAATAAATCCTCACAACAATTGAGATGGGAGTTAGTACCAATATTTTATGAGTCAAGAAAGTTAAGCTGAGGCATTAACTACTAATTTACAAACATATAATAAGAAGAATAGCTATAAATTGAACCTGTTCTTTCTGATTTCAAATTCTAAGTTTCATTTCATATTATACATGCTACCTTCTCATCATATTTTGGGCACTACTTGCTGGCATCTCCTTATAAATATAATTAAAATGAACAGTATACCATTTAATCAGCTATTCAATAAATTTCACATATTTGATAGTTCTGATGTAAATAAATTGTGTTTTATCAAGGACAAGAAGCATGCCGTACACTTCTGCACTCTCTGCATTGTCCTATACAGACAGTGTCGCAATCAAATCTATACCTATTGGCACTTTGATTGATATGCTCTAATTTCAGATACAAAAAAGTAGTGTTAAGGAATATTGTTTTTTGAGGTACCAGGAACAGGAATTGAACATGGGACCTCATATGAGGGAAGCCCATGCTCAGCCACTGAACCACATCGGCTCCCCTAAGTTGGTTTTTTCATTTGTTTTGCTTGTTTGTGTGTGTGTGTGTGTGGGGGAGGGGAGTATTGTTGTTTTTGTTTTTTTTTCGGGAGGCACCAGGGAATTGAACCTGGTACCTACCATGTGGGAAGCAGGCACTCAGTGGCTTGAACTACATCTATTCCCCTTAAGAAATATAATTTTACTTAAACACAAACTTGCCTTTTGTCTTGTTAGGTCAAATAATTATTTTGCCTAAACTGTTCACTTATAATTTGGATATTTTTAGCATCTTTAAATACAATTTGTAGAGTGTTAGAAAAAGTCACAGATGGCAATTTACAATAAAAGCCATTTATCATTATTCAATAATTAATATTTTGCAGGTTTTCTTAATTCCCCCTCCAAACTTAGTTTATATTGATTTTTGTCTCAAATAATTTAAAAATATTACTAATATTATATACTTTTGAATACCAATCTAAAACAAAAGCCTAATTGCTAAATTTTAGCTTCTGTATTCATCATGTTCATTTGTGCTTGTCATTTTTCTCTCTTGCAATTAGGCTCTGTCCAACATTATCAACTCATCTTAAAGATCTGAGGAAGCTTTTTGGCTATTTTTTTAGCCCTTTCTCTGATAAGTGAAGAAAGCCCTTTCCTGAAAACACCTGAAGAAAACTGAAAAAAATCTAATATTTTGCACAAATAATGCAAATCTATTAGTACCATCCATGACAACTGCAAAAATTATAACATCTAGTATTGCAAGGGCATTTGAAGGTCATTTACTACAAATACACATCTACAATTTCAGTCCCTTCTTCACAATTTCTAGGCCTTCCGAGTTGAACACTTCTAGTGTTTGGGAAAAAAACTACTTCCATTAAATCTAAGTGTAATAGTCATAATATTAATATCTACTGGACTTCCCCAAATAAATATTATTGTAATAATTGTTTTTACATTTTATGGTCCAGTGCAATTTATAAGAAACTTTAAAATAAATTTAATATAAATACATTGGTATACTCGATCAGTTATGTAACAGTCATTCAAATTGACTCCCCTAGATGCTGATAGCTGGTCTCCTGATTGTTTTAACATCAAGTAAAAAATCCAGTTTGCATCAATAATATTTATAGAAAACAAAATTTGGCCCACAATCTTGGTATAGAAGTGCTGTGGGAACAATCTAAAGGGTCAAATTTAATTCCCTTTCTTATCTTTCCCTTTACTCTTCCTTTTAGGGTGACTGAATGGGAAGAAAGATATAAGTTTTCTTGGGGCTATTAAATCTACAGTGGAATTTCTCATGGAAAAGGGAACATTAGCCTGAGGTTTAGAAAATTAGAGTAAAAAATATGAGGCTTAAAAAAAAAACACATCTTTAGTTTTATATGTATACCATGTATTCTATCTGAAAGTTTTATACATTTCAGACCACTTGTATCCAGGAGAGTTGATCAGGACTGGTTTGCAAACTTTATAGGTAAAGAATTAAAGGAGCATCATCTTGGTTTCCTATTGTAAGCGTTAAGACTCGGGCAGCGGCCCAACTGCCCAGGCAGCGACCCAACTGTTGAATCAGCTGTTAGCTCACAAAGTCCTTGGCCCAGCACACATGGGCTCTGGGCACAGCAGAAATGATTCTGAGGAGTTGCATTTTGTGTTCCTTCTGTGTAACATTTGAGTGATAACGATAGTGTATGAATAACCCTGCAAATAAAGAATGGCAGAGAGTGCCTGTATGTCTAGGAGAAAGTGCAGCTGTGCCATTATGAGAAAACTTGCCTCTCTACCTCAAGTCATTTCTGCCTACCTCCCTCCTGAGCTCCCGAGGTGGACACAGTGCACAAATGGTGTAGTCGGCAGGATTTGACATGTTCTCCCACTGCTCCCTCAGCTGAGGAGGAGGTAGGGGATATGGGCCCCAGGTGGCCGCCCACCTGTATGTGGGCCGGGGTGGCAGAGTGACTGTCCCACTGGTGTTCCTCTCCTACAGAGATCCTGAACAATACAACTGTGGCTTTATTGGGTGTTCTGCAGTGAGCTGAGCCCCTGTTGGAAGATACGAAACCACTTGCAGCAGCTGCTTGGGTAGGATAGGTGTTCCTATCCTTCCTTTGAGACACCCCCCAAGAAATGTTAAAATAGGCTAGCTCCTTGCATGAACAGGAGAGGGAAATTAACCAGTTGCATGAGCAACTGCAGCAGTCGCACATGCGGCTAGAGTGCTGAAACTTGTTGGTTAGCAGTAGTTCAGATGAAGAAGAAGTAAGACCCATCCAACGAGCTTGTCCAGTTGTTACTTAAAAAAATGAAACATGACCAAAACATAGGTCAAGAAAGGGCCCCTGTGGGGCAGCCCCATGTAGTCCAGCACACCATGTACCATCCCTATACGCAGGCAGAACTGGTTAAATTGGGATGGCAGTTTCAGGAGAAGCCGGGAAAGTCCATAGCTGTGTGGCTGCTGCATCTGTGGGATGTGGGGGTGTATGGCATTTTGTGCTCCAGAACTGAGATAGAGAAGTTAGTGTCGCATACTGGCCATCCCCTGCTGCGCCAGCATCTCTTAAATGCGCAGAGGAATGCTGGAGGAAATCCCACCCACTCATTAATGGAGTGGCTCCAAACAGCCGTTCATACAGTCTGGAACAATGCAGGGGAGTTGCTGGATTCGGTGAGCTGATGGACTACATACGCTGACCTCGTACAAGTAGTCCAGGAAATGGGCATGCTCAGTGCTGTCTTTAACATCAATAACCAAGGACCTAATGCCGAGAAGTTTACCAGTCACATGAGGGACCTGCTTGTGCAACATGCTACTGCCCCCTTGAGGGAATAGCCATGATGGCTAGTCTCGGCAAGGCCAAGAGCCAAAGGACCAAAGTTCGTCCAGTGGCAACAGGGAGAGACACACCCCTGTTGTATTGCCTGAACCCCGCAGGGCAGTGACCATAAAACAGTACCGTTTGCCAGGAAGGCATGAAAAAATATTGGCAACTATTAAAGAACTGGTCAAAAGACAAATCCTCCATGAGACCTGGAGCCCAGTGTGGCCTGTACGTAATCCCAATGGGACATGGCATACAACTATTAACTATGGAGAGCTCAACAAGGTGTTTCCCCCTGTACATGTGGCTGTGACTTCTATTCTTAACCTAATGGATACTTTAACACTGGGAGCTTATCATTTTGTTTTAAACTTGGCAAATGCCTTTTTCTCCATTGTCATTGCTGATGAAGCACAAGATCAGTTTGCCTTCATGTGGGAAGGTCGACAATAAACCTTTACTGTATTGCCTATGGACTATGTTCACAGCCCCACCATTTGTCATGGCTTAGTAGCTAAAGATCTAGGAAAATGGCAACATGCCCATGCCGTGCAGGTGTATGATTACATTGATGATGTAATGTTAACCTCTGATTCTCTTGTAAATTTAGAACTAGCTATTAAAACAAACAGAGAAGCGCTATATTCTCATAGAGAAGCAACTGGCAGACATGTGCACTGCTGCGAAGAGTACTGAGACCATAACCCTGGAAGACCTGGTAAAGATATTCACCATATACCTGATAAAAGGGTGGGTGCAGAATTAGATCGCCCAGCCATGAAGTGGCATGGCCCAGACGGCAAACCTGGCCAAGTGGAGGGCCTATTTACAACAAAGAAGCACATTTGCTTCCAGTCCATTGAGTAAAAAATTGCAGCAAGTTTTAGGTTCCTTAATGTGTGCTGGGACAATGGACCCCAAGGCCCCCTTATAAATCCCCACAAAAGAAGTTTCCCTGTACAAAGCCAGGGTAGGTATTGTGCCAGAACAGGCATGGTATACTGATAAAACCAGCCAAAAACAGGCGGCTCAATAGACCACCGTAATGGTGCACCCTCAAACCGATGCCATTTGGTATGAATTAGGTTTAATCAAAATAACCACTGGGCTAAATTGGGAGCCATGTGGCTTGTAGTTGGCTGTGAGGCCAGCCCCACATCAACCCCTGTGGGAACAATCCTATGAGATTAAAAGTCGTCTAAAAAAATAACAGTGTACCATGTAGCAGCTCACTGCCCCCTTTTGCATCCAGGCAATAAAGAAGTGGATCAATTAACTAAGCTTACCCTGCAGGTAAACAGTGATCAAAACGCGACCATGTGGCTGTACCAGAAACTCCTACATGCTAGAGTCCCTGCAATGATAAAGCTACATGCCTTTGGAGTTTAACTGTAAATGCAGAGGCCACTTAGACAGCATGCCACGCGTGTCCCCAATGTTCTCGGTTACATCAGAGGCCACTGCCCAGAACTATAAGTCAAATTAAGTGAGAACATAACCTGCTCACAAGATAACAGGTAGATTTTATTAGGCCATTATCTTTCAGTCGGCAGCACCAATATGCTCTTAAGGCTGTTGACAAGGCCACGGATCTACTGACATATGCAAAAGCATTAAGCCCTGAAGCAGGGGTAACCCCCATCCAGGATGCACAGACTACCTTAAGAGTTGAGAGGGTAGGGGACAGTCCCAGAATTTGCATATTGTGTAAACAACGCCAATTAAGGCTGAGGCCTGTTGAAGCCAATCTACTTGGTGGATGGCTGTGTCTGTCCAGCCTAGAGCTAGTAGCATGTGGTATAAAATAGGCTTTAGTCAAAGTGGCCAGTGGGCAGAACTGCAGGCTGTGTAGCTTGTTATAAAGAAAAAAAAGCCCTTTAACTCTTTGTAATGATAGTTCAGCCATCCCTGTGCAAGTGACACAAAAGGCTGTGGACCATGGTCCAACAATTGAATAAGTGCCCCCAACAGGGTAAGGTAACACCTGTAGAAGCTCTAGTGAATAAAGCAGTGGCTCCAGTCCAGTTGCAAATTGCAGCAAAGGATCCCTTACTGAAGCCCCAGATAATGCCACAGAGACATAGTCTGTTACCTGCTGTAATAGTGCTCCATAGTAAAAACAAAAAACAAAAAACAAAAAACCATAGTGTGACCTTAAACCTTGAAGGCACCCCATGTGGGGTGGCTGGCTCTGATTGCTCCCTGAAAAACAGGATTACAAAAGAAATTTACTAATGTTTAACCTTTGCAGGTAAAAGTAACAAAGCCATCAACAGCAACAATTTTGAAAATACTTTTATATTAACTCTCTAGCCCATGAGCACCCCCACAGCTGCTAAGACCACTGCCCTCAGGGGTGGAGTGTAAGGGTCAAGACTCAGGCAGCAGCCTGTGAGGGTTAAGACTTGGGCAGCGGCCCAACTGCCCGGGGAACAGCAGCCCAGCTGTTGAATCAGCTATTAGCTCACAAAGTCCTTGGCCCAGCACACGTGGGCTCTGGGCACAGCAGAAATGATTCTGAGGAGTTGCATTTTATGTTCCTTCTGTGTAACATTTGAGCAATAACTGTAGTGGATGAATAACCCTGCAAATAAAGAATGACAGAGAGTGCCTGTACGTCTAGCAGAGACTTCAGCTGTGCCAGTATGAGCAAACTTCCCTCTCCACCTCAAGTCTTTTCTGCCTACCTCTCTCATGAGCTCCCGAGGTAAACACAGTGCCACCTATGTTATAAAACTGACAGAGATTTCGGTAAAATGTTCTTAGAGCAATTAGAAGAATATGTGATGGTTGTGCTTTATAGTTTATCTTTTCAAAATTTTGAAGTGCAGAAGAAAAAAATTGAAGAGGATATGGAGTCTTGCTATCCACTCTTAGGAGACAAGCACAACCACTGCTGCATATTGGTTTATAAAGAATTTTATAGCATTTATCACATTCTGTTAGAGTCATTGATTATCTAATCTTCCCCACTAGATGATGAGCTCTTTGGAAGTTAAAGCTTTGCTTTGTTCCATTTTTATATGTACTCCTTCATTGATAGGAATAGAACTGAACACTTGGTACAACCTACTTGCAAGTGATCATTTATGTCATTTGGGTATTAAAATCAACTATTTACTTAATTTGGAAAATAAAAAGTTTGCAATATATAAATGTGGCATATTTGCATATGTTGTCAACCCTTTAAAATAATAATAGTGTACATATTCCTCTTAGATGCATTATCAGAACAATGTAGCATTGAAAACAATACTGAACTTTGCTTATTTTTCCAGTTTCATTTTTCTTGAATCATAATTCCTCCCCCAAAAGTGCATTTACCAGAAAAGGGAAAGAACCATTTTACAGTTACTTATACAAATGAAAAGAGACTCTAATATCACGCAGCATGTTGATGATGGTTTGTAAACTACTTAATTTGGACATTTTTCCTGTACGAGATCCTTTCTAAATTCAAGGTTGGACAATGATAGAATAGCAGCCTGTGGCTGACACACTGATTACTAGAATTTGGGGGGAATCCTTAGCTTGAATATAATACATGGAAAATCCAGTGCACTTCCTTTGTGTTTTGTATATTAATGCTCAGTTGAAGGTAGGAAACAAGGGGCCCAGTCATTGCAGCAAATCGTGGAGGCCTTGTTTTCATCTTTAATGAAAGCTGCAGCAGGCCTTTTAGACTTCCATTCAATTATTACATCTGTTTTAAAAATTGAATTTCTTTCCAAAATATGTTCAGAGAATGCAAAATTCAAAACACTTAAAATTCTTGGAGTTCTGAAACATTGCCACATTTTCTGAGTCTAGATTGAAATGATATTTAATTTTCAGTTATTCTCAGATGACAATTTTGCATTTAACCTTTCTAAAGCCACCTTGAATATTTATCAATTTAACTTGAAAATATATTTCTTTAAATTAGGCAATTATCCAGAACATGATGTGCATTTGGTGTTATATGATTTTATTCTAGGTTCTTTAACATAATATTCCTAAATCAAGATTTCACTTATAATTAATAGACTTTTATACAGTTTAAAATCATCTATACAGTATCTTGGTAAAATGGATTATATTATTTTCTGACTTAAATTAAATGGACCAAAATCCATTTGAAAGTGAGTTTTCTACACAATTTCTATTGCAATTTTCCTTTTTGCTAATAAATATACTTTGGCACCATTGTCTTCAGTGATAATATCCAGTAGATATGATTTTTAATGATTGAATGCATAAAATTTTAGAAGATAGAATTGAAATGGAAATTAGAGAAAATAAAAATAAAATTCCTCAATGTTGTAACTTTCTCAATGTCATAGGACTGAACATAGATTATTTGTGTTATTTTTTGTTTTGCTATATAAACAAAATATCATACTAAATATGCATGTATTACATGTCAAGCACTTTCTATGGTTTTTCAGATGCAAATGAATATGTGAATTATCCAGGTTACCTACCACTATCATCCTTTCTGGTGGTCCTGGAACTCCTACACTTCCTCACGGAAACTCAGCCTGTGATTATGATTCCAGAGAACAATCCAATAAACTAATTTTTCCTGGTAGCAAAAGTTTTCAGTGTGGGAGAGGCTACTTTGTTCTAAGTTTATGAGTTATATGTGTCTGGGTATTTAGCAAGTAGTTAAGCAATCATTTCATAAAGCAGTTCTCCCATGAGAACTGAAAAGCATACCATCCCGAAGGAAAATATCAGACTGCACAGCTGTTAGAGAGTCTCAATTATCATTTTATGTTTGGAAAATTTACGTTCACTAAGACTTCTAAAAAAATAAAGCGATTTCCCCATTAATTACTTCTACTCTCCATTTAAACACATTATTTATCAATGTGGTTTTAGGGATTTCTTACCATACATTATAAATTTGCTTCTATTGCATCTAATGTTACCCTAAATATTTATTTGAAAAACTTATGAATATAGCATTCCCCAAGGAGTAATAAAAAAAGGAAACAGGAATTTTAAAAAACTAAAATTTTACAACAAGGGGATATGAAATGGTGAACCGTGTTTGGGACTTAAGTCATTCAATCAAGTGCCCATACACTTTCCAGATACCTTTATTTCCCTCTCCCTTTCCAGCCACCAGTGAAAAATTTGTGTTTTCTCCAGAGTTTACTTCCTTTTAACTCACCTCGGTATCAACATTTCCATAGTTTACATTATTATATTTGTGGTTTATAGGGAATATTCCTGGAAAATTTTATCCACCGTCTTCTAGAGACTATGCAGCCTAATTCATAAATGATGCTAAGCAGATCACACGTCAGAGAAGAATAAATTTGAGGACAAAGTATTATAGAACATTAAAAAAAGGTTTAGTTCAATGAATCATAAATTGTATCTAAGTAAGTAGACTGTTTTGAATTATTAAGGACAGATTTTAAATTTGGATCTGGGTGGCAGGTGTGACACAATGGGAAACAGAAGCCATAATGCATGAGAAATGATAGTTTGTTACTCACAGGTCCCAGAGAGAGGGGTGCCCCAGGGTCCTGGGGAAATGCTATCAGCTAGGGTGGCTCAGCCTGCAGGTGGGGAATACACAAGCAGAGCTAGAGAGACCTGTGGGTTGGTGCCTTTACTGTGGCCCAGGGGTGGATGTTCAAAGATTTCTCTTAGGAGTCAATGACTGGTTAGTTTAAAGGAAATGCAGGAAAAGGGAAAGGGACTGGAGGTCCCAGGGTGACAGGGACGTTTTGCTTATCATTTGGGAGGAGCTGTGGGTTTTGGGTGAGGTGTGTGGGTAGGGGCCGCAGATGAGGTTTAGGCTCTGGAGTAGTTTATGCCCCAGGTTTGGAAAGCTGCTTATTAAGTAGGCCAAAGGTCAGTATTGAGGCAAAGTGGCATAACCAAAGTAAGATGGATACCAAGACAGCACGCAAAAAAGTTTAATATTTATGAAACTGTCCTGGCATATCTTAGCAGCAGTCTTAAATTACAAAATTATAATGATTGGTCTTATCAAATTTGAAAAATAAAATAAAGGACTCTGCTTCCTTGTATTTATTCCTTTAAATTTTCATGGCCAGAACTAACTCAGAAATTGAGGTCATTTCTCTCCCACCTTCTCTCCCTCCATCTCTCTCTGCTTTAAACGATTGTTTATATAATTTGTTTTGTTATTCTTGTTTTTGTTAGTTGGTTTTTAACTTCAGGAACAGAGAGTTGATAATCATACCTCTTAATTCATCACAGATTGTTCAGTGGTTTGTTCATTTTGTTCTTTGTTCTGTTTAAGGACTTTCACAAGTTTCATAAATTGTTTTTTCTCTTTAACCGAGTTATTTTTTTCCTGTTTCAAAAACCCATATGCAACGTCCTAATATAGTTTGGAAATTTGCTCTCTGGGCTCACCAAAAAATATATATAGTTTTGTTTTTATGCATTTGATTTAATTTTTTTTTCTTTATTTAGGGAAGTTGTGGGTTTACAGAACAATTTTGCATAAAATTATGCATTTAACTTTTAATCAAAACACAATGCATACAGATGTGCACAAATCATATATATATATATATGATTTGGGTCTCTTGATATATGTATATATTTTTATATATATATAGTAATATGTATATTCTTGCTTGATACATATATATATACATATAGCTTGGTGTGTATACATATATTTTGGTGTGTATATATGTGTGTGTGTGTATATATATATATATATATATATCTTCAAGATTTTCACAAGGTAAGCACACCTGTATAATCTGCTCCCAGGTCAAGAAATATATTAACTGAACTCAGAAGCCCCACCCATCTTGTAGATGCTCCTTGACCTCCTTTGCTTTCAAATAAATGTGGATGACAAGCTCCAAAAATAAAATCTCCCAAAGTAACTGATGTACTTGTATTTATTGGCATGAATTAGTTTTGCCAGTTTTTGAACTTTACATAAATGGATTCGTACAACCTATTCATTTTATTCTAGACTCTTTCTGCCTGTATTCATAGTCCATTCATTCTCATTGCTGTATCAGATTCCATTGCATGAATATAACAATTAGTCTGTACATTACAGTTCATGGCATTTTGATTTTCTCTTTTTTTCCAGCTATTACAGATATTCTAATAAAATTTTTGCATATGATTTTTTATCATGATATGTATGTAGATTGGAGATAGATGTTCCTAAGAGTGGAATTTCTGAACTATAATGTGTTGAAATAGTCAGTTTTAGTAAGTAATGCCAAATAGTTATTCAAAGTGCTTGTACCTAATTACATTCCCAGGAGGAGAACATGTGAGTTCAAATTCTTCCACATCTACAACAGCACATAGCATAGTATGTCTTTTTTTATTGTTGTTAAGTTTTCTGGTGAGTTTACCTATATATATATACACACACATACACATCTATTTATAAATTATATATATGTACATTACATACAAACATGAATACATTTTGGTTTGGTTCATTTAAAACTTTCTGTTCATTCCATGTAAGTAGTCAAATCAAATCAGATTCTGGAAGATGGACACTACTAAAATGTTCCAGAACTAAGGAATCCATTCATTATAACAAAATGTAATTTTACTCAGGGTCTGCAGATGATCCTGGGGCACATTTGAAAGTTAATCTGTAATTGCAAAAAAACAAACAAACTACAATCCACATTGGAAAATTCATTTCTTTTTAAGGAAGATATTATTACTGTACTGTGCTTTATTTTTAGTTTATGTTGTTATCATGAAATATATGTATTTTAAGCATATTATATCAAGTTGTCATTTGTATGCACCCATGAATCCATCACCACAGTCAAGTTTTCTATAACCATTTCAATAACCACAGAAAGTTTTACTTTGCCCCCTTTCAGGCAATCCCTGTCCCTCATAGGGAAAAACGGTAGATTTTTATCACCATAGGTTAGATTTGCCTAATTTTGGACTTCATATACTTGAAATCATAAGGTACATACTATGTACCTTCTTGTGTCTGGCTTTCTTCACCCAAGATAGTGTTTCTGAGACTCATCCCTTTTGCACGTATCCATAGTTATTTTTTTAATTGCTAAGCAGTATTCTGTTATAATAATGTATAAATAATATACTATTTTCCTGCCAATGAACATTTAAGTTGTTTCTGGTATGGGGTTATTATTAATAAAGCTGATATAAAAATGCTTAGGTAAGTAATATATATAATTTTACCTCAAATAAATATCTAGGAGTAAAACTGCGGGTTTCTTTTTTTTTTTTTTTTTTTTAAAGACTTTATTTATTTATTCATTTATCCCCCCCTTGCTGCTTATGCTCGCTGGGTCAGCTAACCACGCCATGCAGGCGGGCTTTGCCTTCACCAGGAGGTCCCGGGAACTGAACCTGGGGCCTCCCATATGGTAAACGGGAGCCCTACTGATTGAGCCACAGCCGCTTCCCTGCGGGTTTCTAGTGTATGTATATTTTCAATATTGTAAGAAACAACAAAATATCCAAAAGGATTGCAGCATGTTGGTACTCCCTCCAGCAATGTACCACAATTCTAGTTGTTCCAGATCTCCTACAAAATAATATACGTTTCAGATAAATTAATGAAACATTATTTAAAGTACCCTGTATATATGTGTGTGTGAGTGTGTGTGTATGTATAATAAGTTACATATTTCCATGGTCATATTTAAAATAAAGAAGACATTTCTGAAATATATTGATTTATTATTTTAAATAAATCAAAGATAAAGCTAGAAATTACTAATTATTAACATTATTATCAATATATGTCATGTGATAATACTAACCACAGAAATTATAGATAACAGTGAAAACTATAATCAGATATGATTGATAGTATTTATTTATTTATATATTATTTAATAGTGACATTATTACAAAGAAAATCATTTGAGCTAACTATTCACTTTAAGAGACTGGAGAAGAAACCAAAAAATTACAACAAAGCAAAATACAGGAAGAATTATTATGATGAGTTAATAAAATGTAAAAACAAAATTTATAGAGAGGAATAGTAATACCCCAGCAAATTTTTTCATAGGACCAAATGATGAATCTCTGTTTTAGTTTCTTAGCTGCTAAAACAAATACCACTTGATGGTTATATTTTCTGTGTGTGTTTACATGGTTATATTGTCTGTCTGTGTGCATTTATTTCAGGGCTTAAATCATAGTGTTCTATATATTAAAATGCCTGGATTTTATAAATATCTGATGAAGTCATCAGATAAATTAAAGTACTTTTGAAAAAAAAAATCCCATTTCTGATCTTTTCTAATAGCTGACAGATGCCATCAATAAAACATGTTAAGGTATAAAAAATATATATATATATATAGTGAAAACAAAACTAAACTAAAACAAATACATACTGCCAGGATATTTTCCTAAGTTATTTAAGTTAAATGTTCAAGTTAAAGTTATAATTTTGGCATCACCTTCCCTGTTCTTAAGAAGAAAATGTTCCAAACAATTTAAATAAGCCTGGATGATATCTGCTGTTTAAAGAGGGTGGAAAATTCCAGCACAAATTCCCCAGGACACCTGATGGTTGTGATTAAACACCACATGCCTGAAGCCAGCTCCTGGTCAGTCCATTGGGTTGAAAAAGGAGCTCCTATTTTGCAAAAGACCAACAAGAAAAGTGATAAAATTTTCTTGGCTCACGGTTTCAGAGGCAAGTCGTCTTGCTTTCTCCGGGGGTTGGTTTCTTCTGGCTGGCAAGCAATCTTTGGGGTTCTTCAGCTATTCTATCATACAGCAATGCACACGGCGGCATCTTGTCATTTTTCTTCTGGGTTGTGTTGATTTCCAGCTTCTGGATGTTCTTCCTGGCTTCTCAATCTGTGTCTGTTTGCCATTGTTTACATGGACTTTAGCCATATAGGTTTAAGGCCCACCTTCATTCAGTTTCGGCCGACTCAGCTAATAGCGTCTTGAAAGGTTCTATTTGCAAATTTTTCACACCCACAGGGCCAGTGGTTGGGACCTGAACATGCCTTTTTGTGGGGACATGATCCAATCCCCAACAATTCCTGAAAAGCTAAATCAAATACCTTTGCATATATTTATGGTGGGAATGTGAATATCTTCACCCTTTCAAAATAATGTACACATACTTCAGAATATTTTAAATACATAAATCCATTGACCTACCAATACCACTCTTAGAAAAATACTCATAAGTTAAAAACCTTGTTTTTGTTCTTACTTCTTGATGTTTTTTTTTTCATCCGGTGGATCACTTAAGAATGAGCAGATGCTGGCTTATGTTTTGGCCATGGTAGCAGCAGCTTCTGGCTTCCTTTCAGCATATAATGAGAAATTTAGAGAGACAGTACACTGGTGCACTTTCTTTGTGTGTATATGTGTGTGTGTGTGGGGGGGTGTTTTGTCGTTAGTTTTTTTTTTTTTTTTTCTTTTCTCTTTCACTCTTTATATAGTCAGCTAGGCCAATGGAACAGAATTGAAATTCCAGAAATAGACCCAAAAATATACGGCCAAATGGTTTTTGACAAAGGTGCCATGTCCACTCATTGGGGAAAAATGGTCTCTTCAACAAGTGGTTTTGGGAAAGCTGAATATATACATGCAACAGAATGAAACTAAGCTCCTACCTCATGCTATTTACAAAAACCCAGTCAAAATGTATCAAGGACCTAAATATCAAGGCTAAATTTATAAACTTTCAGAAGTTAACATAGGGGAATATCTTCATGACTTGGGATTTGGAAATAGATTGTTAGATATGACACCAAAAGCATGAATACTAAAGGAAACGATATATACATTTGACTTCAAGAAAAATAAAAGCTTTTATGCATCAATGGAAATTATTAATAAAGTGAGAAGACAACCAACAGATTGGGAGAAAATATACTCAACAAGGCCAACAAGCCCACTCAACTGGGACAGAATTGTATCTTCAACAAATGGTGCTTGGAGAACTGGATATCCATATCCAAAAGAATGAAAGAGGATCACCTTTGGTTGCCCTATACAAAAATCAACTCAAGATGGATTAAAGAACTAAATATAAGAGCCAAGACTATAAAACTCCTAGAAGATAATATAGGAAGGTCTTTACAAGATTTTATAGGAAATGGTTTCATAAACTTTATACTGGAAACATGAGCAATGGAAGAAAAAATAGATAAATGGGACCTCCTCAAAACTACAAACTTTTGTGTTTCAAAGGAGTTTGTCAAGAAAATGAAAATGCAGTCTACTCAATGGGGTAAATATTTGGGAGCCACTTATCTGATAAGGGTTTAATATACAGCATATATAAAAAATCTTGCATCTTGAATATAAAAAGGCAAACAACCCACTATAAAATCGAGCAAGAGAGTTGAATAGACACTTTCCAAAGAGGAAATGAAAATAACAAAAAAGCACATGAAAAGATGCTCAGCATCACTAGATATTAGGGAAATGCAAATCAAAATACAGTGAGATATCATCTTACACTTATTAGACTGCTCTTAAAAAAAACAGAAAACTACAAGTGTTGGAGAGGATATGGAGGAATAGGAACATACATCCTCTGCTGGTAGGAATGTAGAATGGTGCAGCCACTGTGGAGGATGATTTGGTGATTCTTCAGGAAGCTAAGTATATAACTGCCATATGTTCCCGCAATCCCAATACTGGGAATATGCACAGAAGAATTGAGAGCAGGAATATGAGCGGGTATATGTACACCAATGTTCATTGTGGCATTATTCACAATTTCCACAAGTTGGAAGCAACCCAAAAGTCCATTTTGTTTATGAATGGATAAACAAAATGTGGTATATACATATAATGGAATATTACTCAGCTGTAAGAAGGAATGAAGTATTGACACATGCAACAAATGGATGAATCTACAGAACCTTATGTGAGTGAAGTAAGTCATTCACTAAAAAAATAAATATTGCATGATCTCACTGACATAAACTAAGGATATTGAGCAGACTCACAGAGGTAGACTCTGGAAGATAGATTACCAGGAGATAGAAAGGGAGTAGAGAATGGGGAGCCGATGCTCAATCTGGACAGAATCTCTGATAATGTGTATGGGTGGCGATTTGGCAGTGTATGGGGCTGATGGTGGTGTAGCGATGTGAGTCGATGGTGCTGGAGTGTGAACATGAGTGGGGTTGGGGGATGGGTTTGGCTATCCATGGAGTTTGGGGGAGGGCTGGAGAAAGGATCAGGTGAACTCCGGGGCAGTTGAGGACTGTGGTTCAGAAAACAATTGTGGGAGGGTTCTTTTGGCAACTATGGCAGTGGCAGGGGACACTGGTGCAGGGTGTAGGTGGTGGGAGGATATGTGGGGAAAGGTAAAACAAACAAATTATTTTAAGAATATAATAATAAGCAAACCTGAGATTCCCAGCTTTAAAGATGCAGTAATATTATTGGAGGACATAGAGAAAGCAGTACTGATTATTTGTTTGTTTCTGTCTCTACTGGAAATACAGTAAAAATCAAATGAAAATTGAAACAAAAAATAACTGAAAATCAAATAATAGAGCATATTTCTTTTTAAAATCTATAGTGTTCTCCAGACAGACATAGAAATATCACATTCAAGGACCCTGAAATAATATGTAGATATGATTGTAGCACAATTTTGTCATTCTTAGATAAAATATTAAAAGTGGAGTCAAGAAAATGCTACCCTAATTTCCAAAAAAATTGAGTCAAATTACTAAAATTTTAGGCCAATGATCTCTATCTCTCTAAAAGTCATAGAATTGGAGAGAAGGAGATGCTTTGTGAGTATCAGGGAATAAAAGCGGTCACCAAGAGCTGGTGAAGGTTCAAGAAGAAATTATGTCCAAATCATTATCTTTTTCTCCTAAATAAATTCCCTATTGACATTTCATAGATGCAGTATATCTTCTGTTTACTGTGTTAATTAGAACTATCTTTGGTAATATCCAAACAAGACAAGATGAAGAATGAACAATGATAAGTCAAATTGCTGAACAACTATTTGCTCATTGGGTGTGTATAAGCTCGAAGAAAGGTCCCAATAGCACAAAACTTGGTTCTGACATATTATGTGATTTTTAATGAAAACTTGAATGAGGACACTGCCTGCATCATCTTATTTTAAAGCAATCTTTCTGCCATTGAAAAATCATGTGCCACATTTGCTGCTAGGATCACAGAACATGTCCTGTTAAATGCAATCCAAAGTTTTATATTCTCTTAAGAAAGTGATTGCTCAGCAGGTAGTTTTTCTGTTATTCAACATACCTACTTTTCCAGAACTCTCAATAGATCTTAGTGGCAAATCCAGCAGTTGATATATTTTGATATTTACCTATGTGTGCACTTAATTTAACCTACATTTTCAAGACTACAAAATGGAATTTGGAGTGACCTTTAATAATTAAAGATAAATGAGGCTATTTTTTGATACACTTAGATACCATAATCCTATAGTCTGGAATAAAATAATATTTTGAGAAGGTTGAAATTGAACTGGAGACTATAAATTTTGTTAAATAAAATTCAAATGGCCACATTTTATAAAAGATAATTAATAAAAAAATTATGTAATTCATTATATTCTGTAAAAGTATAGTTCTAGAGTTTTAGTTTATAAAATAGTAAAATAATAACAGAAAACTGCCAATATGTTCATAAATGGGAAATTGTGCATATGAATTATGGCACCAAAATATAATGGAATAGTTTGCTACTGTTCAAGTATATGATGAAACTCCATGTGTGTTCATGCTAAAAGATCTCTAAAATATATGTTGAAAAGGAAAAGAGAAAAGTACAGAAAAATTTATGTAATGTGCATCCTTTTGTGCTAAAACAACAATTAGATATGGCATACACATATGCACACACACATATATTTATGCTCACACATATAGAGATACACATATTTGCATAAAATATTACTGAAATATTGAGTTTGATAAATAAGAGATTATTGAAAATTGTCCTTTCCAGGGAATAAGACTCTGATATGAGATAGAAGAGACTCAATTTTCATTGTACAGCCTTTTGTACTGCTTGAGTATTTTATAATGACATGTAACTAAATATGAATAAATTAAATAAAAATAAACTAAAAAGTATATATCAAGTACATATAAAAAGTACTTCTCAGATCTGATATAGTCCTAAAATTCTGTGATAACCTAATAATAAAGTGCCAACTACAATCAATTTATACAAGTTAAAGATGTCTTAGAATATTTGTATTCTATTCCAATAATCTATTATTTCACCTATATTCTTCTTGTAAGCAAATACATCATTCTCAAACCACTGTGAGTTTTTAATATAAACCCTGCCTTTATACAATTTTCCAATTTTTATGAATGTAAATTGATACTGAAGTTATTGAATTTTACTAATAGCTTATAAATATTTTTTGATTTTTGAAAGCTTATTTCTCTAATATAAGATCACTTTAAATTGTGTTTGTATCTTTCAAATGATCAAGCCTGCATTCAATATTGAGTACCCATAAACTTCATTTGTGCTTTTTTAATATTATTCCTTGGTCGTTTCCTTCAACTACATTAATGTAGGTAGAGCTAAATGAAACCTGGAAGATACAGTAACCTATCCCCACGTGTTGTTGCCTTGGCAATATTAGCCATTGTCCAAAGCATGCCTTTTGGACAATGATTAATTCTGAATCTCGATCTTCTCTGTTATTTGTTGATAGACCTAAAATTTACAAAGATTATACACAAAATTATTTTTTTTTATTTTTAAAAAGTATGTCAAAACCTTATCTTCATAAATTTATGTGATACATTATGAATATTAATTACATCCAGTACTTCATAATAAATTCCAGCTTTTATTGCATATTTATCTTAAATTATTATTCCTCACATCACTTACCTTGACTCTCCCAAGGGAATTTAGGTGGAATTCCAGGGGAATTAATGGAAGATATTAACTATTTAAATAGCATTGATAAGAACAATACTGATTGCTATACCATTTCTTATTCATACAATATTAAGTATTGTGTAATATGTTAGAGAATGCTCCACCTCAAAAGTTTACCAAGATTTGGGTAACACATTCTGGAGTCTAATTGAAGGCTTAAGAGAGAATATCTTACTTTTCCTCTTAGCCATTTTCTAAGCCATTTTCCAAGCCATTTTCCAAGCCCAATTTTGTCATTAGGGGTCCAGAAAGCCAAAATTTGTAAAAAGCAATGAAGGAAGCAGATGTGTCTCAAGTGACTGGACTCTCATCTACCATATAAAAGGTCCAGAGTTTGATACCTGGGACCTCCTGATAAAAAGCAAGCTGGCCCATGCAGCGAGCTGGCCCGCGGGAAGAGCTGGCCCACATGGAGTGCTGGCCTGTGCAGGAGTGCTAGCCTGCACAGGAGAGCTGGTGCAGCAAGATGACGGCACAAAAAGAGACACAGAAGAGAGACAATAGGAGATGCAGCAGACCAGGGAGCTGAGGTGGCACAAGAGATTCAGTGCCTCTTTCCACTCCGGAAGGCACCAGGTTCCTGGTGCCACATAAAGAGAAGACAAGCAGACACAGAAGAACACACAGTGAATGGACAGAGAGCAGACAGCAAGCACAAAACAACCAGAGTTGAGGGGGAGACATAAATAAGTAAATAAATCTTTTTTTAAAAAAAGCAATGACGTAAAAGCACATGAAAAAAAATAAACTTTATTAGATTTTGCAGGAAATAAGGAAAAATTTCAGTAAATGTATGCCCTGTGGTATAAAGATATTCCCAAAAGGCATTCATTCATTTATATTCTTTCACTGAGGGTCTACTATGTGCTGACCTCTCTTCCAGGAACTTGGGATTCAACAGGAAACAAAAACAATTATTGCCTTGAGGAAGTGGGAGTACAGAACAAAGGCAGGGAACATAAAAACACACCCTGAGGGATTTTTGTGATTAACAGTTAGCAAGATGGAAAGGATTTAGAAGGGAGACTGAGAAGGAAAGCATAGAGGGGTAGAAGGAGCACTGTTCCCTGTGAGCCAAGTGAAGAAAGTGTTTGACAAAATAGAGTAGTCACATATGTCCAGTTTGTTCATTGGGTTAAGAAAGATGAAAATTAATAGGAACCATGAGTGTATCAATGTTGAGACAAGATGTTTTAGGATCCCTTTGCAGACAGGGACATTAAAAACTTTTAAATTACAAGGTAGCCCCATTGGTCACAGAGCATAATTCTCCAGGCTAAAGCCGTTTACATATGCTGTATAATCATAACCACTTTATTTTGGGTGTACTGGATGAAGCTTATGTAGAAATTTATCAATAGGTGTAGTAAACCATGAATCTAAGTAGCTTAACCCAGGGGGCAATAATTTAACAAATATCCAATTCATAGTCTTTGTGTTAAGATTAGAAAGGCAAGTGAAAATTTCATAGGAATATTTTCTAAACTGTCCTAAGCTTTCTCACAAACCTGCTCTGAATAAAGTCTTCATAAATATTTTATGTAGACTGTTTATAGTTCTTCCAGGGATGAATAGAGTCAAACATGACCTCAAACCTTTTATAGCAGAGTTGAAAGGACAATTTTATTTTGCTCTAAGAAAAATCATAGACATAGTAAGTTTATTAAACAAATGTCCAGAAGTAAGAAGAAATTTTCAATCTTATCAGAAATGAGTTCAGATAGATATTTTTAAAGCATGAATAAAGTAATTTCTGTCAACTAGATTGTGGTTGTATTGAGCATACTAGGAAAATAGAACAATAAATTTGGTCATATACTCCATAATAATAGTGCCTCAAGCCACGATGCTGAATATTATTAGTCATGTGTAACATATGGATACTAAAACAAATGGTGCCAATAATTGAGATCTAGGACAGGATTCAAGGGATATCGTTATTGATAGTGCAAGAATAATGGGAAGAATTCACAAAATCACATTTTTAGCAAAGGCACTGTATGGAATAATTTCTCCCTTTGTTTTATTTGAATATAATCAGCTGAGCAATGTTCAGTCCTACGGAACTGTAATACTAGAGACTTAGGAGTAAAAAACTAGGTGTCTTCATTTTTTTTTTTTTTAATAATAAATTAAAAAAAATATATTTTTTAAAGATACATAGATTACATAAATGTTACACAAAAAATATAAGGATTCCCATATGCCCCACCTCCCATACCTCCCACAACCTCCCACATAATGTTATGTTCCCACATAAACATTAGTGTGGCATTTTTATCATATACTTTTTTTTAAACCAAACTTATGCGCACAAAAGGTAAGTAATCAGAAAACCATTGCTGAAAAATATTGGTCAAAATACAAGTATATGTTGAATAAATTTAACAGCATCACATAGAGGGTAATGCTGATAAAGTACTTCTTCCATAAATAAGTATAAAGTAATTCTTCCATAAGTAATATTTAATTTGTAAGTATTTCCACTTTTTAAGCACATATTAAATAAACAATCTTGGACTAGTACTGGCTTTTAAAGAAGTTCCAAAAAACACTAAATGTTTTAAAGGATTTGATTTGATATGTCTGTGCCATAAAGTACGTGTACTCCAAAAATTCTGATAAGAAGGGCATTTATTGAGGGGGAAAGAAGGCTTAACTTTTATCTCATAGGACCATCTTCCATCCAAGGCATTTTACATCAGAGGAACATTCTTTTTGCTTTTAGCAGAGCTAAAAGAATGTATTAATCAAAGCTACCCCCCTCCTCAAAAAAGGACAATAATACAAAACAAAACATTAAAAAATCTCAAATTAGGTCTGTACAAAATGGAAACACTCCCTCAGGCTTTTACAAATTGTGGAAAAGATTACATATATAGAGATTCAGAAGAAAATAGATAAATCTTATTTTTGTATTCAGTAAAATGGAGATAAAATTAGCTAATTCTGTGTTATGAGGACCTATTGGGATGTGTGTGAAAGTGACCATCACAATGCCTGACCCAGACAAGGTGCTCATGAATAGCACTGAACTTTAATCCAGCTCTGCCTTTGGGTGAATAGTATAGTAAGAGGAAATTTTTTAATGATGTGATTTCCATGTTCTTTCTAATAAAATACCCTCTGATCACGTGAGTTTTCATCCAAGACTTTCAGTAACCATGTTGGAACTGGCACACCTACAACAATCTTATCCCCTCTCACTAAGAAAAGCAAAACAAAACAAAGAGGCAAAAAACAGCACAAATAAAATCAAAACACCAAAGGAAGAATATATACAAGAGGAAGAGAAATCTATAATACTGCTGTAAGCTGTGGGACAGAACAGGAAGAGATACCACATTACTACCTTGTTGAGTAGTGTAAATTCTCTAGAAGTGTAAACTTTATAAACACGTTCAATATTTGTAAACTGTCTTAGGTAGAACATCTTTAAAATAAAATTTATTAAATACCATGTTAAAATAGCATATGTCTTGGGGCTGAAGTCTATTCTTCAGACTCCCTCCATTGGGAGAGCTTCCCAAAAAACTTTCTGCCTGCAAAAAAAAAAAGCATATATCTTTCTTTTCAACTTTAATCATTGTTCAAAATTTAGAAACATACTAACTGAAAAAAATATATTAATTTAAAAATTGAATTTTCTCTTGACTTAAAAGACATTAACTTGATGAGATTTGATGGAATAATTTTAAACTAGAAAAGGATTTTTCAAATGCTAAACTATTATTTTTATTGTATCATCACATTTTCATTTATTTTATATTTTTTAATATGTATTTTTTATTTTTTAAAGATACTTAGATTACACAAATGTTACACAAAATATATAGGGATTCCTGTATGCCCTATTCCCCATACTTCCCACGCCCTCCCACATAAACAACATCCTTCATTGCAATTGATAAATGCATCCTGGGGCATTGCCAGTGAGCATGGACCATAGTTCACATTGTAGTTTTTTTTTTTTTTTTTTATTTTTTTTGCATTTATTAAAATATTTTATTCCACTTATTTTTGAGGAATATTTTTGCAGGATACAGAAATCTAGGTTGACAGGATTTGTTTTTCCTTTCAGAGGTTTCATTCTGGTTTGCCTTGTTTTTGAAGCCTTGTTTTGAAGTCATTCTCATCTGTATTTCCTTGATTGTAAAGGTCTCTTTCTCCCTCTGACCGCTTTTAAGATTTTCTTTTTATCTCTGGTTATAAGCAATTGATTATGATGTGCCTGGTGTCATTTTCTTTGTGTTTTCCTTTCTTGGGGCTTGTTAAGCTTCTTGGATCTGTAGGTTGATATTTTTCATCCAATTTGGAGAATTTTCAGACATTATTTCTCAAATGTTTTTCGAATGCAATCTCTCTCACTTCTTCTGGGATTTCAATTACCCATGTATTAAACCACTTATCAGAATCCTACAAGTCCTTGCTACTCAGTTCGTTTTTTTCAGTCTTTTTTTTTTTTTTTTTTTTGGGGGGGGTGTGCTTCATATTTAATTGTTTCTATTGACCTATCTTTCAGCTTACTGGTATTTTCCTTTGCTATGCCCTAATACAAATATTATGCTTTTCAGTTCTAGAATATCCATTTGGGTTTTTTAAGCAGTTTCTATCTCTCTACTAAGATTCTCCCATCTGTTTATCATTATGTCCATCTTTTCCTTTAAATCCTTGAACATACTTGTAATAGCTGTTTTAAAGTCATTGTATGGTAATCTTAACATCTTAGTCATTTCAGGAACTGTCTCTATCCTAGTTATTCTCTCCCACACAATTTTGCAGGCTATGGGAAGATACATAATGGCATATATCTGTTATTGCAATGCCATTCAGGATGATTCCCAAGTCCTGAAAAAGTCCCCACATTACACCTGTCTTTCCCTCTCCCTGCCCTCAGAGCTTCCAGTGGCCACTGCCTCCATATCAATGCTGTAGTTACTTCCATTGCTAGAATCACAAAAAGTCTATTGTAGAATACCAGTAAGTCCACTCTAGTCCATAGTTCATTCCCCAATTCTGAGGATTCTGGGATGGTGATGTCCATTCCACCTTTAATTGAGAGGGCTTTTTGATCCCAAACAGCCAATGGATGGGACTTTCTTGCTTGCAGTTGTAGGCCCTCTCGTTTCCTTGGTATGGTGGTTGTCAATCCTCACCCCCTTGTTAGTTGTCCTGGGTGAGTCCAATGAACTGGAGAGTAGGTTTTGCAACTCTGCTGAGGCTCAGGGCCCAGGTAGCACATGGACAGCTCAAAGATTCCAGTCTCTTGGATGTACACCTACCAATTCCAGCACCAAGTATAGGTTTGAATAGAAGGGATAGATGAGCCATGTGCAAGGAAGCCATAACTGAGTCCAACTCTGTCACTCTCAGCAGCACAGACTCCAAAGTAGGGTCCACTGGCAAGGCACCAAACTCTGGAGCTATCTGCTCTTACCATAGGACTGTGTGTCTCCAGAGCCCTCAGGAGCCCCACTATTTGAGGTAGTATCCACTTTGGCAGCCTATGAGATCCTGCTGAGTTGTATAGAAGTATTACCTCTGGGCTGGCCTCCCAATTCACTTTGAAGTCTCTTAGCCATATAAACGTATTTGTCTTTATCTTTTCCCCCTTTTATTTGAGGTCTTTTCCAGTTGCATTGCTAGTTGGTGCTTGGTAGTAATTCCACGGTGCCAGAGAGGCTCATTCCCAGGAGTCATGTCCACATATAAAAAGGTATTAATATGGGAAGCGGGGAAAGGGAGAGGATGTTGGGTATATGGGAGCCCCCTGCATTCTGTATGTGACTTTACTGTAACCTAAAACTTCTTTGAAAACAAAATGAAGAAAAAGTAAGACACTGGGGAGTAAATGGAAGAAAATTTCTCTGTACATATAAGACAACAGATATTACAGTGATGAAAGGCAAAATTTCAAAAAAAATTTTTTTTCATTATTTTTAATAACCAAATTTTAAATTTTATTTTCAGTTCTCTTTAAATTTTTATGTATTTTATTTCTTATATTTAAAGCTACCATTATTATTTCATCTCCTATTAATTGTATTTGGCTATTTTATTGGCTTCATTTTTGAAGAAGCTTTAGATCACAGAAGGGTTACAACTGGGGCAAGGGAGGATCATTGGTGTAGTGTCAGTGATGGGGGATACATCGGAGGAAGTTCACCTGGACATACATATAAGGTATATAAATATGTTCAAATGTTCATAGGACATTGTCACAGTGGGTGGAGATCCATACAATAACCAAGAGAATATTGAATTCCAATCCTGGAGAGCTCTGTCATGTTCTCTAATGCAGCAGCAACTGTCCCCCAAGTGCAGGGACAATGACTGGAGAAGAATGGTCCATCGATGGGCTCTTGATATTGATGACTATGCTTGTGAGCCTTTGCTCTTGAAATTGAAACTTAGCCTAGTGTTGTGGGGGTGCTTAAGAATTGCCTCCTGAGAGCCTCCTTGTAGCTCAAATGTGGCCTCTCTCTAAGCCAAACCCAGCATATAAATGCATTATCACATTTTTAAATAATGTATATTATAGCCCTGCAAAAATGGATGTTAGTACTATGAAGAAGCCTGTAACTTACTAAATTATAGAATAAATCTCATGTCTTATATATTCAGATTGTTTGATATCAATAATGCCTTCCACAATTCAAGATATTTCATGTTTCAATATCTCATTTTTACTGTATGAATAATGTGTTACTTCAACATTTATTAATAAGTAGAAAAGAAAGAGACAGAGAAAAGAAAGCTTATTTTACTCAACATGATGTCTTCAAGATTCATCCATGTTATTGTATATACTGGGCATGCACAGCAGCACTCCATCATCATATGGAAGTGACATGTATTAGATCTGGCTTGACTAGGCCCTGAAGGCACAAGTAAATTACCCAGGAAATGACCCAAGTGCCCCTGGCCCTCCACACCTGACACATTATCGTCTCTCTCCCAGCCCACAGCCATGACCTTTTGGGGAGTTCCCTATGATCAGTTGACTGAGGACGAATAAAACTTGGGCCAGGATTACAGATGATTCTTCACTAGATACCGTTCCCACCCAAAAATGAACAGCTGCAGCACTACAGCTCCTTTCTGGGACATCTCTGAAGAACAGTGGAGGAAAATCCTCCCAGTAGGCTGAATTTTGGGCAATGCATCTGGTTGTTCATTTTGCTTAGAAGGAGAAATGGCTGAAAGTGCATTTGTATACTGATTCATGGCCTGTGACCAATGGTTTAGCTAGGTGGTCAGGGATTGGAAGGAACATAATTGGATAATTGGTGACCAAGAAGCCTGGGGGAAAGTTATTTGGATAGACATGAATGGGTGAAAAACATGAAGCTATTTGTGTCCCATGTGAATTCTCACCAGAGGGTGACTTCAACAGAGGAGGATTTTTTTGGGGGGAGTGGGGTACAAGGGCTAGGGATTTAACCCAGGACCTCTTACATGGGAAGCTGCCCCTTAACCACTGAGCTACACCAGCTCCCCAAGCAGAGCAGGATTTTAACACTCAAGTGGGTAGGATGATCTGTTCTGTGGATACCAGTCAGTTTCTTTCCTGAAGTTCTGATACATGCACATACCCATATTTGATATATGTCATCCGAGGGACAGACATAGTATAGACTGGACACTCATTCCAGAAGGGGATTAATTAAATTCATATCACAATACTTGTCGCATAGTAATTTCAATATACATGTTGAAAAAGTAAATGATATTTGGTTCCTCCCTCTTTCTATTACCTCTCTATTTATAAAGAGCACCTCTAATAAATTTGAATTCCTCATAAACAGTATGATGTAATGGACTGAGAATAGAACTGGGAAGCAGAATGCCTGAGTTCCTGGCTCTTACCTCTCTGAATTAACTTGAGAAAGTCATTTAAATCTCTCTGAAGCTCACTTATCTAATTTTACATAGAAGTATTGAAATATGTTTGTCAGAAAGGTTTTAAAAATCAAATATAATATGTGCAAAATGGTTTTTAAATACTATAAAGTACTTCATGTCATCTCCACTATTGACTCTTTAGCTATAGCTCTATTTATTATTTTAATTGATGTTCTTGGATTTATGATATATGCTCTTATTTGTCACAGTCTACTTTGAAATAATATTGAACCATTTCATCCCCTCACAGTCACACTTCACAATTTGCAAATGTTAGATTAAAATTCCATTTCTTTTCAAATACTCCCACCATTCAGTTTGCTCTTGTTGTCATGTATTTTATTTCTACATTTATTTTAAATCTGACAATGCAATGATACTGTATTTGCTATAGTTTTGTGTTTGTTAAGAAAATTAGAAAAATAGTCCTTTCTCTTTACGTATTTACTATTTCTACTGATCTACTATCCATCCTCTTGATCCATGTTTAAATTTGGTTTCATTTCCCTTAAGTCTGAAGAAATTCTTTTAAACAGTTCTATATAGGAGGATTACTGTGGTCAAATTCTCTCAGTTTTAGATTAATAACTAACAGGTACTTTATATTTGAAAGATTTTCATTGTGTATAAAAATTTGGATGCAGCAGATTTGGGGGAGTTAGCTGGGCATTCAGTTTTTGATATGACCCCTGTCTAAGTTTGACAGAGTTTCTATAAGAAATACCACACATTGAGTTGGTTTACACTACAAACATTTATTGCCTCACAGGTTTGAAGGCCAGAAGTTCAAAATCAAAATGTTGTCAAGGCCATACCTTCTCCCAGCATCAGCAGTATTGTGGTGCTGACAGCACTCTGTCACATGGCAAACTGCCCCCTTGGTCTCTTCTTGTGGCTTTCTCTGACTTCTGGATTCTTCTAACTGCTTTTATAAAGGTCTCCAGTCATATTAATTAAGGTTTTCCCTGATTCCATTTGGCCATACGTTAACATATAATAGCATCTTCAAAATTCCTATTTACAACTGGGTTCATACAGGAATGCAAATTAAAATTTGAACATGTCTTTTTTGTGGTTTGTGATTCAATGTGCAAAACCAAATTGATTTTTGCTCTGATCATCTTCGCATGGAAATGTCAATCTTTTGCACTGACAAATTCTGTAGTGCAAGCCATCTTTAAGTCAGGAATCAGTCTTTGTTCAAAATCAGAGAACAAATTACATTCTTTCATTATAATTCTCAGGCAAAAAAAGTGTATGCCCCCCAAGCTCCATGTACTCATATCAGTCTCTCTGGTTGGCCCCCTCCTTAATGGACCCACACTCCAGGAACTCACAGCCCACCATTTCTTACTTACAAAATCCTTAATTTCTACAACTTCATTTATAGGCTGGTAGTATGTGTTTAGTCGCAACATCCCAAACTAGTTCTAGGGCATCTCCTCTGTATATATTATTGAGATTATTTAGATGGAAACTCACTTTGAAATGTGGGTAGTATTTGTTACACTTTTCGTGAAACATCATTCAATACAAGGTTAGGATGTAAAGTTTTAACCTCTTCCCATTCAGTTGCTCTTATTTTAGTGATGAGAGAAGATGTACACATATTAAAAGAGTTGAGCAGTAAACCAATTCTTGTTTGATTAAGGAGATGAGACAACAAATGATGTGCATGCTCAGTAAAAGTACAAGTCAACAAGAGGTCTATTGGTGGGGTCTCATGTGGAAAAGCGAAATCAACATTGGTCCTGAAATATCCCTAATATTTGGGGAGATTTTATCCTACTTGCAAGCAAACATGTTTGCCTGCCACAGTTTCTTTGGATGTTGTAGAATATGTGAGAGTATTAGTTAAAGATCAAGAAGAGTTCATTACTCTTAAAATTAGCGGTAGTCAGAATATCAGCAGTTTTGGTACCAGTCTCCCAATCCCCAGTTCCCAGAGGGTGAAACGAAGAAGGCCAAATGACACCTGTGAATGCAGTGGGTTATGTTACATAATGTAATGTAGAGATTAGAGAAATCAAATCCTTAATAATGAGCAGTAAGCATGATTGCTCTTTGCTCCAGAGGGAGCTGGTATCTCCATATTTCAAGGCTTTTGCTGTACAAATTTCTTTGAAAAGGATCCAAACACGGGGTAGTTAGTGCCTTGCTTGCAAGTCATGTGGAAAGGACCCATAGAAAACTGTGTTACATTGGTGGCAAAGTGTCAGATAATCATTAATAGTTTTTTGTTGTTTCAGTGAAGGGACTGGACTTACTTTCAAAAGATTAAACACTTTCTACACCTACGCAGACATTTACCTAGAGGGCTAATAGCACCATATTACCAGGTATCTGTGCCAACATCAACTGATCCCTGCCTTTATCTAGGTACAGTCTTGCCTAGGGTATAGTTAATGTCATATGGAGATCACAGGGGGATGGCTAGCAGATGCTAAAATATTTCCCAAGCTGTACTTGCCCCAAACTCCCGTTGCTTGAATTGGAGCAAAAAAGAGATGCAGCCTGACTTCCAAGGTGAAACTGAGAGGGGTAGTCAATATTAGGCTCCTGAATGGCATTTGTATTAGTCTCTTAAAGCAGATATATCTTCTGACTGTGAGACAATGTCCTTGAAGTTTCTAGCAATGTGTAGTATTAACCCTTCGTTTACTGAATCATATGAAGTTGTTCTGTGAGAGAGGACAGGACTCAGGTCAGAGATTTAAATGTTTTAAGATCCTTGGTGACTGTCCTAGTGTGTGTTGATAAAATGTACTCATTTGGGGGATAAGGAAGGAAATGAAGCCAAAAAGAGCTAAGCAGCATGACCAAAATCTTTAATACAGGCATGACAATACCATGTAGGTGAAATCATCTGTTTAGTTATTTGACTGTAGCAGAGGATAATTTTTTCAAAAATGTAAAAAGCAAGAACATTTTAAGTATATTATAATATAATCTTTATTATTTTTGCCTCAATGTGATTAAGTTTAATTATGACATTTACTCTCTTTATACAAACATTTTTTAAAAAAATATAAGGATCCTATATTAAAAATGACGTCTTAAAATATGAATTACTATTACAAAGCTTTTACAAGATTATAACTTTAATAGTGCTGAAACCTGAATAGTGTTAAAAAATCAATTACATTTTCACACTAAAATTTTAATTTGTGTCCTTCATAGTGAATAATTCTGTTTATACATAGTATATAATTCTTCTTTGTGAACATATGTATGATGAAATGCAATATATATTTTTCAATTCATATTTTTATATTGCAGTCATTTTAAGTTTTTGAAGTTCTTAAGATAATTGCATTTTCAGAGTTGTAGATCTTGACAGACACAGGAAAAATGTTTTAATTTGCCTCTCAGTTTGCCAGGGCAGCTGTGACAAATACTCATCATAATCAGTCATTGCTTTGGTGATGTATTTTCTGCTTCCTGGATCTGTCACATACCTTTAGAAGGATATTGAAGTTTCCACCTCTAATAGTGAGTTTGTCTATTTCTCCGTATTTTGATGTTCTGTTGTGGGTCATATACATATTAAGGATTATTATGTCTTCTTAGAGCATTGATCCCTTTCTCATTATGCATTATCCCTCTCTATACCTGATAATCTTTCTTCTTCTAACATCTGCTTTGTCAGAAATGAATATAGCTAGCCCAGCTTTCTTTTGATTAGCATTAGCATGGTACATCTTTCTCCATCCCTTTACATTTAACCTATCTGTGTCTTTTATTGAAAAAGGGATTTCTTGTAGACAACATTGTAGCAGGTTGGTTTTATTTTTGAATTCCAAAAATAGACATTGGATTATGTTTGTAAATTGGTCTGTTGCTCTGGGTACATTAGATTGTATTGGATTCAGAAGTTTTACTCTTACTTGATTTAATTATGATTAAGGCTTTCATTGGACCACGTCTGTAGGATGTTGAGTCCCCGCCCTCTTTGTGGGCAGGGACTCACAGAGAAAATGACAAGGCAGAGGAGTTAGTGGGAGTTTTAATTCTGGAGCACTGGGAAGTAAATACATGGAGAAGCAGATATGTGAGGAAAGAGAGAAGGCTCCAATAGACATGGCAGAGGCCCTGGGAAGAGAGCTGAGCTGTTTGCCTGGTAGTTTACAGCTGGCCTTGTGGAGAGAGCAGAGCAGCTGAGCCCAGAGAGAAACAAGCCGTGGGAGAAAGATGAGACTTATCCAAGCCTACAACTAATATTGTAAGAAGCTGGGACCACGGACCCTAAAGAGGAAGAGAAAGAGGTAGGCTCAACCCTTGCAGACATCGGCAGCCATCTTGCTTGGCAACAGACTTTGGTGAGGGAAGTAACTTATGCTTTATGGCCTAGTAACTGTAAGCTTCTACTCCAGATAAATTCCCTTTATAAATGCCAACAGATTTCTGGTACTTTGCATCAGCACCCCTTTGGCTGACTAATACAATCATATTGGTGGGTTTTGTCTGTCTAACCACTGACAAATTCTGGTTTCTATTGATGCATATACTGTATTCCATTCACATTTAAAGTAATTATTAATACAGTTGATTTAATAGCTATAATATTTGTAACTCTGTCTATTCATTGTGCTTGTTATTTGTTTCCTTAGTTTTCTTTCTCTCTCTTTGCTTTCTCTGGTTTTAATTTAGCATTTTATAATGATTGTAACTTATCTTCTCTTTTAGCATAACAATTATACAAGTTTAAAAAAAATTCAGTGACTGTTCGGTGTTGTATAAATGCAATATACATTTATAATTAATCATAGTCCACTATCAAATAACACACTTCATGGGTAATGCAGGAATCTTTCACCAAGTATTACCAGGTCCTGCCTACAATGCCTTAGAATATTGTTGCCATTTATTTAACTTATGCATGTAATATAATCATCCAATACATTTTTACTGTTATTACTTTGGACAAACAGGGCTCTATTAAATCAATTAAGAATAAGAACAATAAAATATATTTTATTTTACCTTTATTTATTCATTCTCTGATACTCTTCCTTTCTCTATGTATATCTGAGCTTCTGACCTACATCAATTTCCATCTCCCTGAAGAACTTCTTTTAACCTTTTTTTTTTTTTAGTGACCTTCACTAGTGCTTACCAGCTTTTGTTTTTTTCCCTTTGTTGAGATTGGAAGGCTAGAGAGAGCCAGAGTTAGGTAATTCCCTTGCCCCCAGTTTGGATAAGGCTCTAGTAAAGTGTTTTCCTTTGCTAAGTAGGCCTTTCTTATGGAGAACCCTGAGCATATTTCAAAACCATTATGCTTTCCTCTCCCCTTGCCAGAAACAATGGGATTTTCTTGACTTTTCACCATGGGCACCTGATGGAATCCCTGGAGGTAAAACCCATAAAAGTGTGTGGCCCTCTAATACTCTGTACCCCAGGAGTTTTTCACTCTCTTACTAGTCTACAATCACCTCCAGCAACTAGTCAAGGTTACCATTTTTGACCAAAAGTAAATATTTGCAAACCTTATATCTGACAAAGGATCTAGAATATACACAGAATATATGAAGAACTCTCAAAACTCTACAAGATTAAAACATTGAAATCAATAAGAAAATAGGCAAAAAACATGAACAGACATTTCACAGAAGGGTATATACAGATGGCAAAAAATCATATAAGTTCAGCATCATTAGCTGTCAAGGAATTGCAAACTAACACCACAATGAGATATAACTACATGCCTATCAGAATGGCAAAAATAAAGAAGAGTAACACTAACAAACCTCAACCACAGCCTAGTAACAATCCAAGTACCCTTCAACAGTAAATTGAATGAGTAAATTGTGGCATATTCATAACTCTGGAATATTATACAGAAATGAGAAAGAACAACTACTGATACATGACACAACATGGATTATTCTCACAAATATAATGTTGAGCAAAAGAAGCCAAACAAAAGCATGCTTACTGTGTGGTTTCATTTACATACACTTCAAAAACAGGTAAAACTCATTTATGGTGTTAGAAGTCAGGATAATTGTTATCATTAGAGAAGGGTTGCTGGGTGCTGGTATTGACTATTTCTTAATTTGGGTTTTGTTTACATTTGTGTGCTCATTTTATGAAATCTTGCACAGCTGTACACTTATTAGTTATATACCTTTCTTTATGGATATTATCCTCTTATAAATAATTTTATGGCAAATATTTGAAATCCAGAAGTTAAAAATTCCTATTTTGTAAATGCTAGGGCATCATCAGCCATGGCTTTTTTGAATATGCATTACTTCTACTTTTTGTTTTAATCCATTAATTAATTAATTAATTAATTTGTCCCAGGAATGTGTCTTTTCTTTCTTGAGCTCAACTGTGTTACAATGTCATGTTATATCATATAATTCTAGATAAATTGTACCAGGAATTCTTTTCAGAATATCTAATCTGTGAAAGTGCCCGAAGCACAATTAATAAATTAGCAAACTGAAAGATAAACTGAGGAATTTGTGAAAAATATAGCACAGAAACAAAAATAACAAATCCTTGAAACATGAATGTGTATTTTCTTCATACTTAACATATGATTAAATAAAAGCCTAAAATTTATAAATCTCTGAAAATATCATATGGTAAGTCTTTGAGCCTACATATATTCTTTACCTGAATAGAATATACAGGATTTTTGAATCATTGTTAGGCATATTTTAGTAATTGTAATGGTTTGAAAATGTATGTACCCAAGAAAAACGTGTTATTAAAATTAATCCATTCCTGTGGGTGTGGACCCATTTTAAGTAGAACCTTTTGATGAGGCTACTTTAGTTAAGATGTGACCCACCTTACTCAGGTTGGGTCTTAAACTTCTTACTGGAGTCCATTATAACCTGAATGAATACAGAAAGAGAAAAAGTCATGGAAGCAAGAAGCTGAAATCAACAAAACGCAGAAGAGAAGGGAGACACCAGCAGACACGGCCAAGTGCCTTACCATGTTCCTTGCCAAGTGGGAGAGAAGCCAGGCATCGATGGCAGCCAGTCTTCAGGAAGAAAGCATTGCCTTGATGATGCCTTGATTTGGACATTTTCTTAACCTCAAACTGTAACCTAATAAAATCAGATTATTTAAGCCAACACATTTCATGGTATCTGCTTTAAACAGCCTAGGAATCGAAAACAGTGCTGTTGGGCAAAGTTATATTTTTCTATATTCTTGTGTTTTTTTTTTGTTGTTATTCTTATCATCTATAGTGCTCTAGGTTTCAATCAATACATTTTGTATTAAAATCTATTATTTCTGATATTAATAAAATTTCCTCCTATTTCTTTAGGTTAGTATTTACATATTGCAGGTCCTTTCTTTATTGTCAATGTTTCTGAGGCTTTTGTTTTATGTTTATCACTTATAAAGAGTACATAGCAGGATTTTAAATTTGTAATCTAGTCTAATTATCTCTGTCTTGATGGTTGAAGTCTTTAGATTATTTTCTACTAACTTATTTTGCATTTCTGTATATCATCCTTTTTCCTACTTTCATGATTTTCTATTTCCTGTCTTGTGTTAGACTGAAGACTTTTTCTTGAGGACCTCCTAGCTCCCTTTTGGTTAACATTGCTAGTTTTAAAGTTATATAATATATGACTGCTCTTTCACTGGTTTTGCTAAAATTAATAATTTGTGTATTTAACTATGAATTTGCCTTACAAAATATTCAAGTTATTCATTACCTTAATTCTCCTCCCAAATATAAAAATTAAAAGGGCAACTTAACTACATTTGAACCCACCTTTGATTTTCTGCTTCACCCATCTTTCCCTCCCAGTGACAGTAGTTATTTTGGTCAGAAGTAGTGAGAGGGTATTTATTCTAAAATTATAGAGATTATTTTTAATATATTGATAATTAAGTTAGCTGACATATAAACCAATATATATGTCAGATATTGATTCATGAATCTCAAATCATACATTTTGTTCACTTCTTCCTTTTTGATCTCTTAGAGGTATTCAATATGCTAAAATATAAATTTTTATGCATTTGAAAATGTCTACCTTTTTTAACAGCATTTTAACAAGGTGTAAAACCCTAATTTTTCAATTCTTTCTATTACTAAATTGAATTTATCATTCCACTATGTTCTCTAGTCCATTTTTTTTTTGAAGAGATATCTCTTTTAGTTTCTACTTTACAATTATTTCTTTCATAAAGATAGTTTTAAAAAATTATTTAGGATCGATATTTTTAAATTCCGCTATGGTATTTTAAATGTCTCTTTCTCATGTATAGTACTTGAAATGCACTTTTCCAGTATAAATTCCCTAGTCTTAAATTAACAAAATTTATGTTGTTATGATTTTTAAAATTGATTTTCTGCTATCCACTATTTATAGATTAACACAACTACCAAATAAATATGCAATTTCTAGGGCCTAAATATATTGTGTTCTTTTCTAAACCAATGCTGAAAACGGTAAGCTGAAGTGGTTTGCATCCCTTTATTATATTATTACGTTGTTAAATATTATGCAAAAAGATTGTATCCTGGATTTTGTTGGATTCAGGCCATATATATATGAAACAATCATTTATTATGATCATGAATTCTATGGCTCAGAAATTTGGAAAAATTTGGAAATTTGGAAAAGACACAATGTGAAAGTTCTGTCACTACTTTCTAATGTCTGGGACCTAGAGGATTCAAAAGCTGGAAATTCGTTCTAGGAATTGTTGGCCATGAGTTGGAACTAAATCAATTGTCTTTTAAATTAAAGGATAGAATTTGGAGAAAACAGTCAATGATAAGTCAAGTTAATTAAGTATAATCAGCTGGTTAATCCTACATACAAGAGACGGTGTTTAGATAAATGGTAGTAACATTGAAGCTCATATTCTCAAAATAAGGTACTGAGTTTGACATTAAACCTGGCATGGGCCATGAACAATTGTTTGTATTGAAGCTTTTCACTGCAAGAGAAAGAAAAAATGATACAAATGATAGAGACTTAAAAAATTATTTAACAATTGAAAATAAGATCAAATGACTAAATCAGCAGTTTTCAGTCCTGGTTTTTATGGTGTACAAAGATTTCTAACATTGGCTACAAACTAACTAGACTTTCCATGTGATGAGTAATAATAATATACCTATAGGCTGTCTTCAAAGAAGGGCATGTTATTTCAAAGGTGACTATACTGTAGTGTATTTTTTATGTTTAAAAAATTAAAACATCTGAGGCAAAATACAAAGGGTTTCATATAATGATAGGTGTCACTAATGTGAGAGAAATCAATTTCACTCTTTTGGAATGAAAATGTCTAATGGGAAAAAGCTGAGTTAAGATGATTTTGGTTTGTGTAAAGGCAGGGTTCTTAAGGAAAAATTTAAAAAGAGAAATATGCCCTCAAGAGATATGCTTCTTTAACAAAATGTGTTTTGCTGCCCTTTTGCAATGTATAAATCTGATTATACCTGTTGATTGATAATAGTTATTTCCCCCGACTCTATTAAACCAAGAGTAAAGTAAGTCCTAAGCAACAAAAACATCACTCTTTCATCTACATAATTCTAAAGTATATTGCTTTTGCTTTTGGTGACTCTTAAAAACATTTAAAATACTTCAATGAGTACCTCATTACTGACAGAAAGCTCTATTTAGCAGAAAATTACCCCTACACATACAAAAGACATTTTAGTTTTAGACTTCTCAAGTGAGCTTTATTAGTATGTCGTTAATCACTGCCTTGGAGGTGACACCTGGGGAAAATGATTTAGTGGCGATTAAGAACTCAAATATAACTTTGAAAATATCCAGTACATTTCAGACTGATGCACTGATGATGCACTGATTGTAGTTAGTGAAATATATTTCAATAAATAATGTCACTTATAAACATTTCAATCTGCTAGAAATTTAATTCATTTCTATTAATACTTTTACTTTAATTTTGTTTATTAAATAAAATTACTTTAGTAAATTGTTTAAATTTTTAATACACTGTAACATAAATAAATTTTAATAAAGTAAAATTATTTATTATTATTTAATGCCAAACTCATAGATTTTCCAATTTATTTTGAATGACTTTTTATTCTTAAGCTCTTCCCTCTATTTTTCTTCCTCCACTAAAGAAAAATTCTACTGCCTTATAAAAGACAATTATTTTTCACAGAGAATTTAAAACATGTTTTAAAAATTGTGCTGGAACAATAAATTTAATATAGTCTATTTTTCACATTTATTGATTTATTGATTTTTGTCAATAATTACCTATTGCTTCACTGATATATGCCAAACTATATGACCCAATAATAAATTAAGGAATAAAAAAAACCCATTCTTATCCTTATTAGGTTTGTGGACATCCATCAGTCAAGAAATCCTTAAAAAAAAATTAAAGTTTACAGCCTGTTGTGTACTACATGTTCATTGGTAAATGCTAGTAGATAATAAGGGATATGCATTTTATTCTAAGATTATGTTTGCGTTTATTGGGGGAGACAAAATGTCTTTTCTTTAATGAAATACTGACATCTAGGTTAAATTTGAAAAAGTTATAGCCACATTAAAAATGTTATTTTATGTTGACTCCTTCCCCTGCCACCATCTATCCACCATGAAATCCAAATTCTGGGAACTAGTGATCATTTCAACCTTTATCATCATCATCATCATCATCATCTTTTTTCAAGGTCATCATCATCAAAATACAACAACCTGAGTGGATATTGTCCCATGTCCCGTGTTCTTAAGTGCCTCAGACACATTATATTTTAGTCTGTATATCATGAGATCAGTATTCACCCAATTTATGGTGTAAGTAAATCGAAGTCTGAAATTTTAAATTGCTTAACCAACATCTAATAGTAAGTGTCTGAGCCTGGATTTGATCATTTCCTAAATATAAGCTCTATGATTTTTCCATTATTATATTACTGTTATATTATTATTATTATTATTATACTTATTAACAGTTGTGTTGAAAGTCACACTAATAGTTGAGTAATGTTAGGACAAGAAGAATTCCTGACACTAATTAAGTATTTTATATATACATATATATATATATATATATATATATATATATATATATATATATATATACAAGTAAGTGCATGCATGCATGAACACAAATATAAACTCTGGTTTCCTGGCACTAATTTAATAAGTACAGTTAAAGAAAACAGAGCCATTAAGAAGTTCCTCTGTGCCTACATAATGTGCAGATAAAAGGGTATGGATTAGCAGTTATTGAATTAATGGGGACCATACTTCCTATCTGAATAGTTTAGCCATGAATTTATAGCTTATAGCTCCTGACAGGTGCATGCCTCACACCAGTTCTCTCTGGCACAAATTGTCATTTTCCATTTCCCACCTTTTCCTAATATAGCAGTAATGTCAGGAGCAGTGGAAATGATAAGCATGACAAACAGTAGAGGTGCTGGCAACCTTCATTTTATGCCCTACAAAGTGGGCACCTCACTGGTCACCAATTCTGTAATGGTGAATGAGGGAGAAAGATGCCCTGCTAAGTCAGTACATGTATATGGGCCACTTCACTTTGGAAATAATTATTCTGGGACTAATATAATTTGAATTTGGAAGTATTTCAACTATTTTAAGCTTGGGATTTAAGGCACAGGGTATATTTATTAAAATTCTCAAAATATTAAGAGAAGGGAGAGGAGAGAAGCAAAGGGGAGAGGTAAGGAGATAATTCAATAATGCTTCCATGAAATAAACTGCAAGTATTGGGATTTTGAAATTTGTGTGCTCTGTTTTATGCAGCAATGAAAGCTGCATTAAAAAATACCATATGCACCAGTAAACCATATTAGGTGTACTTCTAATAAATTGTCAATGTGTATTTATAACGTGTGGTAGGATGAATTTAAAATGTAGTCCTACATAACACTCAACACAGAACTCCTGCTATCTCGTGTTTAATCTCTTCATGGAAGAAACCATTGAAGTGTCTATATCACTTAAAAAGTGTTAAATCAAAATGTGTAAAATTACAAGGAGGGAATCTTAACAATGTCAATTCCCTAGAAATTGTGTAGGATTTTTTTCACAATGCCTGATTGTATGTTGTAACATACATACCCAGAATTGCTCACTTCCTCTGTAAACACACAATAGTGCAAATAATAATGCATTATATACAATAATACAATAATAATACAAATATCAGAAAAAGCATAAAATTCCAGTGGTCACGGCAGTCTTTTGGAAACAATTTTCAAGCTATTTTAAAAATAATTTAGGCTTCATGTAACATTTTTATGAAATCTGATGAACTAAAATATTCAAATAAGGCATATAAATACTTAAATTCTGTGATATTCAAAATGAATATCCAGAGTTTAGTAACCTCCAACTCAATTAATCAAGAGAATATTAAGTACTGTACATATTAATATTTAACTGAATCCATTTTACTTGAAATAAAGGTCAGGAATTCATTTATAGCACCATTATCTCTCAAATATGAAACTTTATGTGGATAGACTCTCAGTTCTTACACAGCTGCTAAGTGTTGCTACAGCAACCAGAAAAGATTGAAAACAAGGATCAATGCAGTCAAAAGTAGGACAAAAGCTGTCAATGTAGTTAAAAGTTAAACCATCTTTTGGAAATAGATTTGCTATTTTATTGCAAGAAATATGAATTGTCTTATTAAAAATTTTTCAAACGAGTGTGCACTTATTTCTTTCGAAGAAAATGAATCATTTTATGTCATTAGTCATTTTCTTAGATATAATAATTTAAATGTATTTTGTAGTTACTATTTTCAACAAGAAATTTAATTAATTCATTTGCTTGTTAATGACTTTCTAGTACTGAATTACACCTTCATAAGCTTTGAGCAATAATCTGGTTGATATGTTGACTAAAAGCCAATAGTTTCCTCATATTCCAATAATGAAAAACAAATCAGTTCTTAAATATATACTTAATTAATTCTATCTTTTGTGGATGTTATAACAATAATATGGCATATACTTCAAATATAAAATTCAGACTCTATAACTTCATTCATTAGAAGAGTTAGAAAGGCAGGAATGAGTAACTAGAGATTCCACTCAAGGTTTTGCTGACAGTTGTATACAGAAATAGCACCCTGATATTTAATCTTCCAATTCATTTTCATAAAAGATTTATTGCCAAATAAGGCATAATCAAAGACATATCAAGATTACTAAATGTATCATTTTATATTCCTCACCAACAATGAATGAAAGAGCATACATATTTACATATTTTTATTTTTTATTGTTCCAAACTTTTATTTCAGTCTTTCATTTTTAATGGAAAGATCAGCATCAGGCCGTTTACTGAAAGTTTCCCAAATATGGATGAAGGAACCTTAACCTATATTGGATTCCTCAAGAAAGGCTTGGAAGTGCAGAATTACCTAAGCTATTTTATTAATTATTTTGCTCTTGCCTTGAAACATGAAGGGAGGCTTGGCTAGATATAAAATCCTTGGTTAAAGTTTTCTTTCCCTAAGTTCCTTTAAAATGCTGTATTCAGTTATTGTGCTTTGTGTATTGCTTCAGAGAATTCTCTTGCTAACCTAATTTTTCTTTCTACTGCAAGTGCCTTGGTCTTTTCAACTGGAGGTCCTGTGGATATTTCCTCTTTACTTGAAAGACTTATAATTTATTAATATATCTCAGATATAGGTCTTTTTAATAAGTAGATTCAGGTCTTTTAGTTCCAGAAAGGTTACTTTTAAATTATACTTTAAATCAGTTATTCACCTTCAGGGACTCCAGTTTTACCTGTGTTGAATTTATTTTCCCTGTCTTCCAAATGTGGAAGACACATTCTCTTCTACATTCTCTCTGATTTTTAATGTTTCTTTATTTTATTCTCATTCTCTTGGATGTTTTCATGCTTTTCCTGAAAACCCCTAATTAAATTTTCAGCAGAATCTATTCTATCTTGGGCTTTCCATCATTTTGTCTTTATTTCCCAGAGAATTATTTTTATTCTTAATTTCTTTCCTGAGTTTGGTATGTTTAAAAAAAAAACCTTTTCATTCAGAAATAATTTTAGACTTACAGAAAGTCTGCAAGAAATTCAGCGAGTTCATGTATACTCTTCATTCAATTTCCTTTAAAGTTAACATTTTATGGAATCATGGAACCTTTACTTTAAAAAATTAGCATTGATACAATGCTATTAGCTAAACTGCAGAATTTATGTTTCCCCAGTTTTTCCACTGATGCCTTTTTCTGTTCCAATATCCAATCCAGGATGTTGCCTTAGACTCCTCTTATCTGACAGTTACCCAGCCCTTCCTTGTTTTACATAAACTTATTACTTATGAAGCATACTAGTGAGGTATAGAATGTCCCTCAGTTTGGCGTTAATTTTTTCTCCCGATTCAGACAAGTGTTATGGATTTTTGAGAAGAATACCTGAGAGCTGAAATGCCCTTTTCAGAACATCACAACCAGGGGTAAGTGATAGTAACACAACATATTCCTGGTGATTTTAACTTTTGATAATTTGGTTAAGGTAGAATGTCAGTTTCTCCAGCATAAAGTTTGTCATTTAATTTTTGTCCACAATTGCCCTTGAAATTTCAATATATGATTTGAGAGTATTTTCTTTTATTATCTGTAAATGCTGGCTTAAGGATATTTAATCATGTTTAGGCATTGGGTAACGATTGTATTCTGCTTCATTTTGGTTTTGGGGAACGATATTTACCATCTGGAGTATTTCAACTTTCTTTTTTTTCACTTATGCAATCTTTGAATAGCTACATTTTTCTCTTATTTTGAAATATTATATTTTCTTGTACTGCAAGCAGGTGTGAGAGTTTGGGGTTGTTTAATTAACAAATTTTGAAGTCCTCTCTGTTTTGTTGGTTAAAAGTACTCGATGTCATTCTTATTGTGATGCATGGTAGAAGACTCTTGGTTTTCTTCTTTTTCTTTCTTTTTCCCATTTGCTACACAGTGTCCAGTAGATATCTCTACTTCCACATCTTTCTCCTTTCCTTGAGGCTGGTTCTCTTTAAGCACTGCCATCTGGAATTTTAGTCTCCTCTTTACTGAAGAGAGTTTGCTGTCCCAGTCCATTCCTAGGCTCTGAGAGCTGATTGCTGGATTTCGGTTTATTTTCCTTCAAACCGAAAATTTAAAGTTTGTGGCATTTTCTGTCTCTATGTCATGCTGAAGGTGTGAGTGATATTATACGCATTCCTTGATGATCCATGTAGTTTTATTGCAAAAGGTTTGGAGAGATTTAGCTTTAGGAAATTGTCATTGTGTGAACCATTTATTTATAATAATTCTTTTCTTTACTTATAGAAATTGTTTTGGACCTTGAAGAACAATTATATTAAAAATAATACCAATATGTTCTCTATTTTCCAGGCAATGATTAATATAAAGACAATACGTTAAACAGATTTTAAGGTAATTGTTTCAAGAAAAAGATAGCATTTCCAGTCCAATGAGTTAATCTTGCCAAGATTTCACATTTTACATAAAAATATTAATGCATTAACTCATTTCAATCACTTTTATTATTATAATTTTATGTAACTATTTTTGAAGTTCTCTGATGTAATTAAAAAAAAATGGGTAACTAAAATTGCCAATGCCATTGTTTAATAGTCTCCGAGTTTTTTTTTTTCCTTATTATTTTTGTTTGTTTGTTTGATTTGGCCCTCTCCTAGTTACTACAACCCTTTAACTCTTATCCAGAGTTTTGAGGAGAATGGCTTTGTCAGTTTTTGCTGACTGCTCAATGATTCTGTGGGGCAACAGACTCAGGAGTGTCTTATGCTACCAAATGGTCTACTGGAAGTACGAAGGCCTCCCATTTTTTAGCTGAATACATCATCAACTATTCTCAAATTGATTTATAAGATATTGAACTTTACCTCTTACAAGTCCACATCATTCTTCATGCTTACTTACTCTGAGGAGCACTAAAGTCAGGATAAAATATTGTTTGGAGGAAAATTATCTTCAGCTTTATTTAATACATAATTGTCTTCAAAATCCATGACTATAATTACTGTTTAGTCAATAGCTACTAAAAGGTCATAGAGAAGAATTTTATGGTTTTGAGGCTTAGGTACGTGGATATCAAACCTAAATTCTGGAAGGTAGAATGAGCTATTTCAGCAGCATTTATTGTTTATGTTAATTATTACAGGTCATGATACTGCTTATTTTAATTATTAAAGTTACTCTCTAACCTTATTGGAGAGGGCAAGGTTACATTTCATGATTATTGGTATTACATTTTCATTGTAAATATCCAAACCAGGTTTATATTTTAAAATTCCTTTATCAATTATTCACAAATATGAAATCAGCATCTATTGTACCTTGTTTAGAAAACGAGTATTAATAAGTGCAGCCCCAGTATCCAGGGCAGTGGTCTGGTTGCATAGGAAAGAAAGGGAACTTTTTTTGAAGCTTACATTTGCTGACTTCTACCTGTTTTTATGTAGATGGCATGTTTATTTACAGTGTTATTGGGGTACATTTGAGGGTCAGACCATCTGAAGTCCCAATTTCCTACGAACATACCACATAGCCACTACCTCATACATGTTGCAGCGTAAGGAAAGAATATATAGGAAGAAAGCAGTCACAATTCGATGGTATAATAAGGGCTAGGTATAGCAGAACTATTAGAAAGGGTACTTGGGACTCCCTGTAAGAACAGATATAAAATTCTGGATAAGACCAATGGACAGCAATTGTTCAGATATACCATGTAAGACAGAAGAATAACATTCCAGCAGAAGGAACAAAATATATCCACAGATGAGACCTCTCTAGAAAAGGAGGGTTAGCATCAGCTAGGCCCTACTGTATAGTGTTAGGGATATAAGACGAGATAGATTTAAAATGGGCAAGGTAAAATAGTGACAAATGACATAATTCTCTTAGACCATGCTATAATCATGGACTTTATTCTGAGGGCAATACAGTGCTTTAAGCAACAGAATATTAATCATCTTCACTTTAGAAGGACCACTTTGCCTAAAGTAGGAAAAAAGCACATGGATGGGAATGGGGGAAATGAGATTTACAGTAATCCAGAGGGATATGCTGGTGTCCTAAGTTATATAGGACAATAACAGTACATAATGTTAAAATAAAATATAGGAAAAATTAGGGACACAGCCATTCATTTTTCAGAATCAATTTAACAAGTATGATTACCTTTGTTTTTAAGACAGTAACTTTATCAGAAGTGAGAGACATGGATCGAAGCAGAGGGTATGAGTAGGGAAAGCAGTTAAGAAATTATCACAGTAGATCACATGGATGTGTACTGCTCAAATTAAATAGTGTTAACACAAAATCATGTGGTGGATAATTTTATAGTACCTCTGTTACATAGTGCATACAATGCATTTTATGGTAATCAAAAGCTTACTTATTTTGAGTTTTCCATATTCTTATTGTTTTATGCCTTATGAAATAATCAGCTAAACCAAAAGTAAGCAGTGAGGGTGCTTATTTGAGTACCTATCATTGAAAAGTGTCATAGAGGAGTCATTTGGGATAATCACTACCATCTGTGTACTTCAAAAGATTGACTAAATGGGCAAAGTACATAGAATATTACACGTGTAAAGCAAATGCATTTATGAATAGAAGAAATCACTTGAGCATACTACTCATTATTTTAATATTTTTATTGACATTTTCTCGATTTTCCATTCTATTTTAAATGAATCACAAATTGATTTTGTCATACAATTTATAACCCAGTACACCTAATTCACTGGCTTTATGAAAACTGTTTCCTTCTTACCTCTGACCTTCTATCTCTATTCCCATGATATGTTAGCTTTCACCAGCTTCTTAAAGTAGGGCATTTGTTTCCCCCAGAGCTTGCAAAACAATATAAAATAAATGGAGAGTGGGCATAGAAAAACACCTGTGCAATAATGAGATAAAAGCAGATAGACTAAATGAATAAAAAATAGAACACCTTGTCCACCTTAGTTCCTTACATTTTCAAAGAAAAATAATATATTTACTGCTTTGACAAAAAAAAATATCTCTCCTCCTAGAGAATAGACTTTCATTTTTCTTATTCTTTAGAACATTTTCAGAAAAGGAATTTGATAGTAGAGTAACAATTAAGATTTTATGGGAAAGAAAATATTTCATCCTGTAATTTCTGTTCTTTTTATTTGCAAAGAGGAATATGAAAAGTAAAGGCTAATAGTGAGATTAGATTACATCAGCTGAATTTTCTAAATTGAACACTGGGAATGAGACCTAAACTTTGTTTTTATCATTTCTTCTAGATTACATCCTCTTCAATGATGAATTTGTGTGTTGAAAGTAAATAAAACTGTGTAGCATTAATACTGGACCTTGTTTCTAGATGCTGACCTTCAGAAGGTTTTGGATCCTCTAAGACACTGGTTGAGTGACTTATACATGAAAGGGACTTGACACCCTTTGGAATGAACCAGAGAAGAGTAGATAATTCTTTAGAATGGTAGATTTGGGTTTCCAAATGAAAGTGTTCATTTTTTAATTGGTAGATGACTTGATTTTACACACTACCTGAGCCAATCTGGGACAACCACACAGAGGGCGTTTGTGCACAGAACAGTACTTCTTTATTCCAGGTATTAGGCAAGTATTCCACTCATTAAGAAAAGAGAGATGGATTAGGTTTTTATAGGTTAAGCATAGGAATATATTATCTACCACATGCATTTCACTCCAAAGATCTTACATCTTTTCAAGCCCACTAAAGTGCCTACATAATATCTTGGTATCTCATAGAGGCTATCTGTACAGCATCTATCCTTTGCTGTTTATCCAATAGGAAGGAGACTATCATGGCTACAAAAATATATTTCAAAAATTTTAATATATTGAGATGGGAATTTTTCTGGTGGTATTATGTGATATAATTCATCTGAGAATCTGTTCTCTAAATATGTAACACATGAATTGCCTTTTTCCCCTTCTCTTCTCAAAGCATTAATTAATCTATGGCCCAATAAACCCAGATAAGTCAGACATTTTTTCAGCATCTCACTCTACATAATTACTAATTATCAATAAACTTTGGTATTCAAGACAAAACCTTTTTTTCTGTTATAATGTTAAACTAAACATCCTATGAGAAAGAAAAAACATCAAGATATCCTGGAACAAGCCTTTTTGAACCTAGTAAAGAAACTTGATTTCTGGACCAAGAAATTCCTACCAGAGTCACTTGTTCAGTCATGAGACATTATTAGAGTAGCAGCCTGCTAATGTCATTTTGTTTGCTTCTGTATTACACATTAAAATTTCATTATGTTTGGAAACCGAAAAAAAAATGCAATAAAAGCCTTTGAAAATCAGACATCTATAATTTCATTGAATTCCTGGTTAATTTATTGAAATGAGTTCATGACAATATTCTTTATCTAGTACCTTATTGCTGTCTCCATCAGGCACATGTAAGCTAGACAAAGCAAGTTATTGTCCTGCCATGCCCTGAAATGAAAATAATCTACACTAAAGCTTTACACTTTTTATGTTCATGTCAAAATAAATTTAGTTAAAAGAGCTAATTAGAACAGGGGTCATCAAAAAATAAAGAGGAATAGAACCTAAGCATAAAACTGATTTGATTTGGGTCAATGCCAGAAAAGAAAGTATGAAAAAAATAAAACAGGAGACTCTTCCTAGTACAAGTCCAGTCTTTCAAGTTCTCCTCCCCAACCCAATCCACCTGCTTAGCTTAATTTGCAGAGTTCACAGATTTTTTTTGTATTTTGTTGGAGAGATTTTAATGTGAGAGATGGATTGTAATGAGCTTATTCCATCTTGGCCACTACCAAAATTTTTTACTAAATATGCTTTAAATAATTTAATTTAATTATTACTGCATTAATTACACAAGCACAGAAAATTGACTGAGCTAAATTCTTTGAAAGAAAGATATTTGAGATGTCATTTTGCAAAGTTTATTGGAGGAAACTACACATTTAAATCAATTAACACACAGAGTAGCTGTTTCCAGATGACTGGTATGAGGATAGGATGTTATTATTTATCACAGTTTATAGTTTTACTTTGATTTTTTTCCAGAGGCTCAGGTTTGTATTATTGTATTAGAGTTAACTCTCATTTTGAACAACAAAAATCTTTGCTCCGAAGTAAAGCTGATTTAAAGTTTTAGACTTTGAGGACATTTTTTTTTTTCTGAAAAGGATGATAGAGTAGATAGGTAAATTGATGGATTGATTAATAGATAGATAGATAGATAGATAGATAGATAGATAGATAGATATAGATATAGATAGATATTTTCCTGGTATATATAGCCATGAATATTGAAAGAATTGTCTTATGAACAAATGAATTTATGGACCAGATGGCTTAATGTGCTATATAATTTTATAATATTGTAAAATGTCCATATGTTTACAATATTCTCAATTTAAACAATGCTAATCTCAAGTGAGCACATAAAATGATGTAAATGTAATGAGCTTTTTGAGTTCTAAATATATTCAAGATAATTGACTCTTCATTTTGTGATCTATATAAAACTGTCTGTTTATCTTGAAAGAGGATTTTTAATGATATTTTGTTTTAATAACTAATTTATATAATGCTATATTATGTAATTTAAAATCAATAGGTCACATGAATTCTTCTCAGTTACTCGTTTGTTTCTTTATGCAAATTATTTTCTGCATATGGCACCTATTATGTTTTCAACACTCTTCTATGTGCTATGTATAAGAGCTAAAATAATATATGATATGTGTCCTGTTTTCAAAGTGAATATAGTCTTGATTAGGAATATAAGGGAATATATGAAAAATGCTGAGGTTTTATAAACATCAAGTGTTCTGATTTATTAGTATACAGAAGGTGATTTTACTGGGCTTTGCAGGATGGAAGATTTAGTAAAGGCATAAAAGAAGTGAGCATTTTTATGTGTGTATGTATTGGGGTCAGAGAAGACACTGGGGAGCTAGCAACTAAATTGTCTTAGAGGTAGGAATGTGCACAAACCTATTAAACTAAATGTTGAGATATTGTGTCAGGAAATATATTTTTGAGACCAAAGCAAATAAGCCTTTTTGCAGCTAAACAGCCTAAGAGAAACCTACATGTAGTAGGGAACTGTCTAAGAATATGAAGTGTCTTGCAAATAAAAGTGTTAATTTTGATGACAACAAAGTATTACTATTAACTAGTGTAACCGTTGGCCAATTTGATGTAATTATGAATTCCAAAAATATAATTGGATCATGCTTGTAAACTGATCTGTTAATCTGGGCATGATTAGGTTATGATTAGCGTGTTGAGCCCCACCCCTTGGTAGGTGGAGAATCAAATATAAAAGGCATGGCAAGAACAGTTTTGAGAAGCAGTCTTTTGAGAAGCAGTTTTGATGTTGGAAAGAAGGCCACAGGAGAAGAGAAACAAGCCGTTCGCCTGATCGTCTACAGCTGACCTTGTGGAGGAAACAGGAGCTAAGCCTGGAGAGAAACGCAGCCCCGGGAAGAGAGGAACCCCAGAAGCCTGAACCCTGGCAAACACCAGCAGCTGTCTTGCTCTAACACATGGCAATGGACTGTGGTGAGAGAAGAAACTTAGTGGCCTGGTATCTGTGGACTTCTACCCCAAATAAATACCCTTTATAAAGACCAACCCATTTTTGGTATTTCACATTAGCTCCCCTTTGGCTGACTAATACAACTAGCATTCATTTTTTTCCCCCAATGTGTTTAATATTGCCAGGTTTTTGAAAAGAAATGTTATTAAATGTTCGCTATAAGCCTGGGATGAAAAAGCTATTATTTCATTTCTGGGTACAAATGGGAAACCTGAGACTCAGAGAGACAGTACAGCATAGCAGTATAGGATTCTGGAGCTGAGTGTGTGTGCTCTGCTGCTTCTGTATTTAGACTCGGTTATTGATGCCTATGATACCTTTGGGAGAAGAGCAGTTCTACCCAAGGTGAATGCAGATGGTGTGTGCTCCTGTTGGCCTTGTGGCTGCCAGTGTTTCAGACTGAAGATTATGGTTATCGCCTGGGGCATGTATACAAAATACAGATTACCATGCCACTTTTCTTGAGATTTGAATGCAGGGGGTTTGGGTAGAGACTCAAACATGTATTTTTCGAAAGCTTCACAAGGAAGTTTTTGTTTAGGGAAGTCTGGGCAACTCAGAGTAAATCATGGCAAGTGTCCTCCTGCTCTAACTCACAATTGGAATGGTTCTTAATTCATATACATAAGGGCAATTTGTGTAAATTATATAATACAGGCAATTCATATTGTTTTTTTTTTTTTTTTCCTGGAGAGATACTATGTTATGAGGCATGCACCTGCAGAATCCATTAAACTAGATATTGTCAGATATTTACTTAGATGAGAAAAATCAGTAATAGTTTATGTTAGAACAAAATAGGTTAACCTTTGGGCGAGAGTCGTTCTTGCAACGTTGTGCAGTCTGGTAGCTAAGTGCCCACGGTTTTCCCATTCCCATTGTTATTGTTTAAAACAAGATAAAATCACATCAACTTCATATGCAGAAGTTGAAATAAACACACCAGAATATATTCATATCATTTTTTTGTGATCAATTTATCTAGTAAATGTGGGATTGAACACTGAACAATTAGCCTTCATAATGGCAAGAATTGGGTGACTTAATGCAAGGCATTACCTTGTTAAACCGTATGCTTACATAGTGACTCTAATACAACACACACTGAATGCCCACTTTGTTTAGAAAGTTTCTTGGCAACAGAAAACATGAATTTGGTGTTTGTTGTTGTCTTAATGACTGACTCAGACTGCAAACCCTATTAATATGACTGATTATGAAAAAAATTCTAAAATTAGCCAATTTAGACCACTGTAAGATTTTCTCTGCATCAGCTTATTTTTTTCAAATACAGCAATTATCATAATTTGCTAGTTCTGCTGTATTATTTGTAACACATATTTTCCATACTCTGACAAATATCAATGTAAGTACAAATCATTATCATTTGAAACTGTGCCAGTGATTCATACCTTTATTCAGGTATGTGCAAAGATAAAGGAATTCCTTTTCTCCAGTTTAAGATTATAAAAAAGCTTTGAAAATTATGATCTATTTAGCAAATTTTTACATTTTGTAATCCATTATACATCTATTAAATATGGATATCAAACACAGGATTAGCTGGTATCTTATTTTTCTTGCTTTCTGTGTATTTAAAATACTAGATAATTTAAAATACTTTAAATTATTATGGAACAAAACCTTTTACTATACTGAAGTAATCATTTATTCCACTTAGTTTTTTCAAACAGTTAATTTTATCACTATAATGGGATATTTTTATTAACATATATATAAACTACATAGTCTTAAAATATAAGTTACAGAATAAAAGCACAGAGGTATGTACCCCAGAAAAACGTGTTCTTAAACTTAATCCATTCCTGTGAGTGTGTACCCATTGTAAATAAGATTTCTTCAAAATATTACTTCATTTAAGGTGTGGCCCATATGAATCTGGATTACTGGAGTCCTTTATAAGCAGAGTGAACGTCAGACACAAAAAGCCAGAGGGAGCAGTCAGAAATTGAAAGTCAACGGAACCCAGAAGAGAAGGGAGAGGCCAACAGAGGCTGTCAAGTGCCTTGCCATGTGACAAAAGAGCCAAGGACCAAGAATCATTGGAAGCCAACCCCAGAATGCCACTCTTTAGAAATATAACATCACCTTGGTGATGTCTTGATTTTGGATTTCTTTCAGCCTCAAAAACGTGAGTCGATAAATTCCCATTATTTAAGCCAAACCATTTCAAGGCATTTGCTTTAGCAACAGGAAACTAAAACAGTTTTTGATAACAGGAGAGTGGGGTGTTCCTATTGTAAATATCAAAAATTATGGTGATGGCTTTGGAATAGGGTAATGGGTATTTCTATTGTGCTCAATAAAAACATCCTTAAATGCTTTGAAGAGACTCTTGGTGGAAATATGGGTGCTAATGGTACTTTTGATGAGGTCTTAGAAAGAAATGATGAGTGTGTTGTTGGAAACTGGAGGAAAGGGTGGCCTTATTTTAAAGTGACAGGTAACTTGGCAAAAGTGACTTCTGATGTCAGATGGAAGGCAGAACTTGAAAGTGATGAAGATGGATATTTAGTTGAGGAGGCTTCCAAGCTAAGTGTGGAAGGTTCAGCGTGGTTTCTCCTTGCCGCTTATAGTGAAATGCGAGAGGAAAGAAACAAGTTGCAACTGAACTCTTCAGCACAAAGAAAGCAGAAATTGATGGTTTGGAAAATTCTGAGCCCATCCAGATAGTGAGCTCTGAGACTAGGACCAGAAATGGCTCTATTAGGGATGAGCTTCTGGAAAGCGGTCCCCAGAGAACAGGGCTCCATGTGAGGGTTTAACTAAACATGGATCCAGGCAACCATTTCCATGGAAGCATGGATTGTAAATGCAGTTATGCAGGAAAGATCTGTAGAAAATTCTATTGTCTGATTATATGGACCCCTGTGAACTGCATGCAAAACTGATAAGGTTTTTGTGAAATTTGGGTGAGCAGAACCATTGTCAGCCTGGGCTAAAAAGGACAAAGAAGGTATGAATTGAGGGACAAATGACTCCAAGGGCAGAAACGTGGAATCCGGGGTCTGGACCAAAGAAATCTTCTCAGGCCAAGCGAGTAGGCCCACCAATATGTGTGGAAAGGGCGGTATGCCCCTGTGCTCTGATGAGACAGGTCATCTGCCCTGGTGTGTGGATGAAGAGGGTCTTGTGCCCTGTTGTTCAGGGAAAGTGCTGCTACCACAATGGCAGAGAGGGTGGGACTGTGCTCTGGAGTTTGCAGAGAGCTTGACTACCACCCCAATGCTCAGAATTGGTGGGACCAATGCCCTGAGGTTTGCAGCGAGCCATGCAGTCACCCTGATTCTCTGAGAAGGTGAGATCTGTGTTCCAGCATTCATGGAGAGCATGGTTTCCAATCTGATGCTCAGAAAGGGTGGAGCCTTCATTGCAGTGTTGAAGGAGAGCATGGCAGCTGCACAGCACTTGAAAGGAGTGGAGATGCTGTTCCATCAGACTTGGAAGACAAAAACATAGATAACTCTCAGACCATGAAATCTAATGGAGTCTGCCCTGCTGAGTTTTGGTATTGTTTGAGACCCAGGACCCCTGTTTTCCTTCCAAATTTTCCTTCTGGAATGGGAATGTTTATCCTACATGTGTACCTCCAGCATATATTGGAAGGAAATAACTTATTTCTAGTTTTCAAAAGTGTGATGGTTAAGCTAATGTGTCAACTTGGCCAGATAATTGTGCCCAGTGGTTTGGTCAAGCAAGCACTGGACTATTTGTAATATAAGGACATTTATGGATTTAGTCATCAGTGAATTTACTGCATAGATAACTGATTACAACTTACATCAATCAGGGAGATTGCCATCAGCAATGAGTGATGCTTTATCCAATCAGGTGAATGCCTTATAAGGGGAAGTGATTTCAGCATTCAGAGAGAATTTCCAATCTTATCTTTGGACAACCAATGTCTCCTGGAAATTCATGAAGGACCTTCATTGGATTTTCATCGGAGCTCCTGGTTTGCAGGCTGCCTGCAGAACCTGGACTTGTGCTTCCCCAAAGTCACACGAGAGACTCTTATAAAATCTCATATTATTGACAAATATCTCCAGTTGATTCTGTTTCCTTAGAGAACCCTGACTAATACAAAATGCCTACAGATAGGGAAATTGTGCCCCAGGACAGACCATGCCTATAACTAGTTTTGATGAGACTTTGTACCTTGCATTGTTACTGAAATTACTTAAAGCTTTTAGGATATTGTGATGGAATGACTGTATTCTTCATGTAGGGAAAACATGTCTCTTTAGGGTCCAGAGGACAGACTGCAGTGGTTTGGAGCTATTAACCCCAGAAAAACATGTTCTTAAACTTGATCCATTCCTGTGGATGTGGACCCATATTATATAAGATTTCTTCAAGATATTACTTCAGTTAAGATGTGGCTCTAATGAATCTGGATTACTGGAGTCCTTTATAAGCAGAGTGAAAGTCAGACACAAAAAGCCAGAGGGAACAACCAGAAACTGAAAGTCAATGGAATGAAGAAGAGAAGGGAAAGGTCAGGAGCGACAACCAAGTGCATTGCCATGTGACAGAAGAGCCAAGGACCAAGGACTGGCAGCCAACCCCAGAATGCCAGTCTTTGGGAAGAAATTATCACCTTGATGATGCCTTGATTTTGGACTTCTAGCCTTAAAACCATGAGTCAATAAATTCCTATTGTTTAAACCCAACCCATTTCATAGAATTTTCTTTAGCAACAAGGAAACTAAAATACAGATGTTTAGAAAAATTAGGCTTAAATGGAAAGACAATTTCTTATACTAATTAAAATATCAGGAAAGCATGTTGAGATTGACTATATCCAATACAACACATCTGCTATTTGAAGCACTTTTAAGCACCACTAAAGTGATGAGGAGGAGATAATTGGTACACAGGTTGATAGGAGGAAGATAAAAGCAATAATATGTATAGGTAATAGATGATAACTGGTTAGCTAGTGAGAGATGAATAATAGGTGATAGGTAAATGTAGGTAGGTAAGTAATGAAAGGTATTTTAAAACCCGTTTTTGTTGGTTTTTTTTTTTTTTTTTTTTAGAAAGAACTGGAGAATGAAATTGGGACCTTATACATGGGGAAGCAGGCACTCAACCACTGAGCTACACCCACTCCCCATAAAAAAACTATCTTTTAATTAATAAATCCTTAGTTTCTTCTTAGTACCTAGAGTTACGTGGCACACACACACAGAGTATGTGTGTTTATCTTGAGTTCTTACAGCATATATCATATCATGCCTGCTTACCTGTCGCTTCCATTAGAAGTGTACAAGCCTTTATTTATGTTCATTTAAGGAAGGGCAGAAGAGAGCAAAAGACTGAAAAAGAATGAGAAAAAGAAGGAAGGAGGGAGGGAAGAATGAAAGCTATTATTGTATCTGACTGTCCTTTAGTGGAAAAGATCTATGTTCCCAGCTGTGTAGTGACCTGTAATGCGTTTCCCACTTGAAGCTGAGGAGAAAAATGAGAGTTCAAAGATAAAAGCACTGTATTGCATTCATCTCTGAAGTCCTTCAAGTATTTCTTTGGTCTGTGCTGCATTTATGTAATGTCAGAGAACATCTATTCTGTGTTCCTTAAGTGTGCCAAATATGCACAAAAATCATAGTTTAAATGAATTGAAGTCACTCCTCTTCAGGCAAAATAAGTTTTCCCTACTAGAAAGTAAGTCCCTTGATAGCCAGAATAAATATATATTCATCTTCAATGGTCTTTAACTGTACAACACTCATTCCAGGGCTTTGGTATATTAAAAAGAAAATGAAATTTAAGAAAGTTCTTAACCATTCAATGCCCCATGAATCATTACACATTTGCATTTGTCACCTCTTTCAAGATTTGTTGACTCTTAGTCCAAACTGCAGAAATATGAATTAGTGAATAGAACATATTTTACATAATCAGAAGCTATTCTCAAGTAAATGACAGCTCAATAATAATTAATGGTTTATAAACAAAAACCATTTTTATTTTATAGTTCATGTGTACATGCCAGCTTTTAATATCTTTTTAAAAAGATTTTTATCTATTTATTTATTATTTATTTATACCCCCTCCCTTGTTATTTGTGCTTGCTGTCCATTCACTGTGTGATCTCTGTGTCTACTGGTCTTCTCTTTAGGAAGCACCAGGAACCAGAACTAGGACCTCCCTTATGGGAGAGAGGTACTCAATCACTTGGGCCACCTCCAATCCTTGCTTTGTTGTGTCTTTCATTGTTTCCTCTTTGTGTTTCCTTGTTGTGTCATCTTGTTGCATCAGCTCGCCATGCCAGTCCATTGTGCCAGCTCTCCGTCTTGCTCGTCTTCTCCAGGAGACACCGGGAACCAAACCTGTGACCTCTCACGTGGTAGACGGGAGCTCAATCGCTTAAGCTAGATCCACTTCCCAGATTTTAATATCTGTACTTAATGATCATAGGCACTGACTTTTGTACCTGCTATCAAGAATATTATGATGAGTACTAAGATAAATATTCATAATTATAGAATCTTGTGTTATAATGTTATTAAACTCTATTTTTAGAAGCCTGTACGTTTCTCCTTAATTATTCATTAAAATCTAGTTTATAGAGTATAATTTTAATGTGTTGAAATAAACAGGGACATTTCTTACATGAGGACTTTATTAGGGTGACATTTTATTCTGCTTCATTTGTGTAATAGGGTACATTAATGCCTTAAATCATGAAGAACTTTTACATTTCATGTGTATGCTAGGCAATGAAAAGAATGTAGAAATATTTCTACAGGTTTTGAGTCTTTTGTTTTTTCCACTTAGAACAAGGTTGAGAGGATGCACAGGCTTTTTATTGCAGTTATATCATAACACACAATAATTGAAATCAGATATTGAGAGATAAAAATACTTCTTCATAACTTATTCTGTCAGCAGGTTAAATTATTGATGGTAAAAATCTAAAAGAGGCTGAAGAGACAGTTTAAGTGGAAGGGAAACCGTCCCTATTTACTTCCCACAAATTGGGGGGCAATCTGAGAGTAGGTTTAGAAAAGTTATGTCAGAAAATTAAACACCTCTCCCAAAATTAAAAAAGCAATACTATGTATAAAATACCAAATAATATTTCAAAGTTAAACTTAGTAATAAATAAATACATATAAGACATTAGAATGCTGATCAGATTCAGTTCATCCATGATAATCAAATGTAATATATTCAATTAGTGTCCAGGTATGGAAAATACGAATTGCTATTAGGTTTATTCTAATTTATTTTTCAAAAGTGTGTTTTGTTTTGCATATGCCAGTTTAATCGTCTCTTTGGGATTCGAAATTTGCTGTTAAAAACAGTGTTTGGCTACTTAGCTGTTAGTCTGTTCATGTCTGTTCATGTGAAATAATTGCTTCTCTAATTGCTAGTAGGTGACAAAAGGTCAGTGAAACTTCCAATTGCTGGTTCCTGCAACACCATGGAAACTATTGTTGCCATCCAATTTTGACGTATATTGCACTGGAGAGAAACAGGAAGGTATTATGTATTGTAACTACAAGTATCATCCAATGAACAAGGAGCTCCAAGCAAACAATCTTACCTCCCCACTTCCCCCTTTTAAAAATATTTTGCTGAATCAATGCAGTTATCTCCCTTTACTTGTGTCTATTTTTAAATTAAACTTAAAATATATTTTTCATAACAGATAAAAGAAAAGGACTCCATTTTTTAATCATTATTACCACTCCCCCTTTGGCCAATTTTATACCTTTCTTCTCCAAGAATTTGACCTATTTTACACCTTCTTCCCCCACACTATCACTTTAGTATTTATCCTTTTAGATAAGTTTTTGTTCTATCTATCTATCTATCTATCTATCTATCTATCTATCTATCTATCTATCTAATCTATTTATCCAAATACATATACATACACATGTGTACATCAAGTATATAGTATAATAATTATATTTATTTATGTTATTTTAATTATTTATATACATTAATTATTTTTTCAAAAATAGGATCACACAGTATGAACTTTTTCAAACCTTTCATATGAAAAAATATGCCCAGAGATCAATCCTTGTCAGTTGATATAGACCTTTCTAATTATTTCATAACATTCCATCTGATGGATGTAGCATGTTTAACAATTCCACTGGTGATCATTAGGTTGTTTCCAGTTACTCATCAGTACATACAGTTCTGTAATAAACCTTTTTATGAAGTTATTGTGTACTTGAGCACATATTTATCTAGAAAGGTGATTTATAAATGGTTTTACAGAGTTAAAGGATAAGTGCAATAGATATTGCCAAATGATCTTTAAAGAGGCTCTACGAATTTTTATTTTACTGGAGTGTATGGGAGTAACCATTTCTTCACATCCTCACCAACTCTGAATGTGATTGATATATCTTTTATTTTAAATTTCTACTAATTTGATGCATGAAAAATATTTCTTTGTTGGTTAAATATTCTAGATCACTAGGAAGTTTGAAAATATTAGGCATTTGTATTTCCTTCTTTTTTTAATTGTCTTCTCATAAACTTAGTGATTTCAAAGACAGAACATCTGAATGGAAAAGACAGGAGAACAGAAGGAGAAAGAAATGGAAAAAATGGAACAGGATCTCAGGGAATTGAATGACAATGTGAAATGCAAAAACATACACATTATCAGTGTCCCAGAAGGAGAGGAAAATGAAAAAGGGCAGAAAGAATATTTGAGGAAATAATGACTGAAAACTTTCCTACCCTTATAAAAGACATAAATATAAATATCCAAAAATGACAACGCACCCCAAACAGAATAAACATGAACAGACCTACCTTGAGACACCTACTATTCAGAAGAGAAATATCAGAGATAAAGAGAAGATTTTGAAAGCAGCAAGAGAAAAGCAAAGCATCACATACAAGAAAAACATGAAAAGATTAAGTGCCAAACACGTATCAGAAACATGGAGAGAAGAAAGTGGTCTGATGTATTTAAGATATTAAAAAAGAGAAACTGCCAGCCAAGATTTCTGTATCCAGCAAAGCTGTCCTTCAAAAATAAAGTGGAGTTGGGAAGCAGATGTGGCTCAAGCAATTGGGCTCCCATCTACCTTATAGGAGGTCCAGGGTTCGATTCCTGGGTCCTTCTGGTGAAGGTAAGCTGGCCTGAGCAGTGAGCTGGCCCACATGGAGTGCTGGTCGGCACAGGAGTGCTGGCCGGTGCAGGAGTGCTGGCCAGTGTAGGAGTGCTGGCCAGCACAGAGTGCTGGCCTGAGCAGAGAGTTAGTACAGCAAGATGATGCAACAAAAAGAGGAGAGACAATAAGTGATGCAGCAGACCAGGGAGCTGAGGTGGCACAAGAGATTGAACACCTCTTTCCCACTCTGGAAGGTCCCAAGATTGGTTCCCAGTGCTGCCTAAAGAGAAGACAAGCAGACACAGAAGAAAACACAGAGAATGGACACAGAGAGCAGACAGCAAATGCAAAAACAATGGGGGAGGGGGGAGAAATAAATAAAAAAATAAATCTTTAAAAAAATGAAGGGAGTTCAAAGTCTTCATAGACAAACAGAAACTGCTAAAATATGTTGCCAAAAGATCAGAATTACAAAAGATACTAAATGAGTGCTGAAGCCTGAAAGAAAAAAGCAAGGGCGAAAGACTTGGAGAACAGTCTAGCAATCAAGAATGTTAGAAAGAGTAAAAAGATAAACAATAGTATGATATGACAATAAAAATCCAAAGGTCAAAAGGAATGAAGTAAGTAATGCCTTTATAGTTATAACATTGAATGTTAATGGCTTAAACTCCCTAATCAAATGACACAGACTGATAGAATGTATTTAAAAATGTGAGCCCTCTTATATGTTGTCTATAAGAGACTCACCACAGACAAAAGGACCAGGTTAAAAGAGAAAAGTTGGAAAAGGATATTCCACACAAATGGTAACGTAAAAAGAGCTGGAGAAGTGATACTAATATAGATTTTTAAATGCAAAACTGTTATAAGACATGAAGAAGGTCATTATATATTAATAAAAGGGGCAATTCAACAAGAAGGAGTAACTGTTCTAAATATTTATGCATTTAAGCTCAGTGCCCCAAGATACATGAGGCACACACTGGCAGAGCTGAAGGGAGAAATAGATGTCTGTACAATAATAGTTGGAGACATCAATACACCACTCTCAGTATTGGATAGAACATCTGGACAGAGGATAAATAAAAAAACAAAGAACTCAAATAATATGATAAATGAACTTGATCTAACAGACATCTATGGAGCATTGAACCCCAAAACAGCATGATATACTGTGCTCATGGATACTTTTCCAAGAGAGACTATATGTTGGGTCACAGTCAATAAATTTAAAAAGATTGAAATTATACAAAATACTTTCTTTTATCATAACAGAATAAAGTTGGAAATCAATAATGGACAGAAAAGGGTGAAATTCATAAATATATGGACATTAAACAACACACTCAAACAATCAGTGGATCAAAGAAGAAATTGCATGAGAATTCAACAAATATCTTGAGATGAATGAAAATGAGAACACAACATATCAGAACATATAGGACACTGCAAAGGCAGTGCTGAGAGGCAAACTCACAGCCCTCAATGCTTACATTAAAAAAGAAGAAAGAACTAAATTGATTATCTAATTGCACACCTGGAAGAACTAGAAAAAGAACAGCAAACTAATCCCAAACCAAGCTGAAGGAAAGAAAAAATAAAGATCAGAGCAGAAGTAAATGAAATTGAGAATAACAATAGAGAGAATCAACAAAACCAAAAGTTGGTTCTTTGAGATCAACAAAATTGATAAACCCTTAGCTAGACTGTAAAAGAAAAAAACAAAGAAGACACAAATAAAGAAAATCAGAAATGAAAGGAAGGACATTACCACTGGGCCCGTAGAAATAAGATAGTTCATAACAGGATACTATGAACAACTACATGCCAAAAAACCTAGAAAATGTAGACAAGATGAACAAATTCTTGGAAACATATGAACCACCTACACTGACTTTAGAAGAAATAGAAGACCTCAACAAACCTATCGCAAGTGAAGAGATTGAAACAGTCATCAAAAACCTCCCAAAGATGAAAAGCCTGGGACCAGAGGCTTTTCTACCAATGGTGAATTCTACCAATCATTCAAAGATGAACTAATACCGATCTTGCTCAAGTTTTTCCAAAAAATTGAACAGGGATGAATGCTACCAAAGTCATTCTATGAAGCCAACATCACCCTAATATCAAAACTAAATAAAAATACTACAAAAAAAGAAAATTACAGACCAATATCTCTAAGGAACATAGATGCAAAAATCCTCAACAAAATACTTGCAAACAGAATCCAAGAGCACATTAAAAGAATTATACACCATAATCAAGTGGCTTTTATCCAAAGGTATGAAGGGTGTTCCAACACAAGAAAATCAATTAGTGTAATAAATCACATTGATAAATTGAAGAAGAAAAATCACATGATCCTCTCGATTGTTGCAGAAAAGGCATTTGACAAAATACAGCACCCTTTCTTGATAAAAACCACTCCAAAAGCTAGGAATAGAAAGAAGCTTTCTCAATATGATAAAGTACATATATGAAAAACCTACAGTTATCATTGTACTCAATGGTGAAAGACTGAAAGATTTCCCGCTGAGATCAGGAACAAGACAATGATGCCCACTGTCACCATTATTATTCAATATTGTGCTAGAAGTTCTAGCTAGAACAATTAGGCTAGACAGAGAAATAAAAGACACCCAAATAGGAAAGGAAGAAGTAAAACTTTCACTATTCACATGTCTAGATATAGACATGATCTTATATCTAGAAAATCCCAAAAATCCACAACAAAGCTTCTGAATTAATAGACAAGTTTGGCAAAGTGGCAGGATACAAGGTTAATAATGCAGAAATCAATGACATTTCTATATGCTACTGATGTGCAATCTGAGGATGAATCAGAAAAAAATCCCATTTATAATAGCAACTAAAACAATGAAATATTTAGGAATAAACTTAACCAAGGATATGAAAGACCTGTATTCAGAAAACTACAAAACATTGCTAAAAGAAACTGGAAAAAACTTAAATAAATGGAAGGACATTCCATGTTCATAGATTGGAAGACTAAATATCGTTACGATGTCAATTCTACCCAAACTGATGTACAGATTTAAAGCAATTCCAATAAAAATCCCAACAGTCATTTTGCAGAAATTGAAAATTCAAAAATTAAATTTATTTGGAAGGATAAGGGGGCCAAAATAGCAAAAACTGTCTTTCCTTCTTTTTTGAATTGTCTTCTCATAAACTTTGCCCATTTTTAAATTTAATTTGGACAGTTCATTACATTATATAAATGAATGTTGTATGTATGCTGAGTAGATTTTGGACTTTTAATAGATTTCCTTTGTGAGCTGCAATGGGACTAAATTTCCTGTGTGGTTCACATGCACTGAATACAAAAATATTTCTGTTTGTGGGCAAATAAGTCCATATCTTTATTAAACATGTTTTGCTAAATGAAATTTGCAGCCATATTATAGATAAATATTTTTCTTAAAGACAAGAATGAAGGTAATCTGTAAGAGAACTATTAATATTAGAGCTTGAGGAGAGTAGTGAACACTTAGAAAACTTGTTCTGGGGAATGTCAGAAGAAACTTTGTGGACCAAGATGAGGTTTTTTGCGTGATTCAATGTTAGGATATACCCTCATGTTTTTGTAGTGTTTGAGATCACTAACTATGGCTTACTCAAATAATGTGTATAAAAGAATGTGTGGATAGACACAGGAAATTTTTCAATATTAGAACTGATTAACGTGTAGAATATCAAGAAAGCAGTCATTGGAAAAGTGCAACTAATAATTATGATTGGTTCAACAGCAAGAATCATCTCAATTATGAAAATCCCTCATCTGCAATAGAGAATCCTCATACTTCTAGAATGGGTCAGAGGGAAGGGTACTTTATTGCCAATTTAAGAGTTGATTTGAGTTGATTTTTCAAGGGCTTTATTTGCATGTGTTAGAAGACCAGAATTTTCAGAGTTGATGGAAAAGAGTCTTGTTGGAAAACTTATTTTGCTAAATTACACATGCAGAAAAACTGATCACACTGGCTGGATCTGTCCACAAAATGGAAATAAACTGGATTGTCAGAATATTATCTTTCTTTGTAGTGTTCAAGGTATTGGTCTTTAAACCCAATGCACTTTATTAGAACAGTACATTTGTTCTTAATTAAAAAAATAAAAATCAGAGAAAAGAGGCTGACTGACTAAAACTGTGAGGGAAACAAAGTCAATTATATGATTAAATAAGTTTAGTTACAAGGAGCTGTGACTTATTTTCTTGTAAAACTTGTAAATCTTTGTGGAAAAGGCACTGGAATCCTCTGAATGGGCCCTTCTTTGGGCAGAAAATGAATTTCACGAATCAAAATTACACCCATGCTTCCAGTCACCCTATGAACTTTTGTGAGCAACCAAGACTGTGACTTTGTTTAAATAATGGTAGTAATACTGTTTGGTGAACTTTTTTTTTTTTTTTTTTTTCTACGATAACAAATTTTGTGCTAATGTGTAAGCCAATAACTAAAATACTTTCTTGAGCTTTTTACTATGATCTGCTGAAATTTTCAGAGTATCCTGTTAAGAGAATAAGAGGCAGAAACTCAATACTGCTAGAAATTGAAATGTCTATATTTACTACAAGTTTCTAGTTGGTTACCTAAAGTATTTCTATATTTTAGGTAGAAATACAAGATAAGGGAGGAAGAAAAATAAATTGCCTAGGCCCTACACCATGAACCCTCCCCTGCCACATTTGTCAAAAGAATATTCCCACCACTGTAGTTTTAACCACAGATCTGCAAATCCTCAGAGTTCACCTCCTCCTTTCTCCAGTCTTCCCCCCAGTTCCATGGACTGTCCCACCCAAACCTTCCACCCTACTCTTCCTCAAATTCCTGTACCATAGTACCCAATCACACCACTGCACTATCTCCCCATCTATTGCCTCTCCACTATGGGATAGAGAGCAGGTGGGCATGCCTCTATGGAACATGAAAGTGTTGATCTTGTCATAATGTGTTATCTCAGTGGGTGGACACCCAACCAATAAACAAGAAAATATTAAACTCCCATCCTAGGGAGTCCTGCTATGTTCTCAATGAGAGGGGCAAGAATCTCTCAAGAACATAGGTAGTGCCTAATAAAAGAAAACAGACCAATATGTCAAGCCTTCAATATTTTTGCATGTAATTATGAGCCTTTTCTTCAAAAACTGAAACTTAGTGGTTACCGTAAGTTCTGAGGGGAGGAGAGGGGAAGAATAGAATAGATGGAACAAAGGCCATTTTGGAATTGTTCTGCATGATCTTGCAATAATGGATACAGGCCATTTTAAATTTTGTCAAAACCTATTAAGGTGTACAATGCAAAATGTAAACCATAATGTAAACCATTGACCATGGTTAGTATCAATTCTTCAATATTTGTACATCAGTTGTAACAAATGTACCATCCATGTTATGAATAGAAAATGAGAAAGGAGGGCAGATGTTGTGTATATGGGAAACCCCTATATTTTCTATGTGTCTTTTCTGTAACCTAAGCTTCTTTGAAGATGAAGCAAATAAATAAATAAATAAATAAGACATTGGGGAAACATATGGAAGAAATTGTCACTATACATAAAAGACAACAGCTCTTACCGTGATGAAAGACACAATGAATAATTTTTTTATCTTTATTTTTCCACTTTATTTGTTATTTATTATTATTTTCTTATTTTATTTATTTTTTGGGGCTTTGTTGGATCACAGAAGGGTCATACTTATGACAAGGGAGGATCACTGGTGTAGGGTGTTGGTGATGGGGGAATGTGTGCAGAGGGGTGCACCTGGGTGTTCATGGGTTATTGTCTCAGTGGGTGAAGACCCAAACAATAACCAAAAGAATATTAAATTTTCATCCTGGAGAGTCCTGTTACATTCTCTAATAGAGTGGCAAGAATCCCCGGAGTACATTGGCAGTGCCGAGTGAAGAATGACAGACCATTAGTCCAGACCCTTGATATTGATGATTGTACTCATGAACTTTTTCTTGTGAAATTGAAACTTAGCCAAGTATTATATATTGCCTAAGACTTACCTCCTGAAAGCCTCCTGTTGCTCAAATGTGGCCTCTCTCTAAGCCAAACTCAGCATATAAATGCACTACCTTCCCCTGGCCTGTGACATAACTCCCAGGGATCAGCCTCCCTAGCACTGAGGGATTATTACCAAACACTGACTAGAGATGCATCTGGAAAAAGGCCTTGACCAAAAGGGGGAAATATTAAATACAAATGAGTTTTTATGGCTAAGAGATTTCAAAGTGAGTTGGGAGGTCACTCCAGAGGTTACGCTTATGCATGTCTCAGCAGGATCTCATTGACTGCCTCAGTAAACAGTGCCTCAAACAGCAGGGCTCCTGAGGGCTCTAGAGACATCCAGAAACTATATGCAAAGGAGACAATCTCTGGAATTTAGCACCCTGTCAGTGGGCCTTACTTTGGAATATATGCTCCCCAATGTATCAGAGTTAGACTCATTTATAATTTCCCTACACATGGCCCTTCTGCCCCTTTTATTTGAACCTATAATTAGCACTATACTTGTTAATTATATGTACCAGAGACTTAATGCTGTGGTCTATTCATCTGCCGGTTGTGCCCTGAATCTCAGCAGTTACAAGACCTACTCTCCAGCTCAATGGACTCACCCAGAACAACTAAGAAATGGATGATGATGAACAATGCCCATCCCAAAAACCAGAGTATCTACAGCTGCAAGCAAGACAGTTCCATCCATCTGCCCCATGGGATCTAAGCCTTTCTCAATCAGAAACAGAGTGAACATCACCATCGTAAAATCCTCAAGATTGGCGAAGGAACAATAGACTAAAGTAGATATTATTATTCTAACAATGGAAGAGCTTATATCAGATGTTCTGAGGGGAAGGAAAGGGAAGAATAGGTGTAATATGGGGAATTTTTGGGATATTGGGATTGTCCTGCATGATATTGCAATGACAGATATGGCCATTGTACATTTTGTCAATACCTATAAATTTGATTTGTGCAGTGCAAAGTGTAAACCATAATGTAAACTATAGACCAAGGTTAGTAGCAATGCTTCAATATTTGGTCATCAATTTTAACCAATGTAGAATCTTAATTAAAGACCTTGTTAATGTGGGAAAGTGTGGGAGGAGGAAAGGGTGGGGTATATGGGAAACCCCTATATTTTTGATGTAACATTTATGTAATCTAAAGCTTTTTAAAAATTAAAAAAAATAAACTGCTGAGAATGTGGAATAAAAATGTGAAAAATTTCATTGCAGAGCACAGCCAATAGTTATAATAGAAATTCAATCAAAAGTCAACTTATTTATTTTATGCATCAGAACTCTTTTTTTTTAATTAGTTAACTTACTTTGTGAATATATTTCCAGTGAACTCTAAAAATTTAAACCTCTGCCAATGAAGATTGAAAAGTGGCTCTAATAGTTAATGAAGTCTCACAAGAGACAAAGAGTATCTTTTTACATGTTATTGCATTTGTATTTTACCAATCCTGGGCTAAATTACAGCTATCATTTCTCTTAAACCTCATCCTAAAATAGAATTAAATTGCCTCAGGTCTTTTATTGCAAGTGCAAATTACACATTTATTTTTCTCCAAATCTTATGGAGAAGTATAGGTCAGTGGGAAAGAAGAAACATGTATTCAAAGATATTTGAATATTCTCCTTTGTATCTGTGTCTACTTATACTGCTTTGAAATTGATGAATTTTCACAGAATATAAATTTAAATATCTAGATAATTATATAAATAAGCTGTCATGTTCAGTTATGTTATCTTTTCATATTTTTTTGAAGATTGTGTTTATTGGCAAAGATAAAGAATCAATAATGGGGACCATTGTCTTCTCTCTGTCCAAATGCATATTTTAAGACAAGTAACCAGTTAAATATATTAACTCAAAAACTTGGAGCAGCTGCAGCATGCCTTTATGAACACCATAAATTTAAATTAATTAATCCAAAATGAATTACAAATTATTTTTGTAAACTACATATTGATCCTTAAGGGTTATTTAAACAACTGAACTTGATGTCATTTGCCCCATCTGCCACAACAGATGCTTTATTCCAATATGAATATGAAATGAATTTTGAAAGCAATTTCCATAATTGTAAGAAACATTTACAAAATGAAGAAAAGATGATAGTCTTTTTGATGATTGACATTATTTTTACTATTTCATGGTGGGAATACCCTACAAATATAAGCTGTAATAAAAATCTAAGTTTAATCACAGGAATACAAGGACATAATGTACAACTAATATAGATAATTTTCCATATTTTTCATTTCCCATAGATTATTCAAACAGTTTAACAGACACATTAGGTGTGCCTTGTAATATTTCAATTGAATCTGCCAGTTTCTTCCTAAATGATTCATTTCAAGATTATTAACCATGTTTTACTTTGGACTCATGTTTTCCTTTTCATTTTGACAAAACTGTTGGAGAAAATAAGAATTGGGAAATAGTTGCTCAAAATCTCTTTTCAGTGAGAAAATTATCAAATTCTCATATTACCCTAGGAGATCCTAGCCAATAATTATAAACTGAGACACTAAAGGGACTGGGTGAACCATAGCTCTACAAAGAAGGGTTTAAGGTGAATGCACTGAAGAAATTCCACATGAATAATGATGTCTATTTAAAGTTTTCCATCACCAAGAGAACTGGTAGATATAATGTGGTGAATAAGTACTAGGAACAATTATGCAACAGTTAGAAACAACAGAATAGATGTAAGATATCAACAGGGATAAATCATCAAAATGTAGTGGTTAGTAACAAATGGAGAAAGCAGAACGTCAGTCTCAACTGATTAATTTTTATCCTCAACATGGGTCATATGTTACTGCTTCTATGATATCTTTAGATGGATGCCAGGTATTCTTAAATTTTACATTGTTTTTCTGGGACACAATTAGATTACTTGGAAACCATTTGATTCTTTAAGATCCTCCTTTTAAAATTTGTTAAATGGGACCAAGACAATTAATTAGTCTCTACTATTGTGGCAAGACCATTCTGAGTACCTCAAGAATTCTGAGGTTTTCAGTCTTGGTGATGGGAACAAGCATTATTTGCAGCCCTGTGTGGGTACCAGGTAGTGCTACTTTTAATTCTTTGGGGTGATGCTTTCTCAAGTCTTGGGTAATCTCTTCATATGCGTTAGCTGATCATTTATCACATGAATACTTGAGGGGCACCCTCTGTAGACCACTGGGGTTCTTTCTTTGTGCAGTTCTCTCCTTATTGGTGTTATGGTTTATAAACTCTGGCTACCTTGATCTCCCTGGATTTCCAGCTCTCCTCAACTCAGGGAGTCTTCTGAGGTCAATGCAGTTCTTCTTTTCTAGATCACAGCCATGAAAACTCTATAAAAGTCATGGATTTTGGTCAATTAAAAGGCTCACCTGATTTGTTCCCCATATCTTGGGGATCACTCTATTCTGTTGCTTGTTATCCAGTTTTTGGAAAGTCTTTGTTTCTGTGCTTTCTTTGGTTTCTTTGGTTGTTTCAGATCAGAAGATAAATTTGGTCCCTGTTACTTTATCTTGACCAAAAAGCCTAAACTCCCCAACTGTAAAGTATGCAATGTTCTCTAGCACTTTTCCAGTGGTGATATCCCAAGTACTTTTTATGGGGAAATCCTGATGCCACCCACAAACTATTTAAAGCAGGTAGTGAACTGAATCTTACTAAAGCTCAACAAACCCTAGAATAATTCCACTAAAGAATATATGGACCCGTCTCTCAACATCAGTAATGTGACAAAAAAAGGGTACTTACTCTTTCTAGTGATAAATGATATTTATTTGAATTTATAATGTTCTTGTATAAAAAATGTCCATCAAACAATGAAATATTTTACATCTACATGAAGAAGCAAGACCTTGTATACATGGTTAAGAGATTAAAGAGTCAATAAGAATATATCCTAAAATGAGCCAGATATATGAATTTAAAGTATATAAGAATTTAAACCTATTTAAAAAAAAAAAAAAAAATGATGATTGTGTTAAAGGATCAATGAACAGGATGACAAAATATATGCACAGATGGGAATATAAGCAGAGAGATGGAAATCGATTCTAAAGTCTATATATAAATGTAAAGTATAAAAAATATCATAAAGTATTTTGAAAAAAATAAATTTCAGGGACTTAAAAACCCAATTTTAAGATTTACTATAATTCTATAATTATTAAGGAAGTGTTTTATTGTTATAAGAATGAACAAAAATATTAAGGGAACACAGAAGAAAGTCAAGAACTAACTCCACATATGTTTAGTCAATTGAATTTTTCAAGCAGGGTGAGAATTCAATTAAATGGAAATAGAAAGTATTTAAAATAAATAGTGTTGAAATACCTAGTTATCCATATTAAAATATAATTTCCCTAGGCAGCAAATATTTGAGATGGCTCATAGACCTTAAGATAAAAGCTAGAACCATAAAGTTTCTAGAAGAATATAGAGGAGAATATTTCACAAACTTGAAGTGGGCAAAGTCCTCTTAAATAAGATCTAAAGTACTCACATAAAATAAATAAAAAAAGAAAAGTTGGTCTTCTTCCAATTAATTTTATTTTTTAAAAAAAAGCGAATTTAAGAAAATGAAGAGAAAAACTAGACATAAAATATGCATAGTACAGACAAAGAAATTCCTATCCAGAATAGATAAAGGACTTCAACAGACAATGTAAATAAAAAAAGATGAATTAAAAAAAAAAATAAAAAAACACAACAAAATAAGAGAAAAGATATAAAAATATTCAATTAGCACGTAAAATATGTATAATATCATTAGCCATCAGGGAAATGCATTTTAAAACAATAAAATATTCTTTAACACTCTTTAAAAGGACAAGATATATACATGCATAAAAACACATATGTAAATATGCAATATATAAAATGTTGGTTCAGAATTGGAGCAACTAGATCTCTTAAGCATTGTTGGTGTATAATAAAATGATACAGTCACTTTGGCTGTTTATTATAAAGCTGTGGCAGTTTGGTATAGTTATGAATTCCAAAAATCGGTATTGGATTATGCCTGTAAACTGGTCTGTTCATCTGGGCATGATTAAGGTATGATTAGGACGTTGACTGGGCCACGTCAGTAGGGCATTGAGCCCTGCCTCTTGGTGGGTGGGGTCTCAAATATAGAAGACATAGCAAAGGACAGAGTTGGAGTTTTGAGTTGGAGTTCTGATGTTGGAGTCTTGAGCTTGAACATCAGGAAGTAAGAGAGCTTGGTTGTGAGGAAGGAGAGAAGGTCCCAGGAAAATAGATGAGCCATTCACCTGAGAGAACAAGTGGCTGAACATGGAGAGAATCAAGCCCCGGCAAGAGAGGAACCCAGAAAGCCGACCCCTCACAGAGTTGGGTGAGGGAAGTAACCTATGCTTATAGGCCTGGTAACTGTAAGTTTCTACCTCAAATAAGTACCCTTTATAAAACCCAATTGATTATTGGTATTTTGCATGAGAACCCTTTGGCTGACTAATACTGAATTTGGTACCAGAAGTGGGATAGTGCTTTTGTAATTACCAAAATCCTGGAATGGTTTTGTAAATGGGTAAGGGGCATTTTTTGGAGGAATTGTGAGATGCTTGATGGAAAAGGCCTAGATTGCTTTGCAGAAACTGTTGGTAGCAATATGGACCTTAAAGTTATTTTTTGGTAAGGACTTAGAAGGAAATAATTGTGAGATGGATGCTAAAGAGACTTTTTATGATGTCTTAGAAGTAAATGATGAAACTATTATTGGAAACTGGAGGAAAGACGATTCATGTTTTAAAGTTGCAGAGAACTTAGCAAGATTAACTCCTGGAGTTATATGGAAGACAGAATTTGAAAATGGCAAACCTGTGCATTTAGCTGAAGAACTTTCCAAAGTAAACTTGAAGAATGCGGCTTGGCTTCTCCTTGCAGCTTATAAAAAAATGCTAAACAAGAAAAATATGCTGTTGGGCACGAAGAAAACAGAAACTGATTCCGGAACTTCCAAGTCTCTGGAAATCAAGCTCCCATATGAAATTGCCCCATTTGAGGACTTAACTAAACTTGGAACTTGTAAATCAGGTTTGAAGATGCAGTTATCTTGGAAAGACTTGTAGAAAGTCTTACTGTCTGATGGCTTGGACCCCCGCTTCCTGCATGCTAAATCAACAAACTTTTTGAAAGAACTGTATGAACAAAACCACTGTCAGCTTGGACAAAAAGACATTGACAGGAGAGATGGAAGGGGAAACAACTTTAAGAGGAAAACCATCTAAGCAGAGATCTGGAATTAAGACATCGCCTTGGGCCAAGAAAGGAGCCCCACCCATGTGTACAGAGAGATTGAGTTTGCTCCAGCAGTTGAAGAGGGTGGATGTTCCTACCCAATGTTCTGGGAGAGTTTTGCCACCCCAGGGTGCAGAGAGGGTGGAGCACAATCCTCAAGGATTGGGGCAGTTAAGGTCACCACCCCATAGGTCTGAGAGAGGTGTGCCTATCCCCCATGGATTAGGGAATGCCAGGTGGTCAACTCGTTGCTCTGAGAAGGTTAAGCCTGTATGCCAAAGATTAGGGGAAATGTTGTCTTCACCTCACTGTACTAGGGGGCCTAAGACTCTAACCTAAATATTGGGTAAGGTTTGGTAATCACTCCAACACTCTTGGAGGGTGAGGTCTGGAGCTAGGTCAACACCCAGATGCTTGATGAGGGTGGAACCAAGAAAATGGCCATTGGGCAAGCCTGTGGAAAGGGTGGGTTCCCATGAGGCCCTAAGGAGAAGAAACCATCATCTTAAGAATGACTCTCAGACTTTGAAATCGAATGGAGGATGCCCTGCAGGTTTAGTGAACTGTAGAGGACCCATGATTCATGTTTTACCTCCTGGTTTCTCCCTATTCTAATGAAAATGTTTATCCTTTGTCTGTTCATTTGTGTATTGGTAGCAGTTAAATGGTTTTGTAAGTTTCAGAGGTCTACAGCAGATGAGACTTTGCCTCAATATGAACTGTATTTCTTTAAAGTGTTTATGATATGATTTTGTACTTGCATTGTTACCGATTTAAAGTTTTTTGAATATTATAATGTATTTTTGGAATTCAGAGGGTGGAGTGTGGCAGTTTGATATAGTTATGAATTCCAAAAACAGATATTGGATTATGCTTGTAAACTGGTCTATTCATCCGGGCATGAATAAGTCATGATTAGGGCATTAACTGGGCCACATCAGTAGGGTTTTGAGCCCTGCCCCTTGGTGGGTGGGTTCTCAAAGATAAAAGACATGGCAAAGGACAGAGTTGGAGTTTTGAGTTGGAGTTCTGATGTTGGAGTCTTGAGCTGGAGCCCCGGGAAGTAAGAGAGCTTGGTTGTGAGAAAGGAGAGAAGGCCCCAGGAAAAGAGACTAGCCATTCACCTGAGAGTCTACAGCTGGCCTTGTGGAGAGAACAAGCAGCTGAACCTGGAAGAGAGGAACCCAGGAAGCCAGACCCCTCAGAGTTGGGTGAGGGAAGTGACTTATGCTTATTGGCCTGGTAACTGTAAGCTTCTATCCCAAATAAATACCTTTTATAAAACCCAATTGATTATTGGTATTTTGCTTCAGCACCCCTTTGGCTGACTAATACAAAAGCTCAACATACTTACCCTAAGACCCATTAATACTATTTCTGAGTATTTATCTAAGCCTAGTGAAAATATATGTCCACAAAAGTCTGATAGAAGAATATTCACAGAAGTTATATTAATATTAGTCCCAATCTAAAAACAACCCAAAGCTCATCCACATGGGAATAGATAAACAAATTAGAATAGCCACATAATTGAATACTACTCAGCAATAGAAAAGGAACAAACTACTGACGTGAAATGACATGGATGAATATCAAAAACTTTTTGAATGACAGGCATAAAAGACTGAATACTGCCTAAGATATACACACACACACACACACACACACACCCCACATGTATAATCATTCTATATGAAAATACATATCTATATATACGTATATTCATATATATATATGATCATGATCAAGAACAGTAAAAAATATTTTTGATTACAGATTTCAGAACAGTATTTGCCTTTAGGGTTTGACTAGAAAGTGACATGAGGAATTTTATAGGGGTATTGAAAAGATTCCACATCTGCTTTTGGGTGGTAAATATTCAGTGGATTGTGGATATTTAAAATTGTCAAAACTCACTAAACCAAACAGTCAATATTTCCACTTTTATTACATCATGTCATCTTTGATATTCAATCCCACTCTAATCTGAGTAAAACTATTTTTTCTCCATCCTATGAAAGTTTCTTTTTTGGGGGGATATAAACTTTAAAATTCGTCCCTGAACCTTTAGCAATTCTTTGAGACAGACTTATTTCTTACTTTATTTGTTCTTGGGTTAATCTTGATAACTCATTCACTTAAGATTATTGTGTGTTGTTGCTATTTAAAGTAGCTGGAAACATGCTGTGGGACATAGAGCTGGAAAACTAGCTGTTCCTCTATCAGTCCACAGAGAAACTGTATCAAAGGGAATAAACTAGATGATACAAAAAAAATATTAAATTAAAGAAATAAGTGAAAATAATTTCCCAGTTAGAAGTACAGTTGTATGGAATAGGGCAGAGGGTGGCAATGCCACTAAATTCCATTGACCCCTTTTTCTTTACTCCTTGTAGTTTGGGCAGCCATTAACCATATCATCCCTGATGGCATAAGAGAAGAAATGATGTTCATCACTATAAGGCAGGACTTTTTAGTGAACAGGGGAGAATTTCTGACTCTTTATATTCCCTCTGCTTGCTAGCTGGACTATGGGTATGAGAGTAAACTCTGAGCAAACCACAAAGATTCTCAGACCTCAGAAATAACACGTATCAAAGGGTTACTTCTCATAAAATGACCTCTCCAGTTCATCATTATAAGGAATCGTGTAGTAATATATGAAAAATAAAACTTTCCTTGTTTGATTGAACATAGTGTACAGTATGTTATTGTGGAGTTAGAAAATCATAGGTTAAAACCTCAATCCAAGAGACAAATTTTTGACACTTTGATCATCTCTGAACCTATATTTGCTAAAATCAGAATAATAATATAAAATTGTAAAATGTTGATTTGAGATTTAAAATACCACCACATAATATGTACTCAATAAGTTATAGTCTATCATCCATCTTTAGAATTAGATTTTAAATTTCATTCTATTTATATTGAAAATGCTTTCTCAAGCATTAAAATTCATATCTCGTTCTTGGTTGTCGTAAAGAGAAATGGCAGTCAAATAGTTGTCTATGGTGTCAAACAGTTTGCAAGTTTCCAACGACTAGATACTGTATTCTCTTACTTCTCCTTCATATTGAAAGCCTAAACTACTTGTTAAACTTGTAAGCCTACTGAAAAGAACTTCTAAATAGAATGATTAGCTGCCATTCAGTAATTCAGAATTTACAAATGGATTCAATGGAAGAAGACACTACTGATTATATAAGTCTGTGCATTTGTTTCATGACTACAATTTTTTAAGATGACCTCTTTTAGGAATCTTTCTATTTGATATTTACAACTCATTTCAAAGTTACCCTTTGCCTAAATAAAACACAAGAAAAGTATCAAATCCCTCATTTTTAAAATAGATTGTTAAGATTTTAGAAGACATGAGCAAAGAAAATGCAGCAAATTTTAATATTAATCTGTTGTAAATTTAACAACAAAAACAGCAATGAAACAGAAACAGCTTTTATTATGATGTATATTGATATGATTTATTCTGGAAAGTTTTTTCAGGATGAAACAACTTATCTTCTTTCCTTAGATATCACTAGATCATGCAAAAAATATGAAGTAATTATATTCTCTCACCTAAATGTATTTTAACCAGGTGTTTTCAATATGTAAACAAGTATCTTTGAGACCGTGACTTGAGTGAACAAACATACAATTCACTGAAAATAGCCTAGTGCGACTCAGTTCTCTGGAAAAGAAATTCAATTGACTTCCTAGCTACTATTAAGATGAATGCTTCAGCTTTGAGTTTCTCTTCCCATTTTAGATTTTGGTAAATAGAAGGTCGTTCATTTTTTGAGCATTTAACTGGGAAGTTAAAGGCTCTGCGATTCAGATTGAAGATATATATTACCTGTAAATTAAAATGTCATGCAGCAATTAAAGTGAAAAGAAACCTTTCATGTATTGGCAATCTATTTCTACTACTGCTTTAGGTACCTGATTTTTCTAAGGAAATGTAAAGAGCAAGATAGAGCATACTTATATGAAAAGAATATTAATGTTGTATTCCAAGTGTTGTAAAATATACATTAAAACATATTCAAATTCATAAATAATTTATTGATAAATGACTTTTTTATAATATATAAACAGAACATGCACATTTTATTTGACAGATTTTAACTTTTTTCCATGATATTTCTTTGCAAATAATGTAATAAAAGGTGACTAGATATCCAAGTGAGACTTTCACTCCTCAACATCAAAAGTAATTTCTAAAATCAGCATAAAAAAATCCTAATAAGATGCTCTATCATATAATTAAGGAAGGGATCAGCTAGGATATATATATAATTTTTTGAAAGCCTACCCTATGGGAAACTCAGTTCTAACTGCTTTCTTATATAATCTCCTTTTTATCTTCACAGTTTATGTTAGGAAACTCCCCAAATTTACATATGAGTAACTTGAAGTCATCTTCCATGCCTACTTACCTTCCCAGAATTATAAAACACATAAAAGAATAGTTAGATGCCATTCAGTACCAAGTTATTTCACTATACAAAACCACCTAAATTCCATAAACAAATTTGGTACTGATATATAAGCAAGCTTTAATTTTTGTGGTAATCCATGATCAAATTTTTCACTAAAACCTTGCCAAGGTCTCTTTCCTTTATCTTTCTTTCTCAATAAATATATTTTATCAACCATATATCTGTTTTTGGACATTTGTTTTGATTGGTTGGTCCTCCTACAACATTCCCCAGCCTTTTTCCAGGGAGAAAAAGTGATATTAAAGCTTCTCAATCTGGACAAACAATAACATATTAGTCAGCCAAAGGGGTGCTAATGTGAAATACCAAAAATGGGTTGGTCTTTATAAAAGGTATTTATTTGGGGTAGAAGTCCACAGATACCAGGCCATAAAGTGTTAGTTTCTTCTCTCACCAAAGTCCATTGCCACGTGTTGGGGCAAAACAGCTGCTGACATTTGCCAGGGTTCAGGCTTCTTGGGTTCCTCTCTTCCAGGGGCTGCATTTCTCTCTGGGCTTAGCTCCTGTTTCCTCCACAAGGTCAGCTGTAGAATATCAGGTGAACGACCCACTTCTCTTCTCCTGGGGCCTTCTCTCCAACATCAAAACTCCAACATAAAAACTGCTTCTCCAAAACTGCTTCAACTCTGTTCTTGCCATACCATTTATATTTGATTCACCACCCACCAAAGGGTGGGGCTCAACGCCCTACTGATGTGGCCCAATCAACGCCCTAATCATAACTTAATCATGCCCAGATTAACAGATCAGTCTACAAGCATGATCCAATTATATTTTTGGAATTCATAATTACATCAAATTGCCAAATGGGTACAAATAATAACAAAAAACATTTTTTTTGTTTGTTCATTCTATTCTCCTACTTTTCAATATCAATTCAATTTATTAACTCAAAAAAAAGTGTTTAATGTTATAAAGTACATTCCACAATTTTAAACATATATATTTGTCTAATTATAAAAGTTACATATATTGACTATAAAATATTTTAAAAATATGATTATCATGACATCTGGTCATTTCAATGATTTCTTCTTAGCCTTATATATTTACATATAAAATTAGGATCCTACATTTTATAATTTATTTTACCCCATTTTTCTCACTTGATAGTGAAAATTTTTCCTCATCACTAATTACTGTTTAAAGTCACTATTTTAATGACCGAATAAAATCCCATCTTTGAAAGTACCATGGTTTACTTATTCATTTTACATTTGATCTTAGCCAAAAGGCCATGAAGCAATGATATTAATTTTATCTTTAGTGATGTTCTTTTAGTATGCTTAACTTTTTTTCTTTAATTTAAAATTTAATTTTTGAAATGAAAATATTTACAATTCATTAATCATATCTATAGAATAAGAAATATTGGTAGTAAAGATTATTAAAACTTGATATCTTGAACATAATCATTTCTAAAAGGATTAAAACACATAAATGAATTAAATTTCCATTTTCTTATATAATTACCCATTTAGCCATACCTTTGCCAATTAACTAAATTTTCTACCCCCATAGAGAAATAACTAAAACTATTAATTTTTAGATAAATAAAGAAGATTTCACAGCTTATTTTTTTAAGAAATGGTTTTGCTGAGTAAATTACTTGGTCATGTTCTATCGGTTTTCTTTTTCTTTTTTTTTTTCTTTTTTAATGGTTTTCAGATACAGTTAAAATAATCAAATTAGTCACATACCTCAGATTATGGGACAACATCATCACTGGTTCAATCAAATTCTCTATCATTTTAATTCTGTTTTTCATTCTTTTTCTATATCCTAGCGATTTAGTAGTCATTTGATAAAATAATACATGTAAATGGAAAGAAAAATTAATACATTTATATCATTCTCTACCTCAATTACTTGGTATTGGGATGTGTGTACCTGGTGGACACAGTACAACAAATTAGAGCTTGGATCAGAATGCACCCTGCCATCCTCATTTCCTGTTCCACGTTGATTGTGCTTTTTTTTTTCCTTTCTTTTTTTCCTCTTTATTTTAGTAAGGTACATACAATTAAAATTTCCCCTTTTAAGCACATTCAGATGTACAATTCAGTGATAATGTTATATTTACAATATTGTACCACCATCAACAACATCCATTACACAAATTTTTTCCTCACCTCAAACAGAAACTCTGTATCCATTAAGCAGTAACTCCCCAGACCCCTCAACTCCTGACCACTGGTAACCTGTATTCTACATTCTGTCTCTCTGAATTTACTTATTCTAGGTATTCCATAAGTGAGATTACACAATATTTTTCTTTTTGTCAGTGGTTTATTTCACTCAACATGATTTCTTCAAGGTTCACATATCAGAATATCATTCTTCTTTACAGCTGAATAATATCCCATTGTATGTATATACCACATTTTGTTTATCCATTTATCTGTTGATGGACGCGGGGGTTACTTCCATACTTTTTTGCAGTTGTGAATAATGCCACTATGAACATCCATGTGCAAATATCTGCTCAAATCCCTTCTTTCAATTCTTTTGGGCATATGCCTAGAAGAGAATATTCAGATTCTGTATTGAGTTTTCTAAAGAACTGCCAAACCACCACCTACCCTGTTAACCCATTCTCTACTTTTCTCATAACCTGAAAGCCAATATTTTCCATTTGAGAGGTGATCATCAGAACCACTTGTAAAAGAACAGCAAATGTTTTCAAAGAATCAACTTTTTTATATTTAGTAATATTTCTATTATTTATGCCTATAACTTAATTTTCTTAAGGGAAATATAAAAGGAAAATTCCAGAACTAGAAAAGGTAGATACAGAGAAAACACTGGATATAATGAATAAAAATGGCACAATAAGATCTTAGGTGAAAAGCATACATACACACAAATATATTATTTATAAATTAAAAAAAAAAAAAAAAAAAAAACAGAGTGGATTTATCTATTGCACAAAGTTTTCCCAAATGAAACTTGAACTATTGCTATTTTAGCTGTTGCCAAATAGCTGTTGTTTTCCTAAATTATAATTAATTACCTTCTATATTTTTTCATCAAGTTGATTTTCTAGATAGTACAAAGTTGTATTTCTATGCAACATATTACTAGAAATATGTATACACATTATAACATCTTGCAATTATATGTCTTTGCTTCAGTTTTTGGCATTATAGCCACCATGAGCTAATGATTTTGCTTAACATTCTGAACCCTTTGTTTTTACGAATAATAGAAATTTCCTCCAGAATTCTGCAACTGATTGCCTATCAGTCAAGTTGGGGATGGCATGCTTTTTCATATTTTTGGTTATATTTTTATTACATGGCTTTTTGTAAATTTTTGTGGGAAGTTGGGAAGATTTTTTACCAGGAAATGAAAGTCATATGGTCTTGTATGCTGTAATATCATTTAATTCAATATTTTTATTAATAAAGTTGTTCCTACCATAAGGTACTCTAGGTGACCCCTGGATTCCTGAATTGCTCAATAAAATTACATATGAAACATGCATTTTTATAAATTGACATGACCAGATTATATGCAGATGATTCAGATCATTGACAAACTGAGTTCTACTAATAAAAACTCAGCAATGCTCTCTTGATGCACCTTTCACCCACTAATTTATGTGTGGCATGATAATTCACAAAACTTTAAAAACAATTGTTTTGATATTTTAGAATGAACATCTAATCTACAAAAATGAAATAATAGTTTCTCTATTATGTTGGTTAGAATTTCTTTAATTGACACACAATGCACATTGACTCTGCCTTACATAAAATAGGGGTTTTAGTTTTTTCACCTAACAAGCAATTTGGCAGTAGGCAGTCCATGGCTAATATGGCAGTTCCATTACACCATTAGGTACACAAATATGGTTCTTCCACCTCATTTATCGTTGTTTGAGTTCTAGTAAGGAAAGAAGAAAAGGACAAAAGAGAATTGGTAATAGTTTGTTCCAGTAGTGGATTGGTAATTTGTCTCTGGGAAATGGAGTTGGAGGAGGGAGAGTTAGCATTTGCTGATTTCCATGGTGTAAATATACACACTGGCCAAGTTAAAGTCATAGTCACCAAGATGTTAATGAATATGATATTGGGAAGAGACGATCAAAGTCTCTTCTTGCTAGCCCATCATAGCTGGGTTTCATCACAAACCATGGCTGTGCCATTTTGTAAAGAGCTTTCTTGGGGGCCACAACAAGCAACTCCTATTTACATCTAACTGTTCAGAACTGTTTACATGGCACCTCTAATTGCAATGAAGGCCTGAAAACGTTACTCCTTCAAAATCAGACACAGGTAGAATGACCATTACGTAGGCAGCCAATAGCATCTCATATACTTGTTCATGACAAAAAAGAAAAAAAAAAGCTAATGTTAGAAATATTTCTGAAAGGGAAAGAGAGCATTCAAAAAATATAAATCAGATTATGCAAAGCAGGAGAAGCCAGTGATTTTGATAGAATAAAAATAATAGATTCAATACCAAAATATTTCAAGAGAATAACTACAACTGAGGATGTAAATATGTTAAGAATGAAAGGCAAGATGCCGTATATTTGAATCTGTAAAATAATTTGACCATGGAAAATATTATCAGTGTAAATAGCTTAATTATGGCTAAATATTGCTTCTAAGGCAAGTATATGTGGAAAACATTTAATATATATTAATATTTAATAATCTTAAAATATGTTAAAAATGTTAGTTTCAATGCCTATGGATGGAGTTTATCAGTTAAAAATCATCTATTTTGTTCTCAAAAAATTGAGGAATAAAATTTGCTTGTATTTCAAGTGCAGAAAATTGTTTATTTTAGTCCACTAGAATCCCATGTAATGGTTCAAGTTAGGTATACCTTTCCTCTTGACGACAGAGTCACAGGGACTCATGAATACTTTTCGTCTGGAGCATTGTTTTTATCCTTTCTAAATATATGCATTTTATAATTCATTGTCTAATTAATCTACTGTTTGTTAGGCACTGTGTCAGGGCATCTTATAGTCTATTTGTAAAGATAGTAAAAAAAAATCATTTAAAGTATGGAATTGTTAGCAAATTCAAGGATAAGATGCAGAGTGAACCTGTTGCCCATAAAGCTAAGCTAAATAGGGGTTTGTTAAAAGTTTAAATCTTACTTCCTCAGCTAGCATCTATGCCAAAAGTTTTTCCTTCAAATATAAAATAACAGAGCAAAATAAAGTACACATTTCTAGCCACACCATTCCTTCCAGGATAGCAAATATATTCCATATATATATTAGATAATATTTAATTATGTAGCAAAAGTTGTAAATGAGCCTTCTTCTATGTTGTTACCACATTTCCCTCAAATCCCCTCTAAATATTTTGTTTCCAGCTGCTTAAATTAGACACAACGCCTTTTATTTTTTATAGTCCCAGTATATGTGACATTTCTGAGATTGCAGTTAATGGTTGAAAAATGAATGCTGAATGAATGAATGAAAGATTGCGAGATTTGACTCAGAAAGGGTATTGGAGTTCAGGCTATATAAAAGGCAAAGTGAACTGACAAGTAGCTGATGGGCTAAGGAAAAGCTTTTTAATAACTAGTAAGAGGAAAAGACACTGTCTCTAGTATGATTTTGGACTCATGCCGTCTATATTCTTCATTATACATCTAGTGAACACTCCATTATTTATGCTAATGGACTCTATAGATAATTTGAAATAATTTATTACTGTGACTATGAACTATATTTTTGTACTTACAGAAGAATATAAAGGGCCCATGTACTAGGAATTCACAATTCATCAAAATATTGAAATACACCTTGGTCACCTTACTTGGAAGAAGCTGGACAGATTTTTTTTTTTGCTTCCCTAAACCCCAGGTATATAGATTTTTAAATAACCCTTACCTTCGGAGGGATAGACAATTTTTTGCCTAACTTGTGCTGTCTTAAATCTTTCTGGAAATACTCTACCTGATGTATTAGAAAGAGTTCATTAGAGCTACTGACCTTTTCCTGGAATATAGTAGTTACTTTACTTAATTCTTCTTTAAGTTAAGAAATATTTTTAACAGTCTATTGTGTGCAAAGAACTCTGATGGTCCCTAGGCATTAATGTCTTGAAGAAACTATTCTTGATTTTAAGGAGCTCAATGATTTTAATACAACATCTTTACAAACAAATAAGGTTAGTACAGCTCCAGAAAAAATACCATGGAATATGTAGACTTAAAGGAGAATACATGGATTTTAGAATGAGCAGCTTCACTTGGCTAGGATATCAAGTGTGGTTAGAGAAAGTAGTATTTTATTTGGCTTTCAAAAATGATAATTTCTCCAGGTAGATAAGGTTGGGCAGATTTTTTCAAACATAGTGTTTTAGATTAGATTCCTTAGAAACAGAGAATTGCAGCAGAATGCTCCTGAAATACAGTCCTGTAAGGAAGTGAGGAAGGCAAGATTGGGAGGAGGGAGAAGGTAACTCAGTGCCAGTGAAACTGAGACTTCAGCCAATCCTGTGTGGAATGCCAGAGCTTCTATAGCCCTTTAGCCTTGACCTCAATTGTATTTTTGAACCATCGTTAAGCACAGGCCCTGTGGAAAAGGTATTATTTTTGTGAGACATTTCACTGTGGCTGATAGGAATGCTAGTGGGAGAAGTAGTTGTAATAGCCAGCTAATGTGGGATGGGTGTGTTGGCCATGAAGAGGGGATCTAGGAAGAGTAGCATAGTATCCTCTACAATTCACGTCTTGCACTATTCAGATTCACTTGCTCCCTATAATGAGTGTCTCATTGAGCAACCATTTCTCCAGGATTCTGAACACCAAACTTATTCTCTGGAGAATTCTAAAAGGGAAAGAGTACAGCTACAATTTATCTTCAGGCTGTAACTGATATTCATCATTCCACTCAACTTTTTTAGTGTTCTGCTGCTCTAGGTCACTTGCCTAGCAGGTTAAACCAGATCCTCATCTCTGCATCTCTAGTTACTATGTACTTCTCAGGACTTGGCTGCTGTGCTTATCCATAATACCATTAAAGTAGGGCATGTGCAAGTGGACCATGGGTCACTAATCTCCCCTGTCCACAATATATAAGAGCAGCTGCCTCTCCTTCTAATGTCGGGGTCAATTATACAGCTATGGTAGTAAAATCCCCTTGCCTGCTAGTCTTTCTTGGCAAGAGGAACTTGAAATAACTGGATGGTAGACATAGCTTAAAGTTCAATGGTAATCTTACTGGGTTTCCTATTGGAAGGATGCCTTCCCCATACACCAGGACTTCTAGAACCTCAGAGCCAAAAGTTTTGGGGATAGGCTGTAAAAATTTTTCCCATTGGGTTATAAAGAATGACCATAAGTGAAGGATAATAAGAGTTATCCTCTTATTTCCCAGACACATATATTCTATCCTTTGGGAACATATCACCATATACTGCTATGTATCTATATCTATCTATATCAGCATATAATGTATATTATATACAAAAATTGATTTAAATTGATTTATTAGAGTATAAAGACATCTTTGAGTATGGCATCCAATTCTTACTTGCATCATTTCCAAACTGGTTCCTCAGCTGTGCCTTTAAAAGCATGTCCCATCACCTATCAGACTGGCAGTATATAGGTGGTTCAGTATGTGATAGTAGTTGGGGATCCCATAATTATGTGTCCACTTTGACACCTCCTTTTCTATAATATAGGTCCCTTGGGCAGAGGAGAGATTACAGAATATTCTGTTTTGAGAGATGAAACACTCTGTAAACTCTTGAATAGCAGTGCTGTTAGGGTCTTGTGGTGGCCTGGAATTATGTACACGTCTTACTTTATTCCTGGTATGAACCCATCATGCAAAGGACCTTTTGAAGATGTAATTTTTAGTTAAGAAGTGGCCAACTAAATTAGGATGAGTCTTTATCCTATTACTGGAGGCCTTATAAAGATAAAGAAAGCCAGAGAAAGAAGCCATGGGAGTAGCCAGAAACTGAAAGTCAACAGAACCCAGAAGAGAAAGAAAACTCTGCCATGAGCATTGTCAAGTGACAGGAAAGCCAAGGAAACCCAAAGATTGAGGGCCAGCCAGAAGATACTGACCCTGGGAGAAAGAAAACCTTCTTGCCTCTGAAACTGTGAACCAATAAATACCTGTTGTTAAGCCAAACCCTTGTATGATATTTGTTTTAGTTGATAAGAAACTAAAACAGGTCCTGAACACAGGAAAGGAAATCTTATTCTTGGAATGTGTGTCAATTCCAGTCAAGATGAATTGCTGTCTTTCCAAGGTAATAGTGATCCATTTTCAACACCCAGATATATTAGAATGGAAGAAATTTCATGTGTAGAAGACTTTGTAATTACTTCTCAAACTTTAAAAAAGTATGAGAAAAATGAAAATATAACATTCCTAATTATTTTCTAGAAACTGGGAAAAAAATATGAAGATCAAAGAAAAACATAGGAACACCAGAACCACCATTGAACTACTTGTGACATATGAGGAAATTTTATTACATGGTGGAGTAGAGTCTAATTGAAAAGTGTCATTAAGGGCCAACACACTGCACAATTTTCCTAGAATGCTAGAAAATTCACAGCTAGAGGCAATAGTGGGCTACATATTTACCTCATTGACTTCCAAACACTAACAGTGAATAAGGCAATTCTCCATACTGATGCCAAAAGGTGAAAGAATGGTGGAAACAGAGCTACCCTTTGTACCTGCAGAAAACACCAGATAAAAGAGACAATTAGTCAGAGAAATTGGCCACTTAGTAATTGTGATAAGCATAGAAAATGTAATATAAGCAAAGATGTAATTCTATCCCTGTAGTAGTTTGAGATTATTTTATGAATTCCAAAAGCAGAAAGATTATATTTGTAAACTAATCTATTCCTCTGAGTGTAATACCCTTTGATAGCATTAAATTCAGCTGAGGACTTTTGATTAGATTAGTTGATAAGATCACTTTAGGGCTTTTGATTGGGCTACATCAGAGGCATGACTCAAATTACATTTGCCCCCTTGCTGGGTCCGATAAATGAGAAAGACAGACTAAGACAGACACAGGAAGAAAGAGCTCTGCCATTTTTGATCCTTCCATGTGACAGAAAGGAGAGGTTCAAACAGCTGTGGCCCTGAGGAAAGATGAGCCATTTGCCTGACAGCTTACAGTTGAGCTCAGGAAGAGAGCAAAACAGTAGAGACTGATATGGGAGGCCCAGAAAGAGACAAGCACCAAGCTAGGAAGAGAGGACTACAGGATGGCTTAAGCATGAAGCCCCAAGAGGCTGGGTTCACAGAGCAGCTCAAGGGGACATGGTATTGCTCACAAGGAAGGCAGAAACTTCAGCAGAGACAGACCACCATCTTGCTTCAACATGTGGCAGCTGACTCGGGTGAGCACTTCTTATGGTGCCTTAAATTGGACTTTTCATGGCCTTGGAACTGTAAGCTTTTACCCAAAATAAATACCCTTATAAAAGTCAACACAATTCTGGTACTTTGCATCGGCAGCGCTTTGGAAAACTAAGACAATCGCCAAAGAAAAACACAAGTTAAAGGAAAAAAATAAGAAAGGACGTATAACAAACTTAAAAATGCCTTTCATAGTTTAGATTTCTGGAAAATAGCCCAAAATGTGTATATAACAGATAATTTTTTATCAAGAAAAGGAAATATGTTATAAATTCTACAGAATATTAATGTGTCACTATCTTTGAGCCTAATCTGAAGCCTATTGTTTTGGATTTAGGTGTTAGAGTTACAACTTTACAAATGTTTTCCTCTTATTTTCACTGTTTAATAATCTTGATTTTTTTCTTCCTGGACTGTAGTGCATATCATAAGAAAAATGTTACTCAACCCTTTTGGGGGACTGTGATGATATATTTTTGTTTGTGTGTAGGGGAGAAGTTATATCAATACCCACCTAGCCCAAGACAAAAATCATCTTTCTGAATATTCAAGCAGCAAAAAATATTTTCCAGTTTTTTCTTTGATGTTCCTTATCATTTTTAAAAAAATATAATACTAAATAGAATTTTAGAAACAACAAATATCACAGCCTTATTCCTCAGATTCACTATTCTCTCTATCTTCCTCCTCAACCTCAAGCCATGAAGGTCAAGATTCTGGTGATCCCTCTTCTTCCCTTAACAAATCACAATGAGCAATGGGAAGCCAGGAGGGGCTTTTATGAATAGCAATAAAAGAACTATAAAATGACAGTAGTCTGTAGACTTTAGACTGCAAGCAATGTAGATACCTATTTAATACAGTAAAGAATTTCATTAGACTACAATTTATTATTGTCATAATGATGACCGTAAGTCAGTAAGGAAATTACAATTACTTAAATTATTATTTGAATTTTTTCACATATTTTGACCAATATGCCATGTATATAAGAAAACTTTTCATAATAGGGAATGAAATATTTTAAGTTTTTTGTTGTTGTTGCAGTTTAATTCAGTTTTCAGTGTCCTAATCTCAATTTTGGACAAATCAGTTAATAAAAGCACACCATTATCCATGGTGAAAAATTCTTTAAACATGTTTTTCTTTCTCCTGTCTATAGAATTGGCTCTCTTTTATTAATCAATGAAAAATTTATGTGAATATTTAATAATGAACTATATATTAATGAAATAATGGGTAAACATATGTAAAGTAAAAAAGTCATAGTACTGTAAAAATCATTATTTCACATGGCATAATTAAAGATAATTATGTTAAGTTAGAAAAAAAATGCATACTCTTAACGTATCAGCCCTGTACGACTATTTCTTTATGAAGTAGAAGCAATCAAATCAACTTGAAAAAACAACTCCTAAGAACTCTTGTTCTGTCCCTTTTCCATGTCTTGTTATTTAGAAGAAATGCTTTACTGATACAGATTGAATCTCTTTCACTATTACAGACATCTCTTTTTATTGCACTTTGCTTTATTGCACTTCAAAGATGTTGCATTTTTTATAAATTGAAGGTTTGTGGTAACCCAGCTTCTAGCAAGTCTATCGGTGCCATTTTTCCAACAGGTTGTGTTCACCTTGTGTACTCTGGGTCACATTTTGGTAATTCTCACAATATTTCAAACTCTTTCATTATTATTATATCTGTTGTGGTGATCTGTCATCAGTGATTTTGATGTTACTATTGTAATTGTTTAAGGGTGCCATGAACCATGCCCATATTAATTGATAAATGCTGTATGTGTTCTGACTGCTCACCCATCTGTCTCCCTTTCCTCAGCCCCCTTATTCCCTGAAACACAAAATTAAATATTGAAATTAGGCAGATTAATAACCTGTATTAGTCTTCCAAAGGGGCACTGATGCAAAGTACCAGAAATCTGTTGGTTTATATAAAGGGTATTTATTTGGGTTGAAGCTTACTGTTACAAGGCTCTAAAGAGTCCAACTTAAGGCTGCTTTCTCAGCAAAGTCAGTTGCCACATGTTGAAACAAGATGGCAGGTGATCTCTACCTGGTCTCGCAGGCTTTTTCAGCTGGTCTCTCCTTCCTTCTTCCTCTTAAGGTTCCGTGGGCCCAGCTTCTTCGGATCTCAGCAGTAGGCTGACATAGTGCTTGTCTCTCAGGGCTTCCTATATCAGCATAGGGCTTGTTTCTTTCCAGGATTTCTCAGCTGCTCAGTTGCAAACTATCAGGCAAATGGCTCATCTCTCTTCCCAGGGCTTTAGCTATTTGAAACTTCTCCTTTCTGTCACATGGCAGGAACGAATGACCAAGTTCTCTCCATTTCCTAGTCTTTCTCTCTCTTTCCATGTGTCTTCTTGAGTGAGTGTCTGTTTATATCAGCCCACCAAGGGGTGGGGACTCAGCCGTGAGTCACAACCTACTGTCATGGTTGAATCAAAACCCTAATCTTAACAGGTAATTTAATCAAAGACGTCTCAGGTGAATCTAATACAATCAAAGGGGCTCACACCCAGAGGAACAGACCAGTTTACAAACATAAACTCTCCTTTTTGGGATTCATAAATAATCTCAAAGTGCCACATAACCCTATAATGTTCTCTAAGTGTTTAAATGAAAGGAAGAGTCACACGTCTCTCACTTTATTTTTTTCCGATTTTGCCAAAAACAAAAATTTATTTCTAGATTAATCAGAAAGTACAAATAAAGAGCTGAAATTGGACTACTCTCTCCATAAGAAGCTGAAAACTATACTATATGCATATGCCATAGGAAGAAATTTAAATTGGAGGTTCAGGAAAGAATTATGTAATGCTGGCTTGCTAGTCGTTTTACTGGGGACTGCCTTTTATCCCCATTGTTTTTTTTAAAACTGTTTATTAAAGTATATCATTCATACATGAACATACATAAACTCTAAGTGTTCAGTAAACATCTTGATCTTACAAAACAAACATGCATTAACATCCTACAGGGCTCCCGCGCATCATCTCCTGTAAACATCCTGCATTGTTGTGAAACATTTGTTAACAAATCATGAAAAAGCATCGTCAAAGTATTACTACTAACTATAGTCTGAATCTTCCTCCCTTATACATTTTTTGAAGGATTTATTTATTTATTTTTATCCATCCCCCCCCTACACACACACTTTAGCTGTTTCTGTGTCCATTTGCTAGGCAACTCTCTCTGTCCGTTTCCTGCCCTCTCTTCTCATACTTCTCCTCCTGTCTTCACTGGGATTCGATCCTCAGAACCTCAGATGTGGGAGAGAGGCGTCCTCCTACTGCCTGTGCCACCTTAATTCCTGTTTTTTCGGTGCATCTCGTCTTGACTCTCCCTTGTGTCACACTCCTGTTACATCATCATCTTGCTGCGTGGCTCGCAGGGCCTGGAGTTGCACCCACGCACGGGACCTGGGGCTCACCGGCTCGTGGGGCCTGGTGGCCCACCCACGGACAGGGCCTGGCGGCTCAACCACTCACAGGGCCTGGCTGATGTAGAAGCTGCAGCAAATTATCCAGAAGACCTAGCTAGGATAATTGATAAAGGGAGCTACAACCAAGAACACATTTTCAATGTAGACAAAATGACTTCTACTGGAAGAAGATGCCATCTAGGATTTTCAGTAGCTAAGGAGGAGAAGACAGTGCCTCACTTCAAAGCTTCAAAGGACAGGATAATTCTCTTGTGAAGCTTAATGCAGCTGGTGACTTTAAGTTGAAGCCAATTCTCCTTTACAATTCTGAAAATCCTAGGGCCTTTAAGAATTAGGCTAAATCTACTCGGCTCATGCTTTACAAGTGGAACAACAAAACCTGTATGGCAGCAATTCTATTTACAATATGATTTACTGAATATTTTACATCCACTGTTGAGAGCTACTGCTCAGAAAAAAAGATCCCTTTCAAAATATTACTATTGATTGACAATGCACCATGTCACCCAAGAACTCTGATGGAGACGTACAAGATTAATCTTCTTTTCATGCCTGCTAACACGACATTAATTCTGCAGCCCATGGATCAAGCAGTCCTTTTAACTTTCAAGTATTATTATTTAAGAAATACATTTTATAAGGATATCACTGCAATACATAGTGATTACTCTGATGGATCTGGGAAAAGTCAGTTGAAAACCTTCTGGAAAGGAGTCACCATTCTATATGCCTTAAAAACGTGTGAATCATAGGAGGAGGTCAAAATATCAACATTAACAGGAGTTTGGAAGAAGTTGATTGCAACCCTCAAGGATTTGAGAGGTTCGAGACTTCAGCGGAGGAGGTAACTGCCAATGGAAATAGCAAGAACACTAAAATTAGGAGTGGAGCCTGAAGATGTGACTGAGTTGCTGCTATCTCATGATAAAACTTTAATGTATGAGTAGTTACTTCCTATGGATAAGTCAAGAAAGTGGTTTCATGAGATAGATTGTCTCCTGATGAAGATGCTGTGAACATTGTTGACATCAAAGGGTATAGAATATTACACCAACATAGTTGATTAAGCAGCTGCTGGGTTTGAGAAGATTGACTCCAACTTTGAAAGAAGCTTACTATGGGTAAACACCACCAAACATCATCACATGCTAAAGAGAAATGTTTCATGTAAGAAATAGTCAAACAATGTGGCAAAATTCATTGTTGTCTTATTTAAGAAATTGCAACAGCCACCCTAACCTTCAGCTTTTTTGCAATATTTGCTTTATTGTGGTGGTCTGGAACCAAACCTTCAGTATCTCTAAGGTATGTTGGCATTCTGATGTCTGTCTCTGAAGAAAAAATTTTTTAAAAATACAATAATTGAAAGAGGCTAAGAAATTACTGCAAAATGGGGATATGGGACTCATTGCACAATTTACTTGAAAAGTTGTTTTAAATACCAAAGATTGTATTATTGTAATTATTTCCCTTTGAAATCTATTTCTATTCCTTTACAGAAGAATGGTGATATGACAGAACCAGAATTTCAGTGAACCTGACAATCTAAGTATTTAGCTGTTTTCTTCACTCTTTATGCTGGAAGAATAGTTTGAACAATTTTCTCCACATTCATTAGGGACTCATTTTGCTTCCCTATTCTTTCACCTTATGAGTCATTATTCACCACACAATCTATTTAAGTAAACTTCTGCATGAGCACAAACTGACTGTGAAACAATGCAATATTTCCTGAAAATTTATAGCAAGCATTGAATCCATTGAATTATTTTTCAATAATTATTATGCAAGCACCATGCACCATGCATGAAACCACTGTTTCATGTGGAAAAACTGTGATTCCTGAAAGATAAGAATATTAGCAACAATTAAATGTCTGTACCAAAAATATGAGTTACAAAGTAAATTGTAAATCATGCCTGACTATCTATTGACTTTGCCTTTCTGAGAATCACTATTATAACCTGGTGTAATGGAAAGAAGATATGCTTTGTGATCACAGAGATCCATGTTTGAATCATGGCTCCAATAATTCCTAGCTTAAAAAAGTTGCTAAACTTCCCTAACCTTTTGAAATATGTTTTTTTCCCCCTAAAATACAACCTTATCAAGTTATCAGAGTTTAAAAATGTGACAATGACTATCTATTCAAATCTATATTTACATACTATGTATAAAATAGTATAAAATACTATATGTAGTATAAAATATATGATATATAAAAATACTATATTTAGTATATATAAAATACTATGTAAGTATAGCTATGTGTTTATATATAGTATAGTTAAATATTAAACTATATAGTGTGCCTGTATACGTATGTGTGTGTATTCATATATATCCACATGTACATATTTTAATGTGCCCACATAAGAATTTAGAAAAAACAGATAATGGAAAACTGATATGGCTCCCCCCTGTTTTGGCATCTTATCAATAGACAGTTTCCAACAATTTAAATATTTTAAAAAGTCCTCTAGTAGCAAATTACAAAAGAACAAAATTCATTTAATTCTCTCATCTTTCTCTTAAGCCTTGAACAGCAAGAACTAAATATCATCTTAACATTTAACATAATCCTGCCTAACTTTTATTATGTACCATCCTTTTCTCTTTTCCAAGAGCTAGCTATGCAGTGAAAATGATAAATTGAGTTAAGCCTTTTTCCTCCATGGAGCCACCAGGGAATATCCACTGAGGTGGCTAGATATCATAACATCTATGTGATCAAAAAATAAATAAATAAATAAAAGATTGCAATAGCTCTTCAAGATATTTAATCCATTGGGATGAAAATGATTCATAAATGTACTCACTAAATGAATATTTATTCTCTGCTCAGAAACTATTAAATAAGAAGTTAATATAGTCACAACACATGAAACTTGAATTATAAATCTACATTTCAGTAAAGATATTCTGTCTATCCCAATGGATGTTTAAGAAAAAAAAAATCTGACTAATGCTGCTTTCACAAAGCCGCCCCATAAACTGCATATGCAAAGAAAATATATTGCTACTGATGTTTTCCCCTGGATGGAACATTTTTCCTCTTACTGGCGGCAATTTTTTTTTAATTTTCTTTCAAAATTTACCTCTAAGGACTTGCAAAGATTGCATTGCAGACGATTAAGTCTCTGGGAGTATAAACATCTTTTGAAATATTGAAAAACAAGTAAAACTCTAAACAGCAATAAAACACCACAGTTAAGATATGCATTGACTTATGGCCTTTTGGGCTGCAAAGGTAGCTTTTATACCATGCTTTAAAGATGAAGTTAAAACTCGTTTACTTTTATGTATCACTTCAGTATCATTTCAGTGAGGTGTAAGTTTAAGTATCCATAGATAAAATGACTATTGTCATCTACTTTGTAGTAAAACATAGACATATCCTCAGAAAACTTAATTCTAGAAAACAGAAATAAAGTAAAGTTAGGTCATATAATAAAAACTAAACAAATGTATACTATAAATACTTATGGCTACCAAATTAATAATAATTTTAGGTGACTAGGACTTGTATTTGGTGTCTTAAATGGTACAATCCATATGGAAAAATGCCAAGCTATTTATTTTAGCCATTAACATTCCCAAAAAGAGCAGGTCAAAATTTTTACCACCTCCTTTCTAAAATTTCATTTTACAAACATATATAAATATGTTTCTTCCATTTTATAATGGGCAGTTCTTAATATTGTATATATGTATGAGATGTTATATTATTATTAATTTTCCTAAAATAAAATTATAGGAAAAATACTGATAAAGGAATTTTGCTGTTTTAAGCTTTCAAAAGATTTCCTGCACTGAGATATTAATGCTATTCAGTATGCACCAGCTTTCTGAATTCCTCCATAGTGTGCTAACAGCAATAAATATGGGTTTCCTTGCTAAACTTCAAATCATTTATTAATATTTTTCACTGATGTTTATAGCAACAGCTTTGGTGAAGTGGAGTCTAACATTTCTAGCCACAATATTTTATCCATTTCTAAATCGTACGAATCGGATCACTGTTTCAAGTCAAAATACCTTTTCATATGCTGATAGTTTTTTCTGTTTTCAGAATTTGTGGTATTAGATTCTGACACCATAGGAAAACAAATATTTCTTCCTAGGAAGATAGTCCCAAAAGGCCCCTGGGGATTACAAATTCAACCAATTAAAAAAAAAAAATCTACTGCTTCTTCTATTGGTCACTGTAGAGCAGGTCTATTAGACTAGTAGAGTACAGTTATCTCCTCTGAGAAAAGAAAGCCGATTGGGTAGGGATCTGAGGCTTTGCCCCTTATTCAAGTTGGGGTATTATATAATAGGCCTGAAGGGACCCCAAGGAAAGGGGAACTTGTCTGCCTCTAGAGGGACTATAAAGCAGAGGAGAAGAAAAAACAACATCCCCTTACTTAGTTCTTCTGTCTTGGGACCATCAGAAAGACAAATGAAAATGTTCCTATCTTTGCCAACTATTGGAATCTAGTAGAGCATAACGTCATCATATTTTAAAATTATATATGTGTAATTTATATATAGATATATACATATCACATTTTTAAGTGTTATCACAAATATTATCTCCTTAGAGTTTGGAAGCTGAGGTTCACAGAGGCTGAGTGGCTTGTTTCAGTTCACAGAGGTAGTTGAATAGAATGTATGTTCTCCAACGTGTGAAACTCAATGCTCTTTCACCACATCTCTCTAGGTGTTTGGCAGTCTCCAGGTCTTATTGAAGACATTTTGTTCCCCAAGAAAGAGTTTCCTAAGGAAAATATTTCACAAAATTAAACGTAAAATTCCTGTGCATGCTTTTGTTATTACCTCTGCTATTGTGATGACTTTTAATGTGTTAAGATAGGCAAAATTCATCTGGGTCCTGAATCTCAATGGAGTTGCAACACCTACTCTCCAGTTCATTGGACTCACCCAGGACAACTAACAAGGAGGAGATGATGGACAACCAACATACCAAGGAACAGAGAATGTCTACAACTGCAAACAAGAGAGTGCCATCCATTGGCCATATGGGATGGAAGCCCCCTCTCAATTAGAGGTGGAGTGGACATCACCATCCCAGAATCCTCAGAATTTGGAAATGAACTATGGACTAAAATAGACTTACTGGTATTCTACTATAGACTTATAGTGATCTTTGCAATGTAAGAACTTACATCATTCATGTGGAGGCAGGGGTCACTGGAGGTTCTGAGGGAAGGGAGAGGGAAAAACAGGTATAACACGGGGGCATTTTTGGGACTGTGGAATTGTCCTGAATGACATTACAATGACAGATACAGGCCATTATACATCTTGCCATAACCTATAGAATTGAGTGGGATAGAGTGTACCATACTAATGAAAGATGTTGTTAATGTGGGAAAATGTGGGAGGTAGGGGGAGTAGGGCCTATGGGAATCCCCTATATAGTTTCTGTAACATTTATGTAATCTAAGTATCTTTTTTAAAAAATTAAAAAATGAAAAGACAAAAATCAAACAAAACAAACAAATAAAAAAACATTTGGTTAACCTCCTTGGGCTTGACCATCTGCGTTACAATTGGCATAGTTGGCAGGATATTCCAGAGACTCCTAACAGTAGTAGTGCTGTGGAGAACATGTCCACTACAGGGAATTCTGTGGGGGAAATCTCCCCCTTTGTTGGGAAGCCAACAGGGGTAATCCTAAATTCTGCAGGGGAAATCTTGCCCTTTATTGGGATATCTGTGGGAGAAATCCCAGGGTGACCCTATTCCTCTATGTGGTAAGAACTGTCTCAACTCATAGATAATTGGAGACCCATTAAGAATTGGGGGATGCCCTGCATACACCCATGGCTCAACTCATAGATAATTGGAGACCCATTAAGAATTGGGGGATGCCCTGCATACACCCATGGGTCTTGTTTGGCTGGAAAAGAAAATTGAGGAATTATATATAAAGAAAAAGGAGCAATGTGCTCTGGCTGCTGATGTCCAGTGGCTGCTTCTCACTGCTTTATGAGATAGCACAAACAGTTGGCCACTGTAGTGAAAAAGTGGTGATTAGGGGAAGAATTAAAATTAGAATGGGATCTCCCTTTACTGACAGGTCTCTCCAGCAACTAGTTAAGAAAGAGATAGTGATTCAGATGTAGAAACCATAGAAGAATTTTTAAATCACGTTAAACTGCTTGTGCAAAGGAAGGATAAATCATGGATACAACATCCAGCACAAGCAGGAGTGCTAAATAGGGCACTTGTCAACTACACTGGTAAGGAAATATTCTGTCAAAGACTTAACTGAGATAAGGAAAACATCCCAGCAGCAACTCCCCAAAACCTCTGCCACCTGAAGACTGTGGGCTAGTGGGAGCTGACTGAATTAGTATAGCTGCTGGAAAAGTAGAAAAACGTAACAACATTTATGTTCTCTGTTTTGTTTCCATGATAATTCTAACGGGGCCTGGATAGCCACATTGATAAAATTAGTACTGTTAAAGTCTAGTAACTTTTGAACTGGACAACTCTATGAAAAAGAAAAAAAAAAAATGCTAGCAGTCTGTAATTAAAAACAGATCACAAACTGAAAGCCCATAATACTTATGTAAACTGTGGAAAAGTTTAAATAGGACGTTACTTTGACAATGTTTTAAGTTTTAGTCACATTTTTTTTTATCAGAATTTTTATCAAGGTGTTAAAAGGAACTTTCAGTTTTTAATTAATAGTTTACTCATGAACTTCGGGCTCAAGTATACTCCTAAAGAATAGTAATCCAAAATATATGTGTTAAATGTCTGTTTGTCTAAACTGCTAAATTAGTGCTTAACTGCATTTATACTGCTCAAGTATTCCTAACTGGTGGCTGATTACTAATAAAAGTGTTTCCAAGAATGGGCTTGCATATTAGAGGCAACACTGATTCCGGAGGAGATCCTAAAAGCAGTAAAAATCACAGATGTGAAATGATGGAGAGCTTGGACACAGCCATACCAAAGGTGTAAGAATTATGAGTCAAATTAGTGAGCTTTATGTTTCTGTTGTTGTGTCTTAACTCTTTTTGTGTTTATCTGTTCAGTGTGTATTTTGATACCTCCGGATGGTAATGTTAAATTAACAAATGAAAATTCTTAAAAGTGCTCTATTCAAATGGCCAAAAAGTTAAATAAGCACTTATATTGGTTTATGAGTATTGATACTAATAAAATAAATTAACATTATTTGTGATAAATCTTTAAAATGATGAAAATCGTAACTTTTTGGCTAATGAAATTATTACAAATCTCTTTTTTTAAAAAATTGTTTTTGCCTAAATTGAAATGTATAGTTTTATCTTCCTTCACAGAACAGAATGAGGGATATGAGACTTTAATGGATATAGAAAGAAGTGAAAAGTTTATGGAAGTGCTGAATAAAATTTGATAAGTTTGTTTAAGGGAATGTGTTTTGTCCTAAGACCATCTTATGGCTGGTTTTCATAAAATCAGGGTGGAAATATGGTAAGATAAGTCTTGAATGAATATAGAAAGTTGTAGAAGGTATTGTAAAATGAAGCATTAAGTAAGGGTATATATTTTGTAAAGGTGAAATTTGTCTTGAGATGAAGTAACTATAATCTATGTGGTTATGGATAGTTATAAGAAATTTGTAAAAGCATTGTTTAAACTGAAATATTTAAATGGCTAATTCCAAGAAGCCTTAATTAAATAGAAACTGAATCAATGTTAATAACAAATGGTAACTTCATAACAGAGAAACCTGTCAGAGGCCACCTCAATCTGCATATTAAATTGGTGGTAAGGGGAAGATAATCTTGATTCCATTGGGAATCTTAGGCTTTCATAAAACAATGGAGAAAGCAGTTTTACCTGCACTGTTAAAATAAAATATCTCTTAAATATTGTAATCATGGTAAAGGTGTAAAAGTGAAAAGTAAAGTAATGAGATGGTTGATTTCATCTGATATGTTATAAGTTGAATGAAAAATGTTTAGAAACTGTTATAAAATTTAAAAGATTTTTTAACCTTCAAAAAAAAAATAATTATCCTACTTGAAGGGTAAAACAAAAGTTAAAAACAACAAAACAGAAATAAAAATTAATATAAAAATTGGATTGTATAAAAGATGATTTGTTAAAGAGCATAAGAAAAGGAATAATTCAGACAATAGCTATTGGGAAAACTAATTGAAGTAAGATATTTGAAACATAAAATGCTATTCAGCAAACTTCAAGTCCTTATTTTGTGCTTGGCTTTTGAACTGCATCTGTGTAAGGAATGATGAAAAAGACTGCCCCTAACTTCATACAGAGTGCTAGCTAATAGCAGGTATGAAATTTAGAAACAGAAGCAAAGATTTTTCTATAGTGATGGTTTGGTAAGATATAAAATTTTGTGAATCTGTAGGAGTATCAAGCATTTTAGGCATATATTTTATAGAATTCTAAAAATAACAAGTGAATTTGAAAAATTACTGATTTTTGGAGGAAATTAAAACCTCTAAAAATTTTTTTTAAATAGTCTGCATCATTGTTAATTGGTTGATATATGATCTTGAAGACCAGCTTTAATTAGAGGGAGGATTTGGAAAGTTACAATATTAATATCTAATTAGCAGAATTTGAGACAGGATGTGGCTGGAGTGGGACAGGGATTTCCTGAATAAATTTTAGTGGGGAACCAATGTAACAATGCAAAGAAGTAGAAAGGGAGAGGAACAACCCAGTGATTAATCAAAGCAAAGCATTTTTTTGTTTTAGATAACAAATGAGAAATGAAGAATTATCCTATGATCTCTCTATAAGCATTTAAATACTACTTTGACAATGGAGACAAATGAGGAATTTTTATATCTGAGGAAAGGAAAAAGTAGAAAGATAGAGCTAAGAGACAATTGAAGCAGGAAAGTTCTAGGAATATTTTTAATGTGCCCAGCAGAGCAAGAAATAGAGACTCAGAAATATATCTGTTGAATATATCTTACACAGTGCTGGAACCACAATTAAAATTCACATGTCTACCTGACTTCTAAGCTTTACTTTAAAATGTATTCACCACATCAAGTGGTAAAGTTTTAAAGTATGTTTTGGGGAGATTTTTCTCACTGAGCTGTGCCTATGACCCTTATATTTTCTGGAAAAAAAAAACGAGCCTTATGAAAAGATTGGAGTTGGAACTCTCTGGAAACTACTACTCATATCCATTTTAATATTTTCCTACATTTTAAGAGAAATAAATGTCCCTCCTCCTTGATACAAGAATAAATTCTTACTTATGCTGTGAACCTATCACTTTCATTTACTCCAAAATCTTCTCTATTTATTAACTTTCTCAGGCTTCTATATTCAACCACAGAATTCCCTATTTCGACATATTTTCTATCTACAAATACACTTAAGGTTTTGGCTGCTAAAAGCAAACAGAAACAAGAAAGGAAAATAAAAGTATTCCTTACCATGTCCTGCACCCAGTTAATGCTTTAAAAGTCTCATTTCAGTCACAGCTATGTTTCTTGAGATAGAAGTCTACACTTGTCTCTTATCTAGCTCAAAGCATAAAACACGGATTTCATACACATTTTTTTAGTTAAATTCCTTTGGAAAATTCAACAGTGAACTCTTTGTTTCAATATCACTGTGATAACATCTTGATTTAGCATTTTACACTGCTAACCTACCTTTTCTTAGGAGCAATCTCATAGGACCCATGATATTAGTTCTTTCTTATTTTCTTCCTACTTTTATAAACACTCCTTCTTACTCCTTTTCACAAACTATTGTAGTTCCTTTGACTTTGGCTACCTTACCTGCTTAGATGCTACACACTGTTCCCCTAAGTGTTAGAAACTTCCTAAGCTTTTTTCCTGATATGCAAATTATCATACTAAGATAAATTACCTGTGCAAAAGTGAAGCATGTTTACTTTTTCAAAAACTGTTGCTTTTCTATCAACGAGTTTTGAAATCTTTGTAGATGACGAAGAAGGGGTCAAGCAGAATTCAAAATAAATGTATAGAAAACGTTTTGAGGTAGAATTTTAGAAATTTATTAGCAGTGTCCTTTTCACAACAACCTTTACTCTAATCCTCCCTCAGATATAAAACTAAAAATATAAGCTCATGTTTTTTCTTTATTCCATACAAATTTGCTCAATTATGTAGCTGATGTTGCTGATTGGAAAGCAAGTCATAACCAAGTTACAGAGACACAAACTGAGTCTTTTAGATTTTATAGCACTGTTGGAAGCAGATTGTAATGAGAGTAATTGCTTGGGAAGGAATTAACTTGTAAGAGGAGACAAGAGGGAAGGACTTTAGTTGAGGCTTTTAAAAATTGCAGCCCAATTGTAAGAGAACTTTCATATTAAGCTATTTTGTCTTTTCCCTTTATTCTGAACAATTGGATGATTTTATTCTAAAATAATTTACTTTAAGAGAATCTTACCTCATATTAGCCAATTCATCTAGCCATAGCAATCTCTTATATAAATATTTCATGAGTTGTTTCTGGTGGCTACTCAATAAGGCAATTGAATCTCCCTCAAATATGCCCAGCACCTTACTGCCTCGTTTTTCAGATCTCTCTTAAACTGCTGTCTACTGACTTCATATTTGCACTTATATACCAAGACTGAGCTTATCAAAATAAAATAGTGATGGATGTTTTTCAAATATTGTTTGAAAGAAAATATGTTTGTCAACTTGTTAACTCTTATTATTTTTAATTTATTATGTTTCCATTTTGAAAAAATATAGCACAAAGCAAAACAAACAAGAAACAACAACAAAATCACATGCTTGAGACATGGAAGAGCCTAGACCCACAAAAATCATTTGAACTACATAAATATCTTTAATTGAAAATATTTACATTTACAAAACTGAAATAAATTATAGCAGAAAATTAAATGGAGATTTGATTGATATTAGTTGTTATTTCAATTATAATTTAATCCAACAGAGTAGAGAAAATTTTATGATGTTAAGTACATAGCTAGAATTCAACTTAAGTCTTAAATAGAATTTTTTAAATAAATAAGCAAAGCAAACAAAATCATTTCCAGGCTACACAGCAGGTGTCAATTTAAGCTCAGTACAATAAGGAGTATGTTGCTTGTGGCATGTCAGGAGGTCATTTCTGGCATTGAAAAGCCAAAATAGTAAGTGGTAGAACAATTCTATTTTAGGGGATCAGCTGATAATTTAATGAACAAATGATTATATTCTAAACTACTGTATACAGGAAAAAATTTAAAGAGCAAATTTTAACATTCCCTTGTTTCACTTGAAATATTTAAAATATGCATATTATCTACAAAATTGGCAATTTATTACTCCTAAATTCTTTTGTTTGATTTTTACTTCCTTAAGCCAAAGTTACATTTGGCAGTTGCCTCTTTGTGTCATTACACAATGACCAGGAGATTCTTTAGTCTTACAGAAAAATCTTTTAGGGATTTCAGTATCTTATCACTTTTGTTTTCATAACTCTACAACTATGTAGTATAAGGCATATCATGCATCAATAAATTTAAAATTTAGGTGAAACTGCTCAATCCATTGAAGCACTTTTGTCTTATTGCTGTTTATAAAATTCAGAATGTCTTCATCAGGAATTTCAATGGAAGAGATCAAGAAAAATTCATAACTAATATCTATGGCCTTGAAAAACATATTCTAAATGTACTATAAAATGATGTCAAAATAATAAATCAATTGGCTCCTAAATCTATATGGAAAATTCATTCAGTGGCTTTGTCTCCTTCTGAAGATGTATAAGATCCCTACCTTCATCAAATGACATCTCCAAAAATAGTGTTATTTGATATAAAGAAAAGATTGCATATCCCAACATTGTTTTCTCATAATCCAGATTCTGTCATAAATTTTGTAATGTTTGACTACCAATATAGTAAATTATAAATTATGTGATATTCTACACAGAAATATTTCATAATATACACCTATTTGTGGAATGAACTGCTTTGATTAATGAACTATCAAAATGAAAAGAAACTTTTTCTCTGTACTATTTATAAATTGCCTACTTTCAAAATACCATTCGCAAAGTATTTCAGGCAGATTACTTGTAAAATTTTTTTAAATAACAACTAAAATTACATAATTAAGCATGTTAACATGATGGGGAAATATACTAAAGAAAATAATAAAACAGCTAATTTTATCAGAAAAAATATCATATGACTTTATACAGGTGCTAGAATTGAACTGAAAACTGATTTGAAGATTAAATAAAAACACTTGCTTAAAATGATCACATATTCTAAATTAATTATATATCTTTATATTTTAATTTATTTATTTTTATTAGAGCAGTTGTAGGTTTACAGAAAATCATGCAGAAAATACAGAGTTCCCACAAATCTCCACTCCCCTCCCCAAACAACTTTCCCTATTATAAACACATTAGAGTGGTACCTCTGTTACAATTGATGAAAAAGTATGATTATAATTATACTATTAACTATAATTTAGAGCTTACATTAAGGTTCATTGCTTGTGTTGTACAGTCCTATTTTGTTGTTTTCAAATCTAGTAACATATGTACAACCTAAGATTTCTCCTTTTAACCACATTCAAATATGTAATTCAGTGATGTTAATTACATTCCCAATGTTGTGCTACCATCACCACCATCCATTACCAAAACTCTTCCATCACCCCAAACAAAAACTCTATACCAATTAAGTGTTAACTCCCCATTCCCTAACCTATCTACAGGCCCCTTGTAAACTATATTCTAGTTTCTGACTCTATGAATTTGCTTATTGTAATTATTATATATTAGTCAGACCATACAATATATGTTCTTTGTTTCTGACTTATTTCACTCAACAAGATGTCTTCAAAGTTCATCTATGTTGTCACATGCATCAGAACTTTATTCCTTTTTATGGCTGAATAATATTTCTATATATGTTATATTTTGATTATCCATCCATCTGTTGATGGACCCTTGGATTGCTTCTACCTTTTGGCAATTGTAAATAATGTCCCTATGAATATCAGTGTGCAAATAACTGTTTGAGTCCCCACTTAACAATGCTGAGCCATATTATAAGTCATATAATACTTACTATTCTGAGGAACTGCCAAACTATTTTCCACAGCGGCTGCACCATTTTATATTCTCACCAACAATGAATATATGTTCCTATTTATTCACATGCTCTCCAACAGTTATTTTCTGTTTTTATTTTATATTAGCCATTCTAGTAGGTATAAAATGGTATCTCATCATGGTTTTGATTTGCATTTCCCTAATGGTTAATGATGTTGAGCATCTTTTCATGTACTTATTGGCCATTTATATATCTTTTTTTGAAGAATGTATATTCAAGTCTTTTGCCCATTGGGTTGTATGTGTATTTGTTGTTGGGTTGTATGATTTAATTATATATTCTGATTGGGTTGTTTGTATATTTGTTGCTGAGTTGTATGGCTCATTTTATTTTCTCGATATTAAACCCTTGTTGAATATGTGTTTTCTAAATATTTTCTCCCATTCTGTAGGTTGTCTTTTTGACATTCATGATGAAGTCCTGTGATGTAAAAATGTCTTTAATTTTGATGAAGCCCAATTTATCTATTTTTTCTTTTGTTGCTTGTGCTTTTGGTGTAAAGTTATATCTTTCAAATTTAGAATTTAACTCTGATTCTACTTACTTTCTTCAGTAGTAATATTTAAATATAACTTATTATAATACAAATTACAGAAATGATAATTTGAAATTTATTTATAAGGTACCTGATAATTCAGCTCTATTTTTTATCCATAGGAATAATTACATTTTTCTATGTTAGAAATATATGCGTGAATATTGAGACTGTACTTTGGGGGATGATGGACTTTAAATATATTCCATTTGATTAAAGCAGTCTCTGCCTTCATGGAGCTTCATAGCACTGCTACCTAAGGATGACTATCTAAGGGAGAGTCACTATGATGTATTTTATTTTAGAAATAAATCAACTCTTTTTCACCATTTTCATTTCTCTGCAATGAGGGGGGCAGGCAGTAAACAGCAAATGATCATAGTCCTTCCTCAAAAGTGCATGAGATTTTCCTTTGTGCTTTTTCACACACCAAATGATTTTCTTAAAGTGTGATGCGCAATATCATTCTTGAAAGATCCCTGCATCATACTTTAATTATACCCAAAAAGGAAATTATACTTTATGATTTGAATTTGACAATTTCTTTTATCCCACATAGTTGTTGTACAGAGAGATAACAGAGTTCCACTTTGATAAAAACACATTAAAAATCTGAAAGTTAAATTAGGTGCTAGCTGAGTAAATGATAAAATTTTCATTATCATTTCAGAAGTGAGCAGTGGATGGACTGAACCATTCTCTAAGGTATTCAGTATGCAGGTATACTTTGCATTGTGTAGAGTAAAGATGGGATTGGAATAGGAGAGAAGAGGCCAAAGGAACTGACCAGGGTTTTGATTACAGCAAGTAACAAGGAGATTTATATACCCTGAAAGCATTCAAGATTGCTGAAGCAGAGCTGGCATCATATATAAAACTGATAGCCATGGATTAAATGTATGATGGGTGACTGTAACCTAATAGGTTTTCAATGTAGTAGTTGTTAACTGTATTTTACTTTGTGGGGCTTTAAAGGAAATGCATTTTTATAACAGAATTTTAACATCATTTTCTTTTGCCTACAACTTCATTCTCCACAAATGAATGCCAATTCTTGATATTAAATGGCTAGTTATGCATTAGAGGAATTTTTTAATGTTTTCAGATGATATTTTATATTTGCTTTTTAATTAACTTCTATTGCAACTACATTGAATATAGAAAGGGAAGACTATTGAAACTAGCAATGGAAGACTATTTTTAAGACAACTGATAGAAATATTATAAAATTTAAGGAGGGAAACAGACAGCAGGGGAGTCTGGAGAGACCTATTTGAATACTTCCTTATGCTCTTTCCCTCCCTGAAGGATCACAAAGAAAATATTTTTCCTTCGCAATGAAAATGAAGCAAAATATGTGCCATATTCCTACCCAGGGAAGCCTATGAGAGAACCAGCACCCAAGGTTTTTATTTGGGGCTGGCCACATAAAACCATCTTCCTAGCACATAACGAAATTCCAAACTCCCAGAAGGAAAGCAGGTGTCTGGTGTAAATGGCATTGTTGGCACAAATAGTCTAGGCACTGTGAGCCAGGCTTTCAGTTAAAAAATTAACCAGGGATATTCCAAGAGCCAAGTTCCAAAATGCCAACCATGCACCAACTTTGTAAGCAGGCCTTCCAAAGGATAAATCTCTGGTCTGCCATGATGCCATGTTAATTCTTATTTGTAGACACACAAATTTTAGATTGCATGTATGTGTGGAGAGATCGTTTGATTATACTATTTAGATTATTTCACTCCATTTTATTTAACAGAGAAATAGGAGACCAGCTGCTGTCAAACTTTCCTTTCCTTTCAGAATTTTTATGGAAACCAGGAAGTGTTTTGAAGACCACACACATCAGTTTTACCCAATTCCTAGTTATAGCTAACTTACATTTTAGTATTATCTCAGGATTGAAAAAGGAAGGAAAAGTCTGGCCTACTTAAAATACATGTAATTGTTAAAAGGTCAGAATTGTGTCGATTGGATGTTATGTTACTAAAAATGATCAGTTTAGAATGGATACATCAGATGCACTTGGGTGAAAATGTAAGTTTTCACATTTATTAGCTTCTGGGCCTTCATCATATTAATTGTATAATAGGAACAATAATTCCCTTTTTCCTGCCATTTTTTTTGAGGGAGTAGAGATGATGTGTTTATACCAAATGCCACAGAACCAGATATCAGTGGACAATTATTAAATAAAAGAATTTACCATAGACTTAGAGTTTTGTTTTTATAGTAGGTGGGTGGGATAGTGAGAAGCAGTGAAGAATATGATTTAGTGCCTGTATTAGTCAGCCAAAGGGGTGCTAATGTGAAATACCAAAAATGGGTTGGTCTTTATAAAGGGTATTTATTTGGGGTATAAGTCCACAGATACCAGGCCATAAAGCATTAAGTTTCTTCTCTCACCACAGTCCATTGCCATGTGTTAGAGCAAGACAACTGCCGGCATTTGCCAGGGTTCAGGCTTCTGGGGTTCCTCTCTTCCCGGGGCTGCGTTTCTCTCTGGGCTTAGCTCCTGTTTCCTCCACGAGGTCAGCTGCAGACGATCAGGCGAACGGCTTGCTTCTCTTCCCCTGGGGCCTTCTTTCCAACATCAAAACTGCTTGGCAAAAGACTGCCTCAACTGTCCTTTGCCTTGCCTTTAATATTCAATTCCCCACCCACCAAGGGGTGGGGCTCAACGTCCTAATCCTAACCTAATCATGCCCAGATTAACAGATCAGTTTACAAGCATGATCCAATTATATTTTTGGAATTCATACTTACATCAAATTCCCCAACGGTTACAGTGCCTTATGCAACAAACTTTTAAAGAGAAACTATACATTCACAAACTTAAAATCACAGTCACCATCACTTGAAGATCAGCACATCTGTCATCTTCTCAGCAAACAAATATTTTCTCTTGCCCTATATATTGCTGTCAAATGATGCCATGACATTTCTTTCCTCTTTAGAATCAAGTCCAAATGAATTTTGTTTTGTATTGTTTTAAATCAATATAGGTATTATGATTGCTCCATGACATCAGCATAGGGCATTAGTTTTTTTAAGAAATGTGAACATTTCTCCAATTAAAAATACATATGACAAATGAGTAAATGATATATTAAACCTTGATTTCTTTAAAACTTGGAACTGAAATGTCTTATTAACCTGATGCTTAACTTAACTAATGTTGAAATTACTTATATACTAGTAGACATTCGTATTTTGAATAAAAATAAATTGACTAAGTATATTTTATTCATAAACACAATTTATCAAGGCTTTACATAAGTCTTTTATATTAATTTAAAAAATAATTTTCATTTTTTCAACATTCATTTTATATTCCTATTAGAAATTAAAACTTCTAAAATAAACTTTGGAAAATAAAGAAAAACACAGGTAAAATTTCCCCCAGCTAGAAATAATCGCTCTTTACATTTTTTAGTATTATTATAGTTTTCTTATTTTCTCTTTCTGTCTTCATCTCTCTAGTTCAAGGGTTTTTAATCTTTATTCTTGAGAGACTGATGAAGTGTTTGGATTCCTTCTCAGAATACTTTTTATAATGTATAGAGAAAAAGCCAGTGAACTGTTACCAAGAAACTAGTTATATTGATATATAATTATCAAAATGCAAAAATTGAAACATATAATGTAGTATTATATATGCATATTTATTGATAATTAAGTATGAAGATCTAGAAACAGTTTTAATGACTTCTAAGCTTTTTGAAGTAGTTATCAGCATAAAGTGATATTTGAAGGTCCCTACAACTACTGTAATGTGCTATGAAAATATCTGTAATTCACACTGGTGAGAAGGTCATAGGTATTGCTATCAGCAGTGTGATTTGTAGTGTGCCAGTGGTGCATCCCTTTTTAATAAAGCCTGAGCTTATAAAATGGCAGGGTAGGTGGACCTTTAAGAAACAGAATGCAAAATTAGGAATACACAATTAGGCATTAACATGAATATTTATTTAGAATGGAAAAATCAAAACAAACTTCAAATTAAGAAGAAATGATGAACACTACAATCATAAAATCCATAAAAATAACATACTTTTATTATTAATTCTTCTACACATTTCTGAAATGTCATTTTCAAAATTTTTGGCTATTTTCGTTTTGATTGTCATATTGTATGACAATGAAATTCTAATATTTTTGTAAGGAATATAAAGATAATTCAGTATTTCTCTGTCCTGGTTAAGAAAAAAATATTATTATATCTGTACTCAGACTCACCAAAGTCTGAGTCCTACAAACAAGGTAATTCTGATAAATTTAATTATACTTGGTTTTAATAAAGTAAGGAAGAAGCATGATGCATTCATAATAATATGCCATGTAATGTTAAATATGTTCCTGATAAGAAAACACTTCTGCTTTGACTAGGCTTTGCTGAAAACCAAATCTTCTTACAATTGTACAAGTCTGATGATAGGAAGAATGTTCTACCCTGTTAGTAAGTGGTTTCTATGTTTCAAAGTGTGTTTCTCTTATAATATTCACATACTTTTGGTGCTGGGAGCTATAGAACTCTCAGAACTTATACCTTTGTTCCTGATGTCAGGTAAGTCAGTGCAATGAGTTCTAGGACTATTCTTGGAAGCTGTTCTTATACCAGTACAACAAATAAAATGAGAGTGACAGTAAACCACATTCTAACACCACCAACACAAGGAAAGTGTGCCATAGGAGAAACTATAGTGGGGACAGAGAGTTGTCTTAAAGTTCATGATTAAAATATCTTACTTTTGCAAACTATATTTTTATCAATATCAATGTTAATATAGATAGACATAGATACAGAATCCTGTAATCACACTAGCTGAGATAGCACCATCCAAGAACTTAGAAGGGGCAGTTGTGAATAAAGGGCTCTGTGCTTTAAGAATCATGGCAAATTCACCTTTCGTATTATTCAAAGCACTCAGTCCTAGTTATCTTTTACAAACCTATGCCAAGGTGTAATTCTCAAAATGGTAAAATCATGACTCTCATACAAATATAAAAAGAACACATGTCCAAGATTTCATTTAAATCACTAGTTAAAGGAAGAATCATAAGATGTTAAATCTGGTTCAAAGGAGAGTTTAAAGAAGATAAATATTTTTCCTTACACAGAGTTGGCTGCTTCACAGCAGAAAACCAGGCTGCTTGACTCCTGCTGTCCAAAGACATTAGACAACACGTCTTTCAAGAATACACACTTTGGGTGAAATGGATGTAGCTCAAGTGGTTGAGTGCCTGCTTCCCATGTACAAGGTCCCAGTTTTGATATCCAGTACCTCCTAAAAACAAACAAACAAAAAAACCAACTCTCATATGGATGTAGCTCAGTGGTTGAGCCACTGCTTCCCATATTCGAGGTCCTGGGTTCAATCCCCCAGACCTCCTAAAAAAAAAATACATACTTTGAGGACATTCAACATCTGTAATTTAAGGAAGAAAATAGCATCTATAGTTTTCTAATTCTGCAGTGAATTTAGATTACTTATCAAAACACTTAAAACCTCAGTGTAAAGTATTTATATTTAAGTCAAGTCAAGGTCATTCAACTCATCAAAACTCGATAATGTTCTTGAGGAAGAATGAGTTGGTAGAGATTTATTCCTGTGTAATGGTCCAGGTCATAGTAGAGATTCACCAAAAGAGAAGTCTTCCTTGGATATCTTTTAGTATTTATTTCAGGGGAAAAAAAAACACCACAGCACAACAATTTGCAAATTAAAATGGCACATTTCCAATTTCAAAGGAATAAAAATCCTAATGGGCATAAATTATACATCATGGTTTATTAGCTATTTACATTATTATGTTTAAAATTGACTGCTATTTCCTTTCCTCATTTTTTCATTGATATGTTACTGATTTTATTTTTATTGGAGAAAACTCTTTATATATAAGCAAATTTATTTACAAAACTAAAATAATATTTGTGTGTCCATCTCCAATCTTATCTGAATTTCCACCATTTGCACACATGAATGTTAGAGAGATGAAATATTTGAGAGATTAGCTTAAATAATTAGAATGACCCACGTTTTAGTCCGATAATTATGGGTGTAGGAAGAAACTTTGGTTAATTAAATTTCTATACGCATTTTCTGCTTTGGGTAGAATGGACCACCAAATAATCTGAAGGGCTGTGGAACTATAAAACAATATACTATTTATGCATTTCTAGCCACAAAACCAAACCAAATAAAGCAAAACTGAATAAAATAGACAAAGAGGGAGAGTAAAAGCTAAAATGAATAAAAGAGAGAACTGAAATCCCAGCATTGGCAGGAAACAAATGTGAAAGGTGATGTTTCCCTGAGGTCAATTGGTGCTACAATTTCATGTGTATATTTGGACAAGTAGCAAGACGAAAGAACTGAATTTTACATTAGCTCAATAAGCAAAAGTTCTGATAGGAAAACACACACACAATTTTCAAGACAGATTACCTTCTTTTAACTCCATAAATATGGTTAATGCACATGATTAAATTTCTTTGGGCTTGTGATATTTAAGTATCTTTCTATCTACATCTAGAGACTTACAAACTTGAAGAAATTATTCCTTCATTTATACTATTAATACTTGGTAGGTTTAGAACTAATCAAGCAATTGAAATAACAATTAGTTTGATTTCTATGTATACATCAAAAAAAGAAATATGTGGTTTCTGCTTTTATTAAACATATATTGGAAAAGGCAAACAGGAGGAGGAGAAGGAGGAGAAAATAAATACGAATCTATGAAAGACACCACACTGAGGTTGAGGTGAGCAATGTTACTATGGACAGTTGTTCCTGCTGTCCCTGTAGGCAGAAACTGTGGATCATTGCCTATCACCATGTCTGGCACTTGATAAACCTGTCTTGTTTGAGTAAATGCAAGATGAGAAGAATATACAGTGAGAGTACCTAATTGTCTTTAATAAAACCCATGAAATACAAATGGATAATACTTATTTAAATGTTTTGTAAAATTTTAAATTGAAAAAATTGTCAAATGTTGCAAAATTAACTATATGTTGCAAAGTTTTCCTTTATTTTGGAATGTAAAGTAATTAACCACACTTACAAAATTTTGAAGATAGATAATCACATCTATTTTAAACTGAAAATTACTTGAAAAGTTGAGGAAAAATTACAAATAAAATTGTTCTTGGGCTGGATTCCATGTGACCAAGAAGAATTGTACTATCAAAAATTATATTCTATATTTACTTTGTTTAACTCAGAGGTATGTTTGTGGTTTCAGAATCTGAGAAATGATTCTTCCCTTTATTGACTGAGAATTTTTTAGAATCCTTTCTACCAAATCCCATTTTATATCTCCTTTATTTACTCTTTATCACAATAAAATCGGTTTTCAGTCATGACTAAGTGTATTTTTCAAACTCACTGGAGGTAAAAGCCACTATTTTCCTGCCCACCAAGATATCAAAAGTTGAAGAATGGCAGTATATTTTCCCCTTAATTTTCTAGTACTTCTTTCTACACTGTCGAATCATATTAGAAGGGAGAAGCAGAGAGGATTCAGGCTGCACTGAGAAGGTAAATCAGTAACTTAAGTTCCCAGGTCCATCATCTCTAGCAGTAGTTTATGAATGGTTATTTGTCTTCTTGCTTGATGGCTGATTGTAGGCATTTGGGGTAAATTTGTGATTATATAGAAAAATAAAATTTTGACACTTTTAAAACGTTTTAAAATTATTTTACTAAATTAGTTGCGTGTTTAAGTGATATTTCACAATCTACCTCTTTTGATTTCATAGTTAAGAGATTTTAAAGTGGCCAAGCTATTTAAAGGGTGGCTACTTGGAGAAAGAAAACAAAAGAGTCTGAGTAAGGGTTTAAGAGGTGTATGTAAAAGTCATAGATATATATTATTCATTCATGGAAGGTTCTGGGAAGTTGGCATCAAAGTAGGCAGGCAGAGCTCAATTCTTTCACAAAAACAACAGAGAAAGAGCCAAAAGCTGTCGAGAGACCTGCTTTGGGAGTCAATAACCAGGACAATGCTACACAATTCCCAGGAAAGTGAGGGACAGAGAGGTGAGGAACCCAAAACAATGAATATGAGTTACCTGTGGAGGCTGGGGAGGACTCCCCTCCCCCACCCCCAGGATATTAAGTCGGGGTAAAATCCCTGGTTCACTGCAGTCAACTGAGAGGGGATCAGATGTTTTCTTGTCTGTCAACTGTTATGACAGAAAAGGGAACAGGAGTCGGAGGGCTTCTCTTCAGTGAATTTGGCCAACAGAGCCTGCTTTCAATATCAGCACTGGCCAGACCAAAACATGGGAAAGCTGAGATTGAAAGAAAGGCCTCTGGAAAGGTGCACTGAAGAGTGCCATTTGCTGGCTAGTTTGGAAATTGCATGGAGAAAAACTGTTTTTAGGATTCTTAACTAAAACTCCTGGGAGAAAATCTATGCCCATTACTGAGTCCCTGGGCCAATTTTGATAACTTAACCTGAAATTTTAAAGCCTTAGAATAAGTTGACCCAAATATCAGAGAAGAGCTGTGAAGAAAGGAAAAAAAAAAAAAAAAAAAAAAAGGCAATTGGCAAGAGAGAGAGATTGGCCATCATAGTAAATTCTCTAACATATTCATGCCTAGACATTGGTAAAAAAAAATCACAAATCATACTAGGAAACAGGAAGAAATGCCCGGCCAAAGGAACAAACCAAATATCTTGAAGGGTTAGAGGATTTAAGACAATTAATCAGTGATACTCACACAGCTCTACTAAATCAATTCAAAGAATTTAAAGTAAATATGGGTAAAGAGATAAAGGATATTAAGGAGATGCTGGGTAAGCATAAAGAACAATTTGAAAGCCACAAAGACAAGTAACAGACTTTATGGGAATGAAAGGCATAATGGATAAGATTAAAAATACATTAGATCAAACAAAAAAAAAAGTTAAAAAAAAAAAAGAAAGAAAAGAAAGACAAAAGAAATTAAAAAAAGAAAAAATAGAAAAAAAAAGAATAAAAATAAAGAAAAAAGCAAACAAACCAAAAAAATACATTAGAGGAATATAAGAGCAGATTTGAATTGCTCAAAGACAGAATTAGTGATTTCAAAGACAGAATATCTGAACTGGAAAAGACAAAACAAAAAGACAAGAGAATGGAAAAAATGGAACAGGGTCTCAGGGAATTAAATAACAATGCAAAATGCACAGACATATGCATTATCAGGATCCCAGAAGGAGAAGAGAAAGACATAAATATCAATATCCAAGAAGGACAATGCACCCCAAAAGAATACACCTGAATACACCCACCTTGAGACACCTACTATTCAGAATGACAAATATCAGAGATAAAGAGAGGGTTCTGAAAGCAGCAAGAGAAAAGCAAAGCATCACATACAAGGAAACTCTCATCAGAAATTATGGAGGTGAGAAGAAAATTGTATGATGTTTTTAATCTACTGGAAGAGAAAAACGGCCCACCAAGAATTCTATATCTGGAAAAACTGTCCTTCAGAAATGAGGGTAAATTCAATGTCTTCACAGACAAACAGAAGCTGATAAACTATGTTACCAATAGACCAGAATTACAGAAGATGCTAAAGGGAGTGTTGCAGCCTGAAAGGAAAAAAAACAATGGTGAGAGACTTGGAAAAGAGTATAGAAATGAAGATCATTAAGAAGGGTAAAGAAAGGTTACAAAGATGGACTATAGTAAGATATGAGAATAGAAAGCCAAAGGACAAAATGGATGAAGTTAAGTAATGTCTTTACAGTAATAAAGTTAATGTTAATGGCTTGAACTCTCCAATCAAAAGATATAAACTGACAGAATGGATAAAAAATAAATATGAGTCATCTACATACTGTCTACAAGAGACACACCTCAGACATAAGGACACATCCAGGTTAAAAGTGATAGCTTAGAAAAAGATAGTCCATGCAAATGATAACCAAAAGAGAGGTGGAGTAGTGATACTAACATGGGACAAAACAGATTTAAATGTAAAACTTTTATAATGGATGAAGAAAGTCATTATATATCAATAAAAAGGGTAATTCAGCAAGAAGAAATAACTATACTAAATATTTATGCACCTAACGTGGGTGCCCCAAAATATATGAGGCACACACTGGCAAAATTGAAGGGAGAAATAGATGTCTCTACAATGATAGTTGGAGACGTCAATACACCACTCCCAGTATTGGATAGAACATCTGGACAGAGAATAAGTGAAAAACAGAGAGCTTGAATAATATAATAAATGAACTAGACCTAACAGACATCTCTAGAGCGTTGCACCCCGAAAGAACAGGATAAACATGATTTTCAAGTGCTCATGGATCTTTCTCCATGATAGACCATATGTTGGGTCACAAGTCAAGACTCAATAAATTTTAAAATATTGAAATTATATATTATTCATTCTGTACTCCTAGGAGTGGAATTCTTTGGATTTCCACTAGATTTAATGTTATAAAATTTTTACAAGCAGTTACCTATTCAAAATGAAGAATTATTGCTTTTTGGAAAAATAAATGTCTTTCTAATATCGGGCATATTTTTACTGCCAGTCATTTTTTAAAAATCTGGATGGTATTACATTTTGTATAATGTCTACAGGAGTTCAGTTTTATACATTTGAAGAAATATAAAGAAACTATGAAAGGTTATACTGTTTGGCATAATATGCAGTGCTTGAGAACATAGTTGCATCTTTAAAGTATTAGTACAGCAGAATGTGATAAAATCTCAAATATACTAATTTTAATTTCACTCACAGTTTAGCTCTAAGAGTAAAAGTTTAATAGAACAAATGAAAGTATGATACATAGAAATAGAAGTGACAATATTTTGCACAACGTATTATAAATATGAATTAAAGGATGTGTTGTTTTAACACTCTTAATTTCTCCTACTTGATGTGTAAAGTAAAAGTAAAAGGACAGCTTCAAAGTGCTAATATTTTCTGTCCATAGTAGAAAAGGAAATTTTGATTATAACACCATGAAATTTTCTTTTTCCCTTGATACCCAGAAGCAATTTATATTGACCATCTCAGATTTTTCACAGATACTTCTTGGCATGGGGTAATGGAGTTTGGTGAAAAGCTTTATTACTGACTCATAGATTTTTATTTTTCCCCCTGCTTTCTCTTGAAGGAAGATTTTTTTTTTTTTTTTTTTTGCATGCAAGCATTTTATTTTATTTTATTTTTTTCTTTTTTTTTTATTATGGGTAAAAATAAAAATTCTCACAATACATACAAACATTTGCAAAATGATATATAAATATATGTGCATATATGTGTATTTGCTTACAAAAATGTTATTTATATATATATATATATATACATATATTTTAAGAGGTGCTTAGATTACCTGAAGGAAGATTTTAAAATCTAAAGGTACTCACTGATTTTTGAATACATTGGTTTTGGCAAAGGAAAATATTTTCTCTTCCATCTCTTATTACTCTGGAAGGTGGCAAATTTTAACATTTGGTGATCATGCTTTTGCTGGTTAAGAAAAAAATTATAATAAATTATAATAAAAATTATAAAAAATAATAAATTCGATTAAATTATATTACATTAGAACAAACATCTTTTAAAGTTTTTTTTACATTAGAAAAGTTGTAGGTTTACAGAACAATCATGCATAAAATGCAGGATTCCCATAACCACCCTGCCGCTTTGTTCCCGGGCCTGAGGGTGATCAGCCCTGCTGCAGCCCGGGGAGCGACAGGAGCTAGTTGTGGGCCGTCCGGCGTGCACTCCGGAACGGCGGGGGGGTGAAGAAGTTGTCAGGAGAGCGCAGGCCCGGCTCCCTGGTCTTCACGGAGGTTAAGGAGAAGTTGTCACAGGGTCGCCGTTTGGTGCCCTGTGGTCTCCCTGACAGTACTAAATGAAGAGACACCACTCGCTTGCTGGAAGGTAAGACCTTTATTCAGGGAGAGCTGCGCAGTTTTATAGGCAGAGTTGGGCGGGGGTGAGCGTGTTGTCTTCTGATAGGGCGAAGCTGTTGCTGGGCGTGGGGGGAAGATTCGGAAGGGAGGAGGGAGGCTAGAGGAGAAGGCCAACATGTCCAAATAAGGTTATGGCTGTGAGGGAATGCTGTGATAGGCTGAGAGAAATGGGGAAGTTGGGTCCGGGAAGAAGGTGGGGCGTAGTGCCCCGCAAACGCCTGAGGCAAGGTTTGGCTTGGGTAAACATTACCTCACCACCCCACCACTAACATGTTGCATTGGTGTGGAATATTTTTTACAATTAAGGTAGTACTTTTTTTTGTAATTGTACTAACTTTTTAGTATTAATTGCCTTTCTTAAAATTAATGAAAAATATAAAATATTACTATTAACGATTGTCCATAGTTTACATTAGGTGTATTTTTTCCATATGCCACCCTATTATTAACATCTTGTATTAGTGTTGAACAGTATTCTTATACTTGTACTATAAACTATAGCCCATCATCCACAATAGGGTGCACTCTGTTATACAGTCTTATGCTTGATATGTTCATTTTTATTCTAGTAACATACAGGTCCTAAAGTTTCCCCTTATAACCACATTCACCTATATAATTTAGGGGTATTAATTACACTCACAATAATGTGCTACCATCACCACTATCCATTTCCAAACCTCTACAATCAACCTAAATAGAAATTCTGTACTAGTTAATCATCAGCTTCTCATTCTCTAACCCTAATACATCTCTTGATGTCCTATATTCTAGATTCTATCTCTATCAGTTTGCTGATTATAATTAATTCATACCAGTGAAATCATACAAAATTTGTCCTTTTGTGTCTTGCTTATTTCACTCAGCATAATGTCCTCAAATTCCATGCACGTTGTCACAGGCACCAGGACTTTATTCCTTTTTATAGCTGAATAATAGTCCATTGTATTTGTATACCACATTTGTTTATACATTAATGGGTTGATGGACACTTGGGTTGCTTTCTTCTTCTGGTATGCCACTATGAACATTGGTGTGCAAATATCTGGTTGAATCCTGCTTTTAATTCTTCTGGGTATATATCTTGAAGACGTGGGATAAAACTCACTTGATCATGGTTTATAAGTCTTTTGATGAAGTTTTATTTTATTCCTAGTGTTTTAAGCGTTTGTATCAAGAAGGGGTGTTGGATTTTGTCAAATGCCTTTTTACGTCTTCCTTTCCAATTTGTATGAGTTTATTTCTTTCCTAACTGCTCTGGGTAAAACTTCCAGCAAAATGTTGAATAACTAGTCAGAGTGGACATCCTTGTCTTGTTCCAGATCTTAGAGGGAAAGCTTTCGGTCTTTCATCATTGAGTGTCGTGTTAGCTGTGGGTTTTTCACATAGGCCCTTTATCATGTTGTGAAAGTTTCCTTCTATTCCTGTTTTCTAAGTGTTTATATCAAGAAAGGATGCTAGATTTTATCAAATTTCTATTCTGCCTTAATGGATATGATTGTGTGTTTTTTTCCCTTCATTTAATTAATGTGGTGTATTGAATTAATTTTCTCTGTTGAACCACCATGCATAGTGAAATAAATCCCAATTGATCATGGTGTATAATTTTTTTAATGTGCTGTTGGATTTGATTTGCTAGAATTTAGTTGAGGATTTTTGTACCTGTATTAATAAGGGAAATTGGTCTGTAATTTTCTTTTTTGTGGTTTCTTTATTTGGCTTTGGTATTCAGGTGATGTTGGCCTCATGTAGTGAGTTAGAAAGTGTTCCATCTTCTTCCATTTTTTAGAATAATTTCATCAGAATAGGTTTTAATTCTCTTTGAATATCTGGTAAAATTCACTGCCAAAATCATTTGGCATTGGGCTTTTTTCTTTTTAAAGGTTATTGATTACAGATGCAATCTCTTTATTCTGTTGAGATCTATTTCTTCTTGAGTCATAGATATTTTGTGCATGTCTAGGAATTTGTCCATTTCATCTAAATTATCCAATTTTTTGCCTATGTTTGTTCATAGTAGCCTATTATAACCCTTTCTATTTCTGTGTTGATGCTAGTAATTTCTACCCTTTCACTTCTGATATTAGGCATTTGTGTTGCCTCTCTTTTTCCTTTGTCTGTAGGAATACTAACTATTATAGTATTTAGCTAAAGGTTTGTCTATTTTATTGATCTTTAAAAAAAAAAAAACTTTTAGTTTCATTGATTCTATTCTTTTTTAAAACTCTCTGTATCATTTATCTCTTTTCTAATCTTTATTATCTCCCTCCTGCTGCTCACTGTGAGTTTATTTTTCTATTCCCAGTTCCTCCAGTTGTGATATTAGGTCTCTGATTTGAGATCTTACTTCTTTTTAATGTGATCATTTATAGTTATAAATATTCACCTCAGCACTGCCATTGTTTCATTCCATAAATTTTGGTACATTATGTTTTCATTTTCATTCACTTCAACATATTTTATTATTTCCTTTGTAATTTCTTCTTTGACCCATTGATTGTTTAAATGTGCACCATTTAATTTCCTCATATTTATTAATTATTCAGTTCTCCCTCTGTTAATGATTTTTAGCTTCATTCCTTATGGTCAGAGAAGATACATTTTATGATTTCAATATTTTTCAATTTATTGATTCTTGTTTCTTGACCTCACAAATGGTCTATTCTGCAGAATGGCCAACAGAATCTACATTCTGTTGCTGCTGGGTGAAGTGTTCTATATAAGTCTGTTAGGTCTAGTCAGTTTATAGTATCATTCAAGTCTTCTATTTCCTTATTGATCTTTTGTCTAGATGGTCAGTCCTTTACTGAAAGTGATATATTAAAGTTTCCTACTATTAATGTAAAACCATCTCTTTCTCCATTCAAATCTGTCAATATTTGCTTCTTATATTTTGGGTCTCTGCCATTAGGTGCATTATATTTATAATTAGTATGTCTTCTTATTGAATTGACCACTTTAACAGTATGTAGTGACCTTCTCTGTCCTTCATAACTGTTTTTACTTAAACTGTTATTAAGTCTGATATCTTGCATTAGTATATCTTCCCCTAGCTCTCTTCTAGTTACTATTTGAACAAATATTTTCCAGCCCTTCAGTTTCAACCTGCTTGTGTCTTTGAGTTTATAGTGAGCCTCTTGTAAAATGTATATAGCAGGCTCATGATTTTTTTTTATCCATTCTGCCAATTATGGCTTTTTTGTCTGTAAAGTTTAATCCATTTACATTTAAATAACTACTGATAATGCAGGACTCTCTTCTGCCATTTTGATACATGGTCTCTGTGATTCTTATAACTTTTTGCCCCTCAACTCTTCTGTTAAATGCCTATTTTCATATTTATTTGATTTTTCATAGGGTATCATTTTGAGACTTTTCTCATTTTCCTCTGTATATATTTTTCAGATATTTACTTTTTGGTTACCATGCAGCTTAAATTTGACATCCTAGAGCTATAACAATCACATTTGATTTAACTTCAATAGCACACACATGCACTGTTCCTATACCCATCTGCCCCCATTTCTTATACTTGTTAAAAATTAATCTTTTTATACATTTATGTCAAAAACTATAGATTTATCATTACTTTTTATGTGTTTGCACTTTAAAAACTGTAAGAAGTAAAAATTGAGGTTTCATACCAAAAGCACAAAGCTATGGTATTCACATTTGTTTACTGGAGCAGGTGTTTATTTCTTTATGACCCTTAGATATCCTGTCCAGTAACCTTTCCTTTCAGTCAGAAGAATTTCTTTTAGTATTGCTAGTAGTACAGATCTAGTGGTGATGAATCTCTCAGCTTTTGTTTATCTGGCAATGTCTTAATCTCTCATTCATTTTTTAAAGACAGTCTTACTGGATATAAACTTCTTGGTTAATGTGGTGGTTTGAAGCTGCATGTACTGCAGAAAAACGTGTTCTTAAATTTAATCCATTCCTGTTGGTGTACACTCATTGTAAACACAACATTTTGATGAGGCAAATTCAATTAAGGTGTGACCCACCTCATTCAGGATGGATCTTAATGCTACTACTGGAGTCCTTTACAAACAGAATGAATACAGACAGAGAAAGCCATAAGCCAACACATTTCATGGCATGTACTTGGAGCAGCCTAGGAAAATAAAATAGTTGCAATTATTTTCTTTCAGCACTTTAAATACTTTTTCCTATTGCCTTCTTGTCTCCATGCTTTCAGATGAGAATTTGGCACTTAATTTCATTGGGTCCCCCTTATACGTAACATATTGCTTTTCTCTTTCTGCTTTCACAACTCTCCTTATCCTTGGCATTCAACAGTTAGACTATAACATGTCTGGGCATGGTTCTCTTCAAGTTTATCTTGTTTGCATTTTGTTGGGATTCTTGAATATACATATTCATATCTTTCTTTAAAATTGGGAAATTTTCTGCATTATTTCTTTGAATCTTCCTTCTGCCCCTTTTTCTTTTTCTCCTTCTCCATGTGTATGTATTGGTACTTTTGATGGTGTCCCACATGTCTCTTAAGCTCTGTTTTCTTTCATTCTTTTTTCTTTCTCCTCCTCAAAGTGACTCTTTTCAAGTATATTGTCTTTGAGTTCACTGTTTCTTTCTGCCAGCTCCAATCTGCTTTTGAAACCCTTTAGGGAATTTTTCTTCTGTGATCTTCAACTCCAGGATTTATTTTTGGTACCTTTTCAAAAATTTCTATGTCTTTATTGAAACTGCCATATTTTTCCCAATAACCTTTAGTTCTTATCTGTATTTTCCTTTATCTCCTTGATCACATTGATGGTTTTTTCTTTTTTAGTCTTTGTCTAGTCTGTCCAAAGTCTTGTCTTCATCTTTGATAGTTTTTTTTTTTTTTTTTTTTTATCTTGTTACTTTGGATGGGACATCACATTCTGTTTCTTTGTTTGTTTTATAATCTTTTTCTGCACACTATACATTTTATTATTTTAAAGTGTTAATTCTGGGATTTAATCCCTGAGCTATCTGTTCTTTTATTCAGTTGCAGTTAGTGATATGACAGAGATTTCCTTGAATGCCAGGAGCTAACCAAAACAATGAAATCAATTTTTTTAAAAAGCAAACACCTTTAACCATGTTGGCAAATTGGCTCTGCATTAGCAGTGCTCTCCTTCAAAATTTAACCCTCCTCTCAAGAAGATCATCCCAAAGTGAATGTGAAGTTCATGGTCCTCTCTGTGTTTTCTGAGGCTGTGTGTTGTCCAAAGTTTGTGGTTGCTCATGGCCTTAGAAATTGCCCCCCTTTCAAGAATTCAAATGAGTCTTCTATGCCATTATCAAATTGACTTTCTCCCTTTACTGGGTGCTCTATTGTGTTAGTTAAAACATGTAATCTTTCACCTCAGCTACATTGACTTAATTGTTTCTTACACTGCTTTAACAGTATGCAAGCTGCTTCCCCCTGCAGGGTAAGTTCTTGGAGGGTGAAACAGTCATGAGTTTCCTGGTTCAGTCATTTAGGCTGCCACCTGATAGATTGGTACCAACATACAGGCACCACAGTATGTGCATAAGGGTAACTCTGCTCACTCTGGAACAGGGCCAGGGCCCCACAATGGGACCACATGCTAGCTCCACACCGTGCCTGAGAGGGGGCAAGAGTGCCCTCAAGGGCACCACAGGTCTCTCCTACCACATTTTAAAACTGTATTTTCTTGACTTGGTACTCACCCAGTTCCTGCAACCCTTTAGCTGTTTTCTGGAATTCTGGAAAAGATGGCTCTGCCAGTTTTTGCTAGTTGTTCAAAGATTTGGTGGGGAAACAGCTCTCTGGAGCATCTCAGACTGCCATCTAGAGTATCCAGAAGCTGTCATCGTTACTTTTCCTTTACTCCCTCCTCTGGATTAAAATATGCCAAGGAGAAATTCAATAAAAAGATATTTTACATACGTATACTAAGGAATATAAGTACCTGAAAACATTGAGAATTTTTAGTTTTCAAATAATTAGAAAAAAGTATCTTAGCAAATACCAGGTACAATGGCATGAGGCCTCCAACTCCTGGCCCAAATCCTATGTGTGTGTTTTCTGACCTAACCGTGGGCAATATCAGAGCCTTTACCTGTCAGACCTCTTGGGGGGAAGCTGCTCTCCCCACATAGGCTCGGTGTCCAGCCAGGGTATTGCAGTCTCTGAAGGGAGTTGCAGTCAAGGCCTCAGACCCTGCTGGCCAGTCATGCTCTTACCCATATTCCTAACTTGGGGCTTCCCCAGGTGCTTCTACTGTGACCTCTTTATCTGAGGGGATTAGGGAGACCTTGAAGACACTTTCTTCACTCTGACTCAGTATTCAATACTTTTCTACTCCCCACCCCCCACCCCAATCCCCACACCCTCTGGATCAATAAAACTGCAGGAGCCTTTTGGTCAGGGCCCCCTTGGCAGTGAGACTTACTCCCCTGTCTGTGCTGAAAGTTAGACCCTTACCCTGGGTGATGCTGATCCATGGGGGAACAAGGAACAGGGGGAGCTAATACCCTTTCTCCAGGTTAACCTCTTGCTTATACCATCACAAAATCCGTATGTAAGGCTTTACTCTTATTTCCAGCTTTAATCAGCTACCTTCCATACCTCTTTCTGAGCTCACCTCAGCTTTTGCCATGACAAAGAATTGTCTTTAAACTACAAAAAACTATCCTACTTCCTACTACTAAAAGTCTGTTTTGTTGAACACTTGCTTAAAAATTTCTGTCTGACTTCATGCTAGAGAAAATTTAGGATCAATGTATAAAGCATATTGAAGAGAAAAAAATAGGTGGAGGATTAAAGTGGATAATTAAAAAGAAAAATAATAAAATTGATATTGAGGGGAATAAAGTTTATACTGAAAACATTCAACATTTGTTAAAAAATGTTGAGCCTATCCTCAACTACTGAGTTCCTTGTTAACATGCATGAAGAGCTTGCCTTATCAGGAAGATGAGAGTACACTTTAATTTTACATATAGGAATTCTGCAAGAAGTTTCATCTTTGCAGCATTTGACCTGGGTTAGGGGAAAACTTATCATTTTGGCCTTGAATTTACATCTGCATACTTTCTATATTTATACATTAAAATAAAAGCACAATGTAGCTTGTAAGAAATCCCTATTATTTATCAATTGGTACATATCTTATTTTGAGTTCTCCTAAAAGCAGACCTGTGTTTAGAGGCAAGAACCAGGTATGGGTAATTTATCTGGTTTAGCTGATCCCAGGAATCACAAAGTAGAGAAAGGAGACAGGGAGGGGAAAAAGGACAATAAATAGTGCATTAAAATCAGATTTCCACTGTAGACAATTGAGTTCAGTCGAGGTAGAGGTCATCTGAGCTGAATGTGCAAACTCTTTGAGACCGGCCTCATTGACAGACTGGGAGGCTGGGTTATTTATACTATAACAGCCTGGCAATGCCCTGTTGTTGGGCTGAACAAGTTCCCATGGCATGAAAGTGTTATGTTGAGTTTATATTTTGTCTGAACTTTTATGCTCAAAGCTAATTATTTGTTTATTTTATACATATCAAACCACTCACCACATATATGTAATTGGTCCACCACATTATCCAATTTAATAACTGATAAGTTATAAAAATATAGTGACAAAAAGTCCTAGCACTGAAAAATTTGCCCCTATGGTTTATTTTTTAATTTTATCATCCTAAAAATAGCAGAAGGAATATCCATATATACTTTTCCTTAATTCACCAATAGTTATCATTTTTTTCAGTTTCTTTTATCCCTTTAACCACAATATCATTATTATGATTCAGAAATTTAAAATTAATAAAACAACAGACTCTATTTTATAGCCCATATTCTAATTTGCCCAATTATATAACAAGGTCCTTTTAAGTGTTTTTTTCTGACTAGAACCCAATGTCAAGATCACCCATGACATTTGAGAGCCATTTATCTTTAGTCTCTATTACTCTAGAAGACTTCCTCACTTTTATTTTATTTTATTTTTTAGATTGATAGTTTTGAAATGTCCAGGTTAGTTGTTTGTAGAATGTGTTAAATCTTTATTTCTTTGTTAGCTCATAACTAGATTCAGGTTATACATTTATGGATCTAATGTAACATAGGTGATTTTTATATTAGTATACATTCTATTTTATTTCATCAGAAGGTTCACAATATCAGTGTGTTTTATTATTCGCAAAACTAAGTTTGATCAGTTGGATAAAGTGGTGTCTGCAAGATCTCTTTACTCTAAAGGTATCTCTTTTTTTCATTGTAATTAAGGTAGAAGAAATCTTCCTGTGATTTTTCTTTGTGTTTAGGAGCATGTGAATACCCTTTTCCCTAACAAGCTTTCACCCAAAGATTTTAGCATCCATTGGTCACCCTTGCTTGAAACAATTATTTTCTACTTTCAGCATTACTTTAAAGTTATTATAAAACATTTTCAAGCAAAGACGTGCTCTCTTCCCCCATTTTGTGCATATTATTAAGTACTCATGAATTCTTTTGTATTCTGTTAAGACAATTTTACAGATGCTGGCAAAAGACTGGAGACTCCTGGATCAGAGACAAAGAACCTTATTACGTACAGCAGAGCTGGCAGCATGATCTTCACAGATGAGGAGCCCCAAGCTTAGAAAACTCAAAATCTTATAAAGGGACTACTGGCAAACCTGTCTAGCTTTCCCTAGAGGGAGATATTATCTTTATTATCTTGTTCTGGAAACAAATATGACTTTTGCCCCAGAGGGAGGAAACTATCTCTGTTTTCCAAGTTTTTTGCTATACAAGTATCCTTAAAAAGATAGTTTTGAATAAAAGCTGTCAATGCCTTTGTTTAGAAAATGGGCAAAAACAGAATGACTCAAGGAGAATTGTTTCTTAATGATATAATGTGTTATTATACAATATAATTATATTATATATTATTTGCTCTACCCTACAATACAAATAGAAGAGTTTCACCAATACCACAGCAAACAATAAGACTGTGAAGATGATTTCCAGATCCCGTTGCAATTATTTTTGTCCTTAGAGTGTACCAGCAGGGACCCGTTAAAAAATGTTTACTGTTAAAAAAGACTGCATAAAAGGGTGTATACAGAGAAGTATCAGAGTCATAACTAATATTTACACCCCATTGTCATCCAATTTCTATAGGTAAATTTATTCTTCAGTTTCTGGTGTATTTTTTTTTTTTTTTTGCAAAAAAACACATCTGCCTCACAATATTGCATATTTTATGTTTACTGTTTTTCCTGGAAATTATTAGATCATAGAAATTTTCCTAATTATTTAACTACTTAATAAAATTCCATTGTGTGAAAATATAATATATTTTAGGGGTTTGTGGTTTGTTTTATTTTCCAGTCCCTTGTGAATAGACACTTAGGTGGTTTCCAATATCTTGTTACAAAAAGTAGTGTAATATATAACCTTTGGCATGTATTATTTCATATGTGTGGAGCTGTACCTTCCGGGTAAAATCCTAAAAATAGGGATTGTTTGGTCAAAATGCATATGTAAGTTGGTTAAATATTGCCAAATTTTTTCTTTATAGCTAGGGATTCTTAATGATCAATGAATCTTACATCTTGCATGTATTGCAAGAAAACCAGATGCTATTAAAGAGATGTTGTATTGGTACAGTTAATTACCAGGGAAAAGAAACCACCACACAAACACAATGGAATAACTGCACTTTAAATGTCTAACTTATACGTGTGAGCATGTGTGTATGTGTATGTAAAAAAATGGTTTGTATGGAAGCATGGAGATTCAGGATATTCAAAGGTAATTTAGATGCTATGATACATAAGATTTTTATTATGGTTTTATTATTTCTTTAATTCATACTGTTTTGGGGGGAATTAAGCTTCGACCTTTATGACTGTTAGATAAAACATAATAAATAACCTCTAGCTCTGTCTAGGGGAGTACTTCATAAATACCAAATAATATTTGAATGCACTCGTTTTGTTTTCTGGTGCCTTCAGTTAAATGAATGTTAAAATTTAAATCTAACTCTTAGTCAGCTTCTTTTTAATAATTGTGATAGCTGTATTTTATGATAAATTTAAAAATTGTGATTATCTTTTCTTGTATAGATATTTATGCTGCATTTGGCTAGCACAGTGTGATAACTATGAGGATAATTAGGTACTTAACCTAAATGTTGAGATCATAAATAATTAGTTTAACAGAGATTTGATTTAATTTTGAACAAAAGTATTTTATATATATATTTGGCATAGTTTGATTAGTGTTTGTATAGAGTTCACACACACAAATCATTACTGTATAATATAAAATTTATTTAAAACTTCTGAAGTTAGACTTTTTTATTTTGTTCTTGAAATAATCTCCTGTGAAAAAAGCTAATGATGTATTTTTCTAGGATTATGCATGTGTAGTTATGTACAAGCAGTTTTTCTGTTGTCTGACATAATATCAAATTATTTGGAAGATCTGAATTGGAAGATCTGAATTTAACATAATGTGATAATCTCATAAGAAAAACTGATTAATAATAGTTGTATGTCTATAATGACACTTTTCAATTAGAAATAAACTTTCAATATCATTCTAACAATTCAGTTGTAGATATTCATTGCCAGAAACTACTAATAATGTTTTTTATTATTATTATAGCATTTTATGGTTTACAGAGTAACTTCTCAAGCATTACTTCATTTATGATTCTCAAAATGCCTGTGATAATATAAAACTTCTGTTTTGATTGTATGAGATTCATTTATTAATATTTGATTTCTGAATATGTATAATATTTGTCAATTGCATTCTTATGTCATTTTTCCAAATCTATGTTAATTTGACAAAACTTAAATTTCATTGCTACTTATGAAACTGATTCTTTGCAAACAAAAGGAGTTTGTTTAATGAAAGATCCTTTTAGTGCAGTTCTTTTCCCATTTTAGGAGTTTGGTGGTAAAGAGAGTCTAATAAATCCTGATTTGCTTCAGATTATATTTTTTAGATAATGCAAAAAAAAAAAAAAAAAAACACCCACAATCTTAAAAAACTGAGGATGAATAATTTATTCCTTACATCTCCAAAAATACAGCACATTTTAAGCATCAAGGCATAAAAATAACTGAGTACATTTTAGCTGCTAAGTGTCAAAAGAAGGTTGTTGCTGATGAGGTTAAAATTCCAGCTATGTATTAAATCTTGAGGGAAGAAATAGAATCAATCACTATTTCATCATTAATAGAATAGTAATTGAATAACAATAATTGTATTCACAATTGTGATGGTTATATTATATAACATAACATTTCTACATAATGTACTTATAATATTATTATAAAATAATATTCACTGGAACACTTTAATTTCTGCATATATGAATTTCATATGTTTGAAGAAAATAAATCATTCCAAATGTAGGTTCAAGGAATTCATATTCTAGTACATGGTGTCTGCCTGATTATGTGTACAAAATTGAATGTGAAAACACATGTTTTCTTTTAAGATACTATATTTTATAATAGAGACTCACAGTCTAAGAAAAAGAAAGCATAATATTTCATCATTATACCTCACTTTCAGATATATTTTCAGCATTTTGAATACATACTTAACTTTAATTTAACTCAGAATAAGACATGCAGAAAACATGCTCAAGGCCAAATGACCATCTGCTTGGGACTTAAATCCACTGCTCGTTGGAACACTGACGATAACCACCACTGTCTCAATTGTTCTAGTATAATAAGACCTATGCAGCTTAGCACGTCTATAATTTTTTTCATTCATTATCATAAAGCAAAAAAAGCCAAAATGCAATTTAACAGGCAAATAGTCCATAAACACTGCTTGACATCTCCAAATAACAAATATGAGTTAAAATATTGTTTGGCAAACATTGCCAACAGGATAACTAAATATGTCCATCAGTTGTTGTATAGATATTTGAATAAAAGATAATTTAGAAGTGCTGATATATAATGTGTGTTTATAACAGTAGGCATTGAATTAATCTTTGTTAACAAAAAAACTGTAGGTTGCATGAGATTTAAACAGAAAATTTCATGATTACTAACCTATAGTTTCTTTGGAAATATTTTTATACATTCCTTTTTTTTCTTAACATATCAATTTTATTGATATATATTGATAAAGCATAAATTCATCTAAAGTGTACAGACAACGGTATTCGGTATAATCACGTAGCTGTGCATTCATCGCTTCAATCATTTTTAGAGCATTTTCATTATTCCAATGGTAATAATAATAAAAAATAAAAAACGAACACAAAACTCCCCATCACCTCTCAATCTCTCTATGCTTCCCCTGCCATATATAGTTGCTATTCTGTTTCTATCTCTCTAGTTTATTTGCATTTATATTTTGTAAAACGTCACATATGCAGTATCACCCATATTAGTATTTTACATGAGGTTTCACCATGTTATACAGTCCCATTTTACATTTTTTAACTTTCCTTCTAGTAATATACGTGACCTTAGACTTACTCTTTCAACCACCGTCATAGCCATATAATCACTTTAGTAGTGACAAACACTATGATGTGCTTTCACCATTTCTATTCACTTCCAAAGATTTATAAAGAAGCTTTCTATTAATTCTGCACAGATTAAACCTCAGCTTTCCATTCTCTGCTCTCATTGTATTTTCTGGTGACTTATATTCTAATTATAGCTCAATAAGTTTACACAATATATTTAGTTCATAATAGTGTAATCATACAGTAAGTGTCCTTTTGTGTCTGGTTTGCTTCACTGAACATAATGTCCTCCAGGTTCATCCATGTTGTCATATGCTTCAAGACTTCATTTCTTCTTACCCCTACATAATATTCATCACATGTATACTCCACAATTTGTTTATTCCTTCATCAGTTGATGGACACCTGGGTTGTTTCCAGCTTTTGGCAATCGTGAATAATGCCACTATGAACATTAGTGTGCAGATGTGTGTTCGTGCCAGGTCACAAGTCTATATTCAGCTTCCTTAGGAATGGCCAAACAGTCCTCCACAGTAGCTGTACCATTCTACATTTCCAACAACAGTGAATAAGCGTTCCTATCTCTCCACATCCTCTCCAACACTTACAGTTTTCCGACTTTTTAGTAATGGCCAGTCTAATAGGTGTGAAATGATATCTCCTTGTAGTTTTGATTTGCATTTCCCTAATGGTTGGTGATGTTGAACATCTTTTTCATGCATTGTTTTTTTTTATTTTTTGCCATATGTAGTTCCTCTTTGAACAATTGTCTTTTCAAGTCTTTTGCCTATTTTTAAATTGAGTAGTTTGTCTTTTTATTGTTGTGTTTTATGATCTTTTTATATATCATATATATTAAACCTTTATCAGATATGCGATTGCCAAATATCTTCTCCCATTGAGTCGGCTGCCTTTTCACACTTTGACAAAGTCCTTTGAGATGCAAAAGTGTTTAATTTTGAGGAGGTCCCATTTATCTACTTTTTCAATTGTTGCTCGTAGTTTGGGTGTAAGGCTTAAGAAACTACTGCTTACCACACACAAGATCTTGAAGATGTTTTCCTACATTTTCTTCTAAGAGATGGATGGTTGTCACTTTTTATATTTAGGTCCTTGATCCATGAGTTAAATTTGTATAAGGTGTGAGGTAGGGGTCCTCTTTCTTTCTTTTAGATATGGCTATCCAGTACTCCTAACACCATTTGTTGAATAAACTGTTCTGGCCCAAGTGGAAGGGCTTGATACCCTTGTCAAAACTCACTTGACCGTAGATGTAAGGGTCTATTTCTGAGTGCTTAATTTGGTTCCATTGGTCAATATGTCTGTCTTTCTGCCAGTACCAAGCTGGTTTTTTTTTTTTTTTTTTTTATTATGGGTAAAAATCAAAATTCTCACAATACATACAAACATTTGCAAAATGATATATAAATATATGTGCATATATGTGTATTTGCTTACAAAAATGTTATTTATATATATATATATATACATATATTTTAAGAGGTGCTTAGATTACCTAAAATATTACACGGAACCCACTGGGATTCCCATGTACCAAGCTGTTTTTACCACCATAGTTAAGTAATATGCTTTAAAGTCAGGAAGTGAGAGTTCTCCAACTTCGTTCTTCTTTTTAAAGACATTTTTGGCTATTCAGGGTCCCTTACCCTTCAAATAAATTTGATAATTGGCTTTTTCATTTCTGCAAAAAAGGCTTTTGGGATTTTTATTGGGATTATTTTGAATCTGTTAATAACTTTTGGTAGAATTGACATCTTAACGATATTTAGTCTTTCAATACATGAACATGTAATGTCCTTCCATTTACTTAGGTCTTCTTCGATTTCTTTTAGCATTATTTTGTAGTTTTCTGAATACAAGACCTTCATGCCCTTGGTTAAATTTATTCCTAAATATTTGATTCTTTAGTCGCTATTATAAATGGATTTTTTTTCTGATTTCTTCTTCAGATTGCACATCAATAGTGTATAAAAATGCTATTGATTCTGGCCTATTAGCTTGTATCCTGCCACTTTGCTAAACTTGTCTACTAGTTCTAGTAGCTTTATTGTGGATTTTCCAGGAGATTCTAGATATAGAATAATACCATCAGCAAACAGTGAAAGTTTTACTTTTTCCTTTCCTATTTGGGCACCTTTTTTTTCCTTTATTTATTTGGGTGCTTTTACTTCTTTAGCCTAATTGCTCTAGCTAGAACCTCTCTAGCACAATATTGAATAACAAGGACAGTGGGCATCCTTGTTTTGTTCCTGATCTCAGTGGGAAAGCTTTCAGTCTTTCACCATTGAGTGCAAAGCTAGCTGTTGCATATTAAGAAATCTTACTCCTATTCATATTTTTTGAGTGTTTTTTTTTAATCAAGAAAGGGTGCTGTATTTTGTCAAATGCCTTTTCTGCATCAATTGAGAGGATCATGTGTTTTTCCTTCTTCAATTTATCAGTGTGGTTTATTACATTAATTGATTTTCTTGTGTTGAAACACCTGAGATAAAATCCACCTGATCATGACGTATAATTCCTTTGATGTGCTTTTGGATTCTGTTTGCAAGTATTTCGTTAAGAATTTTTGTACTTATATTCATTAGAGATATTGGTCTGTAATTTTCTTTCTTTTTTTTTTTTTTTTTTTTTTTGTGTAGTATCTTAATCTGGTTTTGGTATTAAGGTGATGTTGGCTTCATAGAATGTTTGATAGTGTTCTTTCCTGTTCAAATTTTTGGAGGTGCTTCAGCAAGATTGGTATTAGATAATCTTTGAATGATTGGTAAAATTCACCTGTGAAGCCATCTGGTCCTGGGCTTTTCATCTTTGGGAGGTTTTTGATGACTGTTTCAATTTCTTCACTTGTGATTGGTTTGTTGAGGTCTTCTATGTCTTCTAGGGTCAGTGTAGGTGGTTTGTGTGTTCCTAGGAATTTGTCCATCTCCTCTACATTGCCTAATTTTTTGGTAACAGTTGTTTGTAGTATCCTTTTATGATCTCTTTTATTTCTGTGGGTTCAGTAGTAATGTCCCACCTTTCATTTCTGATTTTATTTATTTGCATCTTCTCACTCTTTTTCTTTGTCAATCTAGCTAAGGGTCTGTCAATTTTGTTGATCATCTCAAAGAACCAACTTTTGGCTTTGCTGATTCTCTCTATTGCTTTTTGTTCTTGATTTCATTTATTTCTGCTCTGATCTTTATGATTTCTTTCCTTCAGCTTGATTTGAGATTAATTTGCTGCTCTTTTTCTAGTTCCTCCAGGTATGACGTTAGAGCTTCAATTTTAGCTCTTTCTTCTTTTTTAATGTAAGCATTGAGAACTATAAATTTCCCTCTCAGCACTTTCTTTGCAATGTCCCGCAGGTTCTGAGATGTTGTGTTTTAATTTTCATTCCTCTCAAGATATTTACTGAATTCTCTTGCATTTTCCTCTTTGACTCACTGATTATTTAAGAGGGTGTTGTTTAATCTCCATGTATTTATGAATTTCCCCCTTTTCTGTCCATTTTGATTTCCAGCTTCATTTCTTTATGATCAGAGAAAGGGTTTTGTATAGTTTCAATCATTTTAAATTTATTGAGACTTATCTTGTTACCCAGCATATTGTCTATCTTGGAGAAGGATCCATGAGCACTTGAAAAGAAAGTATCCTGCTGTTTTGGGGTGCAATGCTTTACAGATGTCTCTTAGGTCATCTGTAAATGTATATTATTCAACTTATGTGTTTCGTTATTTATTCTCTGTCCAGATGTTCTTTCCAATACTAAGTGTGGTGTATTGAAGTCTCCAACTATTGTTGTAGAAACATCTATTTTTTCCCTTCAGTTTTGCTAGCATGTACCTCATGTATCTTCAGGCACAAGGTTAGGTGTATAAATATTTGAATTGTTATTTCTTCTTGGTGAATTGCCCCTTTTATTAAAATATAATGACCTTCTTCATCCCTTATAAATGTTTTGCATTTGAAATCTATTCTGTCTGATATTATTATAGATACTCCAAGGTTTTTTTTTTGGTTACTATTTGCATGGAATATCTTTCCCCAATCTTTACTTTTAACCTGGTTGGGTCCTTACATCTGAGGTGGGTCTCTTGTAGATAACATATAAACTAAATAAAAGTGATGTTAAGTGCAAAAGCCTAGAGAAAGAAACAAGCTTGATGTGTTCAAAAGACAGAAAGAAGTTCAAGGTAGTCCAGCGTCAGGAGCAAGGGGACCAGCTGAGGGCAATGAGGGTGGGGCATAGGCAGAGCCATAGAGGCTTAGCTGTTATTGCCTCAAAGAATTTAACATGTGAGGGACACAAAACCATTGAAGCAGAAATGCAAACATTTTGTAATCAATTTTGACAACCACTAAACTATATCTATTATTAAAAGTTTATTATGAAATATTCTCAGCAAAATCTTTTTTCAGCAAAATGTTTCCTTCTCCTTTTCCCAGGTAGAAATAAATATATCCATATTCTCAGGAAAACTTTTAAATAGCCATCATATTGAAGTTTCTGATTAAGTACCTCAGAAATTTATTTGCCATGATGATTACAGAATTTCTGAGAAAGAAAAGATCACTTCAGGTGGAGGTTATCAGGAAGAAGTAGGTTACCTGGAAGATAAGGCATTAGGGAGCCTTGAAGCAAGAGCTGAAATAGGAACAATGGAGGGCAGAGCAAGGGCCAACCAAAGCATGGAGCAAATGATTCCTTCTAACGAATGAAATAGTACAGTTTGTATGTGGCATGGTGTTTATGGGGAAAAAATAGAAGAAATCCATCTGGAAAGAAAGTCTGGGAGCAAATGACTGTGAACCTTTTCAAAAATGCCTTTTGTTTTAACGAGAAGAATTTTGGGGAAAATGGGGATACTTTAATGCTCATTAATCCAACTTCTATGCAATAAATTAATAACATACTGAATACGAGGCACATACATGGAAAAGCAATTTATATTTTGCAAGTCCATAAAACAAAAAAAGAAGTGACACTAACTACTCCCTACTCACCCAGTCTAACCCAAACTCAGCATATTCTTTCCATGCAGAGGTTTGTGACTGATGTCAAAGATGGTGTTTATGGCTACTGTGTGTCAATGTACACGTTCTCAACTTTCTTTCCCAAGGAGAGCTTAAGGAGTCATTTTGCATCTCTCTGTGCATCTTAAAAATAGTGAAATGCCTATCATTGCATTGTATATAACCTCTCCCCACATCAGACTCACATCCATAAGAGTAGTGCCCAAATTGCACTGGTCATTTTCTTCCAAGTTGTTACAACAGAAGTATAAGCCACTCTGAATATTTAGTTCAAATGCAGAGTTCTAATTATAAAATGTTTTAAAATCAAGTAAGTGTACATTTAGTTATGAAAACAAAATGTACACTTACTTGATTTTAAAACATTTTATAATTAGAACTCTGATTGACTAAATTTTTTTTTTTATTGTGGGTAAAAATCAAAATTTTCACAATACATACAAACATTTACAAAATGATATATAAATATATATGCATATATGTGCATTTGCTTACAAAAATATTATTTATATATATATATATATATATATATATAAATATATTTTAAGAGGTGCTTAGATTACCCAAAATATTACACGGAACCCACTGGGATTCCCATGTTGCCCACCTCCCACACCTCCCACCACATCCCCAGGATGTGTAAGTCCATTGAGGGTGGTGGGCCACACTTGTGGGAGACTAAATATTTTTTTAAATCAAGGTAAATTTAATATATCTGTATGAATATATTTATTGTAACTCTTGGTTTGCCCTTCACACAAATCTTTGGAAAACTTCGTATATAATTGGAGCCTGCCTCTCTTCTCCTTACCTTCCTAGGAGAGCTATAACTAAAAATATTTTTTATTAAATATCTTTTATAATTTATTGTATGTTAAGTTAAATTATAATGAATACTTTTATAAAATAAACTTTTAAAATTTAAATATATCACACATGCATTTCCAAAGGAGAGAGTAAAACAATGATAAAAGTTAAAGTTCTGAAGATGAACCATGAAAAACTTCAAAATTCAGGGAACAGATGAAAGAAGACATGATGAGAAAAACTGAGTTACAGGTCATAAAATTAAAAAATAAAAATAAAAAAGACTATCATGGATGTCCTAGGGAAAGAGCATTTGAGAAAAAGTTCGTGCATGGTGACCAAGCTCACAGAAAAAATGAGGACCCAAAGAGAGCTTTTATGTCCCTAGGTTTTGATTCATAAAATATGAGCTTAACAAAGGATATTAGAGATTATCTATTTTAGCATCTCTTGCAAAACAGGAACTCTTTCCATAACATCATTGAAAAACCACTGTTAAGCTTCTACTTGGATGTTTACTAGGGGTTCTAGTGTTTACTTTTCTAAATACAGAAGATCCTCTAGAGGTCTTTCTTGTTGAAATTTTGTTTCTTTAATTCAGGGCTCCTGGGAAGGTCAAGGACTGGTGGACACCAATGGCACCTCAAGGATGGTCCAACTGCAGAAGACTTTAGATTGAATTAATCTTGAATTCTAATCTCAATAACCCATTATAGTATTTGACCCCTATGAAACACCCAGTTACTCTATAGCCGTATACCCCTTAAACTAAGGTTGTCATACAAAATACAAGATACCAAATTAAATTTGAATTTCTGATTTAAAAATATGAATAAAATATGTCTAGTATTATTATGTCCCAATTATTTCATGGGGGCATAATTACACTAAAGATTTTTTTTGTTGTTTCTCTGAAATTCAAATTTAACTGGGCATCATGTATTTTTATGTGCTAAATCTAACATCACAAAGTGAAACTGAAGATACTCAAAACTAGACTTATGTGATAGTGTCCCCCCCACCCCTAATTTTCTTCCCAGAAAAAGATCTATCCCCTGGTTGCCCTTTCTCAGTTGCATCTATTAGGAGGACTGATGGGGACTTCTGATAGGGGAAATCACTCCTTTTCGTACAGCTCTTCTACAATGGCACATAAGTTAAGAGCATCCATTCTTTCTGTACTGGAGAGAATAGCCTATTTGTACCTCAAGAAAATCTTTGATTTCTGAGTTTGGAAAAAATGAATTATGCATCTTTAGTTGAATTCTTTTTTCCAGATGGGACTGTCATCAAAACACACAGATTATTCCCTTCCTTGGTGCATTATAATGTTTTCCATGCTTAGACAGTCTGAGCTTTCCTGTGACCAAGTGGGTAAGTTTAATTCAAAGAAAGTATTAAGGAGTTCAAGTGTAGTCTTTTATCCAATCATCATTTTAGTAACAGCTTTATTTTCAAGTACTTAATATTTGAATATCACTTGTACTTCTTACTTATTACTTCTCTCTTAGTTTCAAATCCAGAGGAGAGAAAGAGAGGAGTGAATAAGTACTGTCACTAAAAGTGAAACAACATATTGACATCTCCCTCTCCATGAGGATAGCCATAATTTGCCAAGTTTTATTAATATTCATTAATGCTGATACAATCCAGTGGTTCTGAACATAGGGTTCATTTTTGGGTTTCATTGGGTCTAAAATTCCCTTAAAGTGTATGTAAAATTTGAATGTAGGGCTATGAGTATATTCTGGATGAGTGTTTACGGTGTCGTCAAATTTTCAAATGATTCAGAGATCCCCAAATTGTTCTGAAACACAGATAACTATTTGTTTCTCTTTCCCCTGCCACAATCTTCATTCAGGTCTATCCAGAATGACTGAACCAATTTCCTAATGTTCTTCATGGCATCCTCTCAGTTCATATTTCACATCACAGAGTGATAATTTTTAAAAACTTATTTGATTATTGCACTGTCAAAAAATGTACCACAAATCCTTGAAGCCCAACTGATTCTTATAGCAGCCAAAGACCTTTATGATTTTGCCATTTTTATCTATCCTCTTTAAGAAAAGCTTTTTATTTAAACTAATTTTAGGTTATATTGAACTGGATTAGACTTAATAAATTAATGAGTGTTATGAAATAAAACATGTGCAATTCTTGAATTCTCAAGTATCGCTAATTGAGGAATGATTCATGGGAGTCAAGTGGGTCCACAGATTAGGTATGATTTATTCAAAATAGAATATCAAAATTTAATAATAGTTTCTTTAATTATTTATTTTATATAATACTCAGCAATGTGTGAGGTGGTGATTACTTTTTTCCTTTAAGAAGTACTCTAACATGTTCTCATAATAAATGTTCAAGAACGTTTATAGTAATTATTTATGCTAACTCAAATACGGAAATAATCCAGTTATCCATCAACAGTAGAATGGATAAACTGCTATGTTCATACAATAGTATACAGCAATTAAAGTTAAAACCTGTTACAGGCAACAACGTAGATGAATCTCAAAGCTAATATTGAGCAAAAGACTCTAGAGCCAAAAATGTAGATACTATGTGATTCCATTTACATAATTTTCAAAAACAGGCAAAACTAATTTATAGTGTTAGCCATCAGGAGAGTTTTTCGTTTGAGTGCTCAAAAATACATTCTAATCCTTAAATCTATAAAAGCTCTGGGACATTTTCAGCTACAGTTCCCAAAATCTCTTTCCCATCTTTTAGATTTCCCAGATGCTTCTACTCTAAGTGGAATGTTTCTCCTCTATATCTCTAGCAAATTCCTATTTGTCTCCAGGGTTTGATTTCTCCAAGTAGTTTTTTCTTGATACTTTTAGTCTAGGCTTGGAGTCCTTTATCAGTCTTCCATGGCATCTCACAACCACTTAGTACATTGTAATAATCTATATTTAAGATACAGGACTTTTACCCATATCTGACCATTAACCTGGGTTTCAAAGAATATGTACATACATAGGTTTATTGGAAGAAATTGAATAACTATATATTAGTTAATAGAGTGGTTATTGATCCTGAGAAAGATGACTTCTAAATTGAAAGATGGCATTCATAGTATCACTAAAATAATTCTTTCCCTTTTCAAAGCATTCAATAAACATCACAAATTGGGTTGTTGTTTTATTTTCATGAAAATGTGTAGGTTCCAAATCAGGTATTAATTGTTGCTCTTCCAATTCATTTTTCACAATTTTACCTTAACAGGAAACTTTAAATCTCTACTTCAGCCTTCTTTAGATGTTAATAATGAAGCTATAGTGCCTGACAGAATTTTATTATGTGTAATTTCATTTAGGTTCATGATAATTCTCTTGTGATAACTGAAAATCAAGAATTTATCCAAAATATCACAAACTCCTATATCAAATATTTTTTAAAGAGTAAAACAGAATTGTGAGTATACTCTACATTGTATTTCACTTTTAGGAATGCAAAGTTAATCAACTTTATTGGAGTGGTTGATCATAAAATATTTTACATTTATCCTTCTATTTGAAACCAGGCAACTCATGCTTCTGTTAAGAAAAAAAATAAAACAAAACCAAATAAACTATTGTCCCATTGTGTTAATCAATGTTATTTATTTAGGTTGAAATAATTTGATTTTGTGTTTTAGTTGGAGACAATCACACTTTCAGAATAAAATTATAACAAAACTGAGATTAAAGAAATGCATTTCCCTTGGGAAAACACTGAAAAATCAAATTTTCTCATATTAAGTGTTTTTACTCACAATATGTCAATGGTTCAATATCATTGGTTTAGGACTCCTTATAAATGCTTATTTTTAACGCATTGGGATTGCCTCCATGTTAATGATAATTGGTATAGGCTGGTTCTTCAATAACTGCAAGTTTAAGCTAATGGCTGTCATTACTTAATGGCTGGCTTTTCTAATCAATTTATAATGTCCATTTTACACTTAGCTTGAATTTCTTCAGGATACATTATTCCTTTCTTCAAATTTCAAAAATCAAAACCCCAGTTTGAATGTCAAAATTGTTATTCAATTCACAATGCCATGTAGCAGGTAACAGCATGCTTATTTACAAACATTATGCCAGAAAGAAAGAGGCTAAGCAGATATGGTTTCTAAGATATTAGTTGTTTGAATGATATTCATGTGATGAGGACAGTAAAGTTCAAGTTAGGAAGCAAGGAAAAAAATCACTGAAGAAGCCTGAGGAGATAATATAATATATGAAACATCCTTCTATAATCTTTCGCATATCTAACTCTTCAATATGTTCTGTTTCTCTAGTATTTAATCCTCACAACTTCATCTTTCTTTTTTATTTCATTGCATACCAATGCTGTATATCATACCCTACTGCTTAGTTTATGTGTTAACATGCTATATAGACAGGAAGGTGTGCATGTTGCAAAAGAGGTCTAGATTCAGTTTTCATCTCTCTTCCACAAACTGCCTATTTTATATTGGGTAAATTACTTATTCCCTCTGAATATTGTTTTCTAATCTGAATGAAGTGGAGTTGGTTAGATTATTGGCAAATTTATATTCAGTAACTAAAGCTCTTTATTGCTAATATAATTACTGATGAATTTCTGAACCTCTTTTAACTTAAGTCCTATGAAATGAGTATTTTTTTCAGTTACAGAGTTAGAACTGTTGTTTATAGCTGAGTGTTGAATTAAAGAGTTTTACTTCTAACAACTCTATTGTGCATAAACTATAATGCACTGAAATATCACAATATTAAATAAGCGTTTTCCTTGTTTCCCCACTCTTTGATACGTGATCTAGTTCCTATTTATTATGATTCAGGGAGGATTAGGAATAATGTAGCAGAAATTCAAAGAGAAACAAACTCAATGATCAATTTTTCAGCTTCAAAGGAATCACATAACTCAAATGTTAATGTTGAGGGAAAGTACTTTGTGAGTATATATGAATGAAGAAAAAGGTGGAGGAGGGTAGAATCCTCTACACCTGAAATTCCACTGTCAAGGAAGTATACGAGTATATTAGCCGGAACGGCATCTCACTGGGAAATTGTCCCATGGTTGTCACAGCAGGACCCAGTAGCAAATGGAACAGGGAGGCTGGACACCACATGAGGACCTGACTGTCTTAATGGACGACAGTGTATAGCAATAGTGACTTCTGTAGATTTCAAAATGCATATATTCTGATGAACAACAGCCAGAGAAGACGATTGTAATTCTTGGCAGATGCCAGCACAAGATGGCTATGAACCAGGTATTTCCCAAGAACACAGTGGCAGGGAGACCTTCCTATGACTGAAATGACTAGGGAATTGTTACAGTCTGACTTTATCACATTGCAAGTGACTAGATTGAGTTAGGCAGAATGGGAACTTCAAGAAAAGGTTAAGACACAAAACATTAGAGAGGTTATGTTTTTACATGCATACTTTGGCCATGAATTTTCATCTGGTACACTTTTTTTTCTACAGCCAATTAAAGTATGTGTGTTTATGTATTATCTGTGATGGGGTGCACTTTTGTAATCTTATTTTTTCTTATTATTTCACAGTAGAGCAAATAAATTACTGCTATAATTATAAAATTTAGAGTAAGTGAAGTTTCAAACTCTCTACCTTGCAGGGCATTTATTAATTGACAGTCTGAACACCCGTAGTTACTTATCCCAAATGTGCCCCAAATACTATCTGAACAGGCAGGGGAATGTCTTTTCAGGGAACAGATAACAGGAGGAGACTTTGGAAATGTGTTTCTTTTTGTCAAGAGGAGACAAATACAGATTTGATAGGATCTGATGGGTATACTTCAGGTTGGAAGAAGACCGAGATAACCTTGATCTCAGAACAAAATCAAGAGTGAAATAGCAAGTGCATCCTGAACTCTTCCACAGACACTTCCCTCACAAGCAGCGCCGATCATAAAATCTGTCAATCGGCATACAGACATGAATAATGCATTAGGGGAATGGAAGTTACTAAAAGGGAAGAAAAAATCCCAAACTGCTGAAACAGCAATACTACCTACCATTACTAAGAGTGTCAGTTTATGATAGGGTTTATTGGTAGTTTCTGTTACTTATGTGGAATAGTTCATAATTCATATGGAAACATTCTTGCTTATTTGTTCCACACAATAAAACACAACTCACTCAGGAGCATATTGCCAGGGGCTGATGGAGTACTTGATGCATTAGTTTCATAACTTGGATACATTATTTAACATTTTTTAGCATCAGTTTTCTCACCTATAAAATAAGTAAAATGCTAATTTACACAGTTGTGCTATTGAATTATAAATTCATTTTTTCATTCATAATATACTTATTGTTTCATAATTACATTTCATCTCTATGAAATTTTGGTTCATCATTTTGGTAATGTTTGGATCACAAAAATATGTTTAAAGAGAAAAAAATTTTATTGCTGGAATATTTTATACTTTGAAATTTTGAGGTCAATTTCCAAATTATATCTAAGATTAGAATAAATTTTGGAAACTAAGGAAGATGGTTTAAGGGATATGCTCTAAATATATAAATTACTTTTAATGTATTGTTTTAAATAAAATAACTTGATTAGGCTGGATACCCAATAATATTTGCTAATTGGCTTCTGGGCATTTGCTAATGAAATTGGAAATAGAAAATCCTTGGTTAAAAAGGAGAAAAAGAGAAAAGTTGTACAAAGTCAGGTGTCCACTTTAATAAAAGCTAGTATTATATTTTCTAGGCAAAAAAGGTGTAGTAGGAATGAAATAACTAAGTTCTCCTTTTTTTCAATTCCTAATTGTTTTTCGACTGTTGTATAAAATATTTATAATATTTAAAATCATGTAATTTTAACCCTCCTTTTGGTTGTTTTTCACTGAACAAACATTAATTTAACGAATAAAATTGTTTCAACCACCAATCTAGGAAAATATTTTCCAAAATTATCCTGAGGTATTATATTCTGAATAGAATTTTAGTGCCTGGAAATCAGGGATTTATTCTAATTAATAGACTTAAGTGGAATCTATTACTTGACCATCAGATCTCTAGAATACTCACATTTAAGTAAACACTTTTAGTATGTAGTAACAATTAAATTAGAATGAAATCCAATTAAAGTTCAATTAGCAATTTAAATATTCAGATTTGCAGAATGTACAGTGAATTCTAATCTTCTTTTGGTGATTGATGTGCATGTTCAGAATATTAAGCTCTTACATGATCCCAATAGCAGTTTAATTTTCACATGCAGTGCACATGCTGAGTTACTCAATGCTTTCTAATAAATCTTATTCTAATAAAGCAACCTGGAACTGATAATTGATGTTATTATCAACAAATGAAATAAATCAATCTAAGTGAATCTCATGATTCTCTTTTTCTTCACCTAATATTATTATGATAAAATATTCTGATGTGCTCCACAAAGCATTTTCATTGTGTGTGAGCTGCCTTCTCTATGACTAAAATGAATATTAATAGAATATTTTGTAGAAAGAACAAGATTTTTTTTAATTAGGGGAAATTATATAAGAAGAGAGTGTTAGAACAAAAGAATGAATAGAGATAGCTATTTGAAGGGAAAAGAAAAGTGAAAATTCCTTTTATGTGTCATTGTTCATATGCAAAATAACATAAGATTTATAGAAAGCAGGCTTAAAAAATGTTCTCTGAGCAAACTTTTTAATCCCAATGAACTATTTATTACAAATATATTTTCAAATCAATCAATTGGTCTAATACATGATCTGACTACATACAAAATATTTGAAATCATGACTGCTTTAAAATTGAGACTATGTAATTGTAGATTGGTGTGCAGCATTATGTGGTCTATGTTACAGAGGCAGCAGTGGATGGCTTTGGGGGATTCCATGCTATGAAACCTACACGGGGATAATTATGCTTAGCATTTAGTGCTGAAATTAGTGCATTGTAGGTGGGTTACCAATCCTGGGGAGCATCTCATATGGAAGCCATGAGTCATTGCATAAAGCAGTGTTCCACTTGGGGAGTAAAACCAAGGGACCAGTGCTACTTGGGAGAAGCAGGTAGAGCCTCAGTATTAGGAAATCAGTCAGCAAAGCCCTCAGTACTTACCTGGGAATCACAGACAGAATTTCCCCACCAGGAAAAGAAGTATGGCCTCAGTCTTTCACAGGTGACTCAAGGATAGAAACTGGGAATAAGGGATCAAGGTGATTATTGCATTCAAGGATGGGCGTAACCAGAATTAGAAAGAGATATCCCTTCTTAACAGATTATTCAATTTCTGAACAATTCTGTGATTGTTCTGCAATATTAATCATCAATGTTCCCTGGAACTCTACCCTTTGGCTAGACATATAGCATAATAGGTAAGAACAAGAACTCTGGGACCATACTGATTGGCCTCAAATTCCACCACTTTTCACTTTGCTTAACCTCTCTGTGCCTTAATTTCATTATCTGTTAAAAGAACATTATGATATCATGTCTAAATTATAGAGGGATCATGATGATTATGTGTGTTAATACAGATGACATGCATAAAACAATTAGTGGCATATATTAAGCACATTAAGTTTTTCATAAAAATGATTTTTTTTCATGGTAATAAAAAAATCTCAGGCACCTTATTCTATTTTTTCACTATAATTTAGGTTTTAAAAGCACTAGGATAATTATTGTTTAACGTCATCTTCTAAAAATAAATTTTATCTAAATTTTAAACTTAACACAAAGTGCAGTAAAGGTGGAAAGTAAAAAATGAAGCAAGTCGAAATCATATATGAACTTGGCCCAGCCACAATCACTACCCTAGTTTGAGGGCTGACTAGAGTGATGACTTAGAATTGATTAATGTTCTTTTCACTTTGTTTCACAACAAAGTCATAAAACAAGCTGTGCAAAAAACATACCGAAGAACAAGTATACATGTGAGTGAAAGCGTTTTCTTAATGCATCCAGTTAACAAGCTACAGCTTTATAATTAGTATAATGTGTTTAATGTTTAATCTGTAATTAATCTGTATTTAGAGGTAACTGAGTTTAGAGCAAGACTGATTGACTATTGAGGAAATAAATGATTTGATACTAATGAAAACTCATGTTTACTTAACATTAGGAAATATTAAGGCTACAGCTAACTGTATTGAAAGACAATGGGCTGATTCTAAAAAAGACTTTGTCTTTAATTTTTACTGCTGGCTACAAAAAATACTGGTGTAATGTATAAAGTTGTTGTAGTTTCTCTTTTGCTATCATTCTTGGAGTTTCAGACAATTGTAATTGTGAATTTTGGGTTTAATAATGCAAACCTGACAGTAACAATGGACTGTTCTGCTATACTAACAAAGACTTTTGCAGAGCTTGAAAGATAAGCACCCAGCAATTTTTAAATAATGTAGATTCTGCAGGAACTTGGAGAGTAACCAAAAGAGCCTCAGATTAATACAATGTGAGTGTCTTGGGACTAGGATGTCGTGTGTCATTCTGTTCATTCAGTTGTCATCAGGTGATGCTATTTTCTTACCAGTTAATTATTGATGTTCTTAAGGTGCTGTCCTAAGGACAATTCTACTTTTCTTAGAGAAGAAAGAATTTTTTATGAAAATATCTATAGTTTAGAGTCAGACATAAGAGTGCTTTTTACCTTCATTCAGGACATTGTGATTGTTTCCAGATAACAGGAACCATTCTTGTCTGGTTTAGTGTCTGTTGCATAAATGAAACTGAAATTTTTTCTTATATTGTGAAAATTATTATAATGTCAGTGCTTTTTATTTTAAATAATTTAGATTATTTAAGGAAATTTGGTTTAAAAAAGATGAGAAAAACTTTAAAGTAAAAATTTGATTTTCAAAAATTTCCAATAAAAAGATAAAGCATCCTCTCCCAAGCAAATTTATATGCCTGTACAAGAAATTCTCTGATGTTCAATGAAATGTGAAGAAGCTGGAGTAAGGATACCTAGCAGAGAACAAAATATAAGGAGTGACCTGAATGTATCATTATCGTGCAAGAATGTTCTGGGCTTGTACAAAATAATGATTTTTAAAAATCCATATTTTGGAAAATGTTAACTTTTGTTTTATTTACAATTGGAAAATTTTAATTTAATAGTAGTCAAACAGGACAAACACTAATGAAGAAAAAGAAACACAACTGTCTCCCTGCCACAATTCTTCTAGATTTCTCCACCTAGAGATAAAACAAAAAAAAACCTTCTTGCCTGCGTGAGTGTCCATCCTTCTGCTCTGATCCCTCACTGGGATGCCACTCTCTCTCTCTATTTAGTGTTTTTCAGAGTTTTAAAGTAATTTTATTGGTTCTTTCAATCTCACCCTAGTTTTCATTATTGCCCTTCATTTGGATTTGGGGAAGGTAGCCATCAATAAAATATATGATAATTCACTATCTTGTCATTAGAGACCGAGATCTGTTTTAAGTTTATTGTTCAATGTAAGGAAAATTACTGATTGGCAATATTTATCCTGCATGTCAGTCGTGGATATAGTTTACCATTTATTCAAGTTCTATTTCATTTTCCTCAGTGAAGCTCTAAGAATTCCACATCTCACCAAACTACTTCATAGTACTTATTCAATTTTATTCCTAGGTATTTATGCTTTTTGAAACTATTTTAAATTTAATATTTTCCATTATATTTCTTAACTTATTATTATGTGCTTATAGTATATTTTTTCAATGGTAATTTTGTAATCAACCACCTATGAGAATGACTCTATTATTTAGCATAGATTTTTTTCTAGCTTTTTTATGTTTATTTCTTATTCATTCTTTTTTAAAAATACATATTTATTACAGAAGTTGTGAACTTACAAAATAATCATTCACGCATGTTGAATTCCCATACAACAACCCTTTACCAACACACCGCACCGGTGTGTTTCATTTGTTACAAATTATGAGATATCATCAGATTATTACCACTGTGGTCCGTAGCATACATTTGGCATATTTTTTCCATACCTCCCTATTATTGGCACAGTACATCTTTGGCTTTGATGCAAGATTATTACAGTATTGCTGTTAACTATAGTCCATATGTTACATTAATTGTATTTTTCACATGCTTCTCAATATTCCCATCACTCAGCAATAGTGATGTACATATATTCTAGTTCACAGAAGGACATCTTTCATTTGTACTATTAACCAAAATTCTCATCCACTTCTGTGTTCACTGTGTTACTCAGTCCGTAAGTTATTTCTAGGTCTTTCAATTGACATTTACAATCATAGATTACCCTTTCCAGGCACAATTCCACTAATACACCAGCTGCTACTCGATATAATGTATTACCATCAACTCTATCCATTTCAACACATTTACAGTCAAGTTAATTAAAACTTCTACATACATTAAGCATCAGTATTCCTTCACAGCTTCCTCTTGTCTCCTAATAATCTGTAGTGTAGGTTTTAATTCTATGTGTTTATTCTTTGTATTTAGTTCATATTAGTGAGACCATGCAATATTTGTCCTTTTTTGTCTGGCTTATTTCACTTGGCATAATGTATTCAAGATTCATCCATGTTATCATTTGTGTCCCAATTTCATTTCTTCTTACTGCAGCATAGTATTCCATAATATATATTTATATACCATGTTTTTTTTTATCCATTCATTGATTAATGGACACTTGAGTTATTTAATTGGATCTCATGCTTTTTTATTGTTGAGTTGTATGTTCTCTTTATATAGTATGGAAATCAAACCCTTATTGCTTATGTGGTTTCCAAATATTTTCTCCCATTGAGTGGGCTGCCTTTTCACCTTCTTGACAAAGTCCTTTGAATCACAAAAGTGTTTAAGTTTGAGGAGATCCCATTTATCCATGTTTTCTTTCATTGTTCATGCTTTTGGTGTAAGGTTTAAGAATGCACCACCTACCATCAGGTCTTGAAGATGATTTTTTACATTTTTTTCTAGGAGCTTTATGGTTCTACCTTTTATATTTAGATCTTTGATCCATTTTGAGTTAATTTTTGTACATGATGTGAAATAGGAGTCCTCTTTCATTTTTTGTATATGGATATCCTGTTCTCCCAAAGTATTTTTTGAATAGACTGTTCTTACACAGCTGGGTGTGTTTGACAAGCTTGTCAAAAATCACTTGTTGATAGACGTGAGGGTCTGTTTCTGAACCATCAGTTTGGTTCCATTGGTCTATGTGTCTATCTTTAAGCCAGCACCATGTGGTTTTTATCACTATAGCTAGCTAGGTAATATGATTTAAAGTCCAGAAGTGAGAGTCCTCCAACTTCACTTTTCCTTTTTAAGAAATTTATGCTGATTAATTTTCTTGTGTTTTAAGATACTTCTGGCTGTTTGGGGCCCTTTATCCTTCCAAGTAAATATGATAATCATGTTTTCCATTTATTTAACAATTTCTGGTGGTTTTTTATCAGGACTGAATTGAATCTGTGTATCAATTTGGGTAGAATTGACATCTTAATGCTATTTAGTTTTCCAAACCATGACCATGGAATGTTCTTCCAATCATTTTGGTCTTTTTTAAAAAATTTCTTTTAGCAATTCATTGTAGTTTTCTGAGTACAATTGCTTTACTTCTTTGGTTAAGTTTATTCCTAAATATTTTATTCTTTTAGACACTATTGTAAATGGAATTTTTTTCCTGACTTCCACCTAAGATTGTGTATTACTAGGGTATAGAAACATCACTAATTTTTGCATATTGATCTCATATCCTGACACTCTACTGAAAATCTTTATTAGCTCTAGCAGCTTTGTTGTAGATTTTTCAGGACTTTCTATGTATAAGATCATATTATATGTGATTAGTGAAAGTTTACTTCTTCCTTTCTGATTTGGATGGCTTTTATTTCTTTTTCTTGCCTGATTGCTCTAGCTAGAACATCTAGCATTATATTGAACAACAGTGGTGACAATGGAAATTCTTGTCTTGTCCCTGATCTCAATGTGAATGCTTTAAGTCTTTCAACATTGAGTACAATGTTGGCTGTGGGTTTTTTATTTATGGCCTTTATCATGTTGAGAAGCTTCCCTTCAATTCCTATTTTTTGTAGAGTTTTTATCAAGAAAGGTTGCCATAGTTTGTCAAATGCCTTTTCTGTGTCAATTGAGAGGATCATAAGATTTTTCTTCTTTGATTTATTCATGTGGTATATTATGCTGATTGATTTTCTTGTGTTGACCCACCCTTGCATGCCTGGTATAAAACCCACTTGATCATAATGAATAATTCTTTTAATGTGTTGGTAGATTCTATTAGCAAGTATTTTGTTGAGGATTTTTGCATCTGTATTCATTAGGAAATGGGTCTGTAATTTTCTTTTTTCATAATATCTTTTCCTGGCTTTGGTATTAGGTTGATATTGGCTTCATAGAATGAGTTAGGTAGCATTCCTTCTAGTTCAATTTTTTGGAAGAGCTTGAGTAAGATTGAATGCTTGGTAGAGCACACCTATGAAACCATCTCTTCCTGGGCTTTTCATTTTGAGGAGTTGTTTGATTACTGTTTCAATCTCTTTACTTGTGATTGGTCTGTTGAGATCTTCTATTTCTTCTAGGGTCAGTGTAGATTGTTTGTACTTTCCCAGGAATTTTTCCATTTCATCTACATTGTCTAGTTTGTTGGCATACAGTTGTTCATAATATCTTTTTATGATCTTTTTTATTTCTGTGGGGTCAGTAGTAATGTCCCTATTTTCATATATATATTTGCATCTTCTCTCTTTTTTTCTTTGTCAGTCTAGCTACAGGTTTGCTGATTTTGTTAATCTTCTCAGAGAACCAACGTTTGGTTTTGTTAATTCTCTCTATTATTATTATTTTATTTTATTTTTTTTTTGGTCTGTGAATATACTAAACTCTCCCTAAATTTTGAAAGGCAATCTTGCCAGATATAAGATTCTTGTCTGGCAGTATTTCTCTTGCAGTATATTAAATATATTATACCACTGTCTTCTTGCTTCCATAATTTCTGATGAGAAATCAGCATCTAATCTTTTGGGGTATCCTTTATATGTTATGTATTACTTTTCTCTTCCTGCTTTCAGAATTCTCTCCTTGTCTTTGGCATTTTACATTCTGATTAGTATGTGTCTTGGCGTTGGTCTCTTTGGATTTATTTGGATGGGAGTATGCCGTGCTTCTTGGACATGGATATCTATGTCCTTCAATAGGGTTGGGGATTTTCTACCATTATTTCTTCAAATATTCCTTCTGGCTCTTTTCCTTCTGAGACACCCATGACATATATGTTTGCACGTCTCCTGCTGTCATTTAGTTCCCTGAGACCTTGTTCAATTTTTTCCATTCTTTTCTTTATCTGTTCTTTTGTATATTTACTTTTGGAGACCATGTCTTAAAGCTCCCCAATCTTTTCTTCTGTCTCTTCAAATCTGCTGTTATATGATTCCAGAGTATTTTAAATTTAATTTATTGTGCCTTTCATTAACATAAGATCTGCTATTTTTCTATGTATGCTTTCAAATTCTTCTTTGTGCTCATCCAATGTCTTCTTAATACCCTTAATCTCTTTATCCATCTGTATTAGTCAGCCAAAAGGGTGCTGATGCGAAGTGTCAGAACTCTGTTGGCTTTTATAAAAGCTATTTATTTGGGGTAGAAGCTTACAGTCACAAGGCCATAAAAAGTCCAAATCAAGGTAAGAGGTACTTTCTCACCCAAAATCACTGGCCATATGTTGGAGCATGATGGCAGGTGATGGCCACATGGGTTCAGCTTTTCTTCTTCCTTGTAAGGCTCCATGGTCCCAGCTTCTTCCAATCTCAACTGTAAGCTGATATAAGGCTAGTCTCTCTCCCCAGGGCTCATTTCTTTCTGGGCTCAGCTATGCAGTGCTCTTCACAAGGTCAGTTGTAGATTATCAAGCTCATCTTTCTTCCCACGGCCTCTGCTGTGTCTAATAAGCTGTCATTCTTGCTCTTTGTTCTTCTTCTCTGTGTGTTTACTTCTGTGTGAGAATCTGTTTTATCACCACAGGGGTTGGGATTAGATGCTGAGTCACACTTTAATTACCTGGTTGGATCAGAGCCCTAATTTTAACATAATTTAATCCTATATCTCAGCTGGATCTAATAGTTAAGAAGAATTGTTTGACTATCAATGATTAGTTGTCTCAACTCCTTTATGTATTCTGGATACTTATCTTGTTCCTTTAACTGGGCCATATCTTCCTGTTTCTTTGGTATGGATTGTAATTTTTTGTTGGTGAATTGGGACATGGTTTACATGTATTTATTCTGTAGCAGTTTCTCTCTTTACTTTAAGGCTTTCTTGCCTTTTCTCCCTTGTTGGTGGTATAGTAGGAGCTGAGGATGTAGCTGGTACTGTAAGTGTGGAGGCTGACACTGTATGCATTGCTCCATGGACCAATGATGCTTCTCCCAACTTTCTCGTCAGCCAAGGGTAGGGACAGAGTCAAAGCCGTGTGTAATAATCCAAGTTGTGCAAGGCAAAATTGTCTGTAATTGCCCAGAGAGACTGATGAAGCTTCATGCCCCTTCCTTCTCTGCCTGGGGTGGGGATGGGCCCTCTGGAGGGCTCAACAATCTAATCCTTGTGGACTGAATGTGCCTGCAGTTGTCCTGAGAGGCTGAGGGAGTACTGTCCATTCTGCCCTTTAGGAGGTAGGAATGGAACCACAGATGTCCAACAGTTCAGTTCAGGTAGGCCAAAAGTGCCTGCCATTGCCTGGAGAGGCTGAGGAAACACCAGCCCTGTCCTATCCTACTTGTGGTTAGGGTTGGACTACAGGTGTCTGGCTCTTCAGTCTGTGTGGGCTTAAAGCACCTGCATTACCCAGAGAAGCCAGGGAAACACAACCTCCGTCTTAATCCTATCGGTGGTAGCAGTGGAGCCATAGGTGCCCAGCAGTCAAGTTTGTGTAGGCCAAAACCGCCTGCAGTTGCCAAGATAGGTTGAGAAAACACAAGCCTCCTCCTATCCTATGGAGGGGGAGGGCAAAGGTGGAGATGGAATTGAAGGCTCTCAACAAACAAGTTTATGTGGGCTGAAAGTGCCTGCAGTTGCCCAGAGAGACTAAGGAAGCACAGATCCCCTCCTATCCTACTGGGGCAGGGATGGAGCTATAGGTGTCTAAGTATCCAGTCTGTGTGGGCTGAAAGCACCTGCAGTTGCCCACAGAGGCTGAAGAGACACCAACCACCTCCTACCCTATGGGGGTGGAGGAGTGGAGATGGGATTGAAAACACTCAACAAACCAGTTTGTGAGGTTCAAAAGTGCCTGCAGTTGCCCAGAGGGGCCAAGGAAACACAGCTCCTTTCCTATCCTATTGGGGTGCCTGGATGGAGTACCACATGTCCGAATTTTCAGTCTGGGCCAGTCCTGCAGCTACCTGGAGAGGCTGTTGCAGGTCCCCCCAGCTTCCTCCCTGTTGGAGGTGGAGCTGGAGCCTAAGCTAGGGTTGCAGTCAGAGCTTGGCAGAAAGAAATCGGTCGTTACTGTCACTGTGATTTTCAATCAGCCCCACTTCCCCTCATGCTGGGGATGAAATTGAAATGGTGACCACTGGCCTCTTTCTGACTTGGACAGGTCGGAAACTTTAGCTGTTCTTAGGATTATACCTTAGCGAGCTGAATTCACTAATCAGTAGCTGAAGTCAGTGCCCAACCATCTCTTCCTCTTCTGTTTGTGGGAAATGGAACTTCCAGCTCCAGCCACAGAGTAGCTCCTGTGGTGGCTTCCACTGCCAGTGGAGAATGGGCACCAGCCTCCACGTTGTGGAGTGCTCTACTCACACAACTTCACTGCAGATGGGCAGTCTCCTCCTTCCAGTCCTTCAAGGATATTGTGGGATGCTCTTCTGGGCCCCCCAAACAGGTGCTTTAGATAGCTCTGGGTGATTACCAGCTGCCCTGTAGTATGAGCTGACTCTTGGAGCACCTTCCTCTGCCTCCATCTTGCCCCTTCCCTGAGGCACTTCTCCTAGCTGATGTGTTTAAGTTTTCTAGATGTAAAGTAAAACGATTTCTGACTCTTGGTAACTTTGCCTTCTTTATATTGCTTTATCAGGGTATTTGTCTTATGCAATTCACTTTCAAAACAGGAAGAGTAATATAAAGACAAACCCACTGCTTTGGGAGAATTTGAGACTAATATAGAACATGGGAAAGTTTTACATCTCTGCTCTGATTTTGTTTTTATTTTCTATACTTAAGATAATATATATTTGTTATTTTCTAATCAATTTCTTTGCTTATTTTTATTCACCAAATATTTATTAGGTACCTATTATGCATCTATTCTAGGTGCTTTTTACAGCAAAGAATAGTCACAAGAAGCTCTGACCTCCTAGAGCTTATATTGTCGTGAAACATAAAGTTAATAAACAAAGATTAATATATAGTGAAAAGGGAGAGACAATGCTTTTTTATTTGTTTTCTGTTGGTTTGGTGAGTAGTGTGCAATTTCATCTATCATGCTCAGATAAGGCTTTGCTGAGAAGATGACATTTGAGAAAAGGCCTGATGAAGATGAAAAAATGAGCTGTGCAGCTATATGGAAAAGAGATATGCAGGCAAACAAAACCCAGTGCATGCAAAGCCGTCAGACAGAAACATGTTCAAGGAATAGCAAAGTTCTGTGTGGCTGGAGCTAAAAGTAAAGGATGAGCAATGGGCAATGCATGAAATAGAGAGCCAGTAAATTGAGAACATATTGTTTAAAAGAATAAATATGTTCTGTGGACCTTCACTTCAAGTGGCAAACAGAATTTATATTGACTTAGGTACAGGACAGAAAGTATTAGAAGTATGCTGGTATGTGTCTAATACTGAGGTTGTTGCACTTGGACCTTTCAACAACTGAACGTCTTTAGACACTTAACTTCAGTTTTCTTAAATGTTTCTCTCTGGATGTCAGCATCATTCTTTAACAATAACTTCCTTCATACCGTGAGAGACAGGTCTAGCGTTTGACAGCTTGAAACTACCATCAAAAAAGGCTTATACCTCTTCCCTTAGGTCTAGTTTTCAAAATCACAGAAGGTCTGGGGACCAGCTTGTGTCATTTGTTAACTCCCAAACTGATTAACTATGGCCAGAGGGTAGTCAGTAGTGTACTTTGAATTTTTGAATAAAGGTAGTCCTTATAAGCATTATACTCTGATGAATACATCTCTGAGGAGTGTAATGGCTTCCAGATATGATTAAAGTCTTTATAAATGGATTGGTAATCACTGAGCTTTTTTCAAGGGTGACTTTTCCACTGTCCTATTTCCAGGAAGTATGAACATAATGTTAACTGCATAGAAATACTCTTGGTTAAGCACTTCTATTGTGATTCGTCTTTGATTAATCACAATTTTTCTTCTTAAAAATTTCCTTCTCTATTCTATAATTTTCTCTACTACAAGCAGGCTGCCTGCTTCGTGTTGGGAGCTGAACAGTGAACAAGTTAAAATTGACCTTTATCCTCATGGAGTAGGGTTGACAGAAGATATTCAATAATGTGTCATCAGTATTGCAAAAGTGTAACAAAATGTGATAAATGTTACAAAGGGAGAAGGACACCATGCCTGAGATTTTAGTAGGAAAGCTTTATTGGTATATTAGTCTAAAATCAATTTCTATCTCACTATTTCAAAAGTAATCACAATGCCAACTTATGGAACTCTTTATCTTACTATTAAAATTATAATTGCTCATGTATAACTATTACAGTAGTTATTGGTTAGGACTTTATAGCACCCCAAATTTGGTCTGTTTTAAAAGAATCACATGTAACTACAAAAAAATTAACAAATAGGAAAATTACTTTATGATATTACTATAATAGTGTAAAATTAATAAATAAATGTATTTAATAGATTTACATGGATGTTTGTAATAACTAACATGGGTTATCTCATTTAATCTTTTTAGATAAGATTATAATCCCCTTTTTATATGTGCAGAAACTGAGACTTAGGGAGGTACAATAACCTGCCCAAGATCACACATCAAGTATATAGCTGTCAACTATAAATAAAGCCACTCTGACTCTAAAAGCCATTACAGAAATTCTTTCTCTGGATCCGACCAAGATACCTATTCTTGCTTGCTCAACTGTTCATATATACAACATATTACATTTACATTAAGAAGGTATTTAGATCATTTTATTAAGGGTCCAATATAAGATATTGTATTTTCAGAACCAAGTTGGGTTTAGTGATATCTAAATGGGGTCTTTATAATTAATTGAGAAGTATTATCTAAGGGTTTTAACAATTTTATGTATTTGAATATATTTACTCCCTCATGCTTACAGCCATCTTTTATTATGAGCAATGAGCAATGCATGAAATAGAGAGCCAATAAATAGAGAACATATTGTTTAAAAGAATAAATATGCTCTGTGGACCTTCAATTCCAGTGGCAATTGTTCAAGTAAAAGCTGCTCAAAATTAAAGACAAAGACCTATATTCTTGTAGGTTCCTCTGCTGTGTTTTTCCTCTGATTACTCTAATTCATTGATCACACTGTATCTGGAGTCTTCTTTCTGAAACATCTTCTATTACTCTTTTAAAACGTTTAAAATTTGCCTATTCAGAATAAATTCAAAATTCTTCATCATAGTTCAAGGGGCTTTTCTAATATAGTCTCCGCACACCTTGAAAACTTTTCCAATTCCTGCAAGTGCTTCCTCTCTGTCTCTGTCTCTCTCTGTCTCTCTGTCTCTCTGTCTCTCTCTATCCTCCCCTCCCATTTCTCTCTACCCTCTTCCTTTGTGTGTGTGTGTGTGTGTGTATCACATTCAAACCATCAAACAATCTTAACCTTACCCAGAGAAAGCTATTGATTCACAGACCCACTTAAGCATCAATAGTGTCAATTACTGCACTGCCAGGAGCCACTTAAAATCCATTACTTCCTTGGAACGTGAAAAAGTGTAGAACTGAGTCTATATAATAGAATTTCTGTGAGAAACATTAAAAGTTGTTTTTTTTTTTCTGTGAGTATTTAAACTTACTTTTAGAACGCATAATGAAAAGATAAAGTACTATGTGGTTTATGAAAAGTAAGTATCTCTTGGGAAAATGTAGGAATGAAGGTCCCCTTCACAAAAGTCAGCTACCATAAATGGACAGGGTTATTTCACACCTACTATGTGGGAGCTCTGTGCCAATGGTCTACTGTAACTCAGCTTATCCATTATCTGAGTTACATAGGAGACTAACCTGGTTTTGTAGTTATTCTTATATAGAAACTAAGTGTGAAATCACTACATTTTATTTACAGTATCTATTTCTATTTATGAAATCATTCAAGCAGGTAGATTTTGGTTGCAGACATTGCTGCTATGGTTTAGTTTTTTGACTCAACATGGATTCAAACAAAAGGGAACATGATTGATTCAATCATGTTAGAGCATGGTGGCTAAAAATAAATCAAGTGTGATTCATAGTGATTATTTAATATCAAATTGTCCACAGGTGTTTTATCTTTATTTTTAAAGAAGTTTTAGATTACATAAAAGTTACATTGAAAATATAGAAGATTCCTATATACCCCACCCCCTTTCCTTCTCACAGTTTCCTCTGTTAATAACATCTTTCATTAGTGTGGCACATTTGTTACAATTGATTAACAAATATTAAAACGTTGTTACTAACCATGGTGAGGTAGGTTAACATATATTCCAAGGTAAGGCCCACTGACTGGGTGCCAATTTCCTGAGGTTGTCTGACTTGCCTATAGTGTCCAGATGTCTATAGAGCCCTTGGGAGCATCCTGATCGAGGCATTGTTTACTGTGGTGTCAGTGAGATCCTCCTGAGATGTGCATAAGTGTAACCTCTGGAATGACATCCTGAGTCACTTTGAAATTTCTTAGCTGTTAAAACTCCTTTGTATTTAATATTTTCTCCTTCTTGTAAAGGTCTTTTTCCAGATGCATCACTAGTTGGTGCTTGGTAATAATCCCCGATGCCAGGAAGACCCATCCCCAGGTGACATGTCCCATGCTGGGGGGAAAGTAGTAAATTTATGTGCTGAGTTTGGCTTAGAAAAAGGCCACATATAATTAACAAGGAGGTTTTCCGGACGTAGCTCTTAGGCAGTATATATTACTAAGCTAAAGTTCAATTTCACAAGAATAAGGTTCATAAGTACAAGCATTAATATCAAGGACCTGGTGTATTGGTCTGTTCTCTTTCACTAGGCACCGCCTATGTAGTCTAGAGATTCTTTCCACTCTATTAAAGAATGTAGCAGGACTACCTAGGATGGGAATTTAATATTCTGTTGGTTATTGTGTGGGTCTCCACCCACTGAAATTACACCCCATGGCCACATGAACACACTCATATTCCATAGCGGCATGCCCTGGGTGCATCCTTCCCTACACATCATCCCACCACTGACACCTTGTGCCAGTGATCCTCCCCTGCCATAGTTGTAACTTTTCTGCAATCCAAAAACAAAGCCAAAAAAAAAAAAATTATTACATTGTGCCTTTCATCACCATAAGATTTGTTGTCCTTTATGTTTAATTACAATTTCTTGTGTTTGTTTCTCCACTGTCATATTTTTTTTCACTTTATTTCTCATGGTGATTGCAGAGGTTCAAAAGTGGAAGCAGAAGCTCACAAATGCTTTTTTAAGCCTCTGTTTATGTCAATTTGGTTTCATTTCCATTGGTGAAAGCAAGTCAAATGGCCAATCACATAACGAATGGGAAAACCATTAACAAACACTATGAATACAGTGATAAATGAAAAATTAGGGTCCTTAATACAATCATTCTCCCACAATGGTTCTAAGGACAAGATAGGAATCCAGATATAAAAAATGTTGTGTGAAGTCAGGGTCAGGAAAAAAAGGAAAGAAGATTCCAGAGGAGTGTGCTCAAGGTGCCAAATACCACCACTTAAGTACCAGAGTAATTTTAGACATCAGTCAGAGATCAACCTATGCATGGTGCTGAAACAATTATACAGAGCAGAAACCTTTCAGACCATAAAAAAATTCTGGGAGGAAAATAAATAGCAAGCATATCTTATTTGGTCATTTATTTATGTATGTATACATTTTAGTGGGACTTATCAGTACAAATTTCTAGTCTCAGCAACATAAAACGTGTATACATACAAAAAGTTTACTCTCCCTATTGCAGATAAGAGCTGTGACAATGGGACAATGAGTTTTGAACCACACTGGTGTTTTTTACTAAATATTTAATTGCCAGTATAAGATTAATATTTTTCCTTTCACTTCTGTAGATATCTCAAAGAACTCATGGTAAATGGCAGAACAACAAAATTAATGAGTCTGGTTTCCTGCAGAGAGAACAGCCACAGTTGCTATAGAGAGGTTTTTGTTGTTGTTGTTTAATCATAGCATACTTTTTTTAAGTAAACATAACTTTTATGTTAGACCATTAAATTTTGGGAATTATTTGTTAGTGCATTAAGGATAGCTCCTAATTATTAATATAACACAGGAATTAGCCAGATAAAATTGTTTTAAAATAGAGTAGTACCTACTTTTTAATATGATGTGACGTATCCTTCTTGCCACATCATATCAAAGAGAATGTGCTTATAAATGCACATTGATAAATGGACATCATTGATGATGTTAACCTCATCACTTGGCTCAGGGACTGTTTGCCAGGTTTCTCCACTGTAAATTTTCTATTTTTCTCTTTCCATACTCTACCCTTTAAAAGCAAGTCACAAGTAAAGCCCATCCTCAAAGGAGGTAGGTGTAAATTAAGCTCTACCTCCTGGACAGGGAGTACTTCATAATTAACGGAAATTCTTCTGTAAAAAAAGATATAAGCCATTTTGTTAACTAGTCCATTTTATAAGTTTATTGATATTTTGTTAAGGATTTTTGTATACAATATTCATGAAGGATATTGATTTATCATTTTTCTTTTTTTTTAAAGATGTTTTTGTCTGGCTTTGGTATCAAAGTAATACTGGCCTCATATAATGAGGGAAGTGTTTACTCACACCCCCACTTTTCAAAAGAATGTGTGCATACATTATTGCTACATATTTGTGTAAGAAATAGACCTTAAAAGGTTTCTAATTTCCCATCAAAAATATGAAAGCTCATGTCAAATCCATGATAAATAACTCTGAAAAAAATTAAAAGTAAAAAATTTTTCATTTATGAATTTCAAAAGGTATACCCCTCTTGTGGGTGTTTGTCAGGAAAAAGAAATGGGAATTGATCTTGGTGGATTGGATTAAGCAGTGTTTCAAAATGAACAGAAATGGAGTAAAGAAAGTAATTTAGTGTTCTGAATAAAAAATATTTTAACTTAATTTAAGAATGTATGAACATTAGGATGCCTTAAAAAACCTTAATTATATTGGTAGTCAGCTTGGAAGATATAAAAGCTTCCTATCCTAATCGAATACAAGCAGGTTTCAAATATGTTTCCTTTCAAAGTATACCTCAAATTTATTATAAGCTCTATCACTACCTGAGAAGATTAATAGGATAAAGCATGGTTTGCATAACTATTCCAATTCTTCTGCCAGACCTATCCTGGAAGCTGTAGAAGCATTTAAAACACAATAGAACTATGTTAAAAGCTCCATGATACCTATATAAAAGAGAAATTAACCTTGCAATGTATCTAGCTAATAATCAGATGATCAGTATGCTACGATTCAACTATAATATTGATAATATATTTAAATGTTATTTGGAATTTTGATATGTCTATTTGTAAACTGTTTATCTTATATTATTTACATAATAATTATAATGATATCATGGTCTTTAATGGAATTACTTTAAGAGGCTTACTCGCTATATCCTTTTAACATATATATGTCCCAATGAAATCCCAACTGCAGGTCTGGCTTTTATTTATTTATTTTTATATACTTTTTTTTTTTTTTTTTTTTTTTAGGTACAGGGGCCAGGGATTGAACCCCAGACCTCATATGTGGGAAGCTGGCACTCAACTACTGAGCCACATCAGCTCCCCTGCGTTGATTTTTCCATTGTTTGTCATCTTGTTTTTTTGTTTAGGAGGCACCAGGGACTGAACCCGGTACCTCCCATGTGGGAAGCAGGTGCTCAACTGCTTGAGCCACATCTGCTCCCGCACATATGACTTTTAATAACAAAAATATGGTTAGAGGTTGGACTGTATTCCCCTGAAAAGCTATGTCCCAAGAATGTGACCTTATTTAGAAATAGGGTATTTGATGATTTGATTAGTTAAAATGAGACAGTAGACAGACACAGGGGAGAAGGCCACCTTAAGACAGAGTCAAATTCATTTGTAATACAAGGAACACCAAAGATTTCTGGCAAACACCACAAACTAGAAGAAGCAAGAAAAGATTCTTCCCTTCAGGTTTCAGAGTGAGCATGGCTCTGCTGACAACTTGAATGCAAATTTTTAGCTTTCAGAACTGTAAGACAATAGATTTCTGTTGTTTTAAGCCACCTAGTTTGTGGCACTTGATTATGGAAGCCTTAGAAAATTAAGACAAATACAAAAGTATTGCTTCCTTTCTGTGTAATAGACATTGTATGAAAGCCTAGACCCCAGAGATAAAATCTGAATGTTCTATGCCCTTACAGAGCTTCAAGACTCTTTTTTTCCCCCTCTCTTCTGTATCAGTCAAGTTCCTGGTAGATAATATGCTTAAACTGGTTATTTTAAGGAGAGTTTCATAAAAGAACTATTTACAGAGGTTTGAGCAAGGTGAAGGGAACCTACTAGAAATAATTTAGTAATAGCAGGAAGCCATCAACACTCTACGCAAGATAAGGAGAGAGAGAGCAGTTACTGGAATCCAGAATCAGAGATAGCTGTGTGGAGACGGCTGCTTGGCTGAAGCTGTGCCCTCTCATTAAGGGACTCAGTTACCCTGAATGCAAGATGTTGGAGGAAGAAGTATCCTAACCTTACTCTCCTTCCTCCCTCTGATCTCCTTGCTGCTCCCCATTGGCTGAACTCAGTGAAGAGCTAGAGAGCAAGGATGTACATTAATGTAATCCAAGTGATCACCTTGCCAGAGCACAGAGCAGTGTGGGAAAGAGTGTAGAGTATATAAAGAGGAATAAACAAAAGATATCCGGCACCCATTGTGATGCACTGATGACCTTAATATGCTTCTGCTAAAAAAGATAGCTTTGTGTGGACTGCTTCAAAAGGGAGAATAGCTTCATGGGTATATGGGATTCTACCTACACTTCCTCACTGATCTAAAATACTTAAAAAACAGATTTAGAATTACTGATCTGAACTAATATCCTTCAATTACATTTCCCTCATTTTAAAAATTGTATTTAGGTCAAGTTATTTTTATGTAAAAAGCAAAAAAGAGATAAATTATGTAATATGTTCATTACATGATTTATCCCATCCAATTCTGTCATTATAGTGCTAAAGAAATAGTCTAATTTTAATAAGTGACAGCAGCAAGAATTAAGTAATTAATCTTTTAGCAAGTATATAAAAAATAGATGAATTTTGAATTAAAAGCTTCTTCCCTTTCTATACAGGGGTAATATGCAGTTCACTCAAACTCATTTTGTCCATTGAAACCTCAGGAAAAACGACATTTTGGTGTTGAGGAAAGATAAATTAATGAAGAATCTGAAACCTTGGATAAAAGTTTGGTTCTATATTCGATAGATTTGTGACCTCACGTCAATAACTCATAGTTACAACTTAAATTTACAATATAAATTCAGAAGGTCAAAAGTGGATTATTGTGTCATAAAATAATAATTGTTGAAATGTGTTTTCTGGAGTTAATTTCTTCAATCCACTAGAATTTTGTTTTTGTAAAAATGATTGTAATGATTTCAGGCAGGTCAGTATTATGAAATGTGTCAAGCACATATACACAGTATAACAAAGTTTGATTTGAGGATTATTAACAAATATTTTCAAATTAATAAAATTTGTAGAGATTAAGAAGAGGGTAAAATGTTTATGCAATGAAAATATCAATTCATTTCCATTTTAATTAGTCTTGTATTATGAAAATTACTCTATGTCATTTAAACATCTGCAGAAACAAATTCATAAAATTTCATTTTAATTTTTTTCTGCAATGCATTTCCACAGTTTAATATTTCAATTATTTTGATATGTTACATGGCAACTAATTTCCTGTAAAACTTATCTGTAACATTTTTTCCCCCTCGGGATTTTTCATCTTGTTCTATTTTTCATTTTTATTCCCCAAAATATTTGATATCTCTAGTGTTGTAACTCTAATTTAAAAGGAATCCATTTGTGACAATAACAATAAATTCTTGTATTGAATAGGATTTTATACATTTAAAAGCATTTCCATTTCAAATAAATGTTTTATCCTCAAATCTTGATAATGAAATATTTTTGCATATTATCATTTTTCTTCCACCAAAAGTAATTCTAATAAATCCAAAAGTCTCCAATGTTCATTGCTTTCAATCCAATTCTTTCACTATTCTCATTTCTAAAATCCATTTTCTTCTTTAGAACATTTTTTTGGTCTTTTAAAAATACATATAGGTTCGTAAGCATTTCTACATTTCCAGAAAAATGTCATCCTTAAGATTGTGTTTGTTCTTCTCCCCTTTCCATTTGATTAGGCTTTAGAAAATACTTTTAAACTACAGATCACCTACTATCTTCCATCCTATATATTTTCATTGACTCAAGAATTTCTGGTACTTAAATTAGAGACATTTTGTTGTTCCACCCCTCCTCTCCATATACATTTCTTATACAGCAGTAAATCTCTGCCCTGAGATTTTAGGCATTTATTTTTTCAACCATTTTTTAACTTGGTTGGTTCAAGTTCTTGTACTTCCTCCAATAGCTTTAAGATGACTTCGCTATCCTATTTCTCCAATTAATCAATTCTATTTCTTTAAATGTAGTTTTCAATGATATTTTGGAAAATACTTTCATGTATTTCCTATTATAACTTGAGTGTTTGCACTCAACTTTGACCTTTCATTGTTATCTTTTTCTCCATGGTTAGTATATTCAGTTTTTTAAAACCTCTCACTGCAGTAGAGGTTTCACGTCTCACTTTATTTCAACATAAGCAAATTAATAATTTGCTATTTGTAGACAATTTTACATGCTTTCTTCTCCCCGTCTTTTATTCCATAACAATTTCCTGACTTACCTTGTGACTCAGTTGTTTCTAAAATATTCATCAACATGTCCAAAGAAGTTTGGTGGAAAGCAGATCAAATAGTGAATAATAAAATAGAAAATGTCTGACCTTGGGTTTAAATGCTAATACCATAATGTGTTATGTGTTATTATCTTTCATGTTTCCTGTTTGTGTTTCCAGTTCCTTTTGGTGAGATTTTCGTGCTTTCAAACTGTCCATTAATATGTTGCTGATTTTATAATAATGTCCTTTTCGTCTGTGTTTTACATTTTCATGACATTATAATAAACCTTATCTGGCTTATATGTTACATACATTAAATATTTGTGCCAATGTTTCTATGTTTCATGAAGATGTTATTATTAACTCTGAGTTTGATTAAAGACTTGTCCATCATCAGCTTTTCTTAAATCTGTTTTTCTTAAATAATTTGCATGTTTGAGTATCTGCTGGTAACAAATTGTGTAAGATTAAGTAGTTTTCATTTTAACTTCTTTGAACCATTTAATGTAAAATACAGCTCACATACTTGATCAGTCTAGCTGGGCTACCTTATCATTGTATGACTTATGGCCAAAACTGTGGTTTATTTAATCAAAAGTGCTTTCTTTAGTAGAATATTTTTCTAGAATAGTCTGCAATATTTCTTAAATTCACCAATAAAAAGTAGTCTTTCCTGACATATAACTCTTCTCATGTGGTCTTTACTACACCTGACAGTTGTATATAGTTTGGTAAAGTTAAGGATTTTTGTCCCTATTGTTTTTTATTTACTGTTTATTGATTAATCATATTTATACTTCACTTTTTATTGTGGTTGTTACATTTCCCCTTGTTAGCGGAATGCTCTGGGTTCTGGGCCTTTAGGTTCTTGGCTACGTTGCATGAAAATTTAAGGATACAATTTAAGGGATAGACAAGGGAGTAAAGAGTTGATTGAGAAACCAGAAAAGAGCACAACCTGAGACGTGGATTGATTGCAGGCATGCTACAGGATGAGTCGTGCACATGGGGCCTGGGGTTAGGCCTTTTAAGACCTCTCCTCTTCCCACTTCCTAATGCTGGGGAGAGGCCCAGCTATTTATTGTTCTGATTGGTTGCCTTGTGATCCCAGCCTGTTAGCTCTCAGGGGCTCGATGAATGAGGCCTTTTGTTTAGAGGTATCCGGGGCTTCCCCTTGATCCTGGAAAGAGTTCCAAATGGGACCTTGCAGCCAGGGTCTCGGTGGGGTCTTTCCAACTTTGTCCTTAGTAGCAGGGGGTTTCCAAGTGGGGTCTCACGGCCATGTTCTCTGCCAGCCATGTTCTCTGCCGGGTCCCAGCCGCCTTCTCCCATTCCCTGTACTAACCTGCCTTGCCCTTTGTAAAGAACTTGAAATTTTCTTAATCTTTGCAAGTACTTTGTGGAAGAGAACAAAGAGCATAGTATTTTAATGTTTTAATCATGTTGGTAACTTTAGTTTCAGTGTTTGGCTAGAACTCGTTTATCACTCATTTTTTTCTGGGAAAGTCACAGATGCTCAGAGGCCACCTTTTCCCGTTTTGCTTGTTAGCATGCAGATGCTTCGATATGTTTCTCTTTTCACAGCCTGGGAGAGACATTATGTCTCAACCATGAAAAACAAGCTACCCAGAAGTGGGACTTCCTGACCATACCTTGAACCTGAAACTGAACCCAGGAACAAGCAGTCCCGGCTGCTTGCCAGGGAGGAACTCTACACAGAGGTTGCTTGATAAAGGTGTTTTTTCTCAGTAGCTGGCCTCCTCCCCCTTGGTGTTTACAATCCAATGCAAAGTGGGGCATGTGGAGTCTCCCCGGACTCTGACCCAAGCAGGTGGCCTCACTGATGGACTTGGCCGTGATGAGATCTCTTCCTCTGCTCTTTTGGATTCTTTGTGCTGTGTAAGAAATCAAATAGTCATTTGCTAAAAGTTTCTATTGTGCTTGAGCATGTGTTTCCAAGTCACACTGTGTAACAACTTGCTCCACAATTTTCTACATTTATGTATTTGGTCTTCACTTGTAATCATTTACACTATTCCTTTCTCCCTTCTTACTCCAGTAGCAAATGCATGATTTAATTTGTAACTCAATTCTTTCTAAAATCCTCTTCAACATTGTCAGATAATAAGAATAGTGGAAAACCCATCAAATGATGAACAGCATAATTAACATTTGGAACTGCTTGCTATTGGGTTCAAATGATAATATAAAAATTTGATATGTGTCTTTTCATGTTCCTGCTTTGTATTTTCTTTTCATCTAGTTTCCTAATATCAATGCACACTGTTCCTAATTATCTATATCTATTATTTATTTATTAGTGTTACTTCTATAAAATAATCCAAAATGTCTAAAACATAGTAAAAAAAAAGAAAAATGTATATTGAGAAGTGAGATTCCTGTAATTTAGGGAGGGATTTTTTTAGTACTATCATCTTTTGTCCATCTTCATGACTTTTCTCAGGAAATTATTTTCTAGACTAATCCTGGGTAATATAATGCCAACATTTCTTCCAAAGTAATCCTGGGAATATTTGTACCTAGATGAATGGTATATGCCAGATGCCTGGTAAATAATTAAAAAATAATAATGCTTCTCTATATATACAGAAGGCTGGGGTGGGGGGAAGCCACATTTGAGCAGATATTCTTCGATTTGGAGGAAATAATTTGAATGTTCCCCTTAATTAGGCAAAAGTGAAATGAGAAAATACCCTATTAAGCTATTAAAAGACTGAAACAAAGTCTTTTGTAATTTGATCAAGGCTCTATTTCCTATGAACTCTTGGAATGCCAAGAAGATCTATCAATTTGTATAACAAAAGCAATGACCTTAAGGGAGAGAAAGGCCTGATAATACCACACTACTTTCTATGATTTGAAGCTAAGAAAATCTGACAGAAGTGACAGATTTCTTTCTACAAGGGAAAAAAAAAAAAAAAAAAAAACACCAAAGACTTCAAAGTGTCACTCATCAGGAAAAAAGTCTTGTTCTGAGCTGGTGACTGGATTTGGCACAAGTACCTATAGGTCAACTGTGGTGGATTTGATCTTATCAGGCTGATTCCACTCAGGATATGGACACTGTAGCATTATGTCAGGCTTTGGTGAACACAAAATAAAGTGGAGTCTATAAAAAATACCATATAATAAATTTATTAGCTAGGAAAGGTTAGGTTATGATGTAACAACAATGACAAAAATCTCAGTGACTTAATCGAGTTTATCACTACATAGCCAAAGCTAATTGGCAGAGGAGTATGTTTATGTTTATCTCCTAAGACCCAGACTGATAAAATCTCTACCTCAACACATGTTGTTATCAGTTCCTCAGCAAGGAAACAAATAGATGGAGAATTTGGCCCTCTCACATGTTTTCACTGTAATAATCATCATTCATGCATATATCCCTCACATTTAATTGTCCAAAGCAAGACACATGGTCATGCCGAACTTTAAGGGAACAGGGGATCTCAGTGTTGTGTATTAAAACAAGAAAACTGGAAATATTTGTGAGCAGCATTATTAACTTTCTCAACATTATATGGATAGGCATTTTATATACAATAATTTAAATTATCCCTACATTAGATACATAGCTGACCAGATACCATTTAAGATCCATATAACTTTTTGATTCAATGGTAATACAGGAGTTATCCCACAATTTAAAACTTCTATTTCTTTTGTTAAAGTGCTCCATTTCTCTCAGCTTCTCTTGTGGCACTAAATTAGATGTCCTATACACTTAATTACATATCTCATAAAACAGAATTATAGTAAGGCATCAATGGCTTTTTAAAAATGTAAAGAACAAAGTGTATAAAATAATTTAAAATAATGACTAAATGCACAAAGTTATTTTCATCAAAATAATAATTTGGAGCGAGTTGCTATATGGTATATGATGGAACACAGGCTCAGGCACAACACAAACTTTTAACAAATGTCCACTTTATTAGATACACAGCACAAAGGGTACAAAAGAGGAGGGGAAGAGATTCTGTCATGGCCAGTATCCCAGGGAGGCCAACTGCTAGAGTCAGGGCCAGGGGATGGAAGCTCCCCATGTACCACTTAACCTCAGAGAGGAGAAACAAATCTGTGCTGCCCAAGGACAGGGTATTTATAAAACCCAGGTGGTAGGGGACCTTCCACTGAGAAATCCTGCTCTGATAAATATCTGGGGCTACTTGTTCCCAGTTTCCAGGTTCAAGATATGGTTCATGTGGCCTTTTCATTAGACCTAACATCCGCCCAGGGCTGTGGAATGGAAAAAGACTGAACAATTGAGAAGGAGGTAAGGGGTAGGCAAGAACTGAATGATAACTGTTAGGCATGTCTGTGACTTCCCCAGCAAATGACTGGCATTGGAAATCTCTCTTTTACTCAAAGTCACTCAGTTGTTATCAGTCTAAGTATAGATGTATAGATTGGTAGTGAAATACATACGGAAGTAGCAGGCTGATAGGATTTGAAAGTATTTATCTGGTGAACCAATATTGCAATCATAATTAACATTGTCATTGCACCATTAAAAGACATTCAATTATCAATACTACTCAAATTTTAATCTGCCCTATGATCTAACTCTCTGCCTTCGTTTCCTCTTCCATTTCTTATCTTGTCTACCTCTGAGACTGAAGGATATGTAGTCTCTCAAGCCTGTCACTCCAACATGCCTTATGCTTTCAGATAATACCTACATATTGGGACTGGAAATAATTTTGCAAAAATTTAACAATATCACAGGTATTTTTGAAAAAAAATTCACCTCTCCTTAGGTATGGATTGTTGTGCCCTTATTACAAAGGAAGAGGAGACCAAATTATTAGCTTTGTATTTGCTAGAAATTCCCTCAAATTTAATTTAAAACAATACCTAAGTTCAAAATAAGTTTGTTTCAATACACATTTGTGTATTGACTGAAAAATAAAATAAGTATTATTCTCAATGTGGTGGTACAGTAAGAAAAAGTTCTCTTTGAATATCTCTTTTGCCTGTTTTCAAGTCTTATAAACCTCTCACCATCTCCCATAACTTAAGGGTGTAGAATATACTAAATAGACTGGAAAATTTTGTTTATAGTTTGCAACTAAATCTTCACAATTAATTGCCATAGATCTTAGCACTATTGATTCATTTCCTTTCTTATGAAGTCTTTACATGACCTTTTCATTCTTTGCTAGTCATTGTGTCTATCAGGTTTTGCATAGTACCATGCCCAGTTTAGGTGTTTAAATAATAATCAAATAAAGGAGTGAATGAATAGATAGATAGATAGATAGATAGATAGATAGATAGATAGATAGATAGATAGA